>CM062810.1:520616056-521816056 GCA_031772625.1 Pinus tabuliformis
TTTATGGAGACCCCTTCCAAGGAAGAGTAAATGGCAGTCACCTAAAGCTCTACACGGGCGGGCCAACCGCCTGACTAGCTGGCAAAAAGATAGTCTCATCGCTCCACCCAGTTGAAAGAGAGAATGGGACGATAAAGCAGCCTAGGGGACAGATGCACGAGTAGTACAGTGCGCATACATTTGACCACACACAAGGATCACGGTTGCGTGAAAAGGATCATGTGGACGCACTGATGAAAGGAATTATGACCATTGATACCACTATTCATGACATGATGTCTGCAGTATGGCAAAAGGGAGCGGGCAGCGGACAATTAAGAGAAACAGTACGAACCAGATATGGAACGAGCTGCCATAGGTTTTACACGAGCAGTTTACATGAACTGAAACAGGCGGCAATCAGTGCATTTGAAATTCACATGACTTATAAATCACTGAAGGGACTCCATTGGGTGGCCTACGCTTCAGAAACATAGATGGAGCTGTTCATTATCTCTACACAAGGCATGCACTTGAAGGTAGTAATCTGGCCGATGGAGAGGCAGGACTCTCTAAGGAGTATGGGGGTGATAGCTACGGGCATCCCATAGATGGCAGCATCACCAGTAGGATATGTACCAGAAAAGAGGGAACACGAAGTAGAATTGGTCCGGAGGCCATTGCCTTGCCCAGGGATAGGCTGGTACACTAGAACAGAACAACGAAGGGGTGGACAGATGGCGACCACGGGTAGATATGCAGTTAATAAGTCATCTCTGATGTCCCTTGATGATTGGGATCTTGTGGACAACAACCAAGGTCTTGCAAAATTGCAACACAAGATGTAGTAGAAGGTGCGAAGAGAAGATACGAAGGTCGGAAGTGGCTGTGGTGGTACCAGGCAGTCCCGCATGTAGCTCCCCCACTTGCGCTAAAATCCTATAAGGGGGTGTTCTGTGTTAACTGAGTAGAGAAAAATGAGCATCATCAGTTGCAAGACATGGTAGACACACTAAAGCAGGAGCTGGATGAAGCATTGCAGGAGACAATAAAGGAGCAGTAGGACGACGAGCATCACTCCAATGGAGGTGAACCGTGAAGCCAAAGTAGAGTGTCTAGCTGTGCCGGCGAGTGACTTGGTACGCGTCACGATGATTGTGTTAGGGGACTGTTGGGTAGCAGAGGTCCCACGCAAGGTTTTTGGGGCAGAAAGCCCAAAAAATAGGATTAAATGATTGTAAAAGCTCTGCTGAAAGCGGGAAGTGCAAATTATAATAGGATGAGTCAAATGGTAGTCTGCCAAAAAATAATGTAAAGAAATATAAATAGAGTCGGCCCGCGCAGGGATCGCGGGCCAAGGAAGGGTATAAATAGAGCGCGACTCTATGAGGGAAAGGCAGTTCTTTGGGGAATGAAATGTAATGGTTTCTTGAAGAAGATAGTCTGAAAGCATCTGTAAGTCCGAGTCGAGGGTTAGGGTAGTAGATAGAGGCTCTGCAGGTGTGTGCGTAGAGGCCTAGAAATTCCACAACTGGGTGTGCGGACCCCTGTAGCTGAGTGCATAGGGTAGATCTAGATGTATTGGTGGAAATTAATAATAAAGAGAAGTTGCTACTATAATTCTATGTTATCGAGCATCTGACTTTATGATTTACCTTTCTATATCTGTTTAAATACAAGCTTGATCCATGTATGCAAATCTGGGTTCATTTTATGTACGTGAATGATTAGACGTGTTAAATGTTTTCTTAAATACCCCGCTAAAAAGATCTGATACATTAGTTAGATTAGATTAGTAATCAACGCAGTGGAAGTTACTCCGGGTCCGGATTTGTGTGACTGCAGAGCAGTGCAAAGCAAAGGAAAGGTGTGTGAATCCCCTAAACCACATCTTGATAGCCCAAGGGTGCGGAAACCTGGTTCCAACACCCTCCCCTATTACCTCGGGTGAGACCTCAGTCCGCGCTCTGTGGGCTATTGCCGAAAGAGCCGGTAGTTGCGGGATTTGTCTGGCTAAATAACTCTTTCGAACCTAGTTTGGGCCCAAATAAGCCAACATATAGCTCTTTTACCTTCATTCTTTGAGCCTGAACTATGATTTGTCATCTGAGTGAGTTTCCATCAAGGATAACACCTGTGTCATAGTGCCAAACCTATGTCATAATGCCAAGAATCTCCCCCTTTGGACTTGATGGCAACTCCAAGTCACTCTCCCGCTTTGTCATCAAGGGCAAAGGATTATGCTCCTCCTGAGTACATGCTGAATTCTTTGATATGCTGAGGTGTGTTGTTCATGCTCTCCCTGACTGTAAGCAAGGTCTGCAACAAGATGTTCTACAAGAAGAACAAGACTCTATACATCATAAACGACCTTCCTATCACCAACGACTCATACATACATCCATCTCCCAACCAAGTGGGGATATACTAAGATTGACTCATCCACCCAACCAAGTGGGGATACATCAAATGGTTATACATGACAAGACAAGAACATTACATCATCCATCCCAGGCATAGTGGGGAAACAAAATAGGTCGTTACATGACCTTGATAATAACAGATATACATGACATAGAGACAAAATATCTAAAACAAGATAGTTATCAGCAACTATCGTCAACAACATTTGCCAATCACCATTAGCAACCATGATCTCCCTTTGCACCTATTCCATGTAAAACAAAAACAGCTGTGAAATTGTACCAAGATCTTCTAAGATAATGCCAACAATGCATTATTAGAAGTATATGCTCCCCCTAAACCTATGCTAGATGATCATTGTCAGACCCATATCAAACTCTTTTCATCCTGAGTCTGTCCCACTGATATTCTTCAAACCAACATATACACGACTGTATCCACAACAACCGGCGTATGTATGTGGATACACTTCATGAAACTCATGTACAACCACTTTTCTTTGAAACAGATAAGTATCAATGGCAAGAAGACACATCAACTACTCCCAACTTATGTTTGAGATATTCAAATGTGTCTCTGGACAATCGTTTGGTGAATATCAACAACTTGTTCCTTGGAGGGAACATACTCCAATTTGAACTTTTGTTCAAGCACTTTTTCTTGGAGAAAATGATATTTGATAGGTATGTGCTTGGTCTTGGAATGCATGACAATATTCTTTGAAATACTAATTCCACTTGTATTATCACATAGAATGGATATGGGTGGAGTACATGTGATTTGAATGTATTGCAATGTTTGCATCATCCAAAGAAGTTGTGTGCAGCAAGATGCAGCAGCCACATATTCTTCTTCAGCTTTAGATAATGCAATTGAACTTTTTTTCATGCTGAACCAAGACACTAATATGGAACCCATAAAGAATGCACCACCACTAGTGCTTTTTTTGTCATCCACGCTTCCTGCCCAATCTGCATCTGTACATGCATGAAGTGTAAGGTCTGTATCTCTAGGATACCATAAACCAAAGTTTTTTGTTCCTTGAAGATATTTGAAAATCATTTTTACTGCCAGAAGGTGTGCTTCCTTTGGATTTGCTTGGAATCTTCCAGCTATTCCCACTGCATGCATGATGTTTGGTCGGGTACCTATTAGATAGAGCAGACTACCAATCATGGATCTGTAGGTTGGTTGATGCATTACTGCTGATTCATCATTTACGCTGAGGCTGCATCTTGTTACCATAGGTGTACATACTGGTTTAGCATCCTCCATTCCATATTTCTTCAAGATCAGCTTGAGGTACTTGGTTTTTGATAGAAAAATACCATCTTTATTTTGTTGAACTTGTAAGCCAAGAAAATATGTGAGTTCACTAAGGAGGGACATTTCAAATTCTTTTTACATTACCAAAGCAAAGTTTTGACTCATGGTTTCTTCATTACTACCAAAAATGATATCATCAACATATACAACAAGTATTAGTAATTTGTCATTGTCAATTTTTATATATAGATTTCTATCAGCTAATCCATTTGAAAAACCTTATTGATGAAGGTATTTGTCAAGACGATAATACCAGATCCTTGGAGATTTTTTTAGACCATAGAGAGCCTTTCTGAGTTTGCATACAAGTTTTGGATCATTTGCAAGGATGAATCTGTCTGGTTGCTCAATACATACTTCTTCTTCTAGATCTCCATTAAGAAAGGCAGATTTCACATCCATTTGATGTACTTTCAATTTCTGATAGCTAGAAAGAGCAAGGAACATTCTTATGGCTTCAAGTCTAGCAACAGGTGCAAAAGTTTCTTCAAAGTCTATACCTTCTTGTTGAGCATATCCTTTACAAACAAGTCTAGCCTTGTTTCTAACAACTTCCCCATTTTCATTCAACTTGTTTTTGAATATCCATTTGGTTCCAATGATATTCTTATCATGAGGTCTAGGAACTAATTCCCAAGTATTATTCTTTTCAATTTGCTCAAGCTCTTCATTCATGGCCTTGACCCAACATTCATCTTTGCATGCTTCATGTACATTTTGCAGTTCGATGGAGGAAAGCAATGCTAGATAGCTTGAAGCTTCTATAATAGTTCTTCTTGTCTATATAGCTACCTCTTTCTACCCAAAATTTGAGTCTCTGGATGATTTTTCTGAACATATCTGGATGGAGTCTTTTCTTCTGCCATTATCTTCTCTTCTAGTGCTTCATTGGTTTCTTATTCTTCAACATTAGTCTAATTTGATGTTGAAGGATAATCCTCATCTTCTTCCCACTCTTGAGTTTTTACTTGCTTTGGATTTTTTCCTGCTTCATCAATCACAACATTAACACTTTCAACAATTTTCCCTAGTCTTTTATTATAACACTTGTATCCTTTACTTCGGGAAGAGTAACCAAGGAGAATGCCTTCATCTGCTCTAGGTTCAAACTTGCCAAGTTTTTCATCAGCCCTTTTGATGTAACATTTGCTACCAAAAACTTTGAAGTAATTTACAATAGGAGTCTTACCATACCAAAGTTCATGAGGAGTTTGAGTGCTATTTACCCAAGCATTTGTTTTCTTGAGAATAGTGACGGCAACAAAAGCAGCTTCACCCCAGAAGGTTGTAGGAGTTCCAGACTCATGTAGCATAGCACGAGCCATTTGTTGAATAGTTCTGTTCATCCTTTCTACCACTCCATTTTGCTAAGGATTCCTTGCGGTGGAGAATTCCCTTCTTATTCCATGTTCTTCACAGAAGTCAAAGAAGTCATTCGAGGTAAATTCCCCTCCTGGATTACATTTGAGGCATTTTATTTTGCGATATGATTCGTTTTCAACCAAAGCTTTGAATGCTTTGTCTTTATGCTTTAGAAATCCTATACAACACATTCTGGAAAATTCGTCAATGAACAATATAAAGTATTCTTCTCCACGAGGTGAATTTTTCCTTGATGGACCACATAAATCAGTATGGACAAGTTCAAGCGGCTTACTATCTGATCCTTCCTTCTTAGGGAAATGTTTTCTGGTTTGCTTGCCAAATTGACATGATTTGCATATTGTACTTTTTGGAATTCTGATATCAGGAAGATCACGAACAACCTGGAATTTGCATGCTTTCCTTATCTGAGGGAAGCTTAGATGCCCTAATCTTCTATGCCATAGCCAATGTTCATCATTTTTTCTTAGATAGCATTGTTGCTATCCTCCCTTGAGTATGTATAAATTATTTGGAGTTCTTATTCCTTTGATCGTTGTATCTCCTGTATCAAGCTCATGAAAAACACATCCATTTGATCGAAATACTACCTCATTTCCTTAATCACACATTTGACTAACACTCAATAGATTATGCTTTAAACCATCAACATACATTTTGACCTTTTCTTTTAAGAGAACAGAGCCTTTACCTTTTATGACTGCAGGGGTGTCATTTCCAAATGAGACCTTCCTTTCCTTTTCTAAGGCACTATATGACTGAAGTTTTTCTTTATCACCTGTCATGTGCTTCGAGCATCCATTGTCGATGTACCATTGATTTTCTTTTCCTTCTGCATATAAGGCTATACCACATCTTTCGGTTTGTGGTTCTTTCTTTTTCCATGTTTTGGGACCCAATGAAGCTTGATCCTTCATAGATGTTTGCCGGAATTTACTCCTGCATTCAGAGTCTTCATGACTGAAGTTGTTACAAATAGAACATTCTCTTTCATTTTCAAGTGTAGAAAAGTTATTGTAAGTCCTTTTCATTATCCTAGTCACATTCCTTTGATTTCGTGCTTCTCTAGTCATGATGGTCTTGTAAGCAGCACATTGAGTAACTTTGTGTCCAAAGATATGACATGAAAAACATTTTCCATTAAAAAAATTCCTGTGATTATCAAATCTACTGACCTGATGATTGTAGTTTCCATTGACATTCATTCTTGAAGCAAATTGAGAATGATATACCTATGGTTGGTTATAGCTTTTGTTCATCCTTGAAGTAGATTAAAATCGACTTACCTGGTGATCTGCTTTAAGCCACTACTGATGATTGTCAACCTGTTCATTTCTCCCTGCTGCATCAAGATAGCTTTTGGAGGTTGATGGCTTCTATGCTCGAGATGGTTCTTCAGTATATCAAAGACCTATCTTTATCAGAGGATAACGCTGCACGTTGATAATTTCATCTAAAGTTTCTAATCCTTTAGTAAACCTAATATTGAGAGCTTTTGTTTTCTCAATTTCTTTTCTTAGACCCACAATTTCACATTCTAACTTTTCATTGTGTTTTTCCCTTTCAGGAAGTTGGAATGTCAGAGTATCTATAATCATACTCTTTCTTCTAAATAGATTTTAAGTTTAGAAATTTCTTCATAGAGACCATCTTCATCTAAAGCATCCAAGAAATCATCATCTTCAAAATCCATCAGAAGTCTATAATCATTACTATTTTCATCTTCATCACTATTTGATAAACCATCACTATCTTCATGCATATGGTAGCTCTTCTTATTTACACTTTGTTTCTATTCCATTTTGCTGATTCCTTACCTTTATCAAGCTTATGTTTGTGAGGACATTTGGCAGCATAATGACCTACTCTTCGACAAGCAAAACATTTGAAAGGTAGTTTACCTCTGAATCTTCCAGAACCTTGTTGAAGGTTCTTGACAAAGTTTGATTCTTCCTCTCCTTCTGATGTATGTCCTAACTCATTGAGTTCTCCTTTTCCTGAAGCTTTGAATGTGGCTTCTCTCATATCTAATGGACCCCCTTTTATCATTTTGAAAGTAGCTAGGATTCCGTGCAGCTGTGACATAGTAATACTCTGAAGATCCTACTTTTCTTCTATGGCAGAAACTTTTGATTCAAACTTAGAAGACAAGGATCTTAGAACCTTTTCAACTAAAGTAACTTCTTTTATCTCTTCACCCAAGTTTTTCAAGCGATTAACAATCTCATCTATACGTAAGAAATAATTAGCTATACTTTCATCATTGTGCATTCTGAGAGTTTCATATTGAATTCTAAGAGATTGTAGTTTTTCACATTTTACTTGATCGTCTCCTTCATAGCTTAGAATGATCTTGTCCCATATTTCTTTGGCGGTTTTGAGCTGCATAACCTTGACAAATTCTGATTGTGACAGACTCCCGAATAAAGTATTGACATCCTTTGCATTTATTTCATACTGCTTTTTACTTGCCATATCTATAGGAATTGTTGATGGAAATGTGTATCCTCCTTCCACGATTTCCCAAACATCTTTTCCAAGAAATTGAAGATAGGTTGCGGTTCTTACCTTCCAATTCACGAAGTTACTCCAATCAAATATTGGTGGCCTATTGGATGCCTCTCTTTCATAGTTGCTCATGATGATAGATATTCCTTCAAGTGATCAAGCTTCTTCTGAAGGACCTACTCTCATACCAATTGTTGGAAATAATACTGGGGGGGGTGGTGAATCAGTTTTAGCACGTCACTAATATTTCTTTTCGAGAATCAGATTTGTATACATTAATTTAGTTAATGAAACTTGCGTATATATGCAACTGTAGTTAAGGAAACTAGCGTATATCCTGCAGACTTATAATTTAGTTAATTCATCATATGTTGATCTTTAATCTGTGCATCAGAACCATATAATAGTAACTAGGTACAGTAAAATAAGAGTAGACAATCACACACAAGAACATAAGATATAAAGTGGAAACCCAATGTGGGTGAAAACCACTTGCTGCAATTCGTCTCTATCTTCTTTTAATAAGAAACTACTTTTTAAAATATTTATGTATTGGTGCAGTCTTATACGAGTACACGAGCTTCTACTTGTAGAAGGCTAAAACCTTCTCTCATTCTCCAGCTTCTCCTGCAAGGCAACTACGACCCCCTTAGCTCTTGTACTAGCTGATGTACTAGTACGTAGGTGTTGATCTACAGAAGGCTACAACCTTCTCTTTTCTTCGAGGGACCATGTTTCATAAATTTTCAGACTGGATCCATCAATAACATCAATAACATATCTGCATCATTCAATCTCCCTTGCACTAATCAAAACTGAATCAAACAATCACTTCTCTGAATGCTGTAACCAGAATACAGTAACAGTACCAGAACCCAAAACACTGCAAAAGTAAATAGAAGTAGCTAAAACATATTTTATGAGACATACGCTACTTCAATGTGTCAAACCTACATTCATACACACTTTTCTCAAGGAAAACCTTTGTATACGCTGTTTTGGAATGCCAAACTAGTGTGTATACGTGCCTTTGCTATACTGAACCTGCGTATAGATCCGTAAAAGATGATTTACCTTTTATAACTATTCAGACATCAGTTGTACCCAGATCATCAGATTTACAGATTAAGACATGTGCCAATTATAAAAGATCAAAACGACACAAATATACTTCTCTTCAAGCATCTTGACCCATCAATAGAACTTATCCTTCTTCAAGCGCTTAGGTTCCTCCTTGATTCAGATACAGTTATGCACCATAACCCAATGACCAGTATTCTAGATCTTGCTTTTCATTAGATATTCAATGCTTGACTGCCTTTGCCTAATGACCTCCTCCTCCTTTTATAGTCTTAGGCCTTTCTCAATACCATCGTCCAAAACCACTTAGAAACAATACCTTGGACCAAATACCTAGGCTCAACACTTCGGACAAGATATCTTCGACCAATACCATGGGTCAAAATACCAAATACCACGGACAAAAACCAAGTTTTCCAACATGTATGCACTTTTCCTTGTCTGAAAGTGCATGTATATATATACGCGCCTTTTGGTCGTCAAACCCACGTGTATACGCGGCTTTGTCAAGGTAAACCTGCGTATACCTCTTTTTCCTTCATTCTGTGATCCTGAACTATGATTTGTCATCTAAGTGAGTTGCTATCAAGGACAACACCTGTGTCATAGTGCCAAACCTATGTCATAATGCCAACAATCCCCCCTTTGGACTTGATGGCAACTCCAAGTCAATCTCTCCCTTTGTTATCAAGGGAAAAAGGTTATGCTTCCCCTGAGTACATGCTGAATTCTCTGATATGCTGAAATGTGATGTTCATGCTCCCCCTGACTGTAAGCAAGGTCTGCAACAAGATGTTCTACAAGAAGAACAAGACTCTATACATCATAAATTACCTTCCTATCACCAACGAATCATACATACATCCATCTCCCAACCAAGTGGGGATATACCAAGATTGACTCATCCACCCAACCAAGTGGGGATACATCAAAAGGTTATACATGATAAGATAAGAACATTACATCATCCATCCCAGACATAGTGGGGAAAAAATAGGTTGTTACATGACCTTGATAATAACAGATATACATGACATAGAGACAAAATATCTAAAACAAGATAGTTATCAGCAAATATCATCAGCAGCATTTTTCAATCACCATTAGCAACCACGATCTCCCTCTGCACCTGTTCCACCTGAAACAAAAATAACTGTGAAATTGTACCAAGATCTGATAAGATAATGCCAACAATGCATTATTAGAAGTATATGCTCCCCCTGAACCTATGCCATATGATCACTGTCAGACCCATATCAGACTCTCTTCATCTTGAGTCTATCCCACTGATATTCTTCAAACCAACATATACACGATTGTATCCACAGCAACCGGCGTATGTACACGGATATGCTTCATGAAACTCGTGTATAACCACTTTTCTCTTAAACAGATAAGTATCAATGGCAAGAAGATGGATCAACTACTCCCAGCTTTTATCTGAGATATTCAAATGTATCTCTTGGCAGTGGTTTGGTGAATATATTAGCAACTTGTTCCTTGGAGGGAACATAATCCAATTTGCCCTTTTGTTCAAGCATTTGTTCCTGGAGAAAATGATATTTGATAGGTATGTGCTTGGTCTTGGAATGCATGATAGGATTCTTTGAAATACTAATTGCATTTTATTATCACATAGAATGGAGATGGGTGGAGTACATGTGATTTGAATGTCTTGGAATGTTTGCATCATCCAAAGAAGCTGTGTGCAGCAGCCACATATTCTGCTTCAGATGTAGATAATGCAATTGAACTTGGTTTCTTGCTGAACCAAGACACTAATCTGGAACCCATAAAGAATGCACCACCACTAGTGCTTTTTTTGTCATCCACTCTTCTTGCCCAATCTGCATCTGTATATGCATGAAGTGTAAGACCTATATCTCTATGATACCATAAACCAAAGTTTTGTGTTCCTTGAAGATATTTGAAAATCCTTTTAACTGCGTAAAGGTGTACTTCCTTTGGATTTTCTTGGAATCTTCCAACTATTCCCACTGCATGCATGATTTCTGGTCAGGTACCAGTTAGATAGAGCAGACTACCAATCATGGATCTGTAGGTTGGTTGATGCACTGTTGTTGATTCATCATTTGCGCTGAGGCTGCATCCTGTTACCATAGGGGTACATACTGGTTTAGCATCTTCCATTCCATATTTCTTCAAGATCTTCTTGAGGTACTTGGTTTGTGATAGAAAAATACCATCTTTATTTTGTTGAACTTGTAAACCAAGAAAATATGTGAGTTCACCAAGGAGGGACATTTCAAATTCTTTTTGCATTACCAAAGCAAAGTTTTGACTCATGGCTTCTTCATTACTACCAAAAATGATATCATCAACATACACAACAAGTATTAGCAATTTGTCATTGTCAATTTTTATATATAGATTGCTATCAGCTAATCCTTTTGAAAAACCTTGTTGATGAAGGTATTTGTCAAGACGATAATACCAGGCCCTTGGAGCTTGTTTTAGACCATAGAGAGCCTTTCTGAGTTTGCATACAATTTTTGGATCATTTCCAAGGATGAATCCGTCTGGTTGCTCAATATATACTTCTTCTTCTAGATCTCCATTAAGAAAGGTAGATTTCACATCGATTTGATATACTTTCAATTTATGATAGCTACAAAGAGCAAGGAACATTCTTATGGCTTCAAGTCTAGCAACAGGTGCAAAAGTTTCTTCAAAGTCTAGACCTTGTTGTTGAGCATATCCTTTACAAACGAGTCTAGCCTTGTTTCTAACAACTTCACAATTTTCATTCAACTTGTTTCTGAATATCCACTTGGTTCCAATGATATTCTTATCATGAGGTCTAGGAACTAATTCGCAAGTATTATTCTTTTCAATTTGCTCAATCTCTTCATTCATGTATATTTTTCAGTTCGATGGAGGAAAGCAATGGTAGATAGCTTGAAGCTTCTGTAATAGTTCTTCTTGTTTGTACACTTGCCTCTTTCTACCCAAAAATTTGAGTCTCTAGATGATTTTTCTGAACATGTCTGGATGGAGTCTTTTCTTCTGCCGTTATCTACTCTTTTGGTGCTTCATTGGTTTCTTCTTCTTCAGTATTAGTCTAATTTGATGTTGAAGCATAATCATCATCTTCTTCCCACTCTTTAGTTTTTACCTGATTTGGATTTTCGTCTGCTTCATCAATCACAACATCAATACTTTCAACAATTTTCCCTAGTCTTTTATTATAACACTTATATCCTTTACTTCGGGAAGAGTAACCAAGGAGAATGCCTTCATCTGCTCTAGGTTCAAACCAAGTTTTTCATTAGTCCTTTTGATGTAACATTTGCTTCCAAAAACATTGAAGTATTTTATATTAGGAGTCTTACCATACCAAAGTTCATGAGGAGTTTAAGTGTTCTTTACCTGATCATTTGTTTTGTTCAGAATAGTGACAACAACAAAGGAAGCTTCACCCCAGAAGGTTACAGGAGTTCCAGACTCATCTAGCATAGCACGAGCCATTTGCTGAACAGTTCTGTTCATCCTTTTTACCACTCAATTTTGCTGAGGATTCCTTGCGGTAGAGAATTCCCTTCTTATTCCATGTTCTTCACAGAAGTCAGATAATTCATCCAAGGTAAATTCCCCTCCTTGATTAGACCTGAGGCATTTGATTTTGCGATCTGATTCGCTTTCAACCAAAGTTTTGAATTCTTTGAAATTTTCAAATGCTTCGTCTTTATGCTTTAGAAGTCCTATCCAACACATTATGGAAAAGTCGTCAATGAACAATATAAAGTATTCTTCTCCACGAGGTGACTTTTTCCTTGATGGACCACATAAATCAGTATGGACAAGTTCAAGCGACTTACTAGCTGATCCTTCCTTCTTAGGGAAATGTGTTATGGTTTGCTTTCCAAATTGACATGATTTTCATATTGTATTTTCTAGAATTATGATGTTAGGAAGTTCACGAACAACCTAGAATTTGCATGGTTTCCTTATCTGAGGGAAGCTTAGATGCCCCAATCTTCTGTGCCATAGCTACTGTTCATCATTTTTTCTTAGATAGCATTGTTACTATCCTCCCTTGAGTATGTGTAAATTATTTGGAGTTCTTATGCCTTTTATCACTATTTCTCCTGTATCAAGCTCATTAACAACACATCCATTTGATCAAAATACTACCTCATTTCCTTGATCACACATTTGACTAACACTCAAAAGATTATGCTTTAAACCATCAACATACATAACATTCCCAGCGTTGATGTTTTCTTTTAAGAGAACAGAGCCTTTACCTTTTATGACTGCAAGCGTGTCATTTCCAGATGAGACCTTCCTTTCCTTTTCTAAGGCACTATATGACTAAAGTTTTTCTTTATCACTTGTCATGTGTTTCGAGCATCCACTATCGATGTACCATTGATTTTCTTGTCCTTCTGCATATAAGGCTATACCACATCTTTCGATTTGCGGTTCTTTCTTTTTCCATGTTTTGGGACCCAATGAAGCTTGATCCATCTGAGACATTTGCCAAAATTTACTCCTGCATTTAGAGTCTTCATAACCGAAGTTGTTACCGATAGAGCATTCTATTTCATTTTCAAGAGCATAAAAGTTATTGTAGGTCCTTTTCATGATCCCAGTCACATTCCTTTGATTTTGTGCTTCTCTAGTCATGACGGTCTTGTAAGAAACACATTGAATAGCTTTGTGTCCAAAGTTATGACATGAAAAACATTGGCCATTAAAAAAATTTCTGCAATTATCGAATCTACTGACCTGATGATTGTAGTTTCCATTGACATTCATTCTTGAAGCAAATTGAGAATGATTTACCTATGGTTGGTTATAGCTTCTGTTCATCCTCAAAGTAGATTGAACTCGATTTACTTGGTGATCTGCTTTAAGCCTCTGCTGACGATTGTCAACCTGTTCATTTCTCCTTGCTGCATCAAGATAACGTTTGGAGGTTGATGGCTTCTGTGCTTGAGATGATTCTTCAGTATATCCGTGCCCTTTATCAGAGGAAAACACTGCACTTTGATAATTTCATCTAAAGTTTCTGATCCTTTAGCAAACCTAAGATTGAGAGCTTTTGTTTTCTCAATATCTTTTCTTAGACCCACAATTTCACATTCTAACCTTTCATTGTGTTTTGCCCTTGCAGCAAGTTGGAATGTCAGAGTATCTATAATCATACTCTTTTCTTCTAAACAGATTTTAAGTTTAGAAATTTCTCAATAGAGACCATCTTCATCTAAAGCATCTAAGAAATCATCATCTTCAAAAGCCATCATAAGTGTATACTCATTACTATTTTCATCTTCATCACTATTTAATAAACCACCACTATCTTCATGTGTATAGTAGGTCTAATTATTTACACTTTGTTTTCTATTCCATTTTGCTAATTCCTTACCTTTATCAGGCTTATCTTTGTGAGGACATTTGGTAGAATAATGACTTACTCTTCCACAAGAAAAACATTTGAAAGGTAGTTTACCTCTGAATCTTCCAGAACCCCGTTGAAGGTCCTTGACAAAGTTTGATTCTTTCTCTCCTTCCGACATATGTCATGACTCATTGAGTTCTCCTTTTCCTAAAGCTTTGCATGTGGTTTCTCTCATAAATGATGGACCCCCTTTTCTCATTTTGAAAGTAGTTAGGATTCCGTGTAGCTGTGACATAGTAATACTCTGAAGATCCTGCTTTTCTTCTCTGGCAAAAACTTTTGATTCAAACTTAGAAGACAAGGATCTTAGAACCTTTTCAACTAAAGTAACTTCTTTTATCTCTTCACCCAAGTTTTTCATGCGATTAACAATCTCATCTATACATAAGAAATAATTAGCTATACTTTCATCATTGTGTATTTTGAGAGTTTCATATTGAATTCTGGGAGATTGTAGTTTTGCACGTTTTACTTGATTGTCTCCTTCATATCTTAGAATGATCTTGTCCCATATTTCTTTGGCGTTTTTGAGCTGCATAACCTTGAAAATTTTTGATTGTGACAGACTCCCCAATAGAGTATTGACAACCTTTGCATTTGTTTCATACTGCTTTTTACCTGCCATATCTGTAGGAATTGTTGATGGTAATGTCTATCCTCCTTCCACGATTTCCCAAACATCTGTTCAAAGAGATTGAAGATAGGCTGTGGTCCTTACCTTCCAATAGATGAAGTTACTCCCATCAAAGATTGGTGGCCTAATGGATGCCTCTCTTTCATAGTTGCTCATGATGATAGATCTTCCTTCAAGTGATCAAGCTTCTTTTGAAGGACCTGCTCTGATTCCAATTGTTGGAAATAATACTGGGGGGGTGGGGTGGGTGAATCAGTATTAGCAAGTCAATAATATTTCTTTTCTAGAATCATATTTGTGTACCCTACTTCAGTTAATGAAACTTGCGTATATATGCAACTGTAGTTAAGGAAATTAGCACATATCCTGCAGACTTATAATTTAGTTAATTCATCAGATGTTGATCTTTAATCTGTGCATCAGAACCATATAACAGTAACCAGGTACAGTGAAAACAGAGCAGACAATCACACACAAGAACACAAGATATAAGGTGGAAACCCAATGTGGGTGAAAACCACTTGCTGCAATTCGTCTCTATCTTCTTTCAATAAGAAACTACTTTTTACAATATTTTTGTGCTGGTGCAATCTTATACCAGTACGCAGGCTTCTACCTGCAGAAGGCTACAACCTTCTCTTGTTCTCCAGCTTCTCCTGGAAGGGAGCTACAACCCCCTTAGGTCTTGTACTAGTTGATGTGCTAGTTAGAAGGCTACAACCTTATCTTTTCTTCCACAGACCACGTTTCATAAATTTTCAAACTGGATCCATCAATAATATCAATAATATATTTGCATCAATCGATCTCCCTTGTACTAACCAAAACTGAATCAAATAATCACTTCTCTAAATGCTATAACCAGAATGCAGTAACAGTACCAAAACACAAACTAGAACCCAAAACACTGCAACAGTAAACAGAAGTAGCTAAAAAATATTTTATGAGACGTACGCTACTTCAATGTGTCGAACCTATGTTCATACACACTTTTCTCAAGTTAAACCTGCATATACGCTATTTTGAAATGCCAAACCAACGTGTCTATGCACCTTTGCTATACTGAACCTGCGTACAGATCTGTAAAAGATGATTTACCCTTTACAACTATTCAGACATTAGTTATACCCAGATCATTATATTTACAGATTAAAAAATGCACCAATTATAAAATATCAAAACCACACAAGGATACTTCTCTTCAAGCCTTATGATGTTGACCCATCAATAGAACTTATCCTTATTCAAGCGCTCAGGTTCCTCCTTGATTCAGATCCAGCTATGCACCATAACCCAATGACCAGTATTCTAGATATTGCTTTTCATTAGATATTCAATAATTGAGTGCCTTTGCCTAATGATCTCCTCCTCCTTTTATAGTCTTAGGCCTTTCTCAATACCACGGTCCAAAACAACTTAGAAGTAATACCTTGGACCAAATACCTGCGGTCAACACTTCGGAAAAGATACCTTGGATCAATACCACGGGTCAAAATACCAAATACCACAAACCAAAACCAAGTTTTCCGACATGTATGTGCTTTTCCTTGTGTGAAAGTGTGTGTATATGCATACACGTGTTTTGGTCGGCGAAACCGTGTGTATACACGACTTTGTCAAGGTAAACTTCCGTATACCTCTTTTTACTTCATTCTGTGAGCCTGAACTATGATCTGTCATCTGAGGGAGTTGCCAACAAGGAAAACACCTGTGTCATAGTGCCAAACCTATGTCATAATGCCAACAAAATTATGGTAAGAAATGAAGGAATTATCTGCAGTTATGATTTAGCTAATTAGTACCCTTGTTTATGCAGGAAAACAACAAAAGGGACAATTGTTGTTCCCTAACAAAGGAACAACAAAAGTCAACAAGCCAAGGAAGGAATGCGGTGGTTGTAGACAAGGCTAAAGATGAATCAAGAAGATCAAGATGAGAAAGGAAAGGATATCTAAAGCTGGAAATCAGTTGCGAATTCCTTAGGATTGGGAGATCTTGAGGGATCACATTTACGATTTATCTTTTACCCTATTTGATTATAAAAGGAGATGATTGTAAGAATAAAGGGAGGAATCTCGATTATTATTGAATTTGTAATTTTAATTACAGACTCTTGTTGTTGAGAGAACACGGTTATATTGTAATGCTACTTACATTCGATGATTAATACATAAGTGAAGTTATTGTTCCCTCACGTTATCTGAAGTAACTTCGCAGTGTTCACTGGCAGCTACGAGCTCGACCTCTAGTGGATTTAACTGCTTTCTTTGTGTCATACGTTTCCAATTCTCACAAATGTGATGGTTTGCTAGTTTTCTTGCTTTCTGTGATTTTATCTCCTTCGTTGTTTATTGTTTTCTTGTATTGATAGAATATCTCTGCTTTATATGACTTACAACATTGTTGTTTGATTCAGTTCACTTTCATTTTAGATTGAGTTACTTAGATAAATATTAAACTTGATTTGATCAAATGTAAAGAGTATTAACTATCACTGTTGGACTCTCAGATTGATATCATTGCTATTTAGATTATTTACTAGAGATTGGGTTTGATTTATATTAAATCAGTTAAGAAGAGATGAGTTATTACTACTGGACTCTCCACTGATGCCATTTCTAGTCAAATTTCTTGAGTAAGGATTGATTGCAATTTTGGTAGAAGATTGAGTCTTGAAGTTTAGATGTTACATTCCCTTTAATGATTGCAATTGGAGTTTATTAGATGCACCCATTTACTCTTGTAATTAAAGATCTATACTACAATTTACGAAACATTGCTCTCTGAATTAATAGCAGCCACATATTGTGTACACTCTTGAAATAAGAGGACTTGCTTGGGTTGATAATTAATGTCGGATAATTAGGAGTTTTAAAAGGCACCTTTTATCAATCAACATTTTCGCACCGTTGCTGGTGAGAGTGTAACCATTTACAAAGAGTGATGTACATCTGATAATTGCTGTTGAAGAATAATTGGGTATTGAAACCCAGAATTGGCAGTCAAGCTAGCAAAGACCTACAAACCAGCCAGTAGGAACAATCCCCCTACCTCAACCTACACTACCAGCACTGTACACGTTGCAATAGAACCCTCAGACCAACCTATGACCACAACTCCCAGCCCAACTGTTATAGACATTTTTGGGCACTACAACCCCAAGCATGAAATGTCCATAAACCAAGGGCTCCTAAGTCCCTAAAAGTGTTGTTCTAACCCCTAAAGGAACAAGGTCAACAGATTACAGCTTCTCCCAAAAGTTCTCCATGAAAAACTGCTCAGAATTTGTCAAAACAGGATCATTTCAGCTGCTCCACTGGCTAAGTGCATTGCATCTCACCTAAATACACTGTGAGGGTGCGTTGCATTTCAAAAATCCCTTCTATGGGGTGCGATGGGTGAGAAATGACAAATGGCAGTGTCATTCTGCAAGGTGGAGAGGCAATGAAAGCTTCCAGAAACTTCTCCTGTGACACTTGCCTCTCTGAATTCGACCAAGGATGAGTAAGAGATCATCAATCTCCAAGTGGAAGAAAGAACTATCAGAGGGAAGACACTAATCAAATCATAAGCTGACTCATCTCTATTACAGATATCTATATATGGATCCCTCATCCCAGAGATCCAGAGGTTGGAATTTTGCATATTGTAAGGAATTGTTGTTGGTTTCTTGAGACAAACATCAGACTGTTGGGTGATCTAAGCTTTGTTTGAGGTGAAGAGGGGCTTCTTTGTTGGGAGGTTGATGCTGGGTCAGAAAAACTGGTTGTAACTCCTCTTGGCTCTTTCTTGTTTTATCAATAAAAGCTATTCAAGTTTTCCTCCATGCTCTTGTGTCATTGATGCTTGTTACATTTGTATGGTCAATTTACATATGATCCTAGATTGTTTATGATTATAGATCCATGTATTTTTATAGTGGTATGCTTCTGTGATCTTACAGGTACTTTGTGAAGTTGGGCGTGCAAGGGAGCAGGTAGCTAAAGACTATCAAAGAAGAGAGGAATCAAATCAGGAGATTAGCGCAAGACAGAGGTTGGTCTTTTCTGTTCCTCTCTATCTATAATTCATAAAGGAAAAGTGAAAGTAGCTTTTCTCTGTTTGTTTCTAAGGCAGCTGTCACACCTTAGTGGGATAGAGCAGTTCTATATAGACACTTTTCCCTGTAACAAAATGGCGACCATACTGGGGAAGAATTAGTTTGTTTGTTTATCATTCTTTGTTATCTGTTTCATAAACTTACAAGTAGCATTCAAACTGCATTTGCCATAACAAATGCAAAGTAGATAAATGCTACTTCAATCCATCTACTGGATCTGTTTATGATTTAAACAAATGATTCACAAACTATCGTATTTCCCTTGTGATAGCTCTTAGATCCTCCTTAGATCTACCCCTGATTGTTGCATTACTGATTGCTTTTTGCTTGGCCAAAACCTAAGAACTAAATTGCAAACTGTCACCCGGAACCCGAATAGAGTCTCGTTTCTGGCCCAGTGTAGGTACTGTTCAGAGAGTCTGAACTTCAGCGCACTTCCCGAGTGGACAAGGTGCGCTGCATTTTAAATTCTCTGTGTTACAAGTGTGCTGATCAGACTAGGCTCTGTGGAGTTTTGGTTTCTGTGATTCATTCTTTCCAGTTCTATTCTTGAATTTTGCTGCCTGTGATCAGTATATGTTTGTTTGAAACCCCTTTTCCTTGCTGATATTCCGCCTCCTTTGTACAAAAGAACTGTAGATGTTTTTGTGTGTTTGTTGAGTCATTTACAGTTCTCCTTTGCAAAAGTAGCATAATCGTACACTATCGTCCTTTGATTTGAAACTGTCGCAAGTGTTGATTTCAATCGTAGGAAAGAGTTTGATTGCTGTTGATGGTCGATTATCCTGTTACTTTTGTTTTTGGTCTGAATTTGTAATTTTCTAGTGTCGAGAACAAGTATTCATTTCAAAATCGTAAGGTGTTGTGATCGTCTCCATTTTTGATTTCGAAAAGAAACTTGTTGATATTTGTCGCTTGAAAAGAAATTTAGATTTGTGCATCAACTTTCTTTTTAGCATTCATATACTAAGAAAGTCGAAAAAAAATACATGCATGTGCATTTGCATATAGACAGTCTGATTGGCTTGATTTAGGAAAGTGCATTTAGAGTGTGCTCTTTGCTCTTTGTGAAATGATTCTATCTTTCTTTTCCTTAGTAGCTAGGATTTTCATTGCACAAAGAAGATAAAAAGTTTGTTTATCATCTTAGATTGCATTTTAGGAATTACATCTACATCTCGCGGTGAACCTGAAAGGAAAACTTCATAAACAAGATCAACTTAAAATAAATTCAATGAATCTAACAACGCTTTGGAACTTAACGCACAACATTTAGAAGTCTAGGCTAGAGACGTATTCCAACGTCGTAAAGCCTGGTAACTGTTGTTCTCACTGATGGTTGGGTGATTCCTCCACTTTGAGACGATAAGTGCCAGTACGGACTTGTGCTCCCACGTACCGTCGAGTATATTTTGGGAGACCCCAATAGGCTTAATCCTTTATCCATAGGAAGCCGTGTCTGCCGCCCTATCGATCACAATGCACTGAACACGGCATTCGGGAAGATTGATTGCCGTACTGTAAAAAGTATTCTGCAATTTTGCGATTGGTTTGGTAATCCCTCTACCTAGATTTCTAGAGCAGTCCCTTTCGTTCCTTTTTAGACTCCTTAACAGAAAAGGTCCATCTGAGCACTTGTCACTTCAGGCTCATTAAAAATCGAAGGCGACTAGAGTCATCTTTTGTTTTTTCTCAACTCTTAAAAATTGAAAAAACAAGTTGTGTCAAAGTGTCTAAAATTTATTTTAAACGGAATATTCATTACCCCTTTCCTACGTTGATCTTGGGTTGAGAAAGTGGAATCCACCAACCAAGGAATTCCCCTTGGAGTAAATCCTAGTCCCTTCTCCTCTTGGGGGGATGTTGGTGCACCCCATGTGGCCACATTGTCGCTTCCAGGACTGACAATCAGCTTGCCTGTATGGCTCTTCTCAACCTCTGTCGTTCAGAACACCATAATTCCTGAACAATCAAATCAGCAACTAGACGAGTCCAGAGTTACCCACCAACCTTCTACTTCCTCTAATTCTTCCTCTCCTCCTTCCTCTTCGCTTGATGGGGCTGGTAAAGCCAAAAGTAAAGTAACTAAGGAGAAGAAGGAAAAGAAGAAGAAGAAGGAGCCAAAAGCGAATGGGGGCAAATGAGTGTCATCTAGCGAAAATCCACACACTGCACTGACCAGGCCTAAATCGCCATGTTTCATTTGCAAAGGAGACCACTATCACAGAGATTGTCCTTGCATCCCTCGGATCTTAAGGGACTGGTCTCCTCGTTTGCACAACCCGGTGTCGTCAACCTCTGATGGTCATGTTGAAAACACACCGTCAACTAGTGAAAGTGAAGCCCTAGGACAAAAAGGAAAATATAGATTTCCTTGTAAACTGTACGAAGGCGATCATGCCATCCACCGTTGTCCCTTCTTAGACGAAGCTAAAAGAGTTTTGGACGATCATCTGGTTTCACCGTTACGACTTCCTCTTGGATATAAAATACTCTTGCCGAGTCCGTCATTGGTTGAAAATCTGGCTGGCCCGCTTAGGTGGTCAGCTAAAGCATCTATCATTGAAGACAAACCATCTGAACCCATACCAGACGAAAGTCAAAAGGTCTAGGTGGTAGTTGAACCGGTCTTGCCTTCAGAGGTTCCATCTTCAGATGATACAGTCACCGAAGAGAACAAGGATGACACCGTCCAAATTCTTTTGACAAGCACATACTCCAATGAACATGGGGGAAATTTACCCGTTCCTTTACCACAGGAAGGAAGTTTGTCAGAGTCATACCCAACCGTCTATTTGGTCCCACCTCCAAGCAACCCAGTTGTCTCCTTCGACTGGAATCAACTAGGCAGACCCCGTTTACCAGCTACTATACCATTCAGAATCATTGTTCAAATATATAGAATGGTTATGGCCGGTACCATCATAGATGAAGGGGCTTCTGTGAGTATCCTTTCCTCAACTGCTTGGAAAGCGCTTGGTTCGCCATCACTTTTTCTTGAGATGAGAAATCTAATAGGCTTTGATAAAGGAACCAGTCGACCATTAAGGATCCTTCCCAATGTGCCCATAACATTGAGAGGGAAAACCGTTCACATGAATGTGATGGTAGTTCAAGGACCCCTGGATTACAATCTACTCCTTGGACGAGACTATATTTATTGCATGAGAGCCATTGTCTCATCACTCTTTAGAGTGATGTGTTTTCCGCACGAAGGAAGAGTGGTCAAGCTCGTGTGTTGTAGGGAAAAGTATCCGATTCGGATGACCCTATCCCACTCTAAGGGTGATAGTTCCTCAGCAACAACTGAAAACAAAACTACTTGAGATTTTCTTCTTTATGAAAGAAAAAGAGGAGAAAGGGATCCACTAACCGTTGTCTTGCGCTTAATGGTTGATGCGATCTTCTCTCCTTGCTGCTTGCTTCCAGCTCTCTGCTCTTTCACTGGCCCAGCTACAATGTAATCCTGCAAAATAGCAAGAGAAGGAAACTACAAGAAGCATGCATTCATAATTGATTCAAGGATTAGAATAAATCAAATACACAATTATAACAATACATCATTGAAACAAATGCATATAGAAGAACCTCAATAGCTTTTATTAATGGAAGAAGTAAAGTTCTGAGAGTGTTACAACCATAAGAGGCCCAATCCAGCAACACCTCCCAGCAGAAAGAAATCTCCTCTTCACCTCCTTCAAGCAAATCACCCAATAGTTCTATGATGAAACCAACAACATTTCTTTACTTGCACAAAATTCCAGCCTCCAGAGCTCATAGGAGAGAGCTCCATATATAGATGAATTGAGAAAGGATGAGTCAGCTTGCAACTGATGTGTAGCTGCCTTGTGTCCTCTCTCTCTTCAGTTAATCTTCAGTTCATGAGTCCACTTGGAGGATCTTGCTTCCACTTGGAGAAATAGAACCTCTTACTCATCTCAAGGCGAATTCCCTGATCCAAGTGTCATTTTTGAAGATTCCAGAGCAATGACTCACTATGCCACTTGTCAAATCTCGCTCAGCGCAGGTGGCCTTCACTAATTTTGACTTTCAGCGCAGGTACACCATGGAGCACTTGACCTTCAGCGCAGTTGCTTGGTGGAGCAGTTGAACTGATTCCAGAATTGCTTGTTTTTGAGTGTTTTCAGGTGGAGAACTGATATTCAGAGCTGTTGGTTTGCTGACCTTGTTCCTCTAGGGGTAGGAACATCATGTTTAGGGACTTTGGATCCCTTAGATTATTGACATTTCATGCTTCATGCTGTAAGGCACAAAAATGTCTATAACATCGTGGACCAGCTTTCATTCCCTGGACCACGCATAGCAAATAGTCATATACCATCCCTAAATGGTCTTTTTCACGCAAGAAATGTCTCAATCTCCAGTCCACCCACTCGATGAGCGCGAGTGATTCGGGGGACATGACTGAAACCCAGGGGGCATGCACCCTGGTCTGCTTCGGCAGGAAAACTTCGGGTATAGGGTAGGTTTCCGCAAGAGAATATGACTAGTCTGTACTCCCGTCCGTGATTGGAAGAGGGGGTTATTCTAGAACAATATTCTCTTGTCAAAGTTATGTGGGTGGAGTAGCCTCCTTCGCTCACCTTTGTCTATTTCGGTAGACATCACCGAAGAAGTGTTTTGTTTACGCCGTAAATAAAACAATCTTTGGTAACCTGTAAGAGGTAGGCCTCTCTCGGTAAAACAAATGTTTTAACGGAATAAAGAAGGGGTAACCTTGAAACTCTGTTTTATACCTGGGGGCATGCAAACCTTTTGGAGTGCAAGCGAAGAACGACTATTTATTTTTTAAATTTGTAGGTCCTCTAACCCTTTAAACTCGTAGGATTGCCCGTTTCCTAACTTGCATAAAGAAAGGATGTGGGCAAAACTCTAAAAATTGCCGTTTTTATGAGACATTCTTATCACACGACTGGATTAATCGAGCAGTGTTACCGCAAGGTTCAAGCTCGTTAAAAAATAAATCCGCATCGAGTAGTTTTAGAACATAGTTCAAGCTCGTTAAAAAATAAACATAAGACATGAGCAAATGTTTCCCCCCGCGTTTAAGCTCATTAAAAAATGAACTATTCACCGGTAAATAACCATTGTGAATGTAGTACTTCAGCCATTAAAGCCTTGGTCATGTTTGCACCGTCACCTCCACTTTTGCATTGGCCGATCATTCACCTCCATTTGATTGTTTACCCATTTTGAGGAACAGCTGCGAAGAGTGATCTCACTAGCCATCCTTGTAACACTGCCGTGATTGGAAAATTCCAAACCTTACTTGGAATCAGTTGCTACCCATTTTATCACTCGTTCCTCAAAAGACGAGTCTCCTTTAAGCTCTTTTCAACTGACTCGTAAAATATGAAAAGATTGCTGAGCCATTGGCCTCTCCAGCTCGTTAAAGGGACCGGAAGTGCTATCTCTCCTCTAGATTTTAATCTTTTTGGACCTGAGAGATTATTACACAAAAAGATCGAGCGCTTGTTTTGTTCGGCTCGTTAAAAGTATCGAAAATTCATCCCTTTTGTATTTTTTTATACTTTTTCGAACTTAAGGGATTAGATGATGAAAAAGGAATTTTGGAGTTGCCTTTACGTTCCTTTTCAGACTCTCTAAAATTCAAAAGGACCGAGTTATCTTTGTCGTTAAACTCGTTAAAAGTGTAATATTGACAAACTTGTCTATAGACGAGAACGAGTTTCACTATCGCTAGGCTCGTTAAAACATAGCGTTGGGTTTGCCCGAAGAGAAAATTATAGAACAAGCATATGTTATCCTCCTCAAGCTTGACAAAAAAAAAGAGGTATTGGTCACAATGACTGGGGAAAAATTAGGAAGAAAACTTGAAGAAACTTTGTTGGTAGCAAGTCGCTCTTGAACATGACACTTCCACTCCATGTCCGAGTCGGGTTGGGTTGTTTCATTCACCGGTCACATCACCATGGTCCCATCATACCATCCACATTTGGGGTTAATGCTACCAATCCATCACATCAGTGTCACCGATATGTTCAAGAGAAGTCATTCAGAGAATTCACCTGTGTCTCACCCACTACCATACATTTATACTCCATTCTTTCATGACTGCCACCCTGAACCTTATGTCACCAGATCGTTTTCACCTCCATTAAAGTCATTTGCTCCGTTCCATGTCATTGATGTGGGATTCATTAAGGCCCTCCTGTGACGGATCGCTTCTTGTCGACATCAGCTCATTATCCAAGAAGTTGATCTAGGAACACCCCATTCAGTACTTTGAAGCTTGCATGCCTCAATGGCATGTTTCTCACTTCCGGCGACAGGTTTACATCAATGGCCTTCGACCGAAAGATTTTGTGTGGTGTTCGACGCCAAGTCCTTTATTCACACCACGTGAATTGTACTACAGTACCTTGAGGGTCATTATCATTATCGGTGATTCCTCTCACGCCTGTTAACAACTTACATCATTGGCTGGTAATCAAGTGATGTCTTTCCATGTTCGACTCCAGAACAGATTTCACATGGATCGACTTGTACTTCGAGTGAAGATCGAACGAGATTGAAGACCCCGGATCTAGTTTCATCCATCCGGGCTGCGATATATATTTAGGGAAATAAAGACATTAAATGTACATCATTGCTGCACAGATAATCATCCAATCAAAAGGATGATGGCTCTATCATAATCATCAGTCTACACTCAGACGATTGTCTATCCTATGTACATGAAAATGAATTTATAGAGCTGAGCATGGGAATGCCCGCCTCAGCTAGATCTTGAAAATATTATGAAGATAATGTATTGTATTGTATCTTATTACAGGTCTCCTCCCAGCTTGAAAGAACTTCGGATCCTCATAATAAAGCATTTCACCCGACATCAAAAGATTAACGACCTCATGCTTTATGGGGCAACTGTTATAGACATTTTTTGGCACTACAACCCCAAGCATGAAATGTCCATAAACCAAGGGCTCCTAAGTCCCTAAAAGTGTTGTTCTAACTCGTAAAGGAACAAGGTCAATAGATTACAGCTTCTCCCAGAAGTTCTCCATGAAAAACTACTCAGAATTGGTCAAAACAGGATCATTTCAGCTGCTCCACTGGCTAAGTGCGTTGCATCTCACCTAAATACACTGTGAGGGTGCGTTGCATTTCAAAAATCCCTTCTATGGGGTGCGTTGGGCGAGAAATGACAAATGGAAGTGTCATTCCGCGAGGTGGAGAGGCAATGGAAGCTTCCAGAAACTTCTCCTGTGACACTTACCTATCTGAATTCGACCAAGGATGAGTAAGAGATCATCAATCTCCAAGTGGAAGCAAGAATTATCAGAGGGAAGACACTAATCAAATCATAAGCTGACTCATCTCCATTACAGATATCTATACATGGATCCCTCATCCCAGAGATCCAGAGGCTAGAATTTTGCATATTGTAAGGAATTGTTGTTGGTTTCTTGATACAAACATCAGATTGTTGGGTGATATAAGCTTTGTTTGAGGCGAAGAGGGGCTTCTTTGCTGGGAGGTTGATGCTGGGTCAGAACAACTGGTTGTAACTCCTCTTGGCTCTTTCTTGTTTTATCAATAAAATCTATTCAAGTTTTCCTCCATGCTCTTGTGTCATTGATGCTTGCTACATTTGTATGGTCAATTTACATATGATCCTAGATTGTTTATGATTATAGATCCATGTCTTTGTATAGTGCTATGCTTCTATGATATTATAGGTACTTTGTGAAGCTGGGCGTGCAAGGGAGCAGGTAGCTAAAAATTATCAAAGATGAGAGGAATCAAATCAGGAGATTAGCGCAAGACAGAGGTTGGTCTTTCTGTTCCTCTCTATCTATAATTCATAAAGGAAAAACGAAAGTAGCTTTTCTCTATTTGTTTCTAAGGCAGCTGTCACACCTTAGTGGGATAGAGCAGTTCTATATAGACACTTTTCCCTATAACACCAGCCCAACGCAAACCCCAATAATAGACCAGTCCAATTTGTGCAAATTATTGAAGGGGCGAAGCCAGAAATTGAGTTGAGGGAGTGTAATGAGCTTAAATTAAGGTCTAGATAGATAATAGAGTTGGAAGGGGATAAAAATATACAATTAGAAGATTCGTTACCTGTAGAACAAGCACCTCAAGTGGAGAATATGGTCAAACAGAAAAGTCACTATCAAACTATTACCTCTTCTCCATCATTCCCAGAGAGATTAATTATACCCTGCTCAATCGAATATCCTGATTTTGATGTTCTGGGAGAATTAAAAAAATTGTGTGTAAAAATAACTCTCCTCGAAGTTATTCAGGACATTCCAATTTATGCAAAAACTATTAAGGAATTGTGTATGAAAAAACGTAAGAGAAAATAAAAAGAATCCCAACTCTCCACATAGTTGGAACTTTGTCTGATTTCTTATCAGGTAGAGAAACACCGGTGAAATATGAGGACCTAGGAAACCCTATAGTCACGGTGCAAATAAATGGATGTTCCTTCCCATGCATTAGTTGATTTTGGAGCAGCCATTAATATACTCACAACAACAACCTGTCAAAAACTTGGCATTACATCCTTGGATCCAACCACGACCTTGCTAGAACTGGCTGACTGATCGATAGTCAAACCAAAAGGAACATTACAGGACGTAATGGTGTCTATGGATTCTTGGGAATACCCAACGGATTTCTTGATTATCAATCCTAGAAACCGGTTAGATGGACATCCTCTAATTCTAGGTTGACCTTGGCTAGCAATCGGAGATGCTTACGTATGCTGTCGAACATGCAACATGACGATATCAAGAGGAAGTAATGTGAAGAACCTACCTTTATATCCTCCAGCTCAGCCAAGCCTAACAATAATAAAAACTAGAAAACACCATGTATCATATTTAACTGAAAACATTTGATCACCACTAACTGTAGAATATGCTCTCAAATTTAAGGATCAAACAGAAGATGACATCATTAACACTTACATTAACAAACTAGATGACGTATGCAATGTAAAATGTCACATGATCGAAGTAGCCCTGGACAACAAAATGGAAGAAGATCCCTTAAAAGATATTAATGACCAGAAAATACCAACAAATACTATTTATAATAGTAAAACCATTGAAATTGAACCAGGGAAAGTCAAAAACATAAAAAAAACCTGACTCATGACCAGGAGCAGAGGCTTGTTCAACTCCTTAGAAAATATAAAGAGGCTTTCACTTGGGATTACCCAGACATGAAAGGGATTGATCCCCAATTATGCATGCACCTATACAGTGAAAGATGTGAAGCCCATTCGACAACCTCAATGGAGGTTAAACACTCACCTTAAATATGTTGTTAGGGATGAACTACAAAAACTGTTGGATGTAAATATCATCTATCCCATATCTGATAGCAAATGGGTTTCTCCATTAGTTGTCGTGCCTAAAAATAATGGAAAGTGGCATATATGTGTCGATTATAGAGAGCTTAATAAAGCAACTCAAAAAGACCATTTTCCCCTCCCGTTCATTGACAAGGTCTTAGACACATTGGCAGGTAAAAAAATTCTTCTCTTTCCTAGACGGCTTCAGTGGCTACAATAAAATCCAAATTGCCACTGAGGACCAGGATAAGACTACCTTCACCTATTCGTGGGGAACATTTACTTACAAGGTCTTACCTTTTGGACTGTGCAACGCACCTGCCAGATTCCAGAGGGCCATACTCAACATTTTTTCAGACTTGATAAATGAAGGGCTCGAGGTGTACATGGATGACTTTACACCCTATGGAGACGACTTCGAGCCAGCATTACAAATGCTAGAGAAAGTTCTGCAAAGATGCATTGCTACCAGGCTCTGTTTAAGCCAAGAAAAATGCCACATGATGATGACTGAGGGCTTCATCTTGGGTCACTACATCTTAGCAGCTGGAATTCAGGTTGATGCAACAAAAATTTAGATAATTCTCTTAATACCTACCCTGTCCACACAAACTGAGGTACGTAGTTTCTTGGGATTTTCTAGATATTATAGAAGATTTATAAAGAATTTCTCTCAAATTGTTGCACCATTATATGCATTAACAAGAAATATCGATTTCATTTGGATTGACAAATGTGACATTGCTTTTGAAGATTTAAAATGGCTAGTATCAATAGCCCTAGTATTACGGGGCCCAAACTGGGATTTTCCATTTTAGATCTCATCCGATGCATCAGATACGGCCATTGGAGCAGTTCCTGGCTAGGAGGAAGATAAGAAGACATATGCGATATACTACATCAACAAAAATCTATCTCCTGTTGAGTTGAATTACACTGTGATCGAAAAGAATTTCTGGCTGTAATCTATGCTATTAATAAATTCAAACATTATATAATAGGATACCCTGTGGTTTTGTATACTGATCACTTTGCTATTAAATATCTAGCTAAATCCAATAGAAAAATTCCTTTCATGTATGTCAAAGACAAATGACTCAGAAGCAGTAGAAGACCAGTTCCCCGATGAGCACTTATTTACTGTAACCGTGAAAATACCGTGGTACGTAGATGTCACAAATTACCTAGCACTGGGAAAATTACCCAAGCACATGATACCCAGTGAAAGAAAACAAAGAGTACAACGTATCACTCAGTTCTCCTGGTTCGGAGGATATTTATTTCATACAAGAGCCGATATGCATATTTGAAGATGTGTCAAGGAAGATGAAATCTTTGACATCCTAAAAGCTTGCCACGATGGACCTTGCGATGGACATTTTGTAGTCCGTAGGACTAGTCACAAAGTCTTATAGATGGGCTATTATTGGCCCACCATTTTTAAGGACGTCAAGAAGTTTGTCCAGGCATGCGATAACTGCCAAAGAATGGGCTGCCCTGGATAGTCTGACGAGATGCCCCTACATCCACAGTTAGTCATTGAACCTTTTGAACATGGGGGTTGGAATTTATTGACCCAATAAACCCATCATCTAATCAAAAGACATATATACTGGTTGCAACAGAATATGTGACTAAATGGGTGGAGGCAGAGGCATTACCAAGGGCAATGGAGGACTCAGTAATCCACTTTATTTTCCAACTTTTCGTGTGGTATGGCTTTCCTAGAGAAATAATCACGGATGGAGGGCCACAATTTGTAGGCCATAAGATTGTTGCGACATTAAAAAATCATCATATCATGCACAAAATCACATCTCCATACCACCCGTAGGCAAACGGCCAGGTAGAAAGCACCAATAAAGTAATCGAGGCAATACTCACAAAGACAGTCACATCACATAGATGTGACTGGGCTACCTAATTGCTAGAAGCCCTGTTGGCATCTTGCACGACATGGAGAAATACCACGACATATTCCCCATATCAGCTAGTGTTTGGAAAAGAACTTATCTTCCCAATAGAATTTGAAATTCAGATATTGAGGATAAATCAATAAGTAGGCCTGGACTTAAATGAAGCACAAATTAATAGGCTACATCAAATCAATGAGTTGGATGAAATCCAGCTATCAGCTCTTCAACATACTGCACTGATCCAACAACAAAGAGCAAAATGGCATGATGCCCTTATCAAGAAGAAGATCTTCCATGAAGGTGATTGGGCACTTCTATATGATTCTAGGTTCCAGGATTTCCCAGGAAAACTCCAGACCAGATGGTTAGGCCCTTATGAGATACAAGAGGTGCATGATAATTACACCCTCACATTAACTGCCATTGATGGGTCTGGCTACTCTTTTAAAGCGAATGGACATCGAGTACGCCTCTATAAAAAACCACTTACCAGGGAGGCCTTTTACCAACAATTACATGGAGATTCCACTATACAAATTCTTGCTGAGGAGGGAAACCCGTTCACAACATCGGTCTAGTGAAAAATTTATTTGTTTTTGAAATTTGTACATAAATTTCCCTTTTTCTTTGATTGAATTTTCTTGTATAATAAATTGTATATAAGTTTTTTCTTCTATTTTTCCTTTGATATTCCCTCTAAGGAACAACAATTTCAGTTGCAATTTTTTTCTTGTTGTTCCCTACAAGGAACAACTACTGTTCCCTCTAAGGAACAAATGTTGTTCCCTCTAAGGAACAACCACCGTTCCCTCTAAGGAACAACAATTTTGGTGTGAAATTATTTTTCTTGTTGTTCCCTACAAGGAACAACTGTTGTTTCCCTCTAAGGAACAACTACTATTCCCTCTAAGGAACAACCGCTATTCCCTCTAAGGAACAACAATTTCCATGTGCAATTTTTTTTCTTATTGTTCCCTACAAGGAACAACTGTTGTTCCCTCTAAGGAACAACAATTTCCGCATGCAATTTTTTTCTTCTTGCTGTTCCCTACAAGGAATAGCTGCTGTTCCCTCTAAGGAATAGCCATTGCTCCCTCTAAGGAACAACAATTTCGGTGTGAATTTTTTTTCTTACTGTTCCCTACAAGGAATAGCTACTATGTTACCTTTGAGGAAGAGCTACTATTCCCTCTAAGGAACGACTGCTCTTCCCTCTAAGGAACAACAATTTCCGTGTGCAATTTTTTTTCTTCTTGCTATTCCATACAAGGAATAGCTGTTGTTCCCTCTAGGGAATAGTCGCTATTCCGTCTAAGGAATAGTAGTTTTGCTGTGCAATTTTTTTTCTTCTTCTTGTTCCCTACAAGGAGCAGTTTTTGTTCCCTCTAAGGAACAATCGTTGTTCCCTCTAAGGAACAACAGTTTCGGTGTGCATTTTGTCTTGTTGTTCCCTACAGGGAAAAATTGTTGTTCCCTATAAGGAACAACAATTTTTGTGTGCATTTTCTTCGTTGTTCCCTACAGGGAACAACTGCTGCTCCCTATAGGGAACAACAATTTTTAAGTGTGTATTACCTTTTCTGTTCCCTATAGGGAACAACTACTGTTCCCTCTAAGGAACAACAATTTTCGTATGTATTTTCTTTGATGTTCCCTACAGGGAACAACTGCTGTTCCCTCTAAGGAACAATACCTTTTTGCGTGTCTTTCCTTGTTGTTCCCTAAAAGGAACAACACTTTTTGTGTGAAGTTTTCTTTTGCAGTTTCCTTTAGGAAATAGCACTTTGTGAACATTTTTTTGAGAACACCTTTTCTTTCCTTTGCTCACTCTTTATGATCCTCTATAGGGCATAAGTGTGCAAATATATATGTAAGAATACAAATCTGGAGTTTACTGGAATAGGAAAATATATTGAATATTATCATCTTTAACAAGATTGCTTTCTATTGATTGAAAAATAAAGGACACAACCATATATATCACTTCACTGTCCTCATTTCCACTATAAATCGAATTGATTGATTATTTTTATCATGCTAGTTCTTCCTTAACCCTATAATTCCCTCTATTCATTATAAAAATAAGGTTAAGGGCATAATTTTTCCTATTGATATGTTCAGACTTCTTCTGCCATCCCTACTCCTGAGGAGTGTTGAGCCACCCTCTATATATAAATGGGAAGTGTTGTTTGCAAAAAATAAAAAATAAAAAATTATACATATGTTTACTAACAATTCTATGATTTTTACAAATGGAAGATAGGGGGTCTCATCATGAGCCAACCTACCATAATCATAAAGAAGAAGCGAAGTGGAATTCCCACTATGGCCACCATACCAGGGATATGATCCAATGGATGCATCAAGAAATAAAGTCCTTGGAACAAGAGGTCTCATTACGAGTTGGCCTGCCTACCTTTCGCTCTTTCCCAATGAATGGAAATGTGTTCATTTGGTTACCAAGCCCACACATTGGTCTCTACTCTGATATCATAATGCACTTTCCCAATTATACATAGAGGACCATGCTTCCAATGGATTAGAAAGAAACTCTGTCGAGGCTATAGATGCCTGCAGGCAATAGAAGCTATGCTGATGGTATTGAGGTCATATTTTCAACATCAATAGTTATTATAATTCCCTTTTCTTATCTTTTAGCTTTACTATAGAGAGATTATGTTCCTAATTTACTTTGAACCTTTATGCATGTGATATATTTTAAAAAACAATCATAATAGTTTTAAGTGATAATGATGGTAAAGTATTTCTCCTACGTCATTTGTCCTTTTTCCTTTTCGAATCACCTCACGACATCTCCTCACTTATTGATAATTATAGTTATATGCATTGATTTCAGCACTCCTATATCTTTAGGGATCCTTTCATTAATATGTGTACCTTTCCACTTTCATCACCCCTGTACTTTGTCGCCAGCATGTTATCCCTTCACTCATTCAGTCGAAGGTGACCTATTATTTCAAAAGGGGGTGAGGAGCAACCTCGAGTGTACTTATGCATGTTTGTCAGCACTTTATTTTATTTTGCAGGGCAATACGACATTGCATGATCACGAAGCATGCACTTTAATAACAAGTCCTAGATAATGGTATTTATGCTTATAAAGTATCACCCGATATAGCCATTATAACAATTTGTTGTTCCATCACTCAACTCTATTTGCTGCTATGCTATTTCTATGACACTAACCGTTTATAGAATTCAGGCATTAGGGGAGGAAGAACAGTGCAGAGAGAACCGCTAATACTGGCTGTTTCTGATGCAGTTAGAGAAATTTTAGCGCCGAGCTGGGTGGATAGCATACTTTACACGATTTCAGCCACCCAACAAGGAAATTGCCATTGAATTCCTATGAAATTTACACAATGGACAATCCATGGTAAGTGGCAGACAAATCACAGTATCAAACACTGTGATAGCAGAAGTATCCAGATTACCAACCGAAGGACCTGTATGGGCTAACAAATGTTTGAAATTGTATGATGTGATCGAAGCCTTTAAGGACGAAGGATAGGAGTTGATCATCAAAGGCAAAGGTGTTCAACCATCATCCCTTGGAGAGCCATGGGGAGAACTAGTAAGAATCATACAAAATTACATCACATGCGATAGGCGCAAAGACGTGGTAAGGCCATGTCAACTTAAACTCTTAGTAGTTCTAAAACAAAAGTGCTCTGTGAATTTACCTACATTATTGAATTTTCTACTGCATGACACTGCTGAAAGGATAAGAAGGTCCCAACATATAGAAATTGTAGTAAGCCACCACTATTTGATCAGACTGATAATTAGCTACAACCTCACCCAACAACAATCAAGCTGGGAGGAACTAATATTTGCTATTGAAGGAGGTTTATCTCTGCCTATGCCTAACCTTGTTCCAAAAAGGAAAAGTGCTACCCTTGCAAGAAACATACCCCAAAAGCGTAGACAATCCTCAATGCTGAGGACAAGAATAAGAGCGGCCGAGAATCCTTAAGGTAGTGTCAACCAACCCATAGAATTGTCTAGCCCAATAAGTGAACGACACTTGCAAATTGAAGGCCATGATAATCATGAATTAGACCATGAGAAAGAAACAGGGTGTTCCGGAGATGAACCAAGAAATGAATCGAGACTTCCATCAACACCAAGCACGAGTCCCCAAGGTGATTTATTGCATGATATTGAATTGGCCCAGATCCTGGCCAATATGAATGATTTCATACAACCTAAAAGTTTGCTCAATTTTAATTTGTGATCAATGCAATATTTCGAGAACTTTGGCCACGACAGAATTATATTAGAAAATGTAAGTTGCGAAGCAGAAATAGGGGCAGAGTCCATTCAAGAAGAGGTGAACCAACTTGGTGACATGCCTACAAAAGAACCCAGTCAAGCATGCCAAAACACAGAAAATGTAGGCCAAACAGAAGAAGTAGAAATAAGCTAGGAAAATGATTACAAATATAGATACACAACCCTATTAGAACAAAGTGAGGATGAGCAGTGAGGGTCTTTAGAAGTAGAAACTATTAACAGAACAATTTCTCCTCCGAAAAAGTACAGAGCCAAAATTAAAAAGCTTAGGAAGGAATAATAAAGGCTTCGAAAAACAATAAAAAGGCTCAGAAGAAAGATAAAATAAATATCAGTGGGGAAGGTTCTAGAGAAGATCCTAGAGACAGTAAATGTGGCAGTTCAAACTGAATTATATGAAAGAAGGGTTGTAGGGACTCAAACTAAGCCCATACTCACTCAACCTGTTAAGGAATATCATGAAATTATTGCAAAAGTAGCTATCTAGATAGAGGTTGTACGTTCCTACAATTTAGCTACTTAGATGGAGGTGGTACCATCCTATAACATGGCTACCCAGATGGAGGTTTGGACCTCCCATAATAAAGAAACACAGATAGTAGGTATCCCTTCTCATAGAAGAAGTACTCAGACAACCATTCAAGCCAAATATGTCATGATATGTAATGACCCCAGTATATTGAATCTTTAAGAAGATTTAGCACATGCTCGGCTTGTCATAGAATGGCTTAAACAAGAAACTGTCTCCCAACAAAAATACCAAGAATTGCAGATGTAGCTTCAGGACATGAATACATTAGAGAGCGAGACCTTCGACAAATAACGAAAATAAGAAGATAAAATTGAGAAAATTAAGCTCAGATTAGAGAAGATCATGAGTCAAACAAACACTATCTGCTCATTATACACTGATGTCTTGGCATGCAGATCTCCTACCAATAATTATGCCTTATTTTTTGCTAGAAATATAATTCCTATTGAAATTCAAAGCCGTGAGAGTTGGAAAACCAATAGAATTAAAAAAAATTGAAGATTTTATACATTATTAGAAACAGCATGGGGTAAAAGTTCAAAGCTTTCTTTCTGAATTTTACCTACACAATTTTGTATTAGAGGAAGAAGTGGAAAAGAACCCCAACCCTTTTGTAGGGGATGTTCAATTCCAAGCCTTTATCTCATTTCTTGTCAATCAACTGAAATGGTTCAAGGCTCATAACTCGTTCCAAAGACACGAGCATGGACTGGATCTTTGGGTTAGAAGTGAACCCAAGCACCCTTTGCAAATGCTGGCCAATCATAAGAGTCTAATGACAAGGGAAGGGGTGATTAAAATTTTGGGGCCTATTCAGAGAAAGATTATACAAAAGGGAGTAGAAAACTTCCTCTCCATTTAGGAAAGCTCCTTGGTTGCAGCCAAGCTCAGGTGGATAATCTCTATCAGTAATGTACAGAAAAGAGAGCCATTTAATTATAAAAATTTTAAACTAGCTGCAGACCATTTTGATACATATAGAAATCTCATTTTGATAGAAGGTCCTTATTGGTTAGGATGTTGATTCCATAGCCCCATCATTTGGTATCCTGCTGAAGGTTATTGGGCTATATATGAATTTCCTGAAGGACAGACAGGGCCCATCTTTGAGCTCTTGGCCAAGAATCATGGTTTTAGACCACTTTACGACATTCCTTCTCTAGCTTATTCTTTAACTGCTCTGCATACGAATTACTTGCTTTTCATGAGGACATGAAATAGGGTAAGCAGGGGAGTATGTTGAGTCACGAAATGGGTATGTAGTTACTATTAATCTCATCATCCTTTTCCTTTATTCTTATCTTTTCTATATCTTAATGCGTTAATATATTGAGGAATTATGGTAAGAAATGAAGGAATTATCTGCAGTTATGATTTAGCTAATTATTACCCTTCTTTATGCAAGAAAACAACAAAAGGGACAATTGTTGTTCCCTAACAAAGGAACAACAAAAATCAACAAGCCAAGGAAGGAATGCAGCGGTTGCGGACAAGGCTAAAGACAAATCAGGAAGATCAGTGTGAGAAAGGAAAGGATGTCTGAAGTTGGAAATCGGTTGCAAAACCCTCAGGATCTCCTACCCTTTCTGATTATAAAAGGCGATGATTGTAAGAATAAAGGGAGGAATCTCAATTATTATTGAATTTGTAATTTTAATTACAGACTCTTGCAGTTGAGAGAACACGGTTATATTGTAATGCTACTTACATGCGATGATTAATACATAAGTGAAGTTTTTGTCCCCTTGCATTATCTGAAGTAACTTAGCAGTGTTCGCTAGCGGCTAAGGGCCTAGCCTCTGGTGGATTTAATTGCTTTCTTTGTGTCATACATTTCCAATTCTCGCAAGTGTGATGGTTTGATAGTTTTCTTGCTTTCTGTGATTTTATCTCCTTCGCTGTTTATTGTTTTCTTGTGTTGACATAATATCTCTGCTTTATATGACTTACAACATTGTCGTTTGATTCAGTTCACTTTCATTTCATATTGAGTTACTTAGATAAATATTAAACTTGATTTGATCAACTGTAAAGAGTATTAACTATCGCTGTTGGACTCTCAAATTGATATCATTGTTGTTTAGATTATTTCCTAGAGATTGGGTTTGATTTATACTAAATCAGTTAGGAAGAGATGAGTTATTTCTACTGGACTCTCAAATGATGCCATTTCTAGTCGAATTGCTTGAGTAAGGATTGATTACAATTTCGGTAGAAGATTGAGTCTTGAAGTTTAGATGTTACATTCCCTTTAATGATTGCAATTGGAGTTTATTAGATGCATCCATTTACTCTTGTATTTAAATATCTATATTGCAATTTAGGAAACATTGCTCTCTAAATTAATAGCAGCCACATACTATGTACACTCTTGAAATAAGAGGACTTACTCGGGTTGATAATTAATGTGGGATAATTATGAGTTTTAAAAGGCACCTTTTATCAGTCAACACCATGTTTCAAATATCGATATGAGGAAGTTTGATGGCAAGGATCCCGTAACATGGATACTACAAATGGAGCAATATTTCGATCTCCATAATCTGCAAAACACACAAAATGTACGCATTGCAACTTTATATTTGGAACCAAATCAGTTTGTATGCTATCGATGGCTTTGATCTCGTAAACAAATTGTCACTTGGGCTATTTTTACGGATGAAATGATAGCACATTATGGGGACACAAAAAGCAACAATTTTTTTAGCCAATTGATAAATCTCAAACAAAAGGGTTCAATGATGGAGCACATTGAGGAATTCCAAAAATTGAATATAAGGGTAAAAGATATTCCTGAGGAGCATAGGATTTATGTGTTCATAGGGACTTTAAAGGATAACATTGAACATGAGGTTCGTCTTTGGGAACCTGATTCATTGGAGATGGAATTCAGGTTGGCAAGAAAAATGGAAAGAAAAATTATGGAAATAAGGAAGCCTACCACCCACAACTATAAATATGGAAGCGTATTTTCCCCTAGCCTTCCACAACCTACAAGGTTTACACCACAAAGATTGGAAGAAAAAAAAGAGAAAAAGGGCTTTGTTACAATTGTGATAGAAAATACACTAAAGATCATAAGTGTGCTGAGAAGAAATTATTTTACATAGATTGTGAAGAGGAGAAAGAAAAGGAACAAGAAATGTAAAAATAAGAGGATATACACTAGGAACAAACACTAGAGAAAGAAGAAATGAATCTGACCATATCTTGTAATGCATTGGCTAGAATTACCACTCCTAAAACTATCAAGATAGAAGGACATATCAATAAGAAAAAGGTAATAGTGTTGATCGATTCGAGTAGCGTTGACAAGGTTAATCCTCTCCCCAGATAGAGATGATCCCTCTAGCCCAATGAGTGGGTCTAGAAACTGAAGTGAAAATCAACTAGACATCTTCCTAGATTATAATTTAAAAGTAGAACAAGAGAGATGACCTACCTTGCTCTCATGTTATTCTGATTTCATTTATTGAGAGCCTTGAACCGCTTGTGTCAAAGAATTTTTCCTACTTCTTTCAGCACTTATGTACCTGCACAAGTGATCAACAGACAACAAAGTATGCTAAAACAAATAGAATATCCAACAATAACCTACTTAGCTGATCAAGGAATGACAAGCTGGTACATTCATGAACATATCTATTTTGGGAATACAAACTAGCAGTTGTATATTATTTGAAGAATAAAGGGAAGATTACAACCATAGCCTTGATGTTGAAAGGCTCTCCTTGAGTGGTAATCCAAGTCCAAGCCAAGAAACTCTCCAAACAATCCTTCTCCAAGTCTAATGAATAGCCTCTAAGCATAATCTCAACACAAGGGTGCAAATGAGCATAGACCAACCATTTGGGAATGGGAGAGGAGGAATTTATAGGCTGGGAGAGGGAGTTAGGACTCCTCCAAAGATAGGATTAGGCCCACATCTAAAGGAGGTATCTCATAGCGATAAGACAAAGAGGTCAAGTTAGGAGGATTCAACCTCATCTATCAGAAACCATCTCCATCTCGCTGCTCTGGCAGCTTCTAGATCACGAAGCTTCTCATCCTCTTCGGAAAAATTACATTTTTGGGATCATCGGGTGTATGGAAGTGAACAGAGTGATGCCATCATAGGTCAAGCATGGTGCAATAGGAGACCATTGTGGTTTTGAGCTTTATAAGAGCGATGACTCTCATTTTAGGGTTTTAAGAGTTATTTCTTTAGGGAAATCTCCAGACATTTTCTGAGAAATGTTAAAGGAGGGATATAACTTATATACATGGATTAGTATATTGTATAATGATCATGTTTTTGGAATTTCAAGGCATGTCACAGGGAAGTGTAGGAGGCATGAAAAAATACTGTGTAATAGATGCCCCTAAAGCATGAAGGCAGAACGGGGAGTGATGGCTGAGATGCTTTACGAGATTTTCGCAAGGATGAGGACACGCACTATTAGGAGACATGCAAACCAAGGACACATATGAATATACATATCTAAGATCAAGACATGAATCCACGGCATGGACTTAGCCATCCAGATGATGAGTACTATACAAAAAGATCAATGATATGGGTGCAGCCATCCAGATAACAAGGATCATAATAAATATAAAGTATCACAGTATGGTCATAATCATCTGTATCGTATAAACATGTGTACAATCATGGATGACATATAACTCCATGTAAACTGAGTCATAACAGAAAAGACATAGTGTCTTGCACTCCATCCCTACTTGATAAATGTATGAATCCTAACATGTGAATAAACGTGTTGAAGTCGAACATGCTAGAAAACCACCTGATTACCGGCCAATGATGTGGACCGTTAACAGGTACGAGAGAAACCACCAATAATGACAATGGCTCTCAAGGTACAACAATACAATATGTGAATGTGATAATGAAGCTGAGGTCAAACACTCGTGGAATCACCTGATCGAAAGCCAATAATGAAGACCTGTCATTGGATGCAAAGAACTGGCCATTAGGGCATGCCAGATCTAAGGTACTGAAAGGGAGTTTCTAAGTCATCTTCCTGGATAATGAGCTGAAGTCGACAGGAAGTGACACATCGAAGGAGGGAAATGATGAATCCCCCATCATCGACACGAAACAAGGAATACAGTGGAATAATATTAAGGACTGTAGCAATGACTCAAATGTATAGGAAATAAGTATAGATTGGACTTCTCTTGAACATATTGGCAACACAACTCTGGAGTGTGGAAACATTTGACTCGACATAGGACTAACAGTCATGATGAAAGAATGGAATAGTTGAATGAGAGGCAAAATGTATCACCCAAACCTGATAAGAGAGCAAAAGAGTGCCATGTTGCCTATACAAAGGATGTCTCATCTTCATTTTTGCCCCACTATTTCTAGCGAGTACTCCAATTATCTCTATCACAAGCTTGAAGGGGATAGCATATGCTTGTCATGTAAGTTCATTCTTCGAATGAATCCATCCTAGTAAGTTTTACGAGACCTAGGAAGGAGAAGCTCGGTGTCATCGTGGTGACGAGTCTTTCGTCCTAAATTTTTAACAAGCTCAACGTAAGAATAGTTGGGTATCTTTTTCATATTTAGAGAGTTTGAAAAATAAATAGAAAAGAAAACTCCATCATGTCCCTTTTTGTAATTTGTTCCTCGAATTCGAAAAGGTAGAAAACAATATCCGAGGGAACCTCTTGACCATGTTGACCAAGGTGAACCTTTTTCGTAAATAGTTAGCCTCAACCTGAAAAAGGGGTAAATGTACACTGAGGTGACATCAATTCATTTACTTTACAAAGTTCAAAACAACAAGTAATTGGCAATCTTTTTAATTTTCGAGAGTTAGAAAAGAGTTGAAAGATGACTCCAGGGGGGTTCCTTTTTCATTTATTTAATGAGTTTGAAAAAGAGATAAAATAAAACGCACGAGAATCAGTCAATAATGATCACTGTTCACTTTGAAAGTACCTATAACTACACAAGAAACATACCCATCACTGATATCAAGAGAAAATATTAAAATATTATGGAAATATCAACAAAAATGACTTGCAAAACTTATAAATAGGCAAAAGTATTTTTATTTTTTACCATTTTACCAAAGTGAGCTTTGAAATTACATTTTGTGCCCTAATTCTCTTGATTTTCCAATGGTTGTTGTTGGAGATCCAAGGTACCATTTCACAAACTGTCTGTGACATGTAAGAGCCTCATCCCTGCTGTTGCATTTTATTATTATTTTATTCATTCTAAATAACAGTTTTGATGCTAGAAAGGAGGATTTCAAAAATTTAGGGTGGTGGTGACCATCGTGGGTATGGTCATTGGACCTGCGATGGTCGCGCTTGAGCCTAAAGGCTCGCAAGATGCCATCACACTCTTTTTAAAAATAGACGAGATGAAGGTGAGGGTGGTTTTTTGAGAAATAAAACTCTCTTTTACGAAAAAAATTGATGTTTTTTATCCATGAAAAAGGCATTAATAAGTGTTAAATGTTGTTTTGCAGGAGAATATGGTCTTGGAGTGGAAAGAAAGAGGCCATGAGGCCGAATACTTTCAACTAGATTAGGATTCTGAATGCATAAATGCTCTAAGGAATGTGCTAAAATTCTTCAGGACAACAAGGTTAAGGGTTCAGATGGAATTGTTGCCCTATATGATCAGTCTCTGTGATGCAGATTGAGAGATCTTCATCATAAAAGGCCAGGAACTAGAACTGGAAGAGATGGATATCTACTTCATCACGGGATTGTCCCAATGAGGGGAAGTAGTCAAACTCTTTGGATCTCACCTATGAGGTGAGAGTACAAGGAATCTAGTCCAGAGGCATTGTCCCAGTGCTGAAATAACAAATGGAGGTAAGGTGAAGATAGCGAAAATCACAAAAAACCTCATTTTGAGAATGATTTTGTTCACTATGGCATGTGTATCGAGAATTCAAGCCTTGCATGAGGCTTGAAAATCCCAGTTCCAATATGTTATCACATGCTTGACCCCCACCATATTCAATTGGTGGTGAGGCCTTTTGGCAAACATGAAATGACAACTGACTAAGGGGAAGCATGGGCACCTGAAGAAATTCAGGTTCGATTTTATATTGGTGACCTTATTTTTGCAGTGAGTGGCCCTATTCTGGTATTAGTGGGTAGAGGTACCAACTCTTGCCCCCTAAGATCCAAGACTCATGAGATGGAGTCAATTGATTCCTTGAGGAGGAACAAGTCAGCACATGCATTACCCACCACAATTCTTCATTTGGATAGAATGCCAACAACTTGTGGTGGACGATTACGCTTATGCTAGCATAGATTTTAGGTGGGATCCAAATTTGCCTCAACCACCAGGAGAACAATGGACTGATGCACCTAAAAACTTTTTTTTTGGATTTGTTCAAGTTTTATGATTTTTTGTAAATGTGTAAACTGAGACTCAACTTGTGATAAATGTGCATATGTGGGACCAGAGAGACCACCAATAATTTCACCAATAGTGTGGCGAGTTGCACATCAGGTAGTGGGTGTAGACTACGAGGAAGGGGCAAACCCATTAGCTAAGATGGAGTATAATCTAAAGGAAATAACTCATGGAGTCCCAGAGTATGCCACTATTGATGATGTTCCGCTGTGTTGGTAGAGAAACATAGTGGGAGTCTCTGCGAGACTGCGTCGACTCCTAGGTTGAGTGATTAGGGCAATCTTGTGCTATCATGAACACTATGTAGGCCAATAGTTTATCTAGGTATTTTACACATTTTGTAGGTTTGGAAAGCTAAGTGTCCCAGAATACTCTATTTTTTGATATTTTGATGTAAACACTCTGGAAGATGTGATATATATATATATATATATATATATATATATATATATGCATGTTTTATTTCCTACTTGTGTGTCCATAACATGATCAATTTTATAAATGACACAAACGCCTATCAAGAACAAAATTTGCTAATACATTTGTTAATGTATTTATATTACATGGAATATGTTGATATGTAATGAAATCAAAATTTCTTTCCAACAACCTAACATGTAGATACATACACAATATATATATATATATATATATATATATACATGTTTTATTTCCTACTTATGTGTCCATAACATGATCAATTTTATAAATGACGCAAATGCCTATCAAGAACAAAATTTGCTAATGCATCTGTTAATGTATTTAGATTACGTGGAATATGTTGATATGTAATGAAATCAAAATTTCTTTCCAACAATCTAACACGTAGGTACATACACAATATTTGTGGATTCTCATTGAGTAATGATTGTTTAATTGTAACACAACGAGCTGCTAATCCAACTTGAAAACTAAATCCCTAATGCCAAGAGCAACTGCTTCTAACAAGAGCTCAATAACTGCACTATATTCAACAATATTATTGATTGTTCAACTAAGGCATATATCTTGTCAGTTAATTAGCTCACCATTAGGGTCATAAATTACCCATGCAGCAGAAGACAGATTTTGTGTGCTATGACAAGCACCATCAACAAAATCAACATAATGGCTTGACGACATTTGCAAACCGAGTGGAACACCGGGTAAGTAGAAAAACACATATCTGCAAAGAAAACAAACAGACCAAAAATAAAAAAATGCACACTAATGAATTAACACTCTAATGTACAAAGTTATTAAAAAAATTTCACGCATAATGCTTCTTGAGATGGAGCCCATTTCCAGACTCGGGTAATCAATCAACAGAGAATAAAACCAGAGTTTCACCATTGACATGACGTGTTAGCATCGACTCAGCCAAATAATAGAGTAAAACTCGTAAAAGGATATGCCCCCATGCTCCCCAAGCGAGTGGGGGTTACGAGTTATAAGATGAAAACCCCATTGCGATAATGGGAAAACGGTAGAGACTCGATGAAAACATATCATGAAAGGAGGCATGAAAAAATTGATCTCATGACGAAGAAAAGGTGCCCCAAGTTGAAATATCTTCATAATTTCAGGGTAAACTAAAACGTCAAAAGGTAGGCTAGCAGTAATGTTCCCCATATTATCCTCCAACCAGACTTCATGCACCAAGGCAGGTGTCTGAAGTGGAGGTGTAGGATAATGAGAAACAAATGCTTCAAGATAAGAAGGCATCTCATCGAGTCTAGGAAGAAAGAAGAATGATGATGTAGATCATTCAATGGAGTTTCATCCAGATACATGAGCTCAACTATATTCTCGTTGGTGGGGAAAGTCTCATTCAAAGGATCCAAGGAATCCCAAGAACCAAGTAGGGAGATGGCATGTAAGTGTCTAGATTCATACTGAAAACAATATGACTCTCTGAAGCGGCCATAATCCAAGACAATTTCCTTATAATATATCTCCAATGGACTTAAATGCATATCATCGCCAAATGAATCAATTTGATCTATGTTAGGGATAATCCAAGGATCCATAGAGTCTGAGATCATATTGACTAAATGAACATTTGTAGGTGGGAGAGTAAAAGTACCCATTAAGGCAGAGTCGTTGAAGAGACATGCCCCCATGATCTTGTAAGGGATATCAGTATTTCCCATGTAAGGAACTTTATCGTTCAATGAAGCAGAAGAAAATATTCAGGACAATTGATCAACGTTGACAATTTTTCCATCATTATGAAAACGAAGTACGTGGAACAAAAAAGACACCATAAAAAACATGGCGTAGGTCCAGCTTGACCAGAGAAGAAGGTTGTAGCTAAGATTTGCATATACAACTTCTACTTCTAATTCAATAGTCTTTCCTTCTAGTGGGCTCGAAAAACTCGTGAGAATACCATAAGGATGTGAACCTCTACCGTCAAAGGCTTCCAAGGTGTTTGAAGACTGGTTAAGGGAAGGAGAGCCAATGGATTTCCAACACGAAACTGACATGATGCAGGTAGATGCACCTTCATCAATAACCATCTGATGAATCGCCGTTCCCTTAATAAGGACTTGTATCAGAAATGCAATCTCATGAGGAAGACGAGGCAGATGGTTCTCTAGATCAAAAGTAATCAGACTCAAATTATAAGGATCAATAGCACCTATGGCAGAAAATAGTGACTTCTGCTGCGTTGGACAGGATTGAATAACCTCAAAGGCAGACATCATTGAAGGTTCTTGAACTAAATCCTCACCAATATTGTAATGTTGCAAAACTCTAGCATTTAGATTAAAATATGACTTCCGAAGAAACCTTTGGGAGGTGGTCAGATGATGGACTCACTGTTAGGGTGCTTGATATGGAGTAGACCAGAACTGGATGGAGTAGAAGTAAAAGGAGAATCAATAGCTTCTTTCTACAACATCTACTTAGACATGGCTTGGTAGTCCTTAGTTCAAGTAGCGTTTGAGATAGGTGATGAACCTTGCATCATGAACACTTGAGAACCTGAGGAAGCAGAAGACTAAGGTTGGTCTACCAAATGAGTTTGTTGTGATGGAAAGGGTTCTTTTAAGACAACTGGAGTCCCTATTAGCAAGCGACTAACTTCAGATCATCGGGGATAATCTTTAGTGTAACGATCCAACTCACAAATGAGGCAAGGATATTTCACCTTTATTCTAGAAGCATCATTAGCAGATGATTTAGGAGGGTCTTGTTTTGGGGCATCAGATTTGGCCTTACCTTGTCCCTTCTTTTTACCTTTAGAGGCCTTATCCACTATTGTAGACTGGACATCATGTACCTTAGAGGTTTTACCAGGAATGGATGAAGTTTTGGAGGGATTATTGGAATCAATGTTCGAGATAGATTTTTGATTCAAAGAAGCTTTTGTGGAAGTCTGAGACAAAAAACCAATCACACCATCAACAAGTGGTGCATCAAGAGACTTTGATGCTATCAGATCCGATGATTGTCTCAAAGCATTAGGTAACATCTCATATAATGTGCCAGATTGTGAATAAACAAAGTCTAAATACTGGGCACGGGTGATAGCTTGCTCTTCAGTAACACATCTACCCATAGCTATATCCTTAGTAATCTTGTTAACGAATGACTTTGTGAACCATTCTGTCAACAAATCATCAAAAATCTAAAATTTGATGAGGTGACGCCGACATCTACATTCATGGATATGATAAAAAATGTGAGTCATGGTGTCTTTCTTAAGGGATGTAAGTAGATGAGTGCTAGTTTCATATCAAACTGGCAATAGGAAATGAGTGAGGAAAGATATAGCAAGAGATTTGAAGTCACCGTAGGTACCTCGAGGAAATTCGATGTACCAGTTAGAGGCAACAACTGTGAGAGTTATCTGAAAGAGTCAAATATGGATAGAATCATTGACATATGAATTAGACGAGAACTAGAGGTGATATGTCATCACATGGGCTTATGGGTCCTCCTTCTCGTTTGCCTCGAATTTGGGGAAATCACTTGGGATTTTTATTGGAACTAGAGGCCAGTAAGGTGAAAGAAGAATGGGATCATTCGTGAGCCTCGAGACATCAGTTAGCTCCAACGTAGGTAAGAAAGGAAATTGCATGTTAAATGACATATAGGGTCTTTGAGGAGACCCAAACTGCAGAGTCCATCCTTGTTGGTAAGGAGTTTTCTCCCACAGTGGAGGATTTTGTCCATATGGAACCTTCTTTTGTTGGAACTAGAGGCCAATAAGGTGAATGAAGAATGGGATCATTCATGAGCCTTGAGACATCGGTTAGCTCCAACGTAGGTAAGAAATGAAATTGCATGTTAAATGACATATAGGGCCTTTGAGGAGACCCAAATTGCGGAGTCCATCCTTTTTAGTAAGGAGTTTTCACCCATAGGGGAGGATTTTGTCCATATTGAACCTGCTTTTGTCCCCACTGAGTGTTACCTTGCCCATAAGGTGGATTTGGTCTAGGGTAGGCTTGATATTTTCCTATCATAGGATGGTGATAAGCATTGTATGCGGTGTACAAGTTATAAGGTTGCTGAACCTGTTGACCCTGGACGTAAGGAGATTGACCCTGCTACTGCAGGGGTTGACCTTAGCCTTGCAAAGGCTAACCTTGCTGATACACATATAAAGATTGTTTTTGCCAAGGTTGACCTTGTTGCTACAAAGGCTAACATTGCTACTGTAAAGTTTGACCTTGCTACTGTAAAGGTTGGTCTTGCAAGGACAAAGGTTGAGAAGACTGCTAAACAAATTAAATTTGCAGCTAAAAAGGCTACTGTGATTTGGGAAAAGGTTTCCCTTGCTACTGTGATAGTTTCCCTTGCTGCTGCAATGCTTTCCCTTACTGGTATGAAGGTTTCCCTTGCTACTACAAAGGTTTTCCTTATTGCTGCAAGGATAACTGAACAATTCCTTGGGTTATACCCTAAGGGTATTGATAGTTCCTGAATTGGATTTGGCCATATCCACCAGGAATAGCAGACTACCCAGGCTAGACATATGTTCCATCTTGATAATGTAAGGTAATTTATCCAAGGATTGAGAACGATATGGGACATAAGCCAGTTGGAATGGGAACTGAGCAATATAAGGCTGCTAATATTGGATGTTACTTGACCCGAATGGACCAGCAGGGTTAGCAATAACAACATAATAAGGTTGAATAATTCCAACCATGTGAGTTTGTGATCCACCCACATTGGTTTCACTTGACACGAGAGGAATATTTGGATCTTCCCCCCAAGCGGTGGTACATTCTGTCCACTTGATGGAGGGTTAGAAGAACTTACTAAGACCTGACCTGAGATAGTTGGTTGAAATAGAAGAGTCAGTTGAAATGATAAAACAGGTTGTGACAGAATGGTAGGTTGAATAGGAATTGAGGTGACTGCAATTTGTACAATATTTTGAGAAGTCATGTTCAGAATGACGAGCCAATAGGAGTACCCAAGACTAATTGAGCTAAATTGGTATAACAATGTGTCAACAAAGGTCCACTAGTTTCAGGAAAGTTGAAAGATGGGACTCTTCCTGTATAAGGAAATCCTTCTAGATGGAATTCATACCCTTGTTCATTATCGATGTGAGGAGTATGGGTAGCAAAAACTTCTGAATGACTCGTAGAAAAGACTGGGATTTCACCTTCTAAGTCCATAGATGGAAACAATTGGTGACGAGGAACCCGAGATGTACAAGGAGATAACTCCAAAGGAATACCAAGCAGATCATATAGACTGTAAGGGTGCTGAGGAGATATCAAAATAGAATCGAACAATGGATTCGATGAATAGACAAAAAGCCTTTGTGGACTCTCAGGAGTCTGCGGGCTCTCAAGGGTCTGAATAGGATTATCAGAGGAATCCTGATTAGATTCTTGAGGTGACCAAGAATTTGATGGAGGTAGATGAGAAGAAAAAATTTGGATACATATAATGATACCAAGTTCAAAACCTTGATCCTCAAGTGACTGAGGAAGTTCCGAATGAATTCCTTGGGAGGGCCCTTCAGTGTCACACAATGAAGGGGAACCATGAGATGAAATCAATGGTTCAGCCACGATGACTTCCTATCAACACAAAAAATAAGGAAGGGAGACTCATTTAGGGCTTTCAACAATCTTAAATGTAACAGGGAATTACTCAATATTGGTCCAAGAAGCAATTCCTAGGTTCGACATGTTTATCGTGGACAATTATTTTTAGAAACAAAAACTTTGTGTTTTCATATTTTAAGAGTCGAGAAAAGGGAAAAAAGGTGATTCTAGTCGCTTTCAATGATTTAGTGAGCTTGAAAGGATAATTTTCTTGATGATATTTTCAAATTTAAAGAGTCAGAAAAGATCGAAATGACTGCTCAGGTGAATCTAGTTAAAAGGAGTGCCAAGTAACCATGAACTACAATATACACCTAAAAAAATAAAGTTACCAAGGACTTGACGTATGTGGAGGCAATCTCCCTGAATGTTATGTTCGGTGTATCGCATTTACAGGGTGGCAGACTTGGCTTCCTATGGATAAAGTTTTGCAACCTATGGGTGTCTCCCTTTATATACGCAATGGTATGGGGAGCACAAGTCCATGCTAGCACTATCTAATGCTGAAGCGAACGACAACTGGTAAGTTTTAAAGATGTTAGAACCCATCTCTAACCTAGACCACTAAATATGAATGTTAATGTTTCAAATTCTCCTTAGATTAATTGATATATTTTAAAGATGATCTTGTAATTATGTTTCAATTTCAAGGACTTAACGATGTTACCTGTTCCTAAAATGCAAACTAGACGATGATATGAAATCCTTCAATTTGATGAAAGTTATCTACGTGGGGAATAAGATCACTCAAATCTTGCATCAAACCAAATGAAAAAGTATATCCATGACAATCTCCAAATGCTAAATGAAATATATGAAATCTAATCTTTCATATGATAAAAAAATGCAATGCCAAAACAGACCTTAAAATTTTTTTTACTTAAGATATAACAATGATTTTTTTTCTTTTTCAAAATTCAACTAACATAATCTAGTGCAAAAGTAAAAGAGAATGCAATCAAGCCAACAAATATGAAAATTTATTTAACATCAATGATTTGAATGCATCTTAAAATGCTTCAAAACTATGAAAGGAATAACACTTTCACTTTCACTTTCACTTTTTGAAATAGAAAATTCAAAACAAACACTTCATTTTGATTCCTATGAGACAATCGATTTGTAATCTATAATTTGTCAAAGAGAACTTAAGCAATTGTCACATTATCTATGAAAGAAAATAACTTAATATGCAAGAACCAAAAAGTGATCTACAAAGTATCTTTGAACACACAAAGACTCTTTAACACAGGCTATTGATCTCCGATCTCTAATGGGAATACCAATGAGTGGAAAAAGTTTGAACAAGAAGACCCAAAAACCATAGAAGGATAATCAAACCTCAAGCACACTCTAACCAAGTTAAAAGACAATTGCAATTAGACAATAAAAGAGTCAATGAAGATCACACTGGTAAATCATTGGGAGAAGGCAAACATAATTGAAAATAATAAGGAAAACCTTAAATTTCTTAATCCTCTGCAATCATTACACCTGTAAACAGGAAAGTAGCGATCATCTCTACTGCAATCAAAAAGATCACGATATCATCACGACTATTAGGGTCAAAGCCACGATGGCCAAGAAAAAAAAAATCAAAATCTTCAAGAACAACTCAAGTTAACAACCTTTAGGCATCTACCAGAAAGTGACACTGATGATAAGCCTCATCATTGGGTAATTATATGGGCCTTAATTGGCCTTAATTCACCTCCTAGCTTAGTCAAACCAACTATTCTCACAATTTATTACATACTTTTGATCATATTTTGTTTATGAGATGAGTTAGAGTTGGATATTTTTCTTTGTGCCATAATGTGCATTTAATGTAGGAAAAATGGATAAAAGCAAGAAAAAATGTAGGAATAAAGGATAAAAGCAAGGAACTGTGGCAAAGACCATGGTAAAAATTCGAATGGGACAAGGGAGAGGAATTATAGGAGGTAAATCCTCCTCATTTACTACCCCTCCATTTGAGTATTCGTCCATCAGCTCGGAGTGCAAACAACCATCACTTTGAGGACTAGAAGACAACCGAGCAAGTGAAAGTGACAAAAACCAGTTTATCTTGAGTTGGGAGTTGAGCAGCCCTAATGGGAAGGAAGTCGTTGGAGACTTCAGATGTATAAGTAGAGAGTCTTAGGACCCTAGTAGGATTTAGATTCTTATTGTAAAACTCTACTTTATTTCTGAGATGCAATACTTGTGACAGTTTGTTATGTAATCCATGGTTTTTATAATAAATATGAGTTCTGTTTTGAGCCAGCAATGAGTTACATCAGAGGGCTGAAGCTTTTGGGTTAGGGCCCAACCCGAGCAGCCAAAGCTCCTATTTATTGTACATGCATGCTAGCATAGATTTCTGGTTCTGTTCATGTGCTTAAGTAGCTTCCTGGTTTCCTGTTCATTTGCTTAAGTAGTTTCAATTCCATTACAACACTATAGCTTAGTTTTCTAGTCCTATTCATTTGCTTAAGTAGTTGCACTTCCATTACAGCAGTATAGCATAGATTTCTGGTTCTATTCATTTTCTTAAGTAGCTTCCTAGTTTTCTATTCATTTTCTTAAGTAGCTACACCTCCATTATAGTAGTATAGCATAGCTTCCTAGTTTTTTGTTCATTTACTTCAGTAGTTACACTTCCATTACATCAGTCTAGCATAGATTTTTGGTTATGTTCATTTGCTTAAGTAGCTTCTTGGTTTTCTATTCATTTTCTTATGTAGCTGCACTTCCATTACAACAATATAGCATAGCTTCCTAGTTTTCTATTCATTTGCTTAAGTAGCTGCATTCCCATTACAGTAGTGGAGAGTAGATCGGTTGTGCTTTAGTTTACTTCCATTTGTGTTTTTTCAATTCGCAGGTTACCTAGGAGAAAATAATCACCATAAGGTTGTTCGCAGGTGTCTCAGCCTCACCTCCTTGCTCTAGGATCATGACTTGAGGAAGAGACCCTTTAGCAACCCCAAAAGCATAAGTTTCTAGTTCTCGCATGAGCTTTGGAGTTTTTTGTTTGATGTAGTTACTTGTTTCATTTCATTATCATTGTTTTCCCTCACTCTCAGTCCACCCTCACCCTCATTGGTTTTTTTGTCCTTTTCATTTGAAACCTCCTTCAGCACGTTCTTCATGGATTGTTTCGTAACTGTCTAATCCACAACAAACCTGACCAATCACTGTCTGATTCATTATTTACCCAACGACCATCGTTCGTGAAGTCTTCCTCCTACTTTATGCGCTCTAATCTCCATCGTCAATTTGTCTCTTGATCCAATGGCTATCACGTCACCTCAATACTTTATGCACCCCAATCTCCACTGTCGATCTGTCTAGCCTGATTCGACGGCTATCGTGTCACCCGCTTGCCAACTAGCTTGGCCAATCTCCATCGTCGATCTGTCTAGCATGATCTGACGAATATATCACAATCTCGCACGGATTCTTGCACGACCATTATCCACCTAAGAGCATGCGAGAAAATTGGTTTTCCCATGCTACATGTCACCCAGTTAGGCTCATCGCATGAAATTTCAAAATACAGCTTACAACTTTGAGGGCGTGCGAGAAATTGCTTATCGCCTCTACGAACGCACTTCATCATTTCTGCACGTTTCTTTCACAATAAGATCTCTGCCATTCATCTGCTTCATTACCCTCTTTCTCCATCCATTCATTTAATTCCTCATGATAAGATTTCCGTTGTTCATCTGCTTCATTACCCTATTCGTTCACCTATTCACTAAATCACCCGTGATAAGATCTCCGTCGTTCATCCTGTTCATTAACCCTGTTCATCCATCTATTCACTTAAGCCCTCGTGATAAGATCTCCATCATCCATCTTCTGTTCATTGATCGATCCAATGGTCCCTATGCACTACTACGTCCTTACATACTACTTTCACCAATTTCAATCTCCGACTTCTCTTCCGCTTGAAAATAGATTTAGTTTAGTTCCTTTGCTTACACCTTAGTATAGTTTAATTCTCTTTATCTCTGCAAATTAGATAGCAGCATTAGGTTAGTGTTGATTTAGAAATTTTTATTAGCATAGTTGTTTAGATGGTTAGTTAGGTTATGGTGTGGTTTAGCATTACATGTTGTTTTCTTGATTATTGCAGTAGAGTAGCTCTCTCTTAGAATAGATTTTCTCTTCTTCCATCAAAGAATTAAGCTTCTTCTAACCCTATAGAAGTCTAGCTTGGAACCCTTGGGGTATCTTGTCAGATGAGCTGTGACAACAGGCAAGGCCTTCACTTTTACTTGTGCATATAGCACTATCACCTTGAACTTTGTACGAACCCTGGGTAGATAAGTAAAGCTGGTAGCCCTGAGAGTTGCAGAATTCTTGTTGCAATAGCTAGGCTCATCAATTTTTGGCGTCTTTGCTGGGGAGGTGTCAAAGTATAATAAGATTACTACTGTCTTCTATTTCTACTCTCCAACTTTCTTTTCTTCTACTTCTTATCCTCAATTTTCTTCCATTAGTTTATTTCTGCAAAAGTAATCTAGTAGCTTCCTTTCTTTCATCCTTCATTATCTGGTTTCCTTTCAATTCAAGAGGTAGTTTCTTTGTTAGTGGTTTTCATTCAATCAACAATTTCATTTCTGCAAAGTACTTTCCTACTAAAAGATATCTTCCAAAACTCAACCCAAAAAAATTATCTTTCATGCCTCGTAGGAATAGGGACAATTCAGGCAAATTCTTGCCAAATACCTCCACTGCATCCAATAGTCAATCTTCTTTGTTCTTCGGTGACTATGAACTGGAAGAACCTTTAGGTGAGAAACCTTACATATTTGAAGAACCTACAGGGGAAGAAGAAGAGGAAGAACCCATTCCTACTGAATCAATGGCTGAAAACCGAAATGACAGAGGAAATAGAGAGAGAATTGAGGGTGCCTTCACCATGAGGGAGACCAATGGGGACACTAAGATGAAGAATATAAGCCCCTCTGCTCTACCCCATTTCCATGGCCTAACCACAAAGGACCCTAACACTTTCCTATTTTAGCTTACTGTTATATGCTGAACCTATGACTATACAGATGATGAGAAAAAGTTAAAAATGTTTCCATCTACCCTCAAGGATGCAACATTGTGCCGATTCATGGGTTTACCTGGAGATAGCATCATGACTTGGGCTCAGATGCAGCAGGTTTCTAACAAAAATATAGGGGCTACTTTATGTCAAAGGATACTAAAGAAGAGATTCTCAGGATGACCATAGGCCAGGATGAATTCTTATAAGACTATGAAGAAAGATTCCAGCTCATTTACAAAAGGACCAGGTGCACACTTGACCCTGAGTCACTTAGAGGAGTAAGGGAAGATCTTCTGGATACCTTACACATGTTCGTAGGAGGAGATATCTACCAATTACCCTATGATGATAACAATACTGTCTTTAGAAACCATTCTAGGGTAGCCAGGAAAAAGTGTAGGGGTAGTCAACCTATGGCCAGTCATCCTTCAACTCATCCATCAAGGGTGAAATTGGAAATATGCTGGAAGATTTCAAAAGTGATATGCTACAAACCCTTGCCTTGCAATTAGACACCATGAACATCAAAAGGAAGAAAGAGGAAGTAGAGAGAGCCTTGGCCATCTTTTGTCCTAGATGCACCAGGAGGCATCCTAGGAACGAATGTCCATTGAAATGTATTAAGATTTTCTCAGTCTATGAAGAAAACCACTCCACAAACAAGTGCCCTTATTTACCTAGACTCAAAGTTGTATATCAAGGAGCTGAAGGGGTCACTGAGTAGCTTTGCTAGATTAACCAAAGGATACCTCTTGAGCCTAGACCATACCAACAGTGTATGCAAGGGTCATCCCATGCATATTACAACACCAACCAAACAACAACTATACCTTCTTGGGGACCCCCTACTCATCCTTCCTAGTCTACACCCCCTGCTTGGTCCTATGCATCTCAGTATCATTCCTAGCCATCCATCTAGTCATTTAAACCATATGTTAAACCACAACCTCAGTGGAATACCCCACTCTAGGGGTGGAGGCCCCAATTCAACAATGTTCGATCCTTATTGCCTCCACCACCTACCCAACCACATCTCCTGCACTCTGCTCCATCCAAGTAACCCCAGATACCTTCCCAGCCAAATCCAAACCCAAGCAATAGGCAGACTCAAAAAGTATACATTGGGGAGACATTATAACCAACTTATGTTGTAGAAATCCAAGAGATCAAACCAAGATCTAGGAGAATTCTCCCTGATAACTAACCTCCCTCTCCACATAGGGAGGTTGAGGAAGAAAGAGAGGAAATCTACCTTAAAGTAAATCCACCCTTTCCTGAGAGATTAGCCCAACCACTCTAGCCTACCCCAAAAGAAATTGAACTTCTGGGAGAATTGAAAAATCTATGTGTAAAGATCCCCCTTCTCTAGGCAATCAAAGATGTTCCCATTTACAATAAGTTGATTAAGGAGAAGTGCTTCAAGCATCCAGGAAGAAGAAAAAGGGATGATCCTCCATTAATTTCATTGGGAAATTATCTAACTTAATGTTGGGGTAGGTGATATGTCCAAAATATTTGGACCTTGGAAGCTGTGTAGTAGATGTGCACATCAATGGCATCATTGTCACACACACTCTGATTGACCTTGGGGATACCATTAATGTGATGACCAAGGACACCATGCTCAAGCTCAACCTCCAAGGGTCATTGAGGAAGACAACAATAGTTCTGCAACTTGTAGACCATTCCATAGCCACCCCTGAGGGAATTGTGGAGGATATGATGGTCTCCATTGACTCCTGGGAGTACCCTACAGATTTCCTAGTTCTCCAGCCTAAGGCTAAGCTTACTAGTTACCCTCTCATCCTTGGGAGGCAATGGTTGGCCACAATTGATGCTGACATTAGTTATACAACTGGGAATATGACCATTAAGAATGGGCATATATCCAAACGGTTAGTCTTATACCCTCCTACTCAACCTACCCTAGATCATGATTTACCTTTATGGTTGGAGGAGGAGAAAGAAGATGAGGTTTATTCCACTCAACTTTATGCTTTGGAAGCAACCATAGGAGGAGGACAACAAGATGAGGATGACTTAATTGAACACCTGCTTCAAAGTCGAAGACCTAGTTCACTACCATTAGAAGAAGAAGTAAGGGAAACCCAGACCAATCATCCAATTGAGTTATTCTTGGCCAATTCCAACCCACTCCATGTCAAAACCATAGAATTTTGCCGAGAGAAAAATTTGAAAATTAATCCATCTCTTCCTGCTTTAGAAGAGGAAAATCTATGCAACATGTTGAGAGAAAACCTAGAAGCCTTCTTTTGGAGTTATAAGGAAATGAAGGGAGTACACCCCTTAGTGTGTACTCACCACATATACATCAAAGAAGGTTGCAAGCCAGTCAAGCAACCACAAAGGAGGATGAATCCAGCTCTTAAATACATAGTCAAAGAAGAACTGCAAAAAATGCTAGATGCAGGATTCATTTACCCTATCTCAGACAGTGAGTGGGTCTCTCCTTTAGTGTTAGTTCCCAAGAAAAATGATAAGTGGAGGATTTGTGTTGATTATAGGGAGTTGAACAAAGCCACAAAGAAGGATCATTTTCCCCTACACTTCATTGACGAAGTGCTAGATGACTTGGCAGGGAAGAAGTTTTTTTTCCTTCCTAGATGGATTCAGTGGGTACAACAAAATCCAAATCTACCTAGAAGACCAGGATAAGATCACATTCACCTATCCTTGGGGTACTTTTGACTATAGGGTCCTTCCTTTTGGCCTATGCAATGCTCCTGCCACTTTCCAAAGAGCAGTCTTCAGTATTTTTGCTAAATTAGTACATGATGATATGGAAATCTATAGGGATGACTTTACACATTATGGTTATGATTTTCAAGAAGCCCTGACTAACCTAGGAAAAGTATTGCACAAATGCATTCAAATGATTCTATCTCTCAAACCAAAAAAATGTGAATTCTTAATGACTGAAAGGACCGTGCTAGGTCATTCAATATCTCAGCAAGGACTGCAGGTGGACCCAAACAAAATAGAAATCATCCAAAGGGTCCCACCTCCACAAAAGCAAAGAGATGTCAGGAGTTTCTTAGGGTTAGCTAGATACTACCAAAGGTTCATAAAGGACTTTAGCAAGTTGGCCTCTCCTTTGTTTGGGTTTTTGGCCAAAGATTATGAGTTTATATGGTCAAAGAGCTGTCAAGAGGCCTTAGAAAGTTTAAAGGGTAAGTCAACCACTGCACCAATCCTTAGAGGCCGAAACTGGGTCCTCCCTTTTCATATTCATGTTGATGCCTCACGCAAAGCCATAGGAGAAGCGTTAGGTTAGGAAGAGGAGAAATTTCCCTATGCCATCTATTTTATCAGTAAGAACTTGTCAAAGGCTAAGCTAAACTATATTATGACGGCAAAGGAACTCTTGTTGTACAATCATTAAAAAAATTTAGGCATTACATTACAGGCTATCAAACATTTGTGCATACTGATCATGCTGGAATCAAATAATTAATGAACAAACCAGATGTTAATGCTAGAATTATAAGTTGGTTGCTTTTATTACAGTAGTTTGATCTAAATATTGTTGATAAGCCTCGTAAGGAAAATGTTGTTGCAAACTTTCTATCTAGGATGAATCTTCCTGCAGGTGAAGAAGGAATGGCGGATGACCAGTTACTAGATGAGCATTCGTTTGCTATTTCAGTTCTCTCCCCATAGTTTGTTGATATAGCAAACTATTTGGTATCAACACAGTTCCCACCAAACTTTCCCTCCAAAGAAAAGAGAATGATAGTCAGGAAAAGCACCCCCTTCACCTGGATTGGGGCCAATCTATTCAAACTTAGCCCAGATAAAATCTTGAGAAGGTGTGTAAGGGAAGAGGAAGTCTTTGACATCCTTCTGACCTACCATGGTGGGCTTTGTGGAGGTCACTTTTTAGCAAAAAGGACAACATTCAAAGTGTTGCAAGAAGGCTATTATTGGCCTACTCTTCATCAGGATGTGAAAAAGTACACTAGTCAGTGTGATTCGTGCCAAAGGATGGGAAAGCCTACTCCAAGAGATAAAATGCTCCTACAACCTCAAGTGACTTTCGAGCCATTTGAAAAGTGGGGCATGAACTTCATTGGGCCTATCAATCCTCCTTCAAAGTGAAAACACTACATCATTGTGCACATTGATTATTTGACTAAGTGGGATGAAACCAAGGCAATTAAGGCAACAACAGAAGAGAAGGTGGCCGAGTTCCTAAGGTAGAATATATTCTACAAATTTGGGTACCCTAGAGAGCTATTCATAGACCAAGGTAGCCAATTTACCTCCAACATGATTGAAGAACTGCTCAGCCATCACAAAATCAAGCACAGGACCTCCACTCCTTATCATCCACAAGCTAATGGGCAAGTGGAGGTGACCAACAGGGCATTGGAGAACATCTTAACCAAGCTAGTGAGCCGCAACAGGAAGGATTGGGTAGAGAAACTAGTTGAGGCCACCTAGGCCTATAATACAACATGGAAGACCACCACTGGATTTACACCCTATGAGCTGGTCTACGGGAAAAATGATTTGTTGTCCATTGAGTTTGAATATAACACATTGAGGATGGTAGCCCAACTAGATTTGGATCTCAGTCATGCACAAAAAGAAAGATTGTTCCATTTAAATGGCTTGGATGAATTCAAAATGCAAGCCCTCCTACATACAGAGATAGTTCATCTTCAGAGGAATATCTGGCATGAAAAACATATTAAGGAGAATAAATTTCAAGAGGGAGACTAGGAATTGTTATATTATTCTAGGTATAAAGAATTCAAGGGAAAACTAAGGACAAAATGGATCGGGCTGTATGTGGTGGAAGGATGCCATGATAATGGTTCAGTGCAAATCAAAACTATAGATGAAGAAGCCATTCCATTTCTTGTTAATGGACACCAATTGAAAATGTACAAGAGGATTTTATCAAAAACAAGAGTTCATTGACAATATCAATAAGACAATGATGATGGTGGAGAAAGTTCAAGCTCCTCCCTCATCAGGGCACTGAAAAAGAGAAAAAAGAATAAGGATTCAGGTGAAAACCTCCATGAGGCACTTGAGTCCCATATTTGGGTTGAAAACCTCGTGAGGCGGCTCAAGGATGAGAAAAAATGAAAAAGAGTAAGAATATCACTAGGTGAAAACCTTCCTTGAGGTGCCTTGGGCAAATATCTAGGGTGAAAGCCTCTCTGAGGCAGCCTAGCTGTTTTTCAAAAAACAATGTAACATTAAAATAAAAAAAATAAAAAAGACATAATTTTTATTTGCAGGTGGGTGAGAAAGACAATCAAGGAGCAAAGAGAAGATCCAAAGAGAACCTTGCCTCACATATATTCATCTCCTCCACTCCTTACCATGTATCCGTCCATGAATTCCATTTTTTTTCACTACATTGCTTCAATTCTAGTAAAGATTGTGTTTTCTATAGGATCCCATAAATGGTAGATTGGTTAGGCCCCCAAAATTCATACTAGACATGATCTAACCAATCACCTCAACCATTACCATCACCCTATCCCATAGAACATCAATCATCAGCTACAAAGTCTTCACTAGGATGATCTAGGAGCTCCAAAATAGTAGCAGCATTAGATATTTAGTCACAGACACCTCCAAAAGCCAATAAACCATTAGCAGGCAGTAGAGGAAGAAGAAGAATGACCATGTAGCAAATGAACAACACAACACCTCTGATCCTTGACAAACTATAGCATGGCATCGAGACCACAGGTAAGTATCCCACTCACTCACTCATATGCAACATTTGATCAAAAGTTGTAAACATTACGAGGTAGTTGGTTTGTAAGTGAAAAGGTGGCCAGTTAACTTGGCCACCTTTGTTCATTCATCACATACAAAGCAGGGTTTCCTCTCACACATGGCTGAAGTCAACTCAAAGAACAGGGGAGGAGTAGGACAAGAAGTGGTTAACTATGGATTTAATAAATGTGGGAGCTGATTACAAGGAGGGGGGAAGATGAGGTGGTATAAAGGGAAGAAAAACATTGTTTACATGCATTCATGCATTCCACCTCCTTGAAACTCCCTCACTCAAGTAGCTCTCATAACTCTGGCCACCCAATAGAAGCAAGGATCCATCGTTCTGCAAGAGAATTCCTACAGGAATAGTCTACAGGAGTAGTTTATAGGATACACAGAGGCAGTCTATAGGATAGGAAAAGAGGGGTTCAAGAGGGAATATCAAGAGAATTGTCCATTTCCACCATTCTAAAGAGGTAGGATCTAAAAATCCATCCCCATTTGCAAGATAATGAACTAGAAGTCCTCTAAAAATATAGTGGATTACATACATAGGAAACTCTGTTTCTCAAGAATTTTCTCATTCCCTCACTCCACACAGTAGAATCCATGCCACTGTTATAGTTAGAGGGCTCACTATAAATCTTATCCTAGAGTTCATCAATAGGGTCACCACACTTCCCGTAGGAATTGCATGGAGAAAATAAGACAAAGCAGACAGTGAGGTGGGAAAAAGGAAATTCTTTTTGGAAGGCGAAGAACCCACACAAGATAAAAATGGAGTAAGGAGGGACAATCTGCCATACCCATGGAGTGAGGTAGGCTACCAATTCATCAAATATATCTCATATGAGGGTAGATATAGTGTCGTTTATGGTTACCATTTTAGGATGCTTGATTAACTACGATTTGGGGTAGAAACACCAGTTCATCAAAGACTCAACATACCCTATTTATTGATGCAGTTGCTCATAGACTCCAGCAAAAAGGTAAAGGAAGGGAACACCATGGTTTGATTAGAATCATCATTGAGGATGCCCTCCAAAACCTCAGGACCCCTATAAAATGGTCAGTCTTCAGATACTTACCAGCAGAGGATGACATCAAAACCCTCATCTATGATGTTACTCCTTTTGTTAAAGAGGAAGAAGGCATTGAAACAAAAGGGGAAGAACACAAGGAGGAGTCACCTAGGGTGTATCCAGAGGCCCATGAGGGGACCTATGTAGGAAAAGGAAAACCAACTGGAATGTATGGTCAACCTCTCCTTGGAGGCCATCCAGTGTAGGATGCCAACTAAGTCCTATGCTCTTTACCTTAGAGAACAATGATTGCAATTTCATATTAAAACAATAGCACAAAGGGGCACCATGCCATTTCAGGACTACAGGAAGTTTATTGATCTTTGTGATCAAAGTGCACTAGAGGATAGGGCCAAAATGGATGATTTTTACTTGCACAACATGGACCTCACAGACATGAATATTTGGGATCCTAATGCAGAGCTAGGAGATCTACAATTAGTGGCTCTGGAATCATCGATGAACCATGAGAAGTCAAGGGCTGTAGAGATGTAAATAAATATTGGCTAGAGAGCAAAATGAACCTCTTTTCATCAGATCTGAACAATAAAATCCCATGGCCCTAATCAACACCCATAATCTAATTACAAATGATCCGTATCTGGCACCTAGATATCTTGTTTCCCAAGAGCAAGAAATTTCACATTTTCAGGATATGTTTAGGTTGCTAAGAGATGATAATATACATGCATGCTAAAGGAGATGGAAAACACTGCCACATAGCTTGAAGATTAGAGAATTTCACTCCCCTCAAAGGTTGAGAGAGGCACTCAACATGCAACCTATGTATAAGTAATCAATGAAAAGGTTAAAGGTCAACTGGATAGGCCTAAAATTAAGTCCACCACTACTCCTAGGGATGTTATAATGGAGAAAAGAAGAAGATGAAAAGAGGCAGTTGGAAGAAGTAGAAAGGAAAGTAGGCTTCAACAAACAAGAAGAAGAGACCACAACAGAAGCATGGGATGTCAGAGATGCTACCAGAGCCATGAGGGACATGGAAATTGACTAAGTTTCTCAGAGGATGAGCAACACTTTCAGTAGGGGGTGATGATGAGCCTCATCATTGGGTAATTATATGGGCCTTAATTGGCCTTAATTCACCTCCTAGATTAGTTAAACTAACTATTCTCACAACTTATTGCATACTTTTGATTATATTTTGTTTATGAGATGAGTTAGAGTTGGATATTTTGCTTTGTGGTCTAATGTGCATTTACTGTGGGAATAAAGGATAAAAGCAAGGAAAAATGTAGGAACAAAGGATAAAAGAAAGGAACTATTGTTATCGGGAAAACTAGTGTCCATTCAGAGCTGCTAGTCCCACTAAGATGGGTAGCTATCTTAGAAACAAACAAGCTAAATTTACTTGTGTTTTCCTTTATGAGAGATAGATGAGAGACAAGTAGAGAGTACCAACCCCAGTCTTTCGCTTGGCTCCTTGCTTGTTTCCTCCCTCCTTTGACAGAACTTCACCACTCTTTCCTCACTTGTCCCACTTCAAAGAACACCTGTAGAGTCAAAGTAGCATAGTACCATTAAAGCATAGAGATCTATAACCATAAACAATATAGGATCAGATGTATATTAACCATACAAATGCATACACCAATACAAGATTCAGAAATATACAAGAATATGGAGGAAAACTCAAATAGTTTTATTGATAGAAGTAGTAGAAGAGAGGATTACAACCCAGTGGCCTGATCCATCACCATCCTTCCAGCATGAAAGCCCTCTTCACCTCATGAAAGGCTAGATCACCCAACACTACAATGTTTCAGAGAGAAAACAACAGCACTTCCTTACAAAATACAAAATTCCAGCCTTTGGATCTCTAGGATGAGGGATCCATATATAGATATTTGCAGGGGGTGAGTCAGCTTCTGGGATTTTTATTAGTGTCATTTCTCTGATAGTTCTTGGTTCCACTTAGAGATTTCATGATCCCTTACTCATCCCTCGACGAATTTAGGGAGGCAAGTGTCAAATGAGTAGTTTCTAGAAGATTCTCTGGGTTTCCACCTAGCAAACTGCCTCTGCCATTTGTCTTCTCTCACTCATCACACCTTACAGAAGGGATTTTTAGTATGCATTGCACCCTATATGTGTAACAAGTGAGATGCATCACACCCTCAGCATGGAGCATTCTATATGGTCCAGTTTTGACTAGTTCTGAGTAGTTTTTCAGGGAAAACTTCTGGGAAATGATATAATCAACTGACCTTGTTCCTTTAGGGTATGAAACAACACTTTTAGGGTCTTAGAAGCCCTTGGTTTATGGACATATGTGATTGGGTTTGCAGTGCGCAAATATGTCTATAATAATTGCCCCCTAAAGCATGAGGTCGTAAATCTTCTGATGTCGGGTGAAATGCTTTATCATGAGGTTCCGGGGTTTTTCGAACTGGAAGGCGACCTGTAATAAGGTACAATACAATACATTATCTTCATAATATCTTCATGATCTAGCTAAGGTGGGCATTCCCATCCTCAGCTTTATAAATTCATTTTCATGTACATAGGATAGACAACCATTTGTGTGGCAGACTGATGATTATGTTAGAGCCATCATCCCTTGGCTTGGATGATTATCTATGTAGCTAGGATGTACATTTGATGTCTTTATTTTCCTGAACATATCACAACCTGGATGGATGAAACTAGACCCGGGATCTTCAAACTTGTTCAATCTTCGCCTGGAGTACAAGTCGATCCATGTGAAAAGATGTTCTGATGTAGAACATGGAAAGACATTACCTTATTACCAGCCAATGATGTAAGCTATTAACAGGCATGCGAGGAACGATCGATAATGATGATGACCCTCAAGGTACTGTAGTACAGTTCACATGGTGTGAATACATGATTCGATGTAGAACACCACATAAAATCATTCGATCGAAGGCCATTGATATAAACCTGTTGCTGGAAGTGAGAAACTTGCCATTGAGGCATGCAAGCTTCAAAGTACTGAAAGGGTTGTTCCTAAGTCGACTTCTTGGATAATGAGTTGATGTCGAAAAGGAGTGACCCATCGTACGAGGGCCTTAATGAATCCCACATCTATAACACGGAACAGAGAAAATGATTTTGTGGAGGTGAAAACGATCTGATGATACAAGGTTTAGGGTGGCGGTCATGAAAGAATGGAGCGTGAAGGTATTGTAGCGGATGAGGCATTAGCTGGGTTGGCGAATTCTCTGAGCGACTTCTCTTGAACATATCAGCAACACTGAAAATGGATTGGTAGCATTAACCCCAAAAATGGATTGTACGGAGGACCAATGGTGATATGAACGGTGAACGGAATAACCCAACCCGACTCAATCATGGTGATGGAGTGAAAGTGTCATGTTCATAACTGGGTTTATGCTCATAACTAGGTTTATTTTTTAATGAGCTTGAACTTTGCGAAAACATTGCTCATGTTAGTCGGATAATAATGATGTCTCTCATTAGTAGGTTCATTTTTTAGGGAGCTTGTCCCATGCGCAACTTTGCTCCAGAGCCTTTTGTATGCCAGCTAGGAACGACCAACCTACGAGGTTAAAGGGTTGAGAGCCTACAAACTAAGAAAATAAGCCTACAAACTAAGAAAATAAAGGGTTCTTTTTCACTTGCATGTAAAAGGTTTGCATGCCCACAGGTATAAATAGAAGTAGAGTTTCCAAGTTACCATATGGAAGTTCTTGCATTAAAGCAAGGTTGTTTCATTCGCATTTGCAGACAAAACACTTCATTGGCTCTGTCCATCGAAATAGACAAAGGTGAGTGGTGGGAGCTTCCACTCACATAACGTTTGACGAGGGAATCCTTTTCCAATCTAATCCCATTTTCCTAAATGGATGGGTGTGTCAGACTAGTCATATATCCTATGCGGAAACCTACCTTATATCTAGGGTTTTCCTGTTGAAGCAGACCAGGGCGCATGCTCGCTGGGTTTAGTCACATTCACCGAATCACGCGCGCTCATCAGGTGGACAGACTGGAGGTTGATGAGACATTCCTTGTGCAAAAAGACCAGTTAGGGATGGCATTTGACTAGTAGCCATGTTTGAACCAGGGAACGAAAGCTGGTCTACGAGTTGGACCATTCTGCCTTCATATGGGAAACACATCACTCGAAAGAGTGAGGAAACAATAGCTCCCATGTTGTAAATGTAGTCACGTCCAAGGAGTAGATTGTAATCTAGAGGCCCTTGGACTACCATCACATTTAGATGAATGATTTTCCTTCTCAAAGTTATAGGAAAATTTGGAAGGATCCCTAATGGTCGACTGGTTCCTTTGTTGAAGCCCGACAGATTTCGAATCTTAGGCAAAAGCGATGGCGAACCAAGCACTTTCCAAGCAGTTGAGGAAAGGATACTCACAGAAGCCCCTTCATCTACGATAGTACCAGCCATGATCATTCTGTAAGCTTGTACTATGATTCAGAATGGTACATTAGATGGTAGGTGAGGTCTCTCTAGTAGATTCCAATCGAAGGAAACGAGTAGATTTCTTGGAGGAGGGACCAAATAAATGGCCGGATGAATCTTTGATGAAATTCCTTCCTGCAGTAAAGGATCAGGTATATTTCCCCCAGGTTCATCGGATTCTATGTTAACAAAAAGAATTTGAACGGTGTCATTCTCATTCTCTTTGGTGACTGTATCATTTGAAGGTGGACCTTCTGAAGACAAGACTGGGTCAACTACCGTCTCGACCTGTTGACTTTGGTCCGGTGTGGACTCAAAGGGTTTATCTTCAATGATAGGTGCTTCGACCGACAACAAAGGTGTGTCAATCGGATTTTCAACTAGCGATGGACTTGGCAAGAGTTTCTTGTATCCAGGAGGAAGTCGCTGTGGTGAAGCAGGACAGTTATCCAAGACTCTTTTAGCTTCGTCCAGGAAAGGACAACGGTGGAGGGCATGATCACCTTCACACAGTCTACAAGGAAATTTAGATCTTCCTTTCTATCCATTGACTTTGTTTTCACTAGTTGATGGTGTACTCTCAACATGATCGTCAGAGGTTGAAGACACTGGATTGTTCAAGCGGGGAGACCAGTCCCATAAGATCTGCGGGATGCAATGACAATCTCGATGATAGTTGTCTCCTTTGCAAATGACACATGGATATTTAGGTTTGGACAGTGCAGTGTGTGGATTTTTTCCAGATGATGCATGGTTGCCCCCTTTTGCCATTGGCTTCTTCTTCTTCTTCTCCTTCCCTTTCTTCTTCTTCTCAATTACTTGGTTTTTACTGTTACTAGCTTCACCAAGAGAAGAGGAAGAAGGAGAGGGAGAAACAAATGAAGTATAATGTTGGGAGGTAACTCTAGTATCATCTAGTTGTTGATTTGATTGCTTAGGAATCATGGTGTTTTGAATGATAGTGGTCGAGAAAAGCCATATTGGCAGGCCAATTGTAAATCCTGGAAGGGACAAAGTAGCCATATGAGGAGCACCAACATCTCCCCAAGAGGAGAAGGGACTAGGATTCCCCCAAGGAGAAATCCTTGATTGGTGGACTCCATTTTCTCAACGTAAGACCAATGAGGGAACAATGATGTTATTCCAATTAAAATAAATTTTATGACGCTTTGACACAACTTGATTTTTCAATTTTTAAAAGTTGAGAAAAAGCTAAAGATGACTCTAGTCGCCTTTGATTTTGAATGAGCCTGAAGTGACAAGTGCTCAGATGGACCTTTTATTTTAAGGAGTTTGAAAAGGAATGAAAGTGACTACTCTAGAGATCTAGACAGAGGGATTAGCAAGTTAATCGCAAAACTGCAGAATACTTCTTACGTATGGCAGTCAATCTTCTCGAATGTTGTGTTCAGTGCATTGCGATCGATAGGGCCATAGACACGGCTTCCTAAGGATAAGGGATATAGCCTACTGTGATCTCCCAATATATACTCGACAGTACATGGGAGCACAAGTCCGTACTAGCACTTGTCACATCAAGGAGGAGGAATCACCCAACCTACAATGAAAATGATAGTTACCAGGCTTTATGAATCCGGAATACGTCTCTGGCCTAGACTTCTAGATGTTGTGCATTAGGTTCCAAAGCATTTTTATGTTAATTAAGGTTTATTTTACAGTTGATCTTTCTTAAGAATTTATCCTTTAAGGTTCACCGCGTTATGTAGATATACAATTCCTAAATATGCAATCTAAGATGATAAACATTCATTTACTTTCCTTTTGCAATGAAAATGCTAGCAGCCACTCGGCCAATATTACCTTGGGTGTCGGCAGCTGGTTCTTGTGTGACAGCTGCCTCAAAATATAATGTCACGACACTGTGAACACTCTGCATCTCAGCCCCAGAGGGTGAGGGAGGGGAGTGTTCAGGGCTGGTGGGAGTACGGGTTCTTAAGATGATGGGTGGAGAGCTGGGGAGAGTGGGGCTAGGGGGTTCAGCTATTATAGACAACCGAGTCCTTTGCTTGGGTAGAGAAGCAGGGAATTCAGATATTTTTGTTTTTCGGCTAGCTTTCTTTAAAATAGGGGCAGTGGCAGAAATAGAAACTGCCTTGACCGAAGCCCTAGTTCTTCTTCTTTTCGGTGGGGTTTCATTTTTCTGCTGCTTCTTTCGTTTGAGAAGGGTAATAGGGATGTTATCATCAGAGTCATCGGTAGAAATACCAAATATGGGAGTGGATGGGTTAGTTTTATTGGGGGATGGGGTTTTTTGCATGGTTATTTCTACTGCTGATGGTACATTTTCAGCAACTTGCGGGGGAGTTTGCTGGGGAATTTCTTGGGGTATTTGCTCTGAAATATCCTCTGTTTGCTGAGGAATTTATTCATCCTGCTGAGGTATGTCCTCAACTTGGTGAGGAATTTCCTCTTCCTAATGAGGAATTTCCTGCTCTGGCTGAGGGATTTCTTCCTCTTGGTGGGGATTAATGACGGGAGGGGGGTTATTTAAGGCAAGGCCTTTATTTATCAATAATTGAGCTAGACGGTGGTGTTTCAAGGAATGGAGTGGACGCTTTGCGTTGACAGTATAACGTGACATATTTTTAAGACATCCCAATAGATAGTATGGCATATTTATCAACTGACCATACCTCAAGTGATTCAACAAGATGAAATCATGCTAGTAAATTACCTGGTACCGGCCTTCGCACGTCAGGTATTGCTTTACAAACTCAGCAACTTTTGGCCATGGTTGAGGCAGTGATTGAAGTGCTACGCCTCTGCCCTTGGGTTCCACCTGCTCACCTGGTTGAAGAAAATCCTACTACGCGTTGAGGATTAGGTGCTTCCTACTAAACCAGCGCATGCCATTAGCTGGTAGCCCGGTAGCTTGGGCTATGACTTCCTCTGTGACTGGAATTTGTACTCCCTGAACGATGGAAAACCCCTCTGTTAAATTGCATGCAAACTCAAGGACTTGCTATACGTCGAAATCTGGAAGTCTCCTAAAATAATCTAGCCATCCCGCTTGCAGGAAGATTTGGTAGGCCTCGGGATAGAGCTCAAGAAGTGTTGTTGTGCCAGGTTCGTATGTGATGAGATTTCCTCCCATAGCTGCTGTTTCAGTGAGAATTCTCAGTACAGAGCCGAGTTTCCGAGTTCAGTCCATAGAAAACCGTTGCAAATGGTAACATGACACGATGAGGTGACTTTTACATATTACCGGGAGAGTTAAGGGCGGCAGCAGTTGGCGTGCTATACAATTATGACAGCGCTTTGGTAATCTCCCCCCCAAAAGCTACGACTAAGTGATATGATTGAAAGTACAATTATTCGGTAGTCCTATCAACGTCTCCACATTAACTATTATTTAATATCCATACATAATCATGCATACCTTTATATTTTACCTTTTTAGTTGCTGCGTCGAAAAGTCTTGTCTTGTATTTTGCTGGATTAATAATGATTAAAGCGGGTCTAAAAGTATGAGAATACCGACGGTTTTTATTACTGACGGGAAGTAATAGTGGAGGATTGTAATCATCATAGTGTATGGCTGGTTCTTTTGGTAGGAAATAATATGTTTTATGCAAATAATAATTCATTTCTTGGGAACTGAAGTGGAGAAATTCGTGCGGTAAGTGGTGTTGCAGCAACAGGAGTTGGTGTTGCAGCAACGGGAGTTGGTGTTGCAGCAATGGGAGATGGCGTTGCAGTAACGGGAGTTGGTGTTGTAGCAACAGGAGTTTGTGTTGCAGCAACAGGGGTTGGTGTTGCAGCAACGGTAGTTGGTGTTGCAGCAACGGGAGTTGGTGTTGCAGCAATGGGGAGTGGGTTGCAGCAATGGGAAATGGTGTCGCAACAACGGGAAATGGTGTTACAGCAACAAGAGTGGTGTTGCAGCAACAAGAAATGGTGTCGCAACAACAGAAAATGGTGTTGCAGCAACAGGGGTTGGTGTTGCAGCAACGGGGAGTTGGGTTGCAACAACAGGAAATGGTGTTGCAGCAACAAGAGTGGGTGTTGCAGCAACGGGAAATGGTGTTGCAGCAACAAGAGTGGTGTTGCAGCAACGGGAAATGATGAAAGACTGATTTATGGTCCAAAAAACATTCCCAAGTCTGCAAAGTGATTCTTTTGAAGTTTTTGTTCTCAGCCATTTTCCAAAACTAAGATTTGCAAAATAATGAATTGTAATATGGCAACCCTTGGCAGGGGTTATTAGTTGAAAAGAATATCTAATCTAAAAATAAATAAATGAACAAAGATTTAAGTGCCTTGAGGGACAGCAAGTTCCCCCAGGAAAGCATAGTGTATATCCGTCATGCAAGTAGCTTTAAAATCTTCTTTAGAAACAGGCCGCTGATACAAACAAAGTTGATACCCATTCACTAGTAGTGGTGTTCTGCTATCATCAATCGTTAAAAGTCTGACTGTCCCATTTGGAAAAACAACATCTACTTCATAAGGCCCTAACCACCTTGTTCTTAACTTACCTTGGAAATTCTCAAAACGGGAGTCATAGAGTAGAGCCCAGTTACCTTTCTGGAACTGCTTTTGCTTGATGGTTCTGTCATGCCACCTACTTCTTTGTTGTTGTATCACGGTTGTTTGATGGATGGCATCCAGTCTCTTCTCGTCCAATTCCTGAAGCTGCTGCAACCTGGCTGTATGTGCATCAGTCAAGTCAAGGTTAACAGCTAAAGCAGTTCTTAAAGTTTTGATTTCAAACTCTACAGGAAAACAACATTTTTCCCAAAAACTAATTCATAAGGTGAAAAGCCCGTAGTATTCCTCCACGTAGTTCTATAGGCCCATAATGCCTCAGGCAACCTTTGAAACTAGTCCCTTCTATTCTCCTTTATTGTTTTTGTCAAGATGGCTTCTATGACTTTATTGATACTTTCTACCTGCCCATTTGCCTGGGGGTGATAAGGTGTAGTCATTTTATGCTTAATATGATATTTCTGAAGTGTATCCTTGAAGCCATGAGAGTTGAAAGGAGGTCCTCCATCCGTGACTAATTCTCTAGGCAATCCAAACCTAACAAAGATTTCTTCAAATAAAAATGTTAGTACTGATTCTTCATTAGCTTTAAGGAGTGCCTTAGCTTCTACCCATTTAGTCATATAATCTGTGCACACTAGTATGTACACTCTTTGATTGGATGGGGGATTAATGGGACCTATAAAATCTAATGCCCATCTCTCAAAAGGTTCGAGAATTACCTGGGGTTTGAGTGGCATTTCATCCCTGTGATTAGGCTGGCCCATTCTTTGACAGCTATCACAGGCCTTCACATATTTCTTTGCATCTTTGAAGAGTGAGGGCCAATAATAACCCATTCTGAGTACCTTGTGTGTTGTTATTTTATCTGCAAAATGCCCTCCACAAGGGCCATCGTGACAAGCTTTTAACACATCATAAATTTCATCTTCACCAATGCATCTCCGGATTTCTTGATCGAGTCTTGTGTGGAAAAGACACCTGCTTATCCAGCTGTACCTAGCACTTTGCTGAATGATCTTTCTTTTTTCCCTGTGTGATAGGTGCGATGGTAATTTTCCTGCAACTAAATAGTTGGCAATGTCTGCATACCAAGGTGAGTGAGAAGATACTGCAAATAAATATTCATCAGGAAAAGAATCATCTACTGGAATATTTTCATCAGTTTTTAATCGAGAAAGGAAATCAACAACTACATTTTCTTTTCCTGGCCTATCTACAATTGTGATGTCAAATTCTTGTAATAATAATAACCATCTGGTAACTCAAGCATTTGTAATTGATTTATTCATTAGATATTTAATGGTCGAGTGATCAGTATGCACAAAAGTAATGTAGCCAGTAATATAATGTCAAAACTTATTGATAACATAAATGACTGCTAGGAATTCCTTCTCAGTGATTGTATAATTCAGTTCAGCTGGTGTCATATTCTTACTGATAAAATAAATAGCATAGGGAAGACTATTTTCTTCTTGGCCCAAGACAGCTCCAATTGCAGTATCTGAAGCATCAGAGAATATATGAAAGGGTAGTGCCCAATCAGGTCCTCTCAAAATGGGAGCTGTAGACAACTGATGTTTAAGTTCATTAAATGCTTTTTCACAATCATCAGTCCACTTAAATTCAACATTTTTTGTTAATAACACAAATAGAGGAGAAGCTATTTTGGAAAAATTCTTGATAAATCTTCTATAGTATCCAGCATGTCCTAAAAAGCTTCTTACATTAGTTTGTGTTTTGGGGATAGGGAGGGTCTGAATTACCTGTATTTTGGTTGAATCGACTTGAATTCCTAGGAATGAGATGAAGTGACCCAATACAATACCTTGATTCATCATCATATAACATTTTTCAGTGCTTAAGGCAAGGTGTGCTTCTATACATCGCTTAAGTACTTTTTCAAGGTTCTGTAGTGCATCCTCAAAAGTCACTCCATAAGGAGTAAAGTCATCCATAAATATTTCTAAGGAATCATTTAGCATATCAGAAAAAATCCCTATCACTGCTCTTTGAAATGTTGCTGGAGCATTACATAGCCCGAATGGAAGAACCCTGTAAGCAAAGGTCCCCCATGGGCTAGTAAACGTGGTCTTGTCCTGGTCTTGGGGTGCAATCTTAATCTGATTGTATCCACTAAATCCGTCCAAAAATGAAAAGAATTTCTTACCTGCCAAATTATCTAATACCTGATCAATGAATGGTAAAGGGAAATGGTCTTTCTGGGTGGCTTTATTTAAGGCTCTGTAATCCACACATACTCTCCATTTGCCATTTTTCTTGGGTACAATTACAAGTGGGGAAACCCACTCACTGTCAGATATAGGATATATAAATCCTGCATTCAACATTTTTTGAAGTTCTTCCTTCACAATTTCCCTTAAATTGGGATTCATCCATCGCTGGGGTTGACAGAATGGGCGGGATCCTTCTTTAATTAGTCAGTTACAATTAGTCAATTACGACTACCTCTCATGGAAATGGTCATACGTTTGAATGACTTACTTAACGCAGTTGAATCCCAAAAATGATATCTAATATAATGCACTGCGTAAATCCCCCATACTTAAATCCTTCTTTAATATAAATGCGGTGGGTGCATAGCTCAGGAGAAACCCCCTTCATGTCTGTATAATCCCTTGCAAATGCTTCTTTATTCTCCCGGAGTAACTTTATTAACTGCTGTTTTTCATTATTAGTTAAGTTAGGATTTATATTTAATGTTTTGCCAGGCTCAATTTCTATTGTTGTACTTTTGGAGGAGCTGCCTGCTATTGTCTGAGATAAATTTTCAGTTTTCATGTTCTGCTGAGATTCAGATTCCAAGGTTGCAGTGAAGTGATTATACATTTCTGGGCTGACCGAAGAAGGTTCAGAAATGAAGCTACTGATTAATTCATCTTCGGTAGAATCTTTGAAAGTTAAAGCTTGTCCGATAGTCAGGATAGGTTGGGTTTCTTCATCCTCATAATCTACCCATACAGAATTTTCATTATTAATCATGGGTGTAGCATGAGGATAAAGGGTAAGCTGTTTGGTTTCCTGCCCATTAGAGATGGTCATTGATCCTGATCTACAGCTGATGAAAGCATCTGCTGTAGCTAGCCAAGGTCTTCCTAGAATCAGTGGATGGCCACCCAACTTTGTTTTAGTTTGTAACACCAAAAAATCAGCTGGGTAATTCCAGGATTCTACAGAAATTATTAGGTCTTCAATGACTCCTTCAGGTTTAATTGTAGAGCGATCAGCCAGCTCTAGAATAGTTGGAGTTTCCCTAATAAAGTTTTTTAACTGCAGCAATTGTGCTGTTTCAAGCGTCATAATGTTTATTGCAGCACCCAAATCTACTAGAACTTTAGAGACAAAGGTTTTTCCAACCTGAACTGTTACTGTAGGGTGACCAGGGTCACCATATTTCACAGGAGGATCTTTTTCTGTCATTAAAGCAGTCAGTTCTCCCATCACATGAAATGTGAGGGGGTCCTTAGCTTTTCTTCCAGGTTTTTTATACAGATATCTCTAATAGTCCTAGCATAAATGGGAACATCTCTTAGCGCTTGCAACAATGGAATTTTAACATATAAATTCTGCAGTTCGCCTAAAAGGTTAAAAGAAGGTTGCTCAAGTGTTTTGGTGAGAGCTAGACGTTCAGGGAATGGCGGATCTATTGTTTGAGCATTGTTGTTAGATGCTGATTCAACTGTTTCAGCATTATTGTTAGCTAGTTTTTCTTTTCCAACTTCCTCTTTATCAGAGTCAGTAATGTCATCAATGATGGGTTCAACAATTCTCCTTGAACGGAGATGGATATCGTTACGTTGCATAGGGGAGACAGGCTGATTTTGAACATCAATTACTTGCAGAGATTTATTATTATTTAGGTTGGGGTTAGGTTGCACAGGCAGCTGTGGTCTAATTGCTTGGTTATTCGGAGGAGTGTTGGATGGTAAGGAAAGAGATTGTTGATGCTGAGGAAATGGCATCTGCTGGGTTGCCCAGTTCGGATTCCATTGATTAAAATACGATTGCTGGGGAGCCCAAGGATTCCACATGGTAGGATCAGGAAAAGGAAGACTTGGTTGCTGCATGGGTAGAAAATTCATCGTATTAAAGGGTGGGTACTGCATTTGGTTCATGGGTGGGTAATTCGTTTGAAAAGGAGAATGATTATTCCAACGACTAAATGCTGTGTTAGAATTCATACCTTGTCTTTGTGGCCATTGCCTCCTCTGTGTCATCAGGTACACTGCTTCAGCCTCTTCTTCAGTTGATTGCAGTGCTGCTTTTATTCCTGGCAGAGAGGGGCATTGCTGGGTCTCATGGTCCTTTTCACAGATCGTGTAGACTGGTACCTTATCTAGTAGGCATTCCCTGAGTGGGTGTTTTTCTCTACATTTAGAACAAAAAATAGCTAGGGCAGCTTCTGATTCTGCCTGTTTCTTTTTTACCTGCAGAGCATCAATTTGTGAAGAAAAAGAGCTTAACATTTCAGTTTTAAATTCTTCCAACAAATTACCTATTTCAGCCCTTGTTGCTCCTCCACTTGCTGACTTCTGGACTCTTGAGTATATGCTATCCCTGCTTTTTGGTCTGCTTACTGCTCCTCTTGAACATCTCATACAGAGGTTGATAATTTCATCAAATGGTTCCTTGGAAATATCCCCTTTTCCAAGCATATTTAACATGTCCAAGCAGTCATCTCGTACCCCTTTCAATAGTATTGTTTTCAGAATATCTTTACTCATGGTAGGGTGGTCAGACTGCTGCAGATTATACTGCAATCTTTCCACAAAGTCCTCCAGATTCTCGTCCTCCTTTTGAACCATTTTAAACAACTCTTCCATCCTCTCTCTTGTTCGGCAGTAATCCTGATATTTGGCCAGAAAACTTTCTTTCATCTGATCCTAGGTAGTGATTGCCTGAGCTCCTAAGCTCATAAACCACCTTAATGCATTCCCTTTCAGTGTTGCTGGAAACAGTTTTAGTTTCTGATTAGGGCTCACATAATCATAACTCCTACATAGTATATCAAATTCAAAGAGGAATTCATCCGGGTCTTCAGAGGATAACCCATGAAAGTTGGGTAATGCTGAAAGTGGAATGTTCTTCATAGGGGTTTCCCCTCTCGGGAGCTCCCCAATAGGGAACTCCAGGGTAGAGAGTGAGTTTTCCCCCCTTCCTTCTGCTCTGTTATCCTCCATTGATCTTTTTCCCGAATCGCTTGCTCTATCTTTAGTATCTTCTGTCTCTTCAGGTTCTTCTACCGGTTCCTCAGTGTGCTCTGGTACTTTCATCTTCCTTTCAGGTCCTAGTACCTCCTCCGTCTGTCGATCTGTTTGTGAGGAATACTGGATCTGAGGTCTCTGGGAACTGGTCCTCTGTGATGTCTTGGCCTTTGAAATAATTTCGTCAATGAAGGTCTTTCTTCCTCCCCCGTCTTTGTCGCCTGTGAAATTAGGTTTCCTGCGTCCTCTCATGCACCTGTTATTCTTAAAAAGAAATCATTAATGCTTTTAAAATCTCTAGTCACCTTCCTCGGCAACGGCGCCAAAATGTTGGCTACTTGAATTGTTTATTGATTAAACAGTCGAGTGCCACATTAATTTGTCAACCCGGGAAAGTCCTTTTATTTCAAAGGTGACCTCATACTGTATGTACTTAATTCTAAAAGCATTAAAAGCTGTAGTATACACAATTCTATCTTCTGTCAAACTCCTTACTCTATGTTATAGCAATTAAAATATATTGGAGAGATGAAATGAAAGCAGTTAACTAAGAATACAATTCTGCAAAGAAAAATAATGGCTGCTCTGTTAGCAGAGGATCAGGACCCTATCCTCAGGGTAAGGATGTTCAGCACCTGCCCCTGTAACCAAATTGCCAACACACACTGCAATTTCTAATCACCGATGAAGTATTCTTTTACAATATCAAGCAATTAACAAAACAGAGTATCAGCAAAAGGAAATTATCAGAGGTAATGCTACAGAATCCAAACAGAGTATCAGCAAAAGGAAATTATCAGAGATAATGCTACAGAATTCAAACACACTCACACACTAACAGAAAATAAATGGGTGAATCTTGTGAAGAAGGTGGGCCCTGTCCCTCTCACAAGATTCCCCAGAACATAGATGCCGGATTAGATGCTCAGAACAACCTTTTATTCATCTGCCAAAATGTCCAGTTACAATGAAGATTCAGACTTGCTTTTGTTTTTCAAAATTTCCCTTACAACTTGTTTTCTTTCCCCCCCCTTTCTAATGTAGATGTCTCCTCTTTATAGAGGAGACATCTATTACAATAGACCGCCATGGTTCATTCAGTTTAACCTTTTTGTCAAAAATAAGAAATCCATCCTTGTTACAGGATGCCGTTACAACAGTGTGACGGTGTATTCTTTCTTAGGTCTCTTACTGTTACACAACTGGTAAACAAACCTCAACCATCTTCTTGGAATCCTCGTACTATCCTTTACCTCTTCACCATTGTTGCTGATTTAGTAAACTCATGCTGTTCTTGGTGTTTCAGCAACTGTAACTGGGTTTTACCCTTTCTGGACAGTTGTTGATCGTGCTGTGTCAGCATGGAACTCTGCCGATCTTCTGATAGTTGCTGTTTGTCATTTCCAGTATTCCAGTTGTTGCAAAATAGCGTTTTCCCTGCTTTAGATAGTTGCTGTTACTAGTGTTGCAGCAACTGCGTAGTTGTTGTTTTTGGTGTTGCAGCAACTACGTAGTTGCTGTTTCTGGTGTTGCAGCAACTACGAACTATAATTTATGCAGACTTTAGACAGTTCAATGGTTACTTAGCAACTTGGTTAACTTCTCCAAATATTAATTATAAAGATAACATGAATATGTAATGAATGATTAAACATATAGTAATGAGGAGAGTTGCTTCATACCTTGGAATGATTAGGTCATTATATAATCAAAAGCTTTCAACTTATGGACTGAAGAGGGTAATATTATAGCAAAAATACAAGGTCAAAAGTGGTCAATTTGGAGTGCTAACACTAGCTACTAAGGAGAGAGAAGTAAAATTCTTTCAACATAGAGCAGAGAGCACACACTAAGATGCACTGTCCTAAATCAATTTCTGTAGACAGTCTAAATGCAAATGCACATGCATGTATTTGTTTTTCAGTTTCCTTAATGTGAGAATGAAAAAAAGAAAACTAAGTATAGATCTGAACTATCTTTTCTTAAAGCGACACTTTAGAAATTTCTTGTTCAAAAAATGAAAGGAAGATGAAGATGACACTTTAAATTTCAACTTGAAAACCGCTTTCGACACTTCAAAGAATTGATGGTTCGAATCAAATACAATAGAAAATGTGTAATCGACTATCTAAAAGAGGAAGACTTTACAACAGTCTTTTCTTTGACTGAAAATGACACTTGCGACACTTTCAAATCAAAATAAGACAGTTCAATTAAGCTACTTTTTGCAAAGGAGGACTATAAATGATCAAAAATACATAAAAAAATTTCACAATTCCTTTATCAATGGAGGCTGAATAATGCAAAGGAAGAGAGTTTCAACAGTGATGTACTGATCATAGACAGCAAAGCTACTAAATAAAGCTGAAGAAAATGAAGAGAAAACCAAAATTTGGAGGCAGAAACAATCTCGCTCAATCATCGCACTTGTAACACAGGGAAACAATGATGCATCTCACCTGTAACACACGAGAGGTGCAATGCATCCAGGTTGCTAATGAGAGACAATGCGATGGTCCAGGGATGAGACTGAGCTTGGTTTTCACTCACAGTTTGCAACTAAGTTCAGGGATTTAGGCTGAGCTAATGATAGGCAGTAAACACAAAGTATAGGGGATGATCTAATGAGGTTATTTGAGCTACCACCAGGGCACTTAGGATGTTTGAAAGTCAGATGTTCAGTTCATAAACTAACTTGGAGAGTGAATGAAGCAGCGTTGTTATAGACATATTTTGGCACTGCAACCCCAATCACATATGTCCATAAACCAAGGGCTTCTAAGTCCCTAAAAGTGTTGTTTCATACCCTAAAGGAACAAGGTCATTTGATTACATCATCTCCCAGAAGTTCTCCATGAAAAACTGCTCAGAACTGGTCAAAACTGGACCATCTCACCTACTCCATGGTCAGAGTGTGATGCATCTCACCTAATGCACACAGGGGGTGTGATGCATACTGAAACGCCCTTCTATAGGGTGTGATGGGCGAGAGTAGACAAATGGCAGAGACAGTTTGCAAGGTGTATGATCATTGAATCTTCCAGAAACTTCTCCTGTGACACTCGCCTCTCTGAATTCGCCCAGGGATGAGTAAGAGATCATGAACTCTCCAATTGGAATTGAGAACTATCAGAGAAATGACACTAATAAAAATGCCAGAAGCTGACTCACCCACCTACAAACATCTATATATGGATCCCTCATCCCAGAGATCCAGAGGCTGGAATCTTGTATTTTGTGAGGAAGTGCTGTTGGTTTCTTTGTGGAACATCATAGTGTTTGGTGATCTAAGCTTTTCATGAGGTGAAGAAGGGATTTCATGTTGGGAGGATGACACTGGGTCAGATCAATGGGTTGTAATCCTCTCTTCTACTCTTTCTATCAATAAAGCTATTTGAGTTTTCCTCCACATTCTTGTATGTTTGAGTTGATATATGCATTTGTGTGGTCAATATATATCTGGTCCTATAATGTTTATGATTGTAGATCTCTGTGCCTTGATGGTATTATGTTGCTTTGATTTTACAGGTGCTCTTTGAAGCAGGGTAAGCAAGGAAGGAGCGATAAAGATCTATCATAGGGGAGAGGAAACAAGCAAGGATCCAAGCGAAAGACTGAGGTTGGTACTCTTTGCTTCTCTCCCATCTACTTCTCATAAAGGAAAATTCAAATAACTTTAGTTTGTTTGTTTCGGAGATAGCTACCCATATTAGTGGGACTAGCAGCTCTGAATGGACACTAGATTTCCCGATAACAAAATGGAAGCTCCATTGGGGAGCGAATAGCTTGTTTGCTTGTCTATATTTGTTTGCTTTATAAACTACAAACGGAGCCTAAAGTTAAGCCAGTTAGCCTTCAAACTGCATTTGCTATGTAAGTGCAAAGTAGATCAATGTTGCTTCAGTCTGTCTCCGGGTTTTGTTTATAAACTGAACAATTGATTTGCAAACATCCTAATTTCCCTGGTGGTGGCTCAAGTAACCTCATTAGATCAGCCCCTATGATTTGTATTTACTAACTATCATTAGCTCAGCCCAAATCCCTGAACTAAGCTGCAAACTGTGACCAAACACCAAGTTAAAGTCTCGTCCTTGGACCATTGCACTGTCTCCTTTAGGCAATCTGGATGCATCGCACCTCTCGTGTGTAGTAGGTGAGATGCATCCCTGTTTCCCTGTGTTACTAGTGCGATGATCAGATAAGACTGTTTCTGTCAACATATTTTTGTTTTTATTCATTCTCTTCAGCTTTATTTAGGAGTTTTTCTGTCTGTGATTAGTATACCACTGTTGAAACTCCCTTCCTTTGCATCATTCAGCCTCCATTGTACAAATAATTGTGAATGTTTTTATGTATTTTTCACCATTTACAGTTCTCATTTACAAAAAAGTAGCTTAATTGAATTGTCGTCTTTTGATTTGAAAGTGTCGCAAGTGTCATTTCAGTCAAAGAAAAGAATCCTACTCTTCTTGATGGTCGATTACACTGTTAATCTTGTACTTGATTTGAATTAATAGTATTTCAAGTGTCGAAAGCAGTTTTCAATTCAAAATCACAAAGTGTCATCCTTGTCTTCCTTTCATATTTTGAAGAGAAAATTGTTAGTATTGTCGCTTTGAAAGGAAAGATAGTTCAGATTTGTACTTAGCATTCCTTTTGTCATTCACACATTAAGAAAGCAGAAAACAAATACATGCATGTGCATTTGCATTTAGACTTCTTGTTGATTTTGATTTAGGACAGTGCATCTAGTGTGTGCTCTCTGCTCTATGTTGAAACATTCTCACTTCTCTTTCCTTAGTAGCTAGGATTTTCATTGCAAAAGGAATAGTAAACGATTGTTTATCATCTTAGATTGCATATTTAGGAATTGTATATCTACATCATGCGGTTAACCTTAAAGGAAAACTTCTTAAGAAAGATTAACTGTAAAATAAATTCAATGAACATAAAAACGCTTTGGAACCTAACGCACAACATTTAGAAGTCTAGGCTAGAGACGTATTCCGGCGTTGTAAAGCCTGGTAACTATCACTTTCATCGTAGGTTGGGTGATTCCTCCTTTTTGAGATGAAAAGTGCCAGTACGAACTTGTGCTCCCACGTACCGTCGAGTATGTATTGGGAGACCACAATAGGCTATATCCTTTATCCTTAGGAAGCCGTGTTAGCTTCCCTATAGATCGCAATGCACTGAACACAACATTCGGGAAGATTGACTGCCATACCATAAAAAGTATTATGAAAGTTTTGTGATTGGTTTGGTAATCCTGTCTAGATTTCCAAAGTAGTCTCTTTCGTTCCTTTTCAGACTCCTTAAAGGAAAAGGCCCATCTGAGAACTTGTCACTTTAGGCTCATTAAAAATCGAAGGCGACTAGAGTCATCTTTGTCTTTTTCTCGACTCTTAAAACTTGAAAAAGAAATTTGTGTCAAAGCATCATAAAATTTATTTTGATCGGAATAATGTCACCATTCCCTCGTTGATCTTAGGTTGAGAAAATGGAGTCCACCAACCAAGGATTTCCACTTGGGGGAAATCCTAGTCCTTTCTACTCTTGGGGAGATGTTGGTGCACCTCATATGGTCACATTGTCCCTTCTAGGATTGACAATTAGCCTGCCAGTATGGCTCTTCTCAACCTCTGTCGTTCAAAGCACCGTGATTCTTGAGTAATCAAATCAACAACCAGATGATACTAAAGTTACCCCCCAACATTCTATTTCGTTTGTTTCTCCCTCTCCTTCTTCCTCTTCACTTGTTAAAGTTGGTAAAAGAAAAAACCAAGTAACTGAGAAGAAGAAGAAGAAGCCAATGGTGAAAGGGGGCAACCTTACATCATCTAGCGAAAATCCACACACTACACCATCCAAAACTAAATCTCCATGTGTCATTTGCAAAGGAGACCACTATCATCAAGATTATCCTTACATCCCACGGATCTTAAGGGACTAGTCTCCTCATTTGCACAATCCGGTGTAGTCAACCTTTGACGATCATGTTGAGAGTACATCGTCAACTAGTGAAAATGAAGTCAGTGGACAAAAAAGGAAAATATAAATTTCCTTATAGACTGTGTGAAGGTGATCATGCCATCCATCGTTGTCCCTTCCTAGACAAAGCTAAAAGAGTCTTGGATAACTCTCGTGCTTCATTGCTACGGCTTCCTCTTGGATACAAGAAACTCTTGCCAAGTCCATCGCTAGTTGAAAATCTGGCTGACACACCTATGTGGTCGGTCGAAGCATCTATCATTGAAGGTGAACCCTCTGAGTCCACACTGGACCAAAGTTAATAGGTCGAAACGGCAGTCGACTTAGTCTTTTCTTTGAAAGATCCACCTTCAGATGATACAGTCACCAAAGAGAATGAGAACAACACCATTCAAATTCTCTTCGTAAACACAGACTCCGATGAACATGGGGTCAATCTACCTATTCCTTTACCGTAGGAAGGAAGTTTGTCAGAGTCGTATCCGGCCATTTATTCGGTCCCACCTCCAAGCAACCTAGTCATTTCCTTCAACTGGAATCTATTAGGCAGACCCCATCTACCATCTAATGTACCATTCCAAATCATAGTACAAGCTTACAAAATGGTCATGGTCAGTACTATCATAGATAAAGGGGCTTCTGTGAGTATGCTTTCCTCAACTGCTTGGAAAGTGCTTGGTTTTCCATTGCTTCTGCCTGAGATGCGAAATCTGACAGGCTTCGACAAAGGAACCAGTCAACCATTAGGGATCCTTCCAAATTTGCCTATAACTTTGAGAAGGAAAAACATTTATCTGAACATAATGGTAGTCCAAGGACCTTTAGATTACAATCTACTCCTTGGGCGTGACTACATTTATAGCATGGGAGCCATTGTCTCTGATCCAGGTGGATATTGGTGGCCACCTGCCAAGTCCACCTGGACCCCCACCATTGTTCTTCTCAGCATTTTCAGTTTCCTTAATTGTAGCACAACTTACTATTTTTAGCAGTTTTTCGGGTCCTGAACTTCCGGAGCCGTTTTGAGGCCCTAAACGATGTTTTTTGGGGAATCTACGGGCAACATGGGTCCATGTAATGGACCGATGTTGCCCGTTCCAACAATGATAGTGCTCGGATAGATCTTTCTAATGAGCTATTGTATGCGTCAAACGGAGATCGTATGCCAAAGTTACGACCCCGGGAAGTTGATGTACCAACTTACCCCAAACGGGGCCCCATAGTTTGGCGTTTCATCTTCTAGGGTTAGGTTTTGGAATGTTAAGGGATTTTTCCACTGTTTCTCAACAATAAATAGGCCTTCGAGCCTCATTGTAAGACATTTCAGAGGCATGTAGCCATCACATCTCTTCTCAGAGATAAGCTACCATCGCCCTAGCTGGTTTATTTCCATTTCTGGTTGTAAGCATATTTCAGTATTTTCCATTAATGAAATGAAGTATTATTTCCGCTGCATCTTTGTGTATATGGTTATCTCTGTAATTTGTTGTGTTCCTGTTTAAATCCAGATCAGTGGTATCAGAGCGGTCTGCTTTTTCTCTATTTTTCTTTGCATGTCCCCAACAAGGTCGGGATATAAGGAGTTAGGACTTGAACTGGTTGAACCTTTGCAAGACCAGCCTCGCAAATCCCGACGGCCTCCCATGGAGGATGAGAAGAAAGACGAGGGGGCAGGAGATCCCATCAAAATCTTGCTCGAAGAAGCCCTCGAGCGACAATGGAACGCGATGATGGACAGCTTTGCCCAGATCCTTCAGCGGCTACCCAGAAGCAACGCATCGGCTTCCAGCAGCTACTCTGGAAATGCCACACCCTTTAAGGTACAAGTTAATTTTGAAATCCCCATATTCGAGGGTCAGATAGATGCAGATGCCGTAGATAAATGGTTAAATCTGCTAGAGGGTTATTTTTTTGTTCATGAATTTTCGAGTCGGGAAAAGATTGTTTTTGCTCTTCTCAAAGCAGCCCCCCACGTCAAGGACTGGTGGGAAACCTACTGCGAGCAGAAGGATGAAAGTACTGGCTCACTATTTTCAGCCGCACCCACCTGGGATTTGTTCCAGGATGCCATCAAGGACCAGTACTACCCTGTTGGAAGCTATGAGGATGAATACATAAAGTGGACCATGCTGCGGCAGGGAAGGGACCAAGACGTGTCAGAGTTCACCAATATTTTCCATACCCTTCGCACAACGTTGGGTATCAAGGATTCGGAGCAACATTTGACTCAAATACCGTGGCTGCCTGCACAAGTAGATCCAGAAAAATGAACCCGAAGATCCAGAGGAGGAGGAGCGTCTCTTCCACTCCCAGATGTGGGTAAAGGGCTCCCCAATACAGTTCATTGTTGATGGCGGGAGTCAAAAGAACCTCATTTCGGCAGAGGTCGTGAAGTGGTTGGGCTTACCGATCACAGCACATCCACAACCATACACCATTGGGTGGCTTCACCAAGGACGAGATCTTCGCGTGAGACAACAGTGTCGCCTTCCATACAACATCAAGCTCTTCACGAATGAGGTATTGTGTGACATTGCTCCCCTTGAAGTTTGTGATGTATTACTAGGACAACCATACTTGTGGAAGCGACATGCTGTGTATGAATCAAGGCCCCGTGCTGTGATTATTACATTGGGAAATAAGTTGTACAGGATACCAGAGGTAGCACCACCTACCGCCATCTCTTTGATTACTGCAAAACAATGCAGTGAGATCATTTCCAAAACCAGGAAATTCGTTTTCCTGATGATACGCCCTCAAGGAAAGAAGAAGACAGTGGCCGCGGCCTCCAAACGGGGTCCCTCTACACGACAACTACAGATGGACAAGGTTGTGGAGGAGTACGAGGACATCTTCACCTCCCCAGAAGGAGTTCCTCTGCACTGTCAAGTCAAGCACTCCATCGATCTGACCCCAGGTGCGCCGCTACCCAATGGACCAATTTATCGGCGCTCTGTTCTGGAGAACGATGAAATCAAGAGGCAGATTCAGGAGCTCCTGCAGAAAGTTCAGATCCATCCGAGTTCATCGCCCTGTGGGAGCCCGATCGTGTTGGTACAGAAGAAGGATGGGACGTGGAGACTCTGTATTGACTATCGGGCACTGAACAAGATCACTGTCCGTAATAGGTACCCGATCCCACGGATTGATGACCTCCTAGACCAACTAAAGGGGGCGAAATATTTCAGCAAGATCGATCTGAAGTCAGGATATCACCAGGTACCAATCGAACCCTTTGATGTGTGGAAGACTGCCTTCAAATCCAAGGAGGGCCTCTTCGAATGGTTGGTTATGCCTTTCGGATTGACGAATGCTCCTGCAACCTTCATGAGGCTAATGGATGACATCTTGCGGCCATTCACCAGCTCCTTTGTAGTAGTATACTTGGATGACATTCTGATCTTCAGCCAGAGTTGGGAAGAGCACCTCCACCACATCCGACAGGTTCTCCAAACACTGCGGCAACACAAGCTATGTGCCAATTTGGAGAAATACACTTTTGGCATGACCCAGGTTCAGTATCTGGGATACATCATTGATGAACAGGGGGTGCATGTCGATCCAGCCAAGATCCAAGTCATTTGGGATTGGCCCTCTCCAACCACTCTAACAGAGCTCCGCAGCTTTCTAGGTCTTGCCAACTTCTACCGCAGGTTTGTGTTGGGGTTTTCTCATATTTCTTGGCCCTTGAGTCGAGTCACCAAGGGAGGGGCGAAAGAAAAATTCTTTTGGTCTGAATCTCAACAGAAGGCATTCATGGAGTTGAAGGATCGCCTCTGCACAGCACCAGTGCTCGTGTTACCAGATTTACAACAACCATTTGAGGTCGAGACAGATGCCTATGACTATGCTATTGGGGCAGTCCTTACTCAACATGGACATCCAGTGGCATATCACAGTGAAACACTTTCAGACACAGTCCGGAAGTACCCCACTTATGATAAAGAGATGTATTCCATGGTACGGGCCTGCCGACAATGGAAGCATTACATTTGTGGGAAGGAAATGGTCATCCACACAGACCACCGACCCCTACAGTTCATACAGACCCAAGGGAAATTGCAGAATGATCGCCATCAGAAGTGGTCTACATACCTGCAACAGTTCCACTTGAATATCAAGTATAATAAGGGCAGCAGACCACCGATCATGGCGTTAACCACCGTGCTCAACTCTTGTGGGCACGAGACTTCTGATTGGCCACTTCTCTACAAAAGCGACCCAGAATTCGGCCACACATACCAGACACTCTTGGAGGGTCGGCATGTTCCAGATTTTCACCTTCACGATGCCCTATTATGCCACCTCGGTCACCTTTGTGTTCCTTCAAGCGAGCATGCCAAGATGATTTGGGAAGCCCACTATAGTCGGGCTGCTGGGCATTTCGGGGTCGAGAAAACAGTGGCAGTTCTGCAAAATTATTTCTATTGGCTGAATCTTCGACAGGATGTTGGAAAGTACATCAGATCATGTACTGCCTGTGCCATTACCAAACCGACCATTAAGAAGCACAGCCTCTATACCCCGTTGCCTACCCCAAGTCGACCTTGGGAATCCATCTCCATGGATTACATCTCAGGCCTTCCTTCCACCAAGCATGGAAATGATTGTGTTTTTTTTGTCGTCGACAGGTTCTCGAAGATGGCCATTATGGTGGCCTGCAAGAAGAATATCACAGCAGAAGCCACTGCTAAACTCTTCTTTGAACGAGTGTGGGTGCACTTTGGGATCCCACAGTCTATCATCTCAGATCGGGATAGTCGGTTTCTCAGCACATTTTGGTCCAGTCTCTGGTCAATGCTGGACACCAAACTCACGAAGTCCACAGCCTTCCATCCTCAAACTGATGGCCAGACAGAGGTTGTCAATAGGATGATTGTGCACATTCTGCGCATGTATAACTCAAAGCATCCACGCACATGGGACGAGAGCCTCCCTTATGTTCAGCACAGCTGCAACCGAGCTCTTCACAGCTCCACTAGCCATAGCCCTTTTCAGGTGGGTTTGGGATTCCAGCCACTATGCCCCATTGATGTGGCCATGCCACTTGCAGCTACTCACATAAATTCAGCTCATGTCTAGTCCAAAACAGATAAGGCCACCAGCTTTATTGAGTGCATCCAACACATTCGCCAGCAGGTCCATGACATTCTTGAGAAATCAAATGCCAAGTACAGGCAGCGACATGATCAACATCGGGTGCCACACAAGTTTCAGGTGGGCGACAAAGTCTGGTTGCATTTGCAAAAGGAACGCCTTACTGGAGCCTATCGGAAATTGAGACCACTCCGATATGGTACTTAAACCATTACTAAGGCTATGGGAGATAATGCATTTGAGCTCAACATTCCCCCATTCCTTGGCCTACACCCAGTGTTCAATGTGGACCGCCTTCGGCCATACTTTCCACCATTGCTAGACACATCCGACATTGCAGAACAGCTCAAACCCACAGAATTAAATCCAGATTGCATGGAACAAGCTACAACTGATTGGATCATGGACACACAGATCAAGAACACTCGCCAACAGAATATCCAACTGTATCGAGTTGTCAAAGCAGGCCAACTCCTTCAGCAGGGCAAGTGGCTCAGCAGGGAACAAGTTCAGCAAAAGTTTCCTCATCTCATGGAGGAGCCCAACGCAATGGGGACCATTGCTTCCTAAGGGGGGAGGAATGATCTAGGTGGATATTGGTTGCCACCTACCAAGTCCACCTGGACCCCCACCATTGTTCTTCTCAACATTTTCAATTTCCTTAATTGTAGCACAACTTACTATTTTTAGCAGGTTTTCGGGTCCTGAACTTCCGGAGCCGTTTTGAGGCCCTAAACGACGTTTTTCCAACAATGATAATGCTCGGATAGATCTTTCTAACGAGCTATTGTATGCGTCAAACGGAGATCGTATGCCAAAGTTACGACCCCGGGAAGTTGATGTACCAACTTACCCCAAATGGGGCCCCATAGTTTGGCGTTTCATCTTCTAGGGTTAGGTTTTGGAATGTTAAGGGTTTTTTCCACTGTTTCTCAACAATAAATAGGCCTTCGAGCCTCATTGTAAGATAGTTCAAAGGCATGTAGCCATCACATCTCTTCTCAGAGATAAGCTACCATCGCCCTAGCTGGTTTATTTCCATTTCTGGTTGTAAGCATATTTCAGTATTTTCCATTAATGAAATGAAGTATTATTTCCGCTGCATCTTTGTGTATATGGTTATCTCTGTAATTTGTTGCGTTCCTGTTTAAATCGGGATCAGTCTCCTTACTCTTTCGAGTAATATGTTTTCCACATCAAGGCAGAATGGTCCAACTTGTAGACCAGCTTTTATTCCTCGGCTCACACATAGCTAATAATCAAATTCCGTCCCTAACCGGTATTTTTACGCAAGGAATGTCTCATCAGTCTCCAATCTATCCACCTGATGAGCACGAGTGATTCGATGATTATGTTTGAAACCCAGGGGGCATGCACCCTGGTCTGCTTCGGCAGGAAAACTTCAGGTATAGGGTAGGTTTCTGCGGAGGATATATGACTAGTCTGACACATCCGTCCGTTTAGGAAAATGGGATTAGACTGGAATAATATACCTCCGTTAGAAGGTATGCCTTTCCCAATAGAACAAATGTTTTGTCTGCAAATTGAAGGGTAACCTGGAGACTCTACTTCACTATACCTAGGGGCATGCAAACCTTTTGTACACAAGTGAAAAGCGACCAGTGTAACGCTAACCCCATAAGTTTTGCTGACTTCAACTGCTTAAGTTAGGTGATTGGTCAAATCGACCGTTCATCTCTGGAGGGGCCAAATGGCACGGGAAAAGTAAAGGAAAAGCTTTCCTACCTAACCCCAGTAGTTGGTAATTCCTAGCTTGCATGCGAAAGGCAGTGGAGCAAAATTTCGAATGGTGCAAGCTCCCTAAAAAATGAACCTATCGACGAGACATCCTTATTATATGACTGGCATGAGCAGTTTTACGCAAAGTTCAAGCTCGTTAAAAATTAAACCTAGCAATGAGCATATGTTCCACCAGAGTTTAAGCTCATTAAAAAATGAGCCCACCTCCAATAAATAACCATTGCGAATGCATTATCATCAGCTTTTGACCCTTGGTCGTGTTCTTACCATCACCTCCACTCTATTTTAGCCGATCATACGCCTCCATTTGATTGTTTACCCCTTTTGAGGAATAGCTATGACGAGTGATTCTGTTAGCCATCTTCTTTACACTGCCATGATTGGGGAGTTCCAAACCTTACCTGGAACCAGCTGCTACCCGAAAATATCACTCGTTCCTCAAAAAATGAGTCTCCTTTAAGCTCTTTTCATCTGACTTGTAAAATATGAAAAGATTGCTGAGCAATTGGCCTCTCCAGCTCATTAAAATGATCAAAAGTGCTATCCCTCCTCTAGATTTTAATCTTTTTGGACCTGAGGGATCATTACACAAAAAGATCGAGCGCTTGTCTTCTTAGGCTCATTAAAACTATTGAAAATTCATCCCTTTCGTATTATTTTATACTTTTCCGGACTTAAGGGATTATATGACGAAAAATGATTGCTAGAGTTTCATTTCTGTCCCTTTTTAGACTCTCTAAAATTGAAAAAGGACCAAGTTATCTTTGTCGTTAAACTCGTTAAAACCAATAGCGACAAACTTGTCCATGCAGACAAGAACGAGTTTCACTATCGCTAGGCTCATTAAAACATAGTGACGGGTTTGCCCAAAGGGCAAATTATAGAACAAGCATATGTTATCCTCCTCAAGCTTGATAAAAATAAAGAGGTACTGGTCAGCAATGACTGGGGAGAAATTGGGAAGAAAACTTGAAGAAACTTTATTGGTAGCAAGATGCTCTTGAACATGACACTTTCACTCCATCACCATGATTGAGTCAGGTTGGGTTATTCTATTCACCGGTCATATTACCATTGGTCCACTGTACCATCCATTTTTGGGGTTAACACTACCAATCCACTTCAGTGTCACTGATATGTTCAAGAGAAGTCGCTCAGAGAATTCACCAACACAGCTCGTGTCTCATCCATTGTAATACCTTCACGCTTCATTCTTTCATGGCCGCCACCCTGAACCTTGTATCATCAGATCGTTTTCACCTCCACAAAATCATTTGCTCTGTTCCGTGTTGTAGACGTGGGATTCATTAATGCCCTCCTACGATGGGTCACTTCTTGTCGACATCAGCTCATTATCCTAGAAGTCGACCTAGGAACACCCCTTTCAATACTTTGAAGCTTGCATGCCTCAATGGCAAGTTTCTCACTCCTGGCGACAGGTTTACATCAATGGCCTTCGATCGAAAGATTTAGTGTGGTGTTCGACACCAAGTCCCTTTTTCACACCACATAAATTTTACTGTCGTACCTTGAGGGTCATTATCATTATCAGTGATTCCTCTCGCGCCTGTTAACAACTTTCATCATTGGTTGGTAATCAGGCAATTTCTTTCCATGTTCGACTCCAGAAAATCTTTTCACATGGATCGACTTGTACTTTGGGAAAAGATTGAACGAGTTTGAAGACCTCGGATCTAGTTTCATCCATCTAGGCTGCAATATATTCAGGAAAATAAAGACATCAAATGTACATCATTGCTGCACAGATAATTATCCAAACAAAAGGATGATGGCTCTACCAGAATCATCAGTCTGCCACACAGACGGTTGTCTATCCTATGTACATGAGAATGAATTTTTAAAGCTGAGCATGGGAATGCCTGCCTCAGCTAGATCATGAAAATATTATGAAGAAAATGTATTGTATTGTATCTTGTTACAGGTCGCCTTCCAGTTCGAAAAAACCTCGGATCCTTATGATAAAGCACTTCACCCGACATCAAAAGATTTACAACCTCATGATTTAGGGGGTAACTGTTATAGACATATTTGGGCACTACAACCCCAATCAAATATGTCCATAAACCAAGGGCTCCTAAGTCCCTAAAAGTGTTGTTTCATACCCTAAAGGAACAAGGTCAGCTGATTACATCATCTCCCAGAAGTTCTCCATGAAAAACTACTCAGAACTGGTCAAAACTGGACCATCTCACCTACTCCATGGTCAAAGTGCGATGCATCTCACCTCATGCACATGAGGGGTGTGACGCATACTGAAAATCCCTTTTATGGGGTGCAATGGGTGAGAGTAGACAAATGGTAGAGACAGTTTGCAAGGTGGATGATCATGGAATCCTCTAGAAACTTCTCCTGTGACACTTGCCTCTCTGAATTCACCCAGGGATGAGTAAGAGATCATGAACTCTCCAAGTGGAATTGAGAACTATCAGAGAAATGACACTAATCAAAATTCCAGAAGTTGTCTCACCCACCTGCAAACATCTATATATGGATCCCTCATCCCAGAGATCCAGAGGCTGGAATCTTGTATTTTGTAAGAAAGTGTTGTTGGTTTCTTTGTGGAACGTCATAGTGTTGGGTGATCTAAGATTTTCATGAGGTGAAGAAGGGATTTCATGCTGGGAGGATGATGCTGGGTCAGATCAATGGGTTGTAATCCTCTCTTCTACTCTGTCTATCAATAAAGCTATTTGAGTTTTCCTCCACATTCTTGTATGTTTGAGTTGATATATGCATTTGTGTGGTCAATATATATTTCGTCCTATATTGTTTATGATTGTAGATCTCCGTGCTTTGATGGTATTATGCTGCTTTGACTTTGCAGGTTCTCTTTGAAGCAGGGTAAGCAAGGAAGGAGTGACAAAGATCTATCAGATGGGAGAGAAAACAAGCAAAGAGCGAAGTGAAAGACTGAGATTGGTACTCTTTGCTTCTCTCTCATCTACTTCTCATAAAGGAAAACACAAATAAATTTAGTTTGTTTGTTTCTAAGATAGCTACCCGTCTTAGTGGGACTAGCAACTTTGAATGGACACTAGATTTCCTGATAACAAGCATTGATCTACTTTGAAGTTGCATAGAAAAAGCAGTTCTAAGGCTAGTTGGCTTAACTTTAGGCTTCGTCTGTAGTCTATAAAGCAAACAACAGTAACTAACAATTAAACTAATCATTCCTCAGCAGAGTTGCCATTTTGCTATCGGGAAAAATAGTGTCCATTCAGTGCTGCTAGTCCCATTAAGACGGGTAGCTATCTTAGAAACAAACAAACTAAAGTTACTTGTGTTTTCCTTTATGAGAGATAAATGAGAGTGAAGCAGAGAGTACCAACCTCAGTCTTTCACTTGGCTCCTTGCTTGTTTCCTCCCTCCTTTGATAGAGCTTGTCCACTCTTTCCTCACTTGTCCCGCTTCCAAAGAACACCTATAGAGCCAAAGCAGCATAGTACCATCAAAGCATGGAGATCTATAAATATTTGCAGGGGGGTGAGTTAGCTTCTGGGATTTTGATTAGTATCATTTCTCTAATAGTTCTTGATTCCACTTAGAGATTTCATGATCTCTTAGTCATCCCTGGGCGAATTCAAAGAGGCAAGTGTCAAATGAACAGTTTCTAGAAGATTCTTTGGGTTTCCACGTAGAAAACTACCTCTGCCATTTGTCTGCTCTCACTCATCACACCCTACAGAAGGGATTTTCAGTATGCATCACACCCTCTATGTGTAAGAGGTGAGATGCATCACACCCTCATCATGGAGCAGTCTGTATGGTCCAGTTTTGACCAGTTCTGAGTAGTTTTTTAGGGAGAACTTCTGGGAAATGATGTAATCAGCTGACCTTGTTCCTTTAGGGTATGAAACAACACTTTTAGGGTCTTAGAAGCCCTTGGTTTATGGACATATGTGATTGGGGTTGCAGTGCCCAAATATGTCTATAACAATTGTGGCAAAGACCTTGGTAAAAACCCGAATGGGACAAGGGAGAGGAATTATAGGAGGTAAATCCTCCTCATTTACTACCCCTCCATTCCAATATTCCTCCATCAGCTCGGAGTGTAAACAACCATCACTTTGAGGACTAGAATGTAACCAAAACGGTGAAAGTGACAGAAACCAGTTTATCTTGAGTTGGGAGCCAACAAGCCCTAATGGGAAGAAGTCATTTGAGACTTTAGATGTATAAGTAGAGAGGCTTAGGACCTCAGTAGGATTCATATTCTTATTGTAAATATATATATATATATATATATATATATATATATATATATATATATATATTTATTTATTTATTTTTATTTTTTTTCTGAGTTGCAAGACTTCTGATAGTTTGTTATGTAATCCAACCTTTTTATAATAAAGATGAGTTCTATTTTGAGCCAACATTGAGTTAACTTAGAGTGCTGAAGCTTCTGGATTAGGGCCCAACCCGAGTAGCCAAAGCTCCTCTTTATTGTACATGTATGCTAGCATACATTTCTGGTTCTGTTCATTTGCTTAAGTAGCTACACTTCCATTATAGGAGTATAGCATAGCTTCCTGGTTTTCTGTTCATTTTCTTAAGTAGTTGCATTTCCATTATAGCAGTATAGCATAGATTTCTGGTTTTGTTCATTTGCTTAAGTAGCTTCTTGGTTTTCTGTTCATTTTCTTAAGTAGTTGTACTTCCATTACAATAGTATAGCATAGCTTCCTGGTTTTCTGTTAATTTTCTTAAGTAGTTGCATTTCCATTACAGTAGTGGAGAGTAGATCGGTTGTGCTTTAGTTTACTTGAATTTGTGTTTATTTCAATTATCAGGTTAGCTAGGAGAAAAAGATAACCGTAAGTTTGTCCGTAGTTGTCTCGACCTCACCTCCTCCCTTTGGGGCCATGAATTGAGGAAGAGACCCTTCAGCAACCCCAAAAACACAGGTTTCTAGTTCTCGCATGAGCTTTGGAGTTTGTTGTTTGAGGCAGTTACTTGTTTCATTTCATTATCATTGTTTTCCCTCACTCTTGGTCCACCCTCACCCTCACTGGTTTTTCTATCATTTTCGTTTCAAACCTCCTTCAGTACATTCTTCATGCATCGTTTCCTCACGATCTGATCCACAAAAAACCTGACCAATCACCATCTGAAGTCTTCCACCTACTTTATGCGCTCTAATCTCCACCGCCGATCCGTCTCTTGATCTAACGGCTATCACGTCACCTCAATACTTCATGCACCCCAATCTCTATTTTCAATCTATCCAGCCTGATACGACGGCTATCGTATCACCTGTGCGCCAACTAGCTTGGCCAATATCCATCGTCAATCTGTCTAGCATGATCCAACGACCATAGCATAATCTTGGACCTATTCTTGCACATCCATTATCTACCTAAGAGCACCAAAGAAAAGTGGTTTTCCCGTGCTATGTGTCACCCAGTTAAGTTAATCACGTGAAATTTAAAAATACATCTTACATTTTGTAGGGCACGTGAGAAACTGCTTACCGCCTTCAAAAACCCCCTCCATCATTTCCGCACGTTTCTTTTGCAATAAGGTCTTTGTCGTTCATCTACTTCATTACCCTCTTCGTCCATCCATTCACTTAATTCCTCGCAATAAGATCTCCACCATTCATCTGCTTCGTTACCCTATTCGTTCACCTATTCACTAAATCACCCATGATGAGATCTTCATCGTTCATCCTATTCATTAACCTTATTCTTCCATCTATTAACTTAAGCCCCCGCGATAAGATCTCCATGGTCCATCTTCTGTTCGGTTATTGATCCAACAATCCCTACGAACTATTGCATCCTTTCATCCTCCTTTCACCAATTTCGATCTCCGACTGCTCTTCTGCTTGAAAATAGATTTAGTTTAGTTCCTTTGCTTACACCTTAGTATATTTTAATGCTCTTTACCTCTGCAACTTAGATAGTAGCATTAGGTTAGTGTTGATTTAGCATTTTTGTTTAGCATAGCTATTTAGATGGTTAGTTAGGTTATGGTGTGTTTTAGCATTACATGCTGTTTTCTTCATTACTGGAGTAGAGTAGCTCTCTCTTAGAATATATTTTCTCTTCTTCCATCATAAAATTAAGCTTCTTTTGACCCTATAGAAGTCTGGCCTAGAACCCCTGGGGTCTCTTTCCAGATGAGAAGTGACAACAGGCAGGACCTTCACTTTTACTTGTGCATATAGCACTGTCACCTCCAAGTTTTTACGAACCCCGGGTTGATAATTGAAGCTGGTAGCCCTAGGAGTTGTAGCATTCTTGTTGCAATACCTAGGCTCATCAACTGACTACAAACAAGAAATGAAGTTTAAAAGTGAATGGTTGATCAAACTCGTCAAAAGACAAGGTGAAGAAAGGGAAGAAAAGGGTCATAGGCTCCCTAGTGGAGTCACCATTTTGTTGACAAGGTTAATCCTCTTTGCAGACAGAGACGATCCCTCTAGCCCAATGAGTCAGTCTAGCAACTGAAATGACAATCAACTAGACATGTTCCTAGATTATAATTGAAAAGTAGAACGAGAGATATGACATACCTTGCTTTGATGCTATTCTGATTTCCTTTGTTGAGAGCCTCGAACCACTTGTGTCACGGACTTGTTCCTACTTCTTTCAATGCTTATATACCTAGAAAAGTGATCAAGAGACAACAAAGCATACTAAAGCCAATAACAAATCCAACAATAACCTACTTAGCTAATTAAGGAATGCCAAGCTAATACACACATGAGAATATATATTTTTGGAAGATGAACCAGTAATTATATATTATTTAAAGAATAAAGGGAAGCTTACAATCATAGCCTTGATGCTGAAAGGTTCTCCTTGAGTGGTAATCCAAGTCCAAGCCAAGAAACTCTCAGAACAATCCTTCTCCAAGTCTAATGAATAGTCTCTAAGCACAAGCTCAACATAGGGGTGAAAATGGACATAGACCAACCATTTGGGAATGGGAGAGGAGGAATTTATAGGCTAGGAGAGGGAGTTATGACTCCTCCAAAGATAGGATTAGGACCACATCTCAAGGAGGTAGCTCCTAGGGATAATACAAAGAGGTCAAGTAAGGAGGATTTGACCTCATCTATCTGAAACCACCTCTAGCTCACTGCTCTGGAAGCTTCTCATCCTCTTTGGGAAAATTACCTTTTTGGGATCACCGAGGGTATAAATGGGAATAGATCGATTCCATCCCAGTTTTGAGCTTCATAAGTGTTGGCATTATGGCATTATGAACATATGTTGAACTTGATGGCAACCCTCTCTTAGACAGTCATTTCTCTTATATACACCATGATGGAGCAAGAGGAGCCAAGAGGATCCAAGAGGAGACAAGAGGAGCCATATATATGTATATGTCACATATATATGCCAAAGAAGAGGAGCATACACAACTATCGGGAGCCTATCATTGTAAGAAAGGCACTCTCATATGCAAGGAGGTCTTTAGAAGACCCTACCAAGACAGAAGAGCATATCGGGAGCTTATCGGGAGCCATCGGGAGCCATCAGGAGCAACAGACAGAATTATCGGGAGCGCAGACAGAGCCATCAGGAGAACAGAAGCAGTTATCAGGAGCCATTGAGCCATTGGGAGCTTATCAGAGCAATAGAGGCACATTCTCATATATAAAGAGCTTATCGGGAGGAATCGGGCGTATAAAACCCTTAGATGCATGCTTAATCATTATCGATAGTCATCAGGCCATATATGCATGCTTTAACACTATCGGGAGTTGTTGGGCGCCCAAATCCCATATATATGCATTTTACAATAATCAAAGGCATTTCCCCTTTTGGCAGATAAACACAATTATATGTGTTAATGTATATATTTCAGCATATATGCACGTCGGGGGTTCGGCTATGTGACACCGCTGAAACCTCTGATTGCGAGCGGACCCGATGGTGGCATTAAACTTGGTTCATAATAATATCGCATCTGCGGCAATCGGTCAAGCCCTGCCTCACCCGAATGCCAATTGCGACAAGAGGAGGCGGACTCGATGGAGGTATTAAAGGCAGTCTATAATCATATCGCATCCGCAGTATAAAGGGTCGCCCACCCCAATCCTCCGATTGCGATAACATATGGACCCGATGGCATATCAAATGTGGTTTATAATAATATCACGTACGTAGTATATCGGAATGCATAAAGGATCGTCCACCCCAATCCTCCGATTGCGATAAGAAGTGGCGGACCTGATGGGAACTTTAAAGGGACTTTATAATATATCGCATCCATCGCAAACCACCGATAGCGATAAGGAGCGGACCCGATATATTTATAAAGCATGATTAATGCCCATATCGCATCCGATCCATCGGATCACCCATCAGCAAATAGACAATGTTATATAGCGATAAGGAGCGAACCCGAGATATTTATAAAGCATGGTTAATGTCCATATCGCATCCAATCTATTGGATCAGCCATCGGCAAATACACAATGTTATATAGCGATAAGGAGTGGACCCAATATATTTATAAAGCATGGTTAATGGCCATATCGCATCCGATCCATTGGATCGGCCATCGGCAAATAGACGATGTTATACAGCGATAAGGAGTGGACCCGATATATTATTGTTATGGGTGCATAATGTTTAAAGTCCTCCTTTTGTTATTTGGACCATTTTTCATCATTTTCCCGCTGTTTTTATCACTTAAATCATTCCTTAAGAGATCGGTCAAAGCAAGCGAGCCCCGGGATTTCGGATCCTCTGGTTTCGACTCATGGTTTTATTAAAAGCATGACTATATAAGAAGAAAAGAGATCCTTGGGCAAGGAGGGAAAATGAATTGAAGATCTTAAGGAAACTGTGCAGCCGCAGACAGGCAAAAAGACAGAAGTCTCTTTGGGTGTGGAGAATCGCTATTCAGGAGGTGATGTGGGAGAGGTCACCCACAGGTTCTTTTTAACAAAGCTGCAATCATTTCTTATATATGCTCTAGCCGCTTCTACTGTTTACTAAAGGGTTCTAAGTGCGCAATATTAAGTTTTTTCTTGTTTAGCCTTCGGGTGTGCAGCAGTATGTAAATCCTCTGTTTGGGTCTTGATATCAGCCTCTGTTGTCTAAAACGAGCGATAACTGTCATGGATCTGGTGCTTGGGTTGGCCCTTGAGTGATTCTGATAGATCTGTTGTTTGGGTAATTCTGAAGATTTGTTTGTACTTAATGACCATTTTATCTTCTTGGATCCAGTCCGAAAATTAATGAAACGTGGTCCTTGAACGAAGTAGGGGGTTGTAGCTCCCTTCCAGGAGAGACTGGAGAACGAGAGAGAGTTGTAGCTCTCTGCAGGTTGCAGCCTGCGCACTGGTAAAGGACTGCACCAGTACAAAATCATTGTAAGAGAAATTCTATTTGAAAGAAGATAGAGACATATTGCAGCAGGTGGTTTTCACCCACATTGGGTTTCCACCTTTTATCTGGTGTTCATGTGTGTGACTTATGTGTGATGATCTGTTCTATTTTACTGCACCAGTTTACTGTTAATATGGTTCTAATGCACTCATTAAGGATCAGCTAACTGAATCATAAGAAGTTGTGGAAGTAGCATATATGAATCTGAATATGGAAATGAAAAAGTTTTATTAATCTGATAATACTGATTCACCCCCCCTCTCAGTATTATTTCCAACAATTGGTATCAGATCAGGTCCTTCAGAGAAACTTGATCGCTTGAAGGAAGATCGTTTATTATGAGCAACTATGAGAGGGAAGCATCAATCAGGCCATTGATTTTTGATGGGACAAACTTCAATTATTGGAAGGTAAGAGTTACTGCCTATCTTCAATCTCTTGGCACGGAAGTTTGGGATATCATAGAGACAGGCTACACCTTTCCTTCAGCTACTCCTATAGATCCGGCCGAGAAAAAGAAATATCAAACAAATGCTAAAGCAGTCAATACTCTGTTGGGATGCTTATCTCAATCAGAATTTGTAAAGGTTATGCATTATAAATCCGCAAAAGAAATATGGGATAAGATTGTCTTGAGCTACGAAGGAGATGAACAGGTAAAGTGTGCTAAACTTCAAACCCTCAGGATTCAATATGAGAATCTCAGAATGTATAATGATGAAAGTGTGGCTAACTATTTCCTTAGGGTAGATGAGATTGTTAACTACATGAAAAAACTTGGGTGAATAAATAAAAGAGGCTATTGTGGTTGAAAAAGTTCTAAGATCCTTGTCCACCAAGTTTGAATCTAAAGTATCCGCCATAGAAGAAAAGGAGAATCTACGAACTCTCACCATGTCACAGTTGCATGGAATTCTAACCTCTTATGAAATGAGAAAAGGAGGTCCTTCAGATAGGAGAGAAGCTACCTTCAAGGCTTCAGGCAAAGGAGAGTACCTTGAATCAAGTCATGTGTCAGAAGAAGAAGAATCAAATTTTGTTATAAATCTTCAACGAGGTACTGGAAGATTCAGAGGTAAGTTACCCTTCAAATGTTTTGCTTGTGGAAGAGTAGGTCACTGTGCTGCCAAATTTCCTCATAAGGATAAGATTGACAAGGGAAAGGAATCTGTTAGATGGAACAAGAAACAGAATGCAAATAAGAAGAGCTATTACACCCATGAAGACAGTGATGGTATATCAAACAACGATGAAGATGAACGAGGTAATCCCTATAAACTTTTAATGGCTTTTGAAGATGATGATTACATGGATGCTCTAGATATAGATAGCTATTATGAGGAGATGTCTAGACTCAAGACATGCTTAGAAGAAAAAAATGTGATCATTGAAACTCTGCAAATCCAACTTGATGAAAAGAAACAATCTCTTGAAAAGTTAGAATGTGAAATTGTTGGGCTTCGAAAAGAAATTGAGAAAACAAAGGCTCTCAATCTTAAATTTGTTAAAGGATCTGAAACTCTGGATGAGATCATCAATGTACAGTGCTCTCCTCTAATTAAGATAGGTCTAGGGTATAATGGAGAAACATCTCAAGCATCCACCTCGAAAAGTTATCTCAATGCTGCAAGAAGATATGAGCAAAAGCCAAACAGAGATCACCAGGTAAAACGGACAAATTTCATCAAGAATAAACAAAGACTGCCAGACAAATCAGGGAAAATTCACCTTAAGGATGAACAAAAGCTACAATCAGCCAAGATCCTCTCAATTTACCTCAAGAATGGATGAAAATAGAAATCACAATCATATGACTGGTAAATTTGATAATCGTAGAGGCTTCTTCAATGGCCAATGTTTCTCTTTCCATAACTTCGGTCACAAAGCAGCTCAATGTGTTGCCTACAAAACAATCATGACTAGAGAAGCCCAAAAGCAAAGAAGTATGACTGGGATTACAAAAAATACCTATAACAACTTCTCGGCTCTTGAAAATGAAATTGAATGCTCTATCTGTAATAACTTTTGTCATGAAGACTCTGAATGTAGGAGTAGGTTTCGACAAACAAAGGAACAAGATTCAAGCACCAGAACATGGAGAATAAAGGAACCTCGACCAGAAAGATGTGGGATAGAACTTATGCAGAAGGACAGGAAAATCAATGGTACATCGACAGCGGATGTTCAAAGCATATGACAGGTGATAAAGAAAAACTTGAATCATACACTGCTTTAGAAAAAGGAAAGAAAGTTTTATTTGGGAATGATACTCCTGTTGCCATAAAAGGAAAAGGTATTGCTCAATTTAAAGAAAAGGTCAAAGCAGGAAATGTTTTGTATGTTGATGGATTGAAACATAATCTTCTAAGTGTCAGTCAGATGTGCGATCAAGGAACCGAGGTAATATTTAGATCAAATGGATGTCGTTTTCGTGATCTTGATACAGGTGAAGCAGTGATCAAAGGCAAAAGAACTCCAAACAATCTATACATATTTGAAGAAGGACAACAACAATGCTATATGAGCAAGGATGATGAGCACTGGTTATGGCACCGGAGGTTGGGGCATCTAAGTTTTTCACAAATAAGGAAAGCATGCAAGTATTAGGCAGTTCGTGATCTTCTAGATATCAAAATTCTAGAGAATACAATATGCAAATCATGTCAGTTTGTTAAACAAACCAGGACTAACTTCCCTGAGAAGGAAGGATCAGCTAGCAAACCTCTCGAACTTATTCATACAGATGTATGTGGTCCATTTAGGACAAGGACACCTCAAGGAGAGGAATATCTTATATTATTCATTGATGACTTCTCCAGGTTTTTTTTGTTAGGACTTATGAAACACAAAGACGAAGCATTTGAAAAATTCAAATCCTTCAAAGCCTTGGTCGAAAATGAATCAAATCACAAAATTAAGTGTCTCAGGTCTGACAGAGGTGGGGAATTTACCTCAAATGAATTTTTCAATTTCTGTGAAGAGCATGGAATAAAAAGGGAATTCTCTACAGCAAGGACTCCTCAGCAAAATGGAGTGGTGGAAAGGATGAACAGAACAGTCCAACAAATGGCCCGTGCCATACTTGATGAATCTGGAACTCCTGCAACCTTCTGGGGTGAAGGTGCATATGCCGCAGTTGTTATTCTCAACAAAACAAATGTCCGAGTAAACAACACTCAAACTCCTCATGAGCTCTGGTATGGTAAGACTCCTTCAGTAAAGCATTTAAAATTTTTTGGAAGCAAATGCTATATTAAGAATACTGATGAACAGCTTGGCAAACTTGAGCCTAGAGCAGATGAAGGCATTCTCCTTGGTTATTTGCCTTATAGTAAAGCATATAAGTGTTACAATAAAAGACTTGGAAGAACTGTTGACAACATTGATGTACTGGTTGATGAAAAAGGATACATTCCTAGGCAAGTAAATCATGAAAACATTGAAGAAGATGAAGACTACCCTTCAAATCAGACTGATAATGAAGAAGAAGAACCTCAAGAGGCTCCAGAGGAACAGATAAGGATAGAACAAAAGACTCCATCCAGGCATGTTCAAAAGAATCATCCAGAATCTCAGATTTTGGGGCTGAAAGAGGTAGGTGTACAAACAAGAAGAACAATAGCAGAAGCCTCAAGCTACTTGGCATTTCTCTCCTCCACTGAGCCACAAAATGTAAAAGAAGCATGCAAAGATGAATGTTGGGTCAAGGTTATGGATGAAGAACTTGAGCAGATCGAAAAGAAAAACACTTGGGAATTAGTTCCTAGACCAAAAGATAAGAATGTCATAGGGACAAAATGGATCTTCAAAAATAAGTTGAATGAAAATGGGGAAGTAGTTAGAAACAAGGCAAGACTGGTTTGTAAGGGATATGCTCAGCAAGAAGGAATAGACTTTGAAGAAACTTTTGCTCCTGTTGCTAGACTTGAAGCTATCCGAATGTTCCTTGCTCTCTCAAGCTTTCAAAAATTCAAAGTATTTCAAATGGATGTGAAATCAACTTTTCTGAATGGAGATTTAGAAGAAGAAGTATACATTGAGCAGCCAGATGGGTTCATTCTTGGGAATGATCCAAACCTTGTATGTAGACTGAAAAAGGCTCTCTATGGTCTTAAACAAGCTCTAAGGGCTTGGTACTACCGTTTGGACAAATATCTTCATCAACAAGGTATTTCAAAAGGATCAGCAGATAGCAATCTTTATATAAAAATTGAAAATGACAAGTTGCTAATACTTGTTGTGTATGTAGATGATATTATTTTTGGCAGCAATGAAGAAACTATGAGTCAAAACTTTGCCTCGGTAATGCAGAAAGAATTCGAAATGTCCCTGCTAGGTGAACTGACATACTTTCTTGGATTGCAAATCCAACAAAATAAAGATGGTATCTTCTTGTCTCAAACCAAGTACCTCAAGCAGATTTTGAAGAAGTATTGCATGGAAGATTCAAAACCAGTATGTACTCCCATGGTTACAGGATGCAGTCTTAGTGCGAATGATGAATCAGCTGCAGTTCATCAACCAACATACAGATCTATGATTGGAAGTCTACTTTATTTGACAGGTACCCGACCAGACATCATGCATGCAGTTGGAATAGTTGGAAGATTTCAGGCAAACCCAAAGGAAACTCATCTTTAGGCAGTAAAGAGAATCTTCAAATATCTTCAAGGAACTCAAAACTTTGGCTTATGGTATCCTAGAGATATAGATCTCACACTTCATGCTTACACAGATCCAGATTGGGCTAGAAGTGTGGATGACAGGAAAAGCACAAGTGGTGGTGCTTTCTTTATGGGTTCCAGATTAGTATCTTGGTTCAGCAAGAAACAAAGTTCGATTGCTTTATCTACAACTGAAGCAGAATATGTGGCTGCTGCATCTTGTTGCACCCAAATTCTTTGGATAATGCAGACTTTACAGGATTTCCAAATCACTTGTACTCCACCTATCCCCATCTTATGTGATAATACAAGTGAAATCAGCATTTCAAAGAACCCAGTCATGCATTCAAAAACCAAGCACATACCGATCAAGTATCATTTTCTCAGAGAACAAGTGCTTGAACAAAAGGTGAAGTTGGAATACATTTCTTCTAAGGAACGAGTGGCTGATATATTTACCAAACCATTGCCCAGGGATACTTTTGAATACCTCAGGCAGAAGCTGGGGGTTGTCGACGCATCATCCTGCTGTTAATTCTCAGATTGGTGCTTGTACGCGAGGTTCTGATGGGGTATACATGTACAAGGTTCAGGGGGAGCATAATTCATTGTTGGCATTATCGTATTACAGAAGGAGGAACATGTTGGGTAAATGAATTGTATCTATCCATGGCAATAAAGATGTTGAATTATGCTATATGTAGGCAGTATAGCACGGTTCCTAGTTTATATATAGCCAGAATAGCTCGACTTTCTGTCCTAAAGACAGAGGGGAAAAATCAGGAGGAGCAAGCTCTCAGGGGGAGAAATAGTTAGGAGAAGCAGATATCCGCCCTTTTCCCTTGATGTCAAAGGGGGAGAGTGCTTTTTGGATGGTGTTGTTGCCATCAAGTCCAAAGGGGGAGATTGTTGGCATTATGGCATTATGAACATATGTTGAACTTGATGGCAACCCTCTCTTAGATGGTCATTTCTCTTATATACACCATGATGGAGCAAGAGGAGCCAAGAGGATCCAAGAGGAGACAAGAGGAGCCATATATATGTATATATCACATATATATGCCAAAGAAGAAGAGCATACACAACTATTGGGAGCCTATCGGAGTAAGAAAGGCACTCTCATATGCAAGGAGGTTTTTAGAAGACACTACCAAGACAGAAGAGAATATCGGGAGCTTATCGGAAGCCATCGGGAGCCATCGGGAGCAACAGACAGAATTATCGGGAGCGTAGACAGAGACATCAAGAGAACAGAAGCAGTTATCGGGAGCCATTGAGCCATTGGGAGCTTATCAGAGCAATAGAGGCACATTCTCATATATAAAGAGCTTATCGGGAGGAATCGGGCGTATAAAACCCTTGGATGCATGCTTAATCATTATCGGGAGTCATCAGGCCATATATGCATGCTTTAACACTATCGAGAGTTGTTGGGTGCCCAAATCCCATATATATGCATTTTACAATAATCAAAGGCATTTCCCCTTTTGGCGGATAAACACAGTTATATGTGTTAATGTATATATTTCGGCATATATGCACGTCGGGGGTTCGGCTATGTGACACCGCTGAAACCTCCGATTGCGAGCAGACTCGACGGTGGCATTAAACTTGGTTCATAATAATATCGCATCCGTGGCAATCGGTCAAGCCCTGCCTCACCCGAATGCCAATTGCGACAAGAGGAGGCAGACCCGATGGAGGTATTAAAGGCAGTCTATAATCATATCGCATCCGCAGTATAAAGGGTCGCCCACCCCAATCCTCTGATTGCGATAACATATGGACCCGATGGCATATCAAATGTGGTTTATAATAATATCACGTACGCAGTATATCGGAATGCATAAAGGGTCGTCCACCCCAATCCTCCGATTGCAATAAGAAGTGGCGGACCCGATGGGAACTTTAAAGGGACTTTATAATATATCGCATCCATTGCAAACCGCCGATAGCGATAAGGAGCGGACCCGATATATTTATAAAGCATGATTAATGGCCATATCGCATCCGATCCATTGGGTCGCCCATCGGCAAATAGACAATGTTATATAGCAATAAGGAGTGGACCCGAGATATTTATAAAGCATGGTTAATGGCTATATCGCATCCGATCTATCGGATCGGCCATCGGCAAATAGACAATGTTATATAGCGATAAGGAGCAGACCCGATATATTTATAAAGCATGGTTAATGGCCATATCGCATCCGATCCATCGGATCGGCCATCGGCAAATAGACGATGTTATACAGCGATAAGGAGCGGACCCGATATATTATTGTTATGGGTGCATAATGTTTAAAGTCCGCCTTTTGTTATTTGGACCATGTTTCATCGTTTTCCCGCTGTTTTTATCACTTAAATAATTCCTTAAGAGATCGGTCAAAGCAAGCGAGCCCCGAGATTTCGGATCCTCTGGTTTCGACTCATGGTTTTATTAAAAGCGTGACTATATAAGAAGAAAAGAGATCCTTGGGCAAGGAGGGAAAATGAATTGAAGATCTTAAGGAAACTGTGCAGCCGCAGACAGGAAAAAAGACAGAAGTCTCTTCGGGTGTGGAGAATCGCTATTCAGGAGGTGATGTGGGAGAGGTCACCCACAGGTTCTTTTTAACAAAGCTGCAATCATTTCTTATATATGCTCTAGCCGCTTCTGCTATTTACTAAAGGGTTCTAAGTGTGCAATATTAAGTTTTTTCTTGTTTAGCCTTCGGGTGTGCAGCAGTATGTAAATCCTCTGTTTGGGTCTTGATATCAGCCTCTGTTGTCTAAATTGGGTGATAACTGTCATGGATCTGGTGCTTGGGTTGGCCCTTGAGTGATTCTGATAGATCTGCTGTTTGGGTAATTCTGAAGATTTGTTTGTACTTAATGACCATTTTATCTTCTTGGATCCAGTCTAAAAATTAATGAAACGTGGTCCTTGAACGAAGTAGGGGGTTGTAGCTCCCTTCCAGGAGAGACTGGAGAACGAGAGAGAGTTGTAGCTCTCTGCAAGTCGCAGCCTGCGTACTGGTAAAGGACTGCACCAGTGCAAAATCATTGTAAAAGAAATTCTATTTGAAAGAAGATAGAGACATATTGTAGCAGGTGGTTTTCACCCACATTGGGTTTCCACCTTATATCTAGTGTTCATGTGTTTGACTTATGTGTGATGATCTGTTCTATTTTACTGTACCAGTTTACTGTTAATATGGTTCTAATGCACTCATTAAGGATCAACTAACTGAATCATAAGAAGTTGTGGAAGTAGCATATATGAATCTGAATATGGAAATGAAAAAGTTTTATTAATCTGATAATACTGATTCACCCCCCCCTCTTAGTATTATTTCCAACAATAAGAGTGATGACTCTCATTTTAGGGTTTTAAGAGCTATTTATTCAGGGAAAGCTCCAAACATTTTCAAAAAAAATTTAAAGGAGGGCTTTGAACTGTATACATGGATGAGTATACTGTATAATGATCATGTTTCAAGAATTTTAGCTTATTTCATATGGAAGTGCAGGAGACGTGACAAAATACTGTGTAACAGATAGTACCCATAATTTTGTTCATTGTAAGATAGCCAACAAATTGAATTGCTTCCTATATCCAACACCAGAGTGTCAAATGATGGTTGCAAGTGGAGGAACCATAAATTTCTTTAGAAAGTTCCATAATATCAAGCTATCCATTGGAGAGTATGTATTGAATGGCCCAATGCTTTCAATTCCAATTAGTAGTGCTGATGTTGTACTAGGATTCCAATGGCTACAATCTTTGGGTACGATAACTTTTAATTTTCAAGAACTTTTCATGATTTTTTTTTTTCAAAAGGAAAGGAAGTTGAATTAAGGGGTATCATGGGGAAACTCACAAATATAATAAGATCTAACAGAATGACAAATATTCTAAAGAAAGAACAATAGGGTGTAATTTCACAATTATGTTCGCTAGAGGTTCCCACATCAAAATCATCTATTTCTCCAGATCTCCAAAAAGTATAGGAAAATCATTACATGGTATTTGAGACTCCCAAAGGCCTCCCACCTATTCGTGATCATGATCATGCTATTCAATTGATTCTAGGAAGTGTTCCTCCAAACATCAGGCCTTACAGGTGTCCATATTCCCAAAAGAGTGAAATTGAATGTATGGTTAGAGAAATGTTAGAGGCTGGTATAATTCAATCAAGTCAAAGTTCTTTCTCTGCTCCAGTAGTATTGGTGCATAAGAAGGAAGGATCATGGCACATGTGTCTAGATTACATGAAGCTCAACAAGCTCACTATTAAAGATAAATTTCCCATTCCCTTCATTGATGAATTATTGGATGAATTGCATGGATCAATTTACTTCACCAAGTTGGATCTTCATTCAGGATATCATCAAATCATAATAAAGATTGAAGACGTTCCCAAAACAAAATTTAGAACTCCTAAGGGTCATTATGAATTTTTGGTCATGCCTTTTGGCCTTACTAATGTAGGAATTTATAGTGTAAGTTCCTCATATAGAACACCAAATGACATCGCTCACAAACATATCAAATATCAATACACCAGTATTCTTGACGTGGTTAAAACCCTCAAAGAGGGAAACAGTCCATGGCTTGAGCCAACACGACCACTTTAGGAAATTTATTAATGTAAAATAAATAAAATTTATGTAAGCTTCTCTCATGAATGGTCACCCTACAAATGACCCTCCATGCTCTTTAAATAGCGATCATGGACCAATCAGGTGTTAAACCATGAATCAAGTGTTGGTAATACTGAGGAGAGAATGAATTGTCGAATCACTTCATGTCTAGAACATATCGTGACCGTTGAATTGTAAGTTACAAAAGTACATAGTAAAGAAACACACTTTAAATGACTCTACACTATACCAAGTTATACTTAACTATTTCCTATGTGCCGAAATATCCTAACATCCCCCCTTACGAACAACATGGGATAGGATTGAAGGATGTAAAAATATTACACAATAGGAGAAGGAAGGAGGCATTATATCCTATCCCCCCTTAGTGAAAAATTCCTGAACTCCAACCATAAATCTAAGTTTAGTAAACTTCGCCTCTATGAGTGTTACCGGGAAAACTAGTGTCCATTCAGAGCTGTTAGTCCCACTAAGACGGGTAGATATCTTCGAAACAAACAAACTAAAGTTACTTGTGTCTTCCTTTATGATAGATAGATGAGAGAGAAGCAGAGAGTACCAACCTCAGTCTTTCGCTTGGCTCCTTGCTTGTTTCCTCCCCCCTTTGACAGAGCTTCACCACTCTTTCCTCACTTGTTCTGCTTCAAAGAACACCTGTAGAGTCAAAGCAGAAAAATACCATCAAAGCATACAGATATATAACCATAAACAATATAGGATCAGATGTACATTAACCATACAAATGCATATATCAATACAAGATTCAAAAATATACAAGAATATGGAGGAAAACTCAAATAGATTTATTGATAAAAGTAGTAGAAGAGAGGATTACAACCTAGCAGCCTGACCTGGTGCCATCCTCCCAGCATGAAAGCCCTCTTCACCCCATGAAAAGCTAGATCACCCAAAACTATGATGTTTCACAGAGAAACCAGCAACACTTCCTTACAAAATACAAAATTCCAGCCTTTGGATCTCTAGGATGAGGGATCCATATATAGATATTTGCAAGTGGGTGAATATGCTTCTGGGATTTTGATTAGTGTCATTTCACTGATAGTTCTTATTTCCACTTGGAGATTTCATGATCTCTTACTCATCCCTGGGCGAATTCAGAGAGTTAAGTGTCATATGGGCAGTTTCTAGAAGATTCTTTGGGTTTCCACCTAGCAAACTGCCTCTGCCATTTGTCTACTCTTTCCAATCGCACCCTATATAAGGGATTTTTAGTATGCATCGCACCCCCCATCTGTAATAGGTGAGATGCATCGCACCCTGACCATGGAGCAGGTGAGATGGTCCAGTTTTAACTAGTTCTAAGTAGTTTTTCAGGGAGAACTACTGGGAAATGATGTAATCAGCTGACCTTGTTCCTTTAGAGTATGAAACAACACTTTTAGGGGCTTATAAGCCCTTGGTTTATGGACATATGTGATTGGGGTTGCAGTGCCCAAATATGTCTATAACAATTGCCCTCGAAAGCATGAGGTCGTAAATCTTCTCATGTAGGGTGAAATGCTTTATCATGAGGATCCGAGGTTTTTCGAATTGGAAGGTGACCTGTAATAAGATATAATACAATGCTTTATCTTCATAATATTTTTATGATCTAGCTAACGCGGGAATTCCCATGATCAAATTTATAGATTCATTTTCTTGTACATAGGATAGACAACTGTCTGTGTGGCAGACTGATGATTCTGGTAGATCCATCATCCCTTAGCTTGGATGATTATCTATGCAGCTATGATGTACTGTTAGGAAACCAGCTCAAGAAAAGATAGAAAAGATAGATCAACGCCTTAGAATTCAGCCTCTTCGAGCGGGAAACCTCCTTTACATTACATAAATTAACAATTATTTTATGATTTAAATGACAAAACCTCCTTTCTATATATAGGAGTCTAAGGAGTCACAATATAATCCAGCCAACCTAACAATAATAATATAAAGCCACAAAAATAACAATAAGGGGATTCTATGAGGCACAGTAATAACAATATGGGGGCAATAGGGGCACGAAAATATTAATAAGGGGTATAACTACAATAGTAATGGGGTAATCACTAGTCTTATAGGGACCCAACATGCCCCTCTCCTTCAAAAAATTGTTGTCCTCAACGCTTGAGTAGTTCTAGATACTTCTGCATAATTCTCATCCTCCCATGTGGAATCTTCAGCGAATAAGTTCTTCCACTTGATAAGATACTCTGAAATTGATCGATTTCGTAGCTGTCGAGTTCTTGTTTCTGTGACTGCTTCCGGTTCCAATATAATTTTTCCTTCCTCGTCAAGTTCTGGCAATATTCTTTGAACTGGGAGCTTGTCGCCTATAACCTTCTTTAAACATGAAACATGGAAAACTGGGTGCAATCAAGAAGCTGCAGGAAGCTCCAATTTGTATGCCATAGTACCAATCTTTTGCAACACCTTGTACGGACCATAATACTTTGGTGATAATTTATTATCCTTCTTAGCTTGCTTGAGGGACATTTGCTTATATGGTTGTAGCCGTAGGAATACCCAATCACCTACATCAAAACTTCTTTCACTGCGATGTTGATCTGCCTGTTGTTTCATTCTATTTTGTGCCAACACGAGGTTATCCTTTAAGAGTTGGAGGACTTGTTGTTGATGTTCGATGTGATGTTCCACTGCCTGAACCTTAGAATTTTCTCTTAAATATGATGTGATGGATGGTGGTTGATACCCATAAAGTGCCATAAATGGGGTCATTTTTGTTGTTGTATGGAAGGAAGTGTTATACCACCATTCAGCCAGAGGCAACCATTTGACCCATTGTGTCTGTTTATCAGATACAAAGCAACGAAGATATCCTTCCAAACATTTGTTTACTATCTCAGTTTTCCCATCAGATTGAGGATGATAAGATGAGCTATGAGCTAACTGAGTACCAAGACAAGAAAATAATTCTGTCCAAAAATTTCCAGTGAAAATGGGATCTCTGTCACTTACAATAATCTTTGGGTTTCCATGTAGCTTTTGAATTGTTTCCATAAATGCAGTAGAAACTGTACTAGCTTTAAATGGATGTGATAATGCACAAAAGTGTGCATACTTGGTAAGTCTGTCAACTACCACCATGATGACACTCTTTCCCTCAGACTTGGGTAAACCTGTGATAAAATCCATTGAAACCTCCTCCCAACGTTGGCTTGGAATGGATAAAGGTTGTAATAGACCTGGTGTCTTAATTGTTTCAACTTTATTTTGTTGGCAAACCAAACATTCCGCCACAAACTTTTGAATATCTGATTTAAGGCCATCCCAAAAAAATTCCTTCTTAACCCTGTGGTAAGTTTTTAAAAATCCTGAGTGCCCTCCTAAGGGAGAAGTGTGCAATTCCATAAGAATCTTTTGTTTTAGCTGGGAATTCTTACAGAGGTATAAGCGATCTTTGTACCATAACGAATCATTTTTCCAGCTAAATGTATCAGACGTACTGGAATCTTGTTGTAACTTTCGAATAAGTGCCCACACTTCTTCGTCATTCTTCCATTCCTCCCTTGCTTCGTTTATCCAATGGTTGGATAATAGAAATGGCGCACAACAATGCTTCCACATCCTCGTCCTTTCTTGAGAGTGCATCTGCCACCACATTTTGCTTCCCTTTTTTGTAGATGATTTCAAAGTCATAACCCAACATCTTTGTGACCCACTTTTGTTGCTCTTCAGAGGATAATCTTTGTTCTAAAAAGTATTTAAGGCTATCATGATCCGTTTTTACCTTGAAGTGTCTTCCCATTAGGTAGGGTCGCCATTTCTTAAGTGCATGGAGTATTGCCAACATTTCCTTCTCATAAATAGCTTTGCTTAAAAACTTTCCCTTGATTGGACGACTTTCAAAAGCAATGGGTCTTTCATCTTGCATTAGAACAACACCAATTCCATTTCCTGAAGCATCACATTCCACAATAAAGGTTTTTGTGAAGTCCGGTGTAGCTAAGACCGGTGCTTGGCACATTGCCTCTTTAAGATGTTCAAAGGCCTTTGTTGCTTCCAGAGTCCATGAAAATGCATCTTTCTTCAATAATGTTGTTAGAGGTGCTGCTATTCTCCCATAATTCTTAACAAACTTGCGATAATACCCTGTCAACCCAAGAAATCCTCGCAGATGCTTTATGGATGTGGGGATTTTCCATTCCTTAATGGCTTTAATTTTGCTAGGGTCTACCTTAACTCCTTCATGAGATACAATATGACCCAGATATTCCACCTCCTGGACTCCAAAGAAACATTTGGATCTTTTTGCATATAATTGTTTCTCCTCCAATAGTTGTAGCACCCTGTCAACATGTTCAACATGATCCTTCCAAGACTTGTTGTAGATTAGTATATCATCAAAAAATACTAACACAAATTTTCTAAGGAATGGTTTGAAAATTGAATTCATCAAACCTTGAAATGTTGAAGGTGCATTGGTAAGGCCAAAAGGCATGACCAAAAATTCATAATGACCCTCATGAGTTCTAAATGTTGTTTTCGGAATGTCTTCAGTCTTCATTCTGATTTGATGATATCCTGAACGAAGATCCAACTTGGTGAAGTAAATTGATCCATGCAATTCATCCAGTAATTCATCAATGACAGGAATGGGGAACTTATCTTTAATAGTGAGCTTGTTGAGCTCCCTATAATCCGGACACATGCGCCATGATCCATCCTTCTTGTGCACCAATACTACTGGAGAAGAGAAAGAACTTTGACTTGGTTGAATTATACCAGCCTCTAGCATTTCTGCAACCATACGTTCAATTTCACTCTTTTGGACATAGGGATATCTGTACGGCCTGATGTTTGGAGGAACACTTCCTGGAATCAGATGAATAGCATGATCATGATCACGCATAGGTGGGAGACCTTTGGGAGTCTCAAATACCTTGGAATGATTGTCCAGGACTTTTTGGAGATCTGGAGAAATAGATGATTCCGATGTGGAAACATCTAGCGAACATAATTGTGCAATTACACCTCTTTTCTCCTTTTTTAGAAGCTTTGTCATACCATTAGAGCTGATTATCTTTCCTGGTTTCCCTGCAATACCCCTTAATTCAACTTCCTTTCCTTCCATAGAAAATTTGATGAAAAGTTCTTGAAAATTAAAAGCTATTGTACCCAAGGATTGTAGCCATTGGACTCCTAGTACAACATCAACACCTCCCATTGGAATGGAAAGCATTGGGCTAGTCAATACATATTCTCCCATGGATAGCTTGATATTATGGCACTTTCCAGAGAAATTTATTGTTCCTCCATTTGCAATCATCACTTGACACTCTGGTGCTGGATATAGGAAGCAATTCAATTCTTTTGCTACCTTACAATGAATAAAATTGTGGGTGCTTCCTGAATCAATCAACACTATTACCTTTTTCTTCTTGATTTGTCCTTCTATCTTGATGGTTTGAGGAGTGGTAATTCCCGCCAATGCATTACAAGATATGGTCGGATTTATTTTTTCTTCATCTAGGCTTTGTTCCTGGAGTATATCCTCTTCTTTTGACCTTTCTTGCTCCTTTTCTTCTTCCTCTTCACAATCTATGTAGAATAATTTCTTCTCAGCACACTTATGACCTTTAGTGTATTTGCTATCACAACTGTAACAAAGCCCTTTTGCTCTTTTTTCTTCCAATTGTTGTGGTGTCAACCTTATAGGTTGTGGAAGACTAGGGACAACAACACTTCCGTCTTGCTAACCTGAATGCCTTCTCTAATGATTCAGGTTCCCAAAGGCGAACATCATGTTGGATATTATCCTTTAAAGACCCTATGAACACATCAATCCTATGCTCCTCTGGAATATCTTTTACCCTTATGTTCAATTTTTGGAACTCCTCAATGTGCTCCATTATTGAACCCTTTTGTTTGAGACTTATCAATTGGCTAAAAAAAGTGTTGCTTTTTGTATCCTCATAATGTGCTATCAATTCTTTCGTAAAAATTGCCCAAGTGATAAATTGTTTATGAGAGCAAAGCCATTGATACCATACAAACTGATTTGGTTCCAAATATAAAGTTTCCATACGTACCTTTTGTGTGTTTTGCACATTATTGAGATCGAAGAATTGCTCCATCTGTAATATCCATGTGGCGGGATCCTTGCCATCAAACTTCCTCATATCGATTTTTGGAACATGGTGATTCTTCGATCCAACATTAGAGTCTATGGAATCATGATTAACATTTCTTTTGTTCTCATCATGAGTTTCCTTTAGTACCCTTTCACCCTTAGTGACCATTTCTTGTAGCAACTTATTCATATTTATCTTCAATTCTTCCATCTTATCACCCATGCCATCAATTTTAGCGTCCATGTCATTCACCTTAGCTTCCATGCCATCCATCTTAGCTTCTATGCCTTTCTTTAAACCATTCATATTAGCTTCTACATCTTTCATTAAACCATCCATCTTAGATTTTGTTTCTTTTTGTGCAAGTGACACTTGTTGCACTTGTTCTTGTAATTTTGATATATCATATAACATTTCTTCTTCTTATTCGTGAGTCATGCTAGAGATTTCAGGTTCCTTACTAGGTGTTTGCATTTTCTTTCCTCGGGGCATCAGTTACCGATAATAATGCTCTATTATGCCCTTTGAATTCCTTCAAAATAAATTTTCAAACCAAGCTTAAGCAAAAATTTAAGAAAATATACACATCGTTTTTCACTTTGTAGGAGCTCGATATTGCCTCTGATGTATCTCTGTAATTTTCGATCATCTAGTTCTGAATTTGTGACCTACAGTAGCCCTTTATGTCCTCTTTCCAATGCCACAAGTCTGACCCAAATTGGATTCTCCAAGGAAGAGTTATGCGAAATATCCGATAGTGACTTGATTATAGACTAGTTCAGTAGAGCAAACTTGTACGATGTGCCATGAGTCACTGTTTCGACCTTTGGATCTGAAAAATGCATACAAGAAACTAAAGTCCGTCCTCTTTCTATACCTTCTTACAAAATTTCAATCCGATCCCCAGAGAGAAAGTTATGACGATTTTCTCCAGGTCACCGGTTTGGGATGTAATTCAAGAGTCTGCAAAAAGACCAACTTCCTGAGATCATATCTCCTCAAATATAGTGCGAAAAGCTCTGAAATTTGGACCCAAGGTTTAGCATGATTTCTTCTCAAATTTGTTTTTTTTGCAACTTCTGAAACGTTGCAGAAGAAACGCTATAGCGAAAATGCCACGATGACCTGTTTGGAGCAGCGAAAACCTAGAATCCAAAGCTCTAATACCAAATGTTAGGAAACCAGCTCAAGAAAAGATAGAAAAGATATATCAACGCCTTAGAATTCAGCCTCTTCGAGGGGGAAACCTCCTTTACCTTACATAAATTTATGATTCAAATGACAAAGCCTCCTCTCTATATATAGGAGTCTAAGGAGTCACAATATAATCCAACCGACCTAACAATAATAATATAAAGCCACAAAAATAACAATAGGGGGATTCTATGGGGCACAGTAATAAAAATATGGGGGCAATAGGGGCACAACAATATTAATAAGGGGTATAACTACAATAGTAATGGGGTAATCACTAGTATTATAGGGACCCAACATGTACATTTGATGTCTTTATTTTCCTGAATATATCGCAGCCCGGATGGATGAAACTAGATTTGGGGTCTTCAAAATCATTCAATCTTCGCCCGAAGTACAAGTTGATCCTTGTGAAAATATGTTCTAATGTCGAACATGGAAAGACATCACTTGATTACTAGCCAATGATATAAGCTGTCAACAGGCACGAGAGGAATTTCCGATAATGATGATGACCCTCAAGGTAATGCAGTACAATTCACGTGGTGTGAATACATGAGTTGATGTCGAACACCACGTAAAATCTTTTGGTCAAAGGCCATTGATGTAAACCTATTGCAGGAAGTGAGAAAATTTCCATTGAGGCATGTAAGCTTCAAAGTACTGAAAGGGTTGTTCCTAAGTCAACTTCTTCAATAATGAGCTAATGTTGACAAGAAGTGACCCATCGTAGGAGGGCCTTAATGAATCCCACATCTACGACATAGAACGAAGCAATTTATTTTGTGGAGGTGAAAACGATCTGATGATACAAGGTCCAGGGTGGCTGTCATGAAAGAATGGAGCGTGAAGGTATTACAACGGATGAGGCGTAAGCTAGGTTGGTGAATTCTCTGAGTGACTTCTCTTGAACATATCGACGACACTGACAATGGATTGGTAGCATTAACCCCAAAAATGGATGGTATGGAGGACCAATGGTGATATGACCGGTGAACGGAATACCCCAACCCGACTTAATCATGCTGATGGAGTGAAAGTGTCATGTTCAAGAGCGACCTGCTACAAATAAAGTTCTTCAAGTTTTCTTCCCAAGTTTTCCCCAGTCATTTCTGACCAGTACCTCTTTAGTTTTGTGAAGCTTGAGGAGGATAACATATGCTTGTTCTATAATTTTCCCTTCGAGCAAACCTGTTGCTATGTTTTAGTGAGCCTAGCAACAGTGAAAATTGCTCCTGTCTGTAATGGACAAGTTTGTCGCTATTGTTTTAACGAGTTTAACAACAAATATAACTCAGTCCTTTTCAATTTTAGAGAGTCTGAAAAGAGACGGAAAGGAAACTCCATTAATCCTTTTTCACAGTATAATCCCTTAAGTCCGAAAAAGTATAAAATGATATGAAAGGGATGACTTTTCCGATCACTTTAACGAGCTGAAAAATACAAGCGCTCGATATTTTTGTGTAATGATCCCTTAGGTCCAAAACGATTAAAATCTAGAGGAGGGATAGCACTTCTAATCACTTTAACGAGCTGGAGAGGCCAATTGCTTGGCAATCTTTTTATATTTTACGAGTCTAAAAAGAGCTCAAAAGAGACTCGTCTTTGAGGAATGAGTGATATTTTCATGTAGCAGTCGGTTCCAGATAAGGTTTGGAACTTTTCAATCACGACAGTGTAAATCAGGTGGCTAACAGAATCACTCATCGCAGTTGTTCCTCAAAAGGGTAAACAATCAAGTGGAGGCAAATGATCGAATAAAATGTGGAGGTAATGGTAAGAACACAACCAAGACTCAAAAGCTGATAGCAATGTTGTTATAGACATTTTTGTGCCTTACAGCATTGAGCATGAAATGTCCATAATCCAAGGGATCCAAAGTCCCTAAATGAGTTGTTCCTACCCCTAAAGGAACAAGGTCAACAAAAGACAGCTTCTCCCAGAAGTTCTCCACCAAAAACCACTCAGAAATTGTCAAATCGGGATCAATTCAATAGCTCCACTAGCTGTCTGCACTGAAATGCAAAGTCTGCACTGGCTACCTGCACTGCAACGCAGGTAGAAGCACTACCAGGGTGCGCTGAGCGGGAATTGACAAATGGAAAGTTCATTCAATGAGGTGTAAAGACCCTGGAAGCTTCCAGAATCTTCCTCAATGACACTTGCCTCAATGAATCTAACTAGTGATGAGTAAGAGGTTCTCAACCTCCAAGTGGAAACAAGAACTGACAGAGAGAAGCCACAAGTCAAAACATGAGCTGACTCATCCTCTCTACTCACATCTATATATGGATCTCTCACCCAGAGGTTCAGGAGGCTGGAATTTTGTATTTGCAGAGAATTGTTGTTGGTTTGAGATTGAGATTAGTACATTGGGTGATTTATGCTTTGTTGGAGGAGAGGAAGGGATTCTTTTGCCGGGAGGTAGATGCTGGATTGGGACTCACTTGGTTGTATCTCCTCTTGAACCTTGTTTATCATATCAATAAAGCTAATTGATTTTCTCCTATATGCTTGTATTTCAATGATGTTTTGTTATATTTGCATATTTAGTTTATATCTGATCCTAAACTAGTTATGAATGTAAATCTATATCTTTCGTGTAGTCTTCTGCTCTTGTGATCTTGCAGGAACCGTGTGAAGTTGGACCAGTGAAGGAGCGGGTAGCGGGAAGCGAACAAAAGAGAGAGAGATTGGATCGACAAACTAGCAGAAGACGCCGGTTAGTTACATCCTTCTTTCTCTATTTGCATCTCATAAAGAAGAATACTCAGATAGCTTTCCTTGTTTGTTGCTAAGGCACTATCACCTCTTAGAGTGGGATAGGGGCATTCCGTATTGGATACTTTTCCCAAAAACAAATTGGCGACTCCGCTGGGGAGAGTATCTTGTTGGTTTACTTGTGTTTCTAGTGCTATTCATTCCATAAACTCAAGAGTGCCGAATCAAACTGCATTTGCTATTTACAAATGCAAAGTAGAGATCAACTACTCTAGCCCTCTCACTGGGCCTGTTTATGATCTGAGAAGCTGATCCACAAGTGCTCTAACAGCCCTTTGTGATAGATCTTAGTCCTCCTATAAATCATCCTCCTAATTGTACCTAATTGATAGCTTTTATCCGGCCAAAAACTGTAGAAAAAACTGCAAACCGAAACCCAGAACCCAGAAACAACTCTCGTTTATGCTTCAGCGCAGACCCTATGAAGAGGTTCTGCATTTCAACGCAGGTCCTGTGAAGGCTACCTGCGCTAAATGTCAAAACCTTTGTGTTAGGAGTGCGCTGATCAGTCTTTGCCTTGTGCAGCTGTGGTTCCCTGCTTCCTTTTGCTCAGTTTTCATCTCTGTTTTTGCAGCCTGTTATCAGTCAGTGTACCTATCTGAAACCCCTTTTCTTTGCCTCAATTCCGCCTCGGTTATATAAAGAAACTGTATTTGTTCTTTGTGTATTTGTTACATCATTTGCAGTTTCCCATTACAGAAGTAAACTAGTCATACTGTCGCCCCTAGATCTAGACCTGTCGTAAGTGTCGTTTTGATCTTAGGAGTGAGTTTGTTTGCTGTTCACAGTTGATTTAGATTTTACTTTTGTCTTTTGGTTTGAATTTATGCATTTCAAGTGTCGAAACAAGTAAATCATAAAGTGTCGTAATCATCTTTTTGATTTTGAAAAAGGAACTTGTTTGTGTTTTCACTTGGAACCGAATTCAAATTTATATAAGGCATCAATATTAAGAAAGAAAAAACAAATACATGCATATGTGCATTTTCATTTTGACAGTTTGTATGTTGATTTAGGGAAAAGTGCATTATTGTGTGCTCTATGCTCTTTGAGAAAAGATGGTGTCTTTCTTTTCCCCTTGTAGCTAGGATTTTCATTGTTGAAAAGATATAAAAGCTTGCTTATCATCTTTAGACTGCATTTAGGAATTGTATCATACATCTCGTGGTGATCCAAAAAGGAAAACTTCTAGAAAAGATCAACCTAAAATAAATTGAATGAACTTAACAACGCTTTGCAACATAATGCACAACATAGAGGTCTAGGCTAGAGACGTGTTCCGGCGTCGTAAAACCTGGTCACTGGTCGCCTCACTGATGGTTGGGTGATTCCTCCTGAGGGACGATTAGTACCAGTACGGATTGTGCTCCCACGTACCGTCGCGTATATATTGGGAGACCCCTATAGGAATATAACCTTTATCCATAGGAAGCCGTGTTGGCCGCCCTACTGATCGCAATGCACTGAACACAGCATTCAGGAAGATCGACCGCCCGTACCCTAAAAAGTATTCTGCGGTTTTGCGAAAAGTTTGGCACACCCTCTACCTAGAACTCCAGAGCAGTTCCTTTTGGCATTTTTCAGACTCTATAATAGAAAAAGTCCATCTGAGCATTTGTCACTTCGGGCTCGTTAAAACATCGAAGGAGACTAGAGTCATCTTTAGCTTTTTCTCGACTCTTTAAAATTGAAAAAGCAAGTTGTGTCTAAGCGTCGTTAAAAATTTATTTTAAACGGAACAATCACCCCTTTGTCCTGCGTTGATCTTTAGGTTGAGAAAATGGAGCCCACCAACCAAGGAATTCCCCTTGGTGGAAATCCTAGTCCCTTCTCCTCTTGGGGAGATGTTGGTGTGCCCCATATGGCCACATTGTTGCTTCCAGGACTGACAATTGGCCTGCCGGTCTGGCTCTTCTCAACCAATGTCGTTCAGAACACCACTATTCCTGAACAGTCGAATCAACAATTAGACGAGTCTAGAATTTCCCGCCAACCTTATACTTCCTATAATTCTTCCTCTCTTCCTTCCTCTTCGCGTGACGGAACTGGTAAGACTAAAAACCAAGTTCCTAAGGAAAAGAAGGAAAAGAAGAAGAAAGATAAAAAGAAGAAGGAGCCAAAGGCAAATAAGGGAAAGCAAGTGTTGTCTGATGAAAATCCACACACAGCACTGACCAGGCCTAGATCGCCATGTGTCATCTGCAAGGGAGACCACTTTCACCGAGATTGTCCCTGCATCCCTCGGATACTAAGGGACTGGTCTCCCCGTTTGCACAATCCGGTGTCATCAACCTCTGATAGCCATGTTGAAAGTACACCGTCAACTAGCGAAAGTGAAGTTCCAAGATAGAAAGGGAAGGCTATACCTCCCTGTAGACTGTGCGAAGGCAACCATGCCCTCCACCGTTGTCCCTTCTTAGACGAGGCTAAAAGAGTCTTGGAAGATCGTCCGGTCTCACCGTTACGACTTCCTCCTGGATATCAAAGACTCTTGCCAAGTCCTTCGTTAGTTGAGAATCTAGCTGGCCCGCTCAAGTGGTCAGCTGAAGCATCTATCATTGAGGATAAACCGACTGAATCCATACCAGACGAAAGTCAAAAGTTCGAGGCGGCAGTTGACCCGGTCTTGCCTTCGGAGGATTTGTCTTCGAATGATACAGTCACTGAAGAGGATAAGGATGACACCATCCAGATTCTTTTCATCAACACAGACTCCGACAAACACGGGGGCAATGCACCCATTCCTTTATCGCAGGAAGGAAGTTCGTCAGAGCGATATCCGGCCGTCTATTCGGTCCCACCACCAAGCAACCTGGTTGTGTCCTTCGATTGGAACCAACTAGGCAAACCCCGGTTACCAGCCAGTATACCATTCAGAATTATCGTTCAAATATACAGAATGGTAATGGCTGGCACCATCATCGACGAAGGGGCATCTGTGAGTATCCTTTCCTCTATTGCTTGGAAAGCGCTTGGTTCGCCAGCGCTTTTGCCTGAAATGAGAAATCTATCAGGCTTCGATAAAGGAACCAGTCGACCTTTAGGGATCCTCCCCAATGTGCCGATAACATTGAAAGGGAAGACCGTTCAAATGAACGTGATGGTCATTCAAGGACCCTTGGATTATAACCTACTCCTTGGACGAGACTATATATATTGCATGGGAGCCATCGTCTCCTCACTCTTTAGAGTAATGTGTTTTCCGCATGAAGGAAGAGTGGTCAAGCTCGTGGACCAGCTTTCATTTCCCGGATGACGCATCGCAAATAGTCATATACCATCCCTAAATGGTCTCTTCACGCAAGAAATGTCTCAACCCATGGTCCGTCCTCCCGATGAGCGCGATTGATTCGGAAAGATACGACTGGAACCCAGGGAGCATGCGTCCTGGTCTGCTTCGGCAGGAAAACCTTGGGTATAGGGTAGGTTTCCGCGGGAGAATATGACTAGTCTGTACCCCGCCCGTGCTGGAAGAGGGTTATTCTAGAATAAGATTCTTTTGTCAAAGTTATGTGTTTGGCACTCGTTGTCACTCACCTTTGTCTATCTAGGTAGACATCGTCGAAGAAGTGTTTTGTTTGCTGCGCGAATGAGACAATCTTTGGTAACCTGAAAGAGGTAGGCCTTTCCTGGTAAAACAAATGTTTTATCTGCAAATTGAGGGGTAACCTTGAAATCATACTTTATACCTGGGGGCATGCAAACCTTTTGGAGTGCAAGCAAGGGGTGGCTATTTATTTTTTAAATTTTTAGGACCTCTAACCCTTTAAACTCGTAGGATTAGTCATTTCCAAACTTGCATAACGAAAGGATTCCGGGGCAAAGCTTTATGAGGTGCAAGCCCCATAAAAAATGGCATCTTAAATGAGACATTCTTATCTTATGACTGGGATCGAGTATTTTTATCGTATAGTTCATGTTCGTTAAAAAATAAACATAAAATCGAGCAGTTTTAGCACATGGTTCATGCTCGTTAAAAAATAAACATAAGATCGAGCAAGTGTTTCAATCCGTGTTTAAGCTCGTTAAAAAATGAACTACCCGGTAAATAACCACTGCGAATGTAAATTATCAGCCATTAAAGCCTTGGTCGTGTTTGCACCATCACCTCCACTTTTCCATTGGCCGATCATTCACCTCCATTTGATTGTTTACCCATTTTGAGGAACAGCTGCGAAGAGTGATTTCACTAGCCATCCTTGTGACACTGCCGTGATTGGAAAATTCCAAGCCTTACCTGGAATCAGCTGCTAACTCGTTTCATCACTTGTTCCTCAAAAGACGAGTCTTCTTTAAGCTCTTTTCATCTGACTCGTAAAATATGAAAAGATTGCCGAGTTTTGGCCTTCCAGCTCGTTAAAGCGACCGGAAGTGCTATCCCTCCTCTAGATTTTAATCTTTTTGGACCTGAGGGATTATTGCACAAAAAGATCGAGCGCTTGTTTTGTTCGGCTCGTTAAAACTATTGAAAATCCATCCCTTCTGTATTGTTTTATACTTTTTCGGACTTAAGGGATTAGATGACGAAAAAGGAACTTTGGAGTTACCTTTACGTACCTTTTCAGACTCTCTAAAATTGAAAAGGATCGAGTTATCTTTGTCGTTAGACTCGTTAAAAAGCATTAATAGCGACAAACTTGTCTTTAGACGAGAACGAGTTTCACTATCGCTAGGCTCGTTAAAACATAGCGATGGGTTTTTCCCGAAGGGCAAATTATAGAACAAGCATATGTTATCCTCCTCAAGCTTGACAAAAATAAAGAGGTACTGGTCAGAAATAACTGGGGAAAAATTGGGAAGAAACTCAAGGAACTTTTATTGGTAACAAGTCGCTCTTGAACATGACACTTCCACTCCGTGCCTGAGTCGGGTTGGGTTGTTTCATTCACCGGTCACATCACCATGGTCTCACCATACCATCCATCTTTGGGGTAAATGCTACCAATCCATCACACAAGTATCGCCGATATGTTCAAGAGAAGTCATCCAGAGAAGTCAACTGTGTCCCATCCACTACCATACATTATCCTTCATCCTTTCATGACCGCCACCCTGAACCATATATCATCAGATCGTTTTCACCTCCATCAAAATCATTTGCTCCGTTCCGTGTCACTGATGTGGGATACATTAAGGCCCTCCTTTGACGGATCGCTTCTTGTCAACATCAGCTCATTATCCAAGAAGTTGATCTAGGAACACATCCTTCAGTACTTTGAAGCTTGCATGCCTCAATGGCAAGTTTCTCACTTCCGGCGACAGGTATACATCAATGACCTTCGACCGGGAGATTTTGCGTGGTGTTCGACGCCAAGTCCTTTATTCACACCACGTGAATTGTACTGCAGTACCTTTAGGGTCATTATCATTATCGGTGATTCCTCTCGCTCTTGTTAACAGTTTACATCATTGACTGGTAATCAAGCGATGTCTTTCCATGTTCGACTTCAGAACATTTCTCACATGGATCGACTTGTACTTAGAGTGAAGATCGAACGAGATTGAAGACCCCGGATCTAGTTTCATCCATCCGGGCTGCGATATATATTCAGGAAAGATAAAGACATTGACATGTACATCATTGCAGCAGATAATCATCCTACCAAAAAGGATGATGATTTCATCAAAATCATCAGTCTACCATCAGACGATTGTCTGTTCTATGTACAGAAAAATGAATTTATAAAGCTGAGCATGGGAATGCCCACCTCAGCTAGATCATGAAAGCAGTATGAAAAATAATGTATTGTATTGTATCTTATTACAGGTCTCCTCCCAGCATTAGAAGAACTTCGGATCCTCCTAACAAAGCATTTCACCCGATAAACGACCTCATACTTTAGAGGGCAACTGTTATAGACATTTTTGTGCCTTATAGCATTGAGCATGAAATTTCCATAATCCAAGGGATCCAAAGTCCCTAAATGAGTTGTTCCTACCCCTAAAGGAACAAGGTCAACAAAAGACAGCTTCTCCCAGAAGTTCTCCACCAAAAACCACTCAGAAATGGTCAAATCAGGATCAATTCAATAGCTCCACTAGCTATCTACGCTGAAATGCAAAGTCTGCACTGGCTACCTGCACTGCGATGCAGGTAGAAGCACTACCAGGGTGCGCTGAGCGGGAATTGACAAATGGAAAGTTCATTCAACGAGGTGTAAAGACCCTGGAAGCTTCCAGAATCTTCCTCAATGACACTTGCCTCAATGAATTCGACTAGTGATGAGTAAGAGGTTCTCAACCTCCAAGTGGAAACAAGAACTGACAGAGAGAAGCCACAAGTCAAAACATGAGCTAACTCATCCTCTCTGCTCACATCTATATATGGATCTCTCACCCAGAGGTTCAGGAGGCTGGAATTTTGTATTTGCAGAGAATTGTTGTTGGTTTGAGATTGAGATTAGTACATTGGGTGATTTATGCTTTGTTGGAGGAGAGGAAGGGATTCTTTTGCCGGGAGGTAGATGCTGGATCGGGACTCACTTGGTTGTATCTCCTCTTGAACCTTGTTTATCATATCAATAAAGCTAATTGAGTTTCTCCTATATGCTTGTATTTCAATGATGTTTTGTTATATTTGCATATTTAGTTTATATCTGATCCTAAACTAGTTATGAATGTAAATCTATATCTTTCGTGTAGTCTTCTGCTCTTGTGATCTTGTAGGAACCGTGTGAAGCTGGACCAGTGAAGGAGCGGGTAGCGGGAAGCGAACGAAAGAGAGAGAGATTGGATCGACAAACTAGCGGAAGACGCCGGTTAGTTACATCCTTCTTTCTTTATTTGCATCTCATAAAGAAGAATACTCAGATAGCTTTCCTTGTTTGTTGCTAAGGCACTATCACCTCTTAGAGTGGGATAGGGGCATTCCGTATTGGATACTTTTCCCAACAACAAATGTGATCACAAAGGTTATTTACTGAAAGTGGGTTCATTTTTTAATGAGCTTGAAGTCTGGGGGAACATATGCTCATAACTAGGTTTATTTTTTAACAAGCTTGAACTTTGTGAAAACATTGCTCATGCCAGTCGTATAATAAGGATATCTCTCATCAGTGGGTTCATTTTTTAAGGAGATTTCCCCATGTGAAACTTTTCTCTGGAGCCTTTTGTGTGCAAGCTAGGAATGACCAACCTACAAGGTTAAAGGGTTGAGAGCCTACAAACTAAGAAAATAAGCCTACAAACTACGAAAATAAAAGGTCATTTTTCACTCGCATGCAAAAGGTTTTCATGCCCATAGGTATAAATAGAAGCAGAGTTTCCAGGTTACCATATGGAAGTTCTCACATTAAAGCAAGGTTGTTCCATCCGCATTTGCAGAAAAAACACTTCCTTGGCTCTGTCCATCGAAATAGAAAAAGGTGAATGGTGGGAGCTTCCACTCACATAACATTTGACGAGGGAATCCTTTTCCAGTCTAATCCCATTTTCCTAAACCGATGGGTGTGTCAGACTAGTCATATATCCTACGCGGAAACCTACGTTATATCTAAGGTTTTCCTGCTGAAGCAAACCAGGGTGCATGCCCACTGGGTTTAGTCACATTCACCGAATCACTCGCGCTCATTAGGTGGATGGACTGGAGGTTGATGAGACATTCCTTGTGAAAAAAGACCAGTTAGGGATGGTATTTGACTATTAGCCGTGTTTGAACCAGGAAATGAAAGCTGGTCAACGAGCTAGACCATTCTTCCTTCATGCGGGAAACATATCACCCTAAAGAGTGAGGAAACAATAGCTCCCATGCTATAAATGTAGTTACATCCAAGGAGTAGATTGTAATCTAATGGCCCTTGGACTACCATCACATTCAGATAAATAGTTTTCCTTCTCAAAGTTATAGGAAAATTTGGAAGGATCCCTAACGGTCGACTGGTTCCTTTGTTGAAGCCTGATAGATTTCAAATCTCAGGCAGAAGCGATGGAAAACCAAGTGCTTTCCAAGCAGTTGAGGAAAGGATACTCATGGAGGCCCCTTAATCTATGATTTTACTAGCCATGATCATTCTATAAGCTTGTAATATGATTCGGAATGGTACATTAGATGGTAGGCGGGGTCTCCCTAGTAGATTCCAATCAAAGGAAATGACTAGATTGCTTGGAGGAGGGACCGAATAGACGACTGGATGAATCTCTGATGAACTTCCTTCCTGTGGTAAAGGAAAAATAGTGCCCATTCAAAGCTGCTAGTCCCACTAAGACGGGTAGCTATCTTAGAAACAAACAAACTAAAGTTACTTGTGTTTTCCTTTATGAGAGATAGATGAGAGAGAAGCAGAGAGTACCAACCTCAGTCTTTCTCTTGGCTCCTTGCTTGTTTCCTCCCTCCTTTGACAAAGCTTCGCCACTCTTTCCTCACTTGTCCCACTTCAAAGAACACATATAGAGTCAAAGTAGCATAATACCATCAAAGCATAGAGATCTATAACCATAAACAATATAGGATCAGATGTATATTAACCATACAAATGCATATATCAATACAAGATTCAGAAATATACAAGAATATGGAGGAAAACTCAAATAGATTTAATGATAGAAGTAGTAGAAGAGAGGATTACAACCAAGTGGTCTGACCCAATGCCATCCTCCCATCATGAAAGCCCTCTTCACCTCATGAAAAGCTAGACCACCTAAAACTATGACGTTTCACAAAGAAACCAATAGCACTTCCTTACAAAATACAAAATTCCAGCCTTTGGAACTCTAGGATGAGGGATCCATACATAGATATTTGTAGGTGGGTGAGTTAGCTTCTGGGATTTTTATTAGTTCATTTCTCTGATAGTTATTGGTTCCAGTTGGAGATTTCATGATCTCTTACTCATCCCTGGGTGAATTTAGAGAGGCAAGTGTCAAATGAGTAGTTTCTAGAAGATTTTCTGGGTTTCCACCTACCAAACTGCCTCTGCTATTTGTCTGCTCTCACTCATTGCACCCTATAGAAGGGATTTTTAGTATGCATCACACCCTCTATGTGTAATAGGTGAGATGCATCACACCCTTAGCATGGAGCAGTCTGTATGGTCCAATTTTGACTAGTTCTGAGCAGTGTTTTAGGGAGGACTTCTGGGAAATGATGTAATTAGCTGACCTTGTTCCTTTAGGGTATGAAACAACACTTTTAGGGGTTTATAAGCACTTGGTTTATGGACATATGTGATTGGGGTTGCAGTGCCCAAATATGTCTATAACAGTTGCCCCCTAAAGCATGAGGTTGTAAATCTTCTGATGTCGGGTGAAATGCTTTATCATGAGGATTCAAGGTTTTTCGAACTGGAAGGTGACCTGTAATAAGATATAATAAAATACATTATCTTCATAATATTTTCATGATCTAGTTGATCCGGGAATTCCCATGCTCAGCTTTATAAATTCATTTTCATGTACATAGGAAAGACAACCGTCTGTGTGGCAGACTGATGATTCTAGTAGAGCCATCATCCCTTAGCTTGGATGATTATCTATGCAGCTATGATGTACATTTCATGTGTTTATTTTCCTGAATATATTGCAGCCCGGATGGATGAAACTAGATCTGGGGTCTTCAAACTCATTCAATCTTCACCCGAAGTACAAGTTGATCCATGGGAAAAGATGTTCTGAGATTCTAGGTTTGATCCCTAGTGGAGTCGCCATTTTGTTACCAGGAAAACTAGTGTCCATTCAGTGCTGCTAGTCCCACTAAGATGGGTAGCTATCTTAGAAAAAAACAAACTAAAGTTACTTGTGTCTTCCTTTATGAGAGATAGATGAGAGAGAAGTAGAGAGTACCAACCTCAGTATTTTGCTTGGCTCCTTGCTTGTTTCCTGCCCCATTTGACAGAGCTTCGCCACTCTTTCATCCCTTGTCTCGCTTCAAAGAACACTTGTAGAGTCAAAGCATCATAATACCATCAAAGCATAGAGATATATAACCATAAAAAAATATAGGATCAGATGTATATTAACCATACAAATGCACAGATCAATACAAGATTCAGAAATATACAAGAATATGGAGGAAAACTCAAATAGATTTATTGATAGAAGTAGTAGAAGAGAGGATTACAACCCAGTGGTCTGACCCAACACCATCCTCCTAGCATGAAATCCCTCTTCACCTCATGAAAATCTAGATTACCCAACACTATGATGTTTCACAGAGAAACCAACAACACTTCCTTATAAAATACAAAATTTCAGCCTTTGGATCTCTAGGATGAGGGATCCATATATAGATATTTGCAGGTGGGTGAGTCAGTTTCTAGGATTTTTATTAGTGTCATTTCACTGATAGTTCTTGGTTTCACTTGGAGATTTCATGATCTCTTACTCATCCCTGGGCGAAGTCACAGAGGAAAGTGTCATATGAGCAGTTTTTGGAAGATTCTCTATGTGTCCACCTAGCAAACTACCTCTGCCATTTGTCTACTCTCACCCATCACACCCTATAGAAGGTATTTTTAGTATGCATCACACCCCCTGTGTGTAAGAGGTGAGATGCATCGCACCCTAACCATGGAGTAGGTGAGATGGTCCAGTTTTAACCAGTTATGAGTAGTTTTTCAGGGAGAACGTTTGGGAAATGATGTAATCAGCTGACCTTGTTCCTTTAGGGTATGAAACAACACATTTAGGGGCTTATAAGCCCTTGGTTTATGGACATATGTAATTGGGTTTGTAGTGCCCAAATATGTCTATAACAATGAGATCCTTTTTAAAGATGTGTGCAACTTGATCATCCGTTTAACTTTATTTCACTTCAAGAACATGGTCATGAATGAGCTTTCTGATGAAGTGCATGTGTAGTTCAATGTGTTTTTTGCATTGATGTTGGACTGGACCTTTGCATAGTTGAATGGCACTTTGATTATCACACAAAAGTGTAGTCAGATGCTGCTGCTGAAAGCAAACTCTGATAGGATCTGACGAAGCCACAAGGCTTCCTTACTAGCTTCTATGGTGCCTCGATACTCTACTTCTGCTAAAGAAGGAGAAATGACACTTTTTTTCTTGCAAGCCCATGTAATAGGTCTAGAACCAAGAGGGAAGACATAACCTGTAGTACAAATCTAATCATAAGGGTCACTAGCCCAATCAGAATCAGTGAAACCAACCAATAGAGAAAATGCTTTTGCATTGTAATGAATCCCAAACTAAATTATACTGTAGGTTTTAACCCTGTACATAAATTAGCTGCATACGACTTCTAAAACACAGAAAATAAACAATGTGAGAGCATAACACATAAAATACATATACACAAAGATTTCCTTTAGATCCCAAAACGGGGACTACCAGCTTTTATTTTTCATTATATTCCTTTCAATGTTATGATACATATTTATACATGCTGAAGCATCCAATACCATTGACCGAAAAATATCACGTCCAAAACCATGGACCAAAAACAATTGCATCCAAAACCATGTGCAAAAAACATGCACAAAATCATAGGTAGGTCTGCTCAACCTAATATAGGGTCTAAAAAAAAAAATTCTAGGGCATTGCCTTGGACCCCATAGAAGGGGGTTACCTGCACCCCTAAAACCCCCTATGACCCCCCGCCCACTACATTATAGGAGCATACCTACATACGAATTCTAAAACACAGAAAATAAACAATGTGAGAGCATAACACATAAAACACATATACACAGAGATTTCCCCTGGATCCCAAAACTGGGACTACCAACTTGATTTTTCATTATATTCCTTTCAATGTTACAATACATATTTATACATGTTGAAGCATCCAATACCATTGACCGAAAACCATCGCATCCAAAACCATGGAACAAAAACAACCACGTCCAAAACCATGTGCGAAAAACATACACAAAACCATAGGTAGGTCTGCCCAACCTAATATAGGGTCCAAAAACAAAATTTTTCCAGAGCATTGCCTCAGACCCCATAGAAGGGGTTTACTTGCACCCCTAAAACCCCCTGTGACGCCCCCCTGCTACGTTATAGGTGCAAAAAAAGGGGGGCTCCACCCCCCCTTTAACCCCTCCATTGACCGCATGGGCTAGTCATGGAAAGAATATAACACAACCCAACATATGCCTTGAACATAATGAAGTATTATTTTAGCTGCTTTCCAATGACTTTCATGTGGGTTTTTCATAAACCGAGCAATAAGGCCAAAACCAAAGGAAAGGTGAGGATGGGTTCCTAGAAGATGATGGTATAAGGTGGAATCAACTTTAGGGGAAGTACAAGTGATTGAAAGTTGTGCTCTAGACTGAAAGGGAGAAGGGGTTGGCTTACAGTCTTCCATGTGAAAGTGGCATAGAAGATCACAGGCATACTTGGACTGGGAAATGGAAATACATTCCTTGGATTGCAAGACTTGAAGACCAAGAAAATAATGCAACTGTCCTAAGTCTCTCATTTCAAACTACTTTTTAAGGCCGGACTTCACATGCTTTATAAGGTTGGGATCACTACCAGTAAGGATAAGATCGTCAACATAAAGAACAAGAATGGTAAGAGACTTACCCACTTTCTTGGTGTAGATAGTATTGTCAGAATGACACCTAGAAAAGCCAGTATCTAGAAGAAAAATATCCATTTTGGAATTCAAAGCCCGAGGGGCTTGCTTGAGAATAAATAACTAAAACTGCAAATAAAGACTGTATATCACCAAATCTTAAAAATGATGTAGATAGGACTATCAGAAACCTTTTTGCATGAAATGAAAGGGGTTACTCAGTGGAACACATGCTCCTAATATAATAGAGCAATCCTCTTGTCCTGAAAGCGGTTAGAAATAATATATATAGGAAATGACAATAGGATGCAGTTATACCGGCTTTGGATTTGGATCACCAATGGATGTGCCCCTCAACCCGGGTCTAATACCGTGTAGGAATTTATAGGGTAAGTTCCTTAGATAGAACACCAAGGAAACTACTCACAAACATATCACATATCAATACACTTGTATTCTTGACGTGGTTAAAACCCTCAAAGAGGGAAACAGTCCACGACCTAATCTAATGCGGCCACTTCAGAAAATTGATTAATGCACCTTCTACATTTCAAGGTTTGATGAATTCCATTTTCAAACCCTTCCTTAGAAAATTTGTGTTAGTATTTTTCAATGATATAATAATCTACAAGAAGTCTTGGAAGGATCATGTTCAATATTTTGATAGGGTGCTCAAACTATTGGAGGAGAAACAATTATATGGAAAAGGATCCAAATGTTTCTTTAGAGTATAAGAGTTGGAATATCTGGGTCATATTGTATCTCATGAAGGTGTTAAGGTAGACCCTAGAAAAATTAAATCCATTAAGCAATCGAAAATCCCCACATCCATAAAGCATCTGTGAGGATTTCTCGGGTTGACAGGGTATTATCGCAAGTTTGTTAATAATTATGGGAGAATAACAACACCTCTATCAACATTATTGAAGAAAGATGCATTTTCATGGACTCCTAAAGAAATGAAGGCCTTTGAACATCTTAAAGAGGAAATGTGCCAAGCACCAGCCTTAGCTACGTCGAACTTCACAAAAAACTTTATTATGGAATGTGATGCCTTAGAAAATGGAATTGGTGTTGTTTTAATGCAAGAAGAAAGACCCATTGCTTTTGAAAGTCGTCCAAACAAAGGAAAGCATTTACACAATATATTTATGAGAAGTAAACATTGGAAATATTGTGTGCACTTAAGAAATGGTGACCCTAACTAATGGGAAAACACTTCAAAGTAAAAACAGTTCATGATAGTCTTAAATACCTTTTAGAACAAAGATTATCTTCAAAAGAGCAGCAAAAATGGGTCACAAAGATGTTGGGTTATGACTTTGAAATCATCTACAAATAAGGGAAGCAAAATTTTGTGGCAGATGCTCTCTTAAGAAAGGATGAGGATGTGGAAGCATTGCTTTGCGCCATTTACATTATCCAACCAGATTGGATAAAAAAAGAAAGGGATGAATGGAAGAATGACAAAGAAGTGTGGGCACTCATTCAAAAGTTAAAGGAAGATCCCAGTACATATGATACCTTTAGCTAGAAAAATGATTCGTTGTGGTACAAAGACCACTTATACCTATGTAAGAATTCCCAACTCGAACAAAAGATTCTTATGTAATTGCACACCTCTCACTTAGGAGGGACTTAGGAATTTTAAAATCTTACCACAGGGTTAAGAAGGAATTTTTTTGGGATGGCCTTAAATATTATATTCAAAAAATTTTGGCAGAATGTTTGGTTTTCCAACAAAATAAAGTTGAAACAATTAAGACCCTAGGTCTATTACAACATTTATCCATTCCAAGCCAACATTGCGAAGAGGTTTCAATGGATTTTATCGTAGGTTTACCCAAGTCTGAAGGAAAGAGCGTCATCATGGTGGTAGTTGATAGAATTACCAAGTATGCACACTTTTGTGCATTATCACATCCATTTAAATCCAGTACAATTTCTACTGCATTTATTTAAACAATTCAAAAGTTACATGGAAACACAAAGATTATTGTCAGTGACAGAAATCCCATTTTCACTCGAAATTTTTGGAAAACATTATTTTCTTGTCTTGGTACTCAGTTAGCTCATAGCTCAACTTATCATCCTCAATCTAATGGGAAAACTGAGATAGGAAACAAATATTTGGAAGGATATCTTCCTTGCTTTGTATCTGATAAAAAGACACAATGGTTCAAATGGTTTCCTTTGGCTGAATGGTGGTATAAAACTTCCTTCCATACTGCAGTAAAAATGACCCCATTTATGGCACCTTATGGATATCATCCACAGTCCATCACATCATATTTAAGAGAAAATTATAAGGTTCAAGCATTGGAAGATCACATCGAGCATCAACAACAAGTTCTTCAAATCTTAAAGGACAACCTCAGTTTGGCCCAGAATAAAATGAAACAACAGGCAGATCAACATCACAGTGAAAGAAGTTTTGATGTTGGTGATTGGGTATTTCTACAGCTAAAACTATATAAACAAATGTCCCTCAAGCAAGGTAAGAAGGATAATAAATTATCACCAAAGTATTATGGTCTGTACAAGGTGTTACAAAATATTGCTACTATGGCATACAAATTGGAGCTTCCTGCAGCGTACCGAGTGCACTAGTTTTCCATGTTTCATGCTTAAAGAAGGTTATAAGTGACAAGCTCCTAGTTTAGACAATATTGCGAGAATTTGATGAGGAAGGAAAAATCATATTGGAACCTGAAGAAATCACAAAAGCAAGAACTCGGCAGCTATGAAATCAATCAATTTCAGAGTATCTCATCAAGTGGAAGAACTTACCCGCTGAAGATTCCACATGGGAGGATGAGAATTTTATACAAAAGCATCCAAAACAACTCAGGCGTTGAGGAAAACACTGTTTTCAAGGAGAGGGGCATGTCAGGTCTCTATAATACTAGTGATTCCCCTATCACTATTGTCATTATAGCCCTTTTTTTATTATTCTGCCCCTATTGTCCCCATATTGTTATTGTTGTGCCCTTATATTATTATTGTTATGTCGACTTTGATTATATTGTGACCTCTTAGACTACTATATATAGAAAGGATGTTTTGTCATTTGTATCATCCAAGAATTGTTCATTTGTGTAATGTAAAGGAAGTTGCCCCCTTGAAGAGGCTGATTTTGAATAACAATCCAACTATGCTGCCATTGTTAAAGTGTTGTACTCAAAATCAATGGGGATCAGAGCCTTCTTCCCATATACCAAATCATAAGAGGTGAAGCCAGTCGTTGTCCTCAAATTTTTATTGTAGGTCCAGGTGGCCTCCACTAGTCTGTTAGCCCAATCCTCCTTGCTACTTCTCACCACCTTTGTCAGAATGCTTTCTAATGCTCTGTTGGTAACTTATACTTGTCCATTGGCCTGAGTGTGGTAAGGAGTGGACTTCCTATGCTTGATTTTATGTTGTTTAACATATTCTCAATCATGTGTGAGATGAATTGAGTTCCCTGATTAGTGACTAGCTCTCTAAGGTATCCAAACTTGTAAAACACATTCTCTCTCAAGAAATCAACCACTTTCTCTTCTGTGGCTACCTTGACAAATTTGGTTTCGGCCCACTTTGTTAAGTAGTTAGTGCACACAATGATGTACCTTTTTCTATCGTGACGGAGGATCAATGGGCCCAATGAAATCCATGCCCCACTTGTCAAATGACTCAAATGACACTTGAGGTTGTAGAGGCATTTCATCCCTGGGACTAGGTTTCCCCATTCTTTGGCACTGGTCACATTGGCTGGTATATCTTCTTGCATCTTGGTGGAGAGTGGGCCAATAGTAACCAACTTACAGTACCTTCAAGGTTGTCCTTTTTGCCACAAAGTGACCTCCATGAGGCCCATCATGATAGGCCAGAAAGATGTCAAAATATTCCTCCTCCCTTCCACATCTTCTCAGAATTTGTTCTGGGCCCATCTTGAAGAGATTTCCCCCAATCCAAGTGAATGGGATACTTTTCCTTATAATTTTTCTCTTTTCCTCGGATGAAAGATTTGGAGGGAAATGCATAGCTACTAAGTAGTTGGCTATGTCAAAAAACCATAGAGAGAAAACTGAAATAGCGAATAAATTCTCATCTGGCAGCTGGTCATCAACCATTCCTTCCTCACCTCCAGGCAAAGCCAATCTAGACAAAAAATATGCAACTACATTTTATCTATCAGGCTTATCAGTGATAGTCAGATCAAACTGTTGTAACAACAAAAACCACCTAATAATTAAAACATTCACTTCAGGTTTGTTCATCAAATATTTAATAGCAGCATGGTTGGTATGTACAAAGGTCTAGTAATCAGTGATGTAATGTCTAAATTTATTCAAGGGATGGACAACAACTAGGAGCTCTTTTTCAATCACAATGTAGTTCAACTAAGGTTTGGACAAATTTTTGTTGATGAAGTAAGTGGGATAAGCTAGCTTGTCATCTATCTAGTCCAGAGCTACTCCTATAGCATTTTCAGAGGAATCAACATGGATGTGGAAAGGAAGAGCCCAATTTGGGCCTCAGAGTATAAGTGTAGTAATAAACTTGTCCTTTAGGGCTTCTAGGGCCTCTTGGCAGCTTTCTAACCATAACAATTTGGAATCCTTGGCCAACGATCCAAAAAAGGTGAGGCTACCTTATTGAATTATTTTATGAATCTCCTATAGTATCTAGCTAAGCCTAAGAAAATTCTAACATCCCTCTTATTCTGAGAAGTAGGGACCCTGTTTATGATAGCTATATTATTTGGGTCTACTTGTAGTCCTTTCTGGGATATTGAGTGACCTAGAACAGTCCCTGTAGTCATCAAGAACTCACACTTCTCAGGACTAAGGGATACATTCATTTCAATGCATTTGTTTAATACTTTTCCCATGTTAGAGAGAGCCTCCAGGAAATCACACCCATAAGGGGTGAAATCATTCATATAATTTTGCACAGTCATTAACTAGCTCTAGGAAGATGCTTAGGTCTGCCCTTTGAAAAGTGGCAGGGGCATTACATAAACCAAAAAGAAGAACCCTATAAGCAATGGTACCCCATGGACAAGTGAAAGTGGTTTTATCTTAGTCCTCTGGGCTAATCTGGATCTGATTGTAACCACTGAATCCTTCTAGGAAAGACGAGAATTTATTTCCTGCCAAACCATCTAATACTTATTCAATGAAAGGTAGAGGGAAATGGACCTTTTCTGTGGCTTTTTTTTAGCTCTCTGTAATCCACATAGATCCTCCACTTCCAATTTTTCTTTGGAACCAGAGCCAGAAGAGAAGCCCACTTACTATCTGAGATGGGGTAAATGAACCCTGCATCCAACAACTTTTGTAGTTCTTCTTTGACTATATCCTTGATGGTTGGGTTCATTCTCCTCTGAGGTTGGAACACTAGCTTGCAACCTTCCTTCATGTAAATGTGGTGAGTACAAACCGAAGGGTGCACTCCCTTCATTTCCTTTTAACTCTAGGCAAAGGCATCCATATGCTTTCTTAGTGTTATCAGTGAAAATATTTCAAAGAAAAAGGGTAAGGTAAGGAAGAATTGGTCTTGGTCATTCTCATGCTCCTTTCATGCATAAGAAGCACTTGGCAAAATCGAGGTCAACATACATCAGAGTTCTTTGAAGGCTCAAGCGAGGAAGTTCTCCATTTCAACAAGAGGAATGCAGTTTTGGAAGAGTTACAAAAAAAAAATTGATGTTAGCAAATCTTGAAATTTCCAAACTAAGAAAAACCTCAAGGAAACATGCAATCAAAGAAGCTCATTTCAATAAAATGGAGGCTCTGTGGTCAGTTGTCATGCTCAATACTTCACCTGCAATAAAAGAAGAAAGATACATCAGAAAGGTCAATGAAAAATTGAGAGCTGGGATCAAAATTATGAAGAGGCAATTGAAGATCTGAAGATACAGCTAAATCAGCCTGAAGGCCATCCTCAACCAAGAAAAACTACATAGCAAGTAAGGCTTAATCCTAAATTTGATATAGACTACCTTTGAAGTTTTCCTTGAAGAATGGTGTCAAGTTATTTAGTTTTGAACAGCCTCATGTCATATGGAAGAGTCATTTCAAGGAAAATAAAGCTCAAGAAAGCTAAATTTTGGCATTAAACTATGTTTTTGGAATTACACAGCAGTTTCATAGTGCGCTATGAAACTGCTATAGGTGATGCCTAATACACAGTAGTTTCGTAGCGTGCTACGAAACTGCTATAGCTTGATATTATGACTTGATGGGCCAGTTTTTGAGAGACAAAGGGAAATCTTTTTGAAGAAGAATTTTTGAAAAGGATCATTTACAAAATGCAAACATCCAGCAAGGGAAAAATAGATAAAAGAAGGACATCCATGAACTCTAAAGCTATATGTTATGAAAATGGTCATTATGTCATAACCAATATTGATTCATAATGCTCAGGCAGCATTAAAGAAGTTTTGTTTTACCACGTATATATGAGCAAAGTCTGCAGTGTATGTAAAACAAGATAATCCAATGCAATTTTATGAAGAACAACAGGGATAATTGATTTCGAAGATCCTTGTGGAGACCAAAAGCAAAAAAGGAGGAACATTGTCTCCTTGTTTTTACCAGTCAACTTCTAGAAGAGTTCCTGGGTAGTTAAAAACTCATCTCTGAAACATGAAAGATGTTTTCATTCCTAAGATACTTAAGTACAAAAACCTCTTCCACTTTCTTCAAATACATTATGATCTAAGAGAAATGAATGACCAAACTTGTGCTACGAAACTGTTGTAGGTGCAGTTTTTCACAAGCATATTTCTCCTGTTTTACACCTGTTTTTCAAAGACACATTCTGGGCAGTAGGAAATATGTTTCAAAAAATCAAGAGATGTTTTTGTTCAGTATCGATTGGTTCACAAACGCCTCCTTCAGCTTTTCCAAATACATTTTTTATAAGAAGATATGAGCTCTGTTCCAAGACCTATTTTTCAGCCAGAACAGAGCAGGGAACAGTCTCCTAGTTTCTAGGAACAGTGAAAGGACAAGTCATCAAGGGCCAGCTAGAGGGTTATGAGCACCATAAAATTTGAATTCATGGAGTTATAGGTGTCAAGGAATGCTTTAAATGTTTAGATAAGGTTGTTTTAATCATAATAAGGAGTTACACTCCTAGTTGTATTAGGTCTCTAGGACTGCTAGTTAGTTGTCATTTGTATTAAATAGTTGGTTTTAAGTGTCAATAGTTGTCAAATTAGGAGGAATTCGAATTCCCCTCATGCTGGAGGAGGGAATCTACATGAAATCTATATATGGGAGAAGAACTAATGTGTTAAGGGTTGGAATTTTTTGTAAAGAACTCTCGTATTGTGCTTTTGTGTAAGACTCTGTTTTAAGTAATATAGTATTTGGCTTTGCTTCTCACGATTCAGAAGCAATTCAATTCTCAAAATGTCTTATGGTTCTCCTATTCTCATTACTTACAGTGGTATGAATGTATGATTACTTAGAATTCATTAGTTATGCTCTAACTTCCTTCATACATTTGTAGACTGTGTTTTCCTTTATGCTTCTGATGTACTCTCCATATGTTGAATTCTAGATGCCCTGACTTCCATGTAAAGCTAATATTATTGTCATAATGAAGAATTTCTTGACTCCATAAGCCCAATGGATGTTTACTGATCATGTTCAACCATTCATATTTTTTCACTTGTTTCATAGAGTTAGCCATCTAATCTTTATCAAAATCTTTAACCTAGTGAGAGAGCCCTCTCAGGTTGAGGAGGCTAAGCCTCAGTCAAAAGTTTTTTTGAAAGAGTTACACAAGGTCTACCTGATCAGCAACCTATCAGGGACTGATTTTGTGATAACACTTAGCATGTCACATAACTTGTCTTCCTTATGTACAAAGAGAGAGTGCTTGATTTTCAATGTTATTTCTGGGCCAAATGTTATCATCTTGACATGAGTAGGACTTGAGTCAGCTAGGCACATATCAGTCCAAGGGTTATCTTTAGCTTTCTTCACTAACTCCTCAAGTGACATGGTGTTGGGGTGCTAATTCTAGAGGATTTTCTCAATTAGGTCATCTTCATCAGGTTGCCCCCTCCTATAGTAGCGTCTAGGGTACAGATTGGGGAAGAGTAGACTTCATCTTATTCCTCCTATTCTAACCATAAAGATAAATCATGCTCTAGAGATGGTTGATTAGGGGGGTACAATATGAATTGTTTGGACGAATTCCAATTTTTAATGGTCATATTCCTAGCCCTGAAACTTATGTAAGCATCAGCAGTGGCTAACCATGGCATTCCAAGCATGAGAGGATAACCGTTGAACTTGGTCTTAGGTCGGAGGACTAATAATTCAGCAGGGTATTCCCAGGGATCAATGGAGACCATCACATCCTCAACAACTCCCTCAGGAGCTGCTATGGACCTGCTTGCAAGCTTCAAGATTGTTGTGGTATTTATTAATGATCCTTGGAGATTCAGTTTAAGCATAGTCTCCTTATTCATCACATTGATGGAAGCCCCAAGATCGATCAAGGTATGGTAGACAATGATGCCATCGATATGCACATCTACCACATGACTTCCAAGATCTAGAGACTTTGGGAAAATAACCCGCCCCAACATTAAGTCGGACAGTTTTCCAATGACATTAATGGTAGGGGTGTCTTTATTTCGCTTCCCAAGATGTTTGAAATATTTGTCATCGATTAAATTGTTGTATATGGGGACATCCTTGATAGCTTGGAGAAGATGGGAAAAGCACCCTCATCTCTATTCTCATCTCCTTCTCTGTCTCCAATCCCATTTCTATTTTCAGCAATGGTGTAGGTCGGTGGAATGGTCTCTTCTTCTTCCCAAATAGGCTTTTCAAAGATCTCTTGTTTTTCACCTAATGGGTCCTCTAGCTCACAACCATCGAAGAAGATGGGAGGTTGGTTGTTTGATGTGGTGGGGGTATTTGGAAAAAAAATACCTAAGTTGTCTCTACTCCTACAAGGCATGAAAGGAGTTTGTTTTTTAGGGTTTTTTTCCAGAATTACTTGCAGAACGGAAAGAAAGGAAAGAAAAATCGCAACTACTTGGTAAATGGAACTACTTTCAGAATTAGAAAGAAAACAGAAGATTGCAACTATTTGAAAAATTGGAAAGAAAAGAAAAGATTGCAACTATTTGCTGAATAGAACTATTTGCAAAATTGGAAAGAAAATGAATCACATCTACTCAAACACCTCCTAGAAATGGCACCAAAAATTGATGAGCACCAGTATTTCAAGAAGAATGTTGCAACTCTTGGGGCTACCAACTTTACTTCATCAACTCGGGGCTTGTACAAACTTGGAGGTGACAATGTTGTATACATAATAGATGCAATGGTCTACTATTGTCACTTTTCAACTAGGGTGATATACCACTAGGTTTTTTCAAACCAACCTTCTATTGACTAGAAGTATTTTGACTACCAAATGAAAAAGGGAATGTTTCCTACTCTATGAAATGAAGGACTGAATTGGAAGATGTTATAAAGTGATATGAAATCATCTAACAAAACATCTACACTTTTTTATTGCAAAAGAAACCTATCTTAACCTTGTTTATAACATGTAATGATATAGATTAACTGAGCATGGAATATTATCTAATCATTATTATGAAAACTGCATGCATGTGCTAATTTAGAAATTGCAAAAAAAATCCTTTTGTTTGATGTTTAGTTTTATGAATGCAAATGCTAATTTTAAACTTGTTCTTTGGCAAGGGAGACAGGTATAGAGGAAAAGGTTAGGACTAGTTTCAAGGGCATGGAAGCCGAGTGGAGGCCTAATCTAAGGTCAAATGACAATTTCTACTCAATTTGAGCTTAAAATAGGTTGCTAAACGGTTTCCTGTAGTACTACAAGATGTCCTAGTTCTACTACAGGATGCCCTGTTTTACTACAGGAAATAGGCCAAAAGCTTAGGAGATGGTAGGAAAGGTATAATGAAGTGTGGGAAAGGTGTCTAATGGGGAAATAAGGCATGGAGGAGGTGCACACTATCCAAGGCTTAGTCAAATGCTTCAATATGGTTGGATTTTCTCAATGAAAGTGACCGCTTTTCTTACAAAACAAGAATTAATATTTAGGGTTTGGCGGACCTTGGCAACATAGGTGAATAAGACTTGGATGAGTTGAATGAGATGAGGTCTCCCTACAAATTAGAAGCTCCTCCAACAACATATACTCTTTTCTTTATTTATGCACATATTCATTTATACATGGAAAAGATGAGTTGAATGGAGGAAAACACAGTTATGATTAGATAATGGATAAATTCATGAATGAAAGTGCCTTTAATCCATATAAAACTCAAGAGATCAAAATCAAAATTTCAAATACTCCTAAGAAATTCAAAGACAATGATATATTCAACAGGAAACCCTAGATTATGCAATAATCAAACAAGAAATTTGTTTTTGGTTTGTGTGAATGGAACCCTCAAGTCATGATCCCATAAGGGAGGTGAGGTGAAAGCCACTATCACAAGATTTTTTGAAGTTTTTACTATCACTATGATACCATTGATCTAACTATCTACAAATGGAAGAAAACTAATTAATCATCTAAATACTTGCAGATTAACAAAACCAAAATAACTACAACAGCTAACTATGAATGTAATCTAATCATACATGTACAAGATAACCTCCTAACTTGGTCATTCATAAATTCTAAGCTTGCCTCTAGAAGTTGCATAATCCTTGAGGGAAATAAACCTTGATGATTAGAATTGCAGAGTTTGGAATGGTAGTTTAGCTTGAGCTCAGAAACTACGTGGTCATGGAAGGAAGCCTAGAACTAAGCCTAGAAATTGTGCATGCATCCTTTGAGCTCAGAAACTACATAATGCACTGAGCCGAAAAGTTTCCCAGTTCCCCAGAATTGCACAATATTTCCCTACAGTGTGCACGGCAAGTTTCCCTGAAAAGGTGGGAAAACTAAAAGAAAAAAAACATCTCTAGAAACTATGGATCGATTATTACTTTTCGAAAGGTGGCACATTTCTATTTTTAGAAGTTTCTGCCAAGTGTAAATTTTCCTTTATTTCAGGCATGCGCATCATAAACCCTCATTTTCTCAAATCTAGCTAATCGACACCTCTAGGGCTCATTTTCACATTCAATCTTGGAGCTCTAGTATTCCAAAGGAGATCGAGGGACCTTTAGTGGAGTTATTGTTTCTTATCTAGGTGTGTTTTTCTTTGATCAGCTTTTGACACATTTTGTTGTTTCACTTGTGTGAGTGTTGTTTTTCCTATTTCTCTTCATGGCTGTGATGAGCACTAGTATTGTAGCAAGAATGATGCAATTCCTGGGGCTACCAACTTTACTTTATCAACCCGGGGTTCGTATAAACTTGGAGGTGATAGTGATGTATACACAAGAAAATGAGATTGGTTTGCTCTTTGTCACTTCTAAGCTGGCAATAGACCACTAAGGTTTTTCAAACCAGACTTGTATGGATTCAGAAGAAGCTTGATTACCAATGACAGAAAGAGAAATATACTCTAAAAGAAAGCTTTTCTACTGCAGTAAGGAAAAAGACTGAAATCAAATGCTAAAACACACCATTTCCTAACTAACTGCTAAGAGGCTTTGCCTCAAAAGAATGTTAAGTCAACATTTATGAAATCATACTATCCTAAAAATGGAGATTCAAACCATCAAACCTTCTACTGCTATGCATATAAATGAATAAAATAAATATGTTTTTCTTTTTGTCTTTTTTTATGTGAGAGTGTGAAATCTAATCTCTTTTGGTGATGTGGCAGGTGGCTTAGAGATGATGGTAAATGGTCATAAGGCTTGGGAGACAAGTAGGGACCATTTGCTAGCTTCCTAGAGGATTTTTCCTGAATTCGGACTCAAAATAGGTCACTACAGGTAAACCTATAGGATGTCCTAATGCGTTCTATACGATGTCTTGAAAACCTACAGGAGCCCCTGTATTTCTACAGGATACAACCGAGAGAAAAAGGATGGGTGTGGAAGGTGATGCCAAGCTTAGGGAAGGTAGTTGGTGGATGGAATGAGGCAAGGGAGTGCCTAGGACCACTTCAGAACTGAAAATCAAAGTTGGGAGATGGATGGATTTACTCAACAAGCTTGGAGAAGTTTCTTGGTGAAATGATGAAATTGGTGAGGGTTTTAGTGAAAGAAAGTTAGGACCATGGATGGATGAAGTTGGAATGAGTTTGTTGACTATGAAATCTATTTGTACTTCTGAAACACCTGCACTTCATCAAACATTGACATTTACCTAAAAAACATGCAAACAAGAAGAATTTCAATTATCTAAGGAAAATAGAATTTCATGAGCTAGCAGTCTACTTCATGCATGAGGAAAACTTGTAGAATAATATGGAATAGTGATGAGATCTAATGTAATACTAAAGATAGAAGAAATGATAACTAAATACTACTCTTGAAAATTGATCAAATGGTGGCCTAAGGATAGAAAACCCTAAATTCCATGAGAAAGTAGAATTATGTAGTTTTGGGCCTGCATAGGAGTTATTTCCTCAAACCATGATCCCTGAAGGAAGGATTGATGCCAAAACCACCTACTGATACCTTTTTGATGTTCCTTTATCTCTTCTAATCAATTGTTGAAGTAAAGCATAAATGGAAGAAAACTAATAAGCAAACTGAGCAAATCTACACTACTTGCAATGAAATAACTCTAAAGACAATTCAACTATGAAACCAACTAAACATACAAATAAAAGAATAGGAGATTTTTTTTTCTAGGGTTGGGCCCTAACCCAAGAGATTCATCCCTTTGAGTTAACTTAGCATTGGATCAAGAAAATTCTCATTCTCATTACCAAAATAGAAAATTACATAACAATGTCTTGCACAAGTCTTGAACTCGAAAATGACTAATGTTTTTACAACAAAAATTCGAATCCTAATGAGGCTCTAGGCCTATTTATTTATACAATTGAAGTATACAATGGCTTCCTTAAATATAGGGAGGATCGTCTCCTAAAATCAAGATAAACTAGCTATTTAATAGTCACTTGCTCGACTGCCTTGTGATCTCCATGACTTGGCTACTTGTACTCCGAGTGTGTGTGATTGATGGAGGAATATTCTAATGAGGGAGGAGTAAATGAGGAGGATATACCTCCTACAATCCCTCCTCCTTGTCTCATTTGAGTTTCAGCCCTTAATTAGCCAAAATTCCATGATTTTCTCTCACAAACTTGCAATCAATGAACATTAGTCCTCTAGGCATAATATCTCACTTTGACTCATCACATTAAACAAAACACAATCAAAATATGTAATATATTGTGAGAAGAGTTGATTTGAATAAGCTAGGAGTTGGATTACGGTCCATATAGTTACCCAATGATGAGGCTCATCATCACCCCCCACTGAAAGTGTTGCTCATCCTCAAAGAAAGTCAATCAATATCCATGTCTTTCATTGCTCAAGTGGCCTCCCTGACATCCCATGCTTCTGTTGTAGTTTCCTCTTCTTGTGCATAGAATCATGCCTTCCTTTCTATCTCCTCCGACTGTTTTCTTTATTCCTCTTAATTCCTTCCTTCCTTCCAACATTCCTAAGAGCAATGGTGGACTGAGTCTCAAGCCAATCCAATTGACTTTGAGTCTTTGGAGAGCATGCTTGTACATGGGTGTCATGTTGATTGCTTCTCTCATTCCTTGAGGAGAGTGGTACTATCTGATTTTCATATATAGAGAAAAGTATTCCATCTCCTTTGGCAAGATTGCATGATGTCATCCTCTAATAGCCTGAACATATCCTCAAAGTGTGTGATTTATTTCTCTTGGGAAGCAAGGTACCTGGGTGAAAGTTGAGGGTCATTTGCAATCAAGTTATGTGTGCTAATGACAACCATTGTATTTGACTGTTCAAATTGTTATCATGAGAGGTTCTATTTCTTCCCTTGCCATTATTTTCTTCATTTCTATAGCCCTTTCTTCCTCGTGGTTCATCCATGATGCCAAAGCCATCAACTATAAGTCCCCTAGTTTTGAATTAGGGTCCCATACATTCAGATTTGTCAAGGCTAAGTTATGTAGGTAGAACTCAAATAGTTTAGCCCTAACCTCAAATGTGCTTTGATCACAAAGATCAATGAACTACCTATAATCCTGGAAGGGCATAATGCCTCTCTGTGCTAGAGTATTGATCTGGAACTGTAGCTACTGTTCCTTAAGGAATAATGTATAGGACATAGCTAGCATCCCACACTGGATTGCCTCTAAGGATATAATAGCCATGGATGCCAATTGATTCTCTCTCTCTTGTAGATGCCCCCTTAACCATGCATTTTCTGCGTCCAATTGAGCTTTCATCATTGCCTCTCTGTCCCTGAGGCTGCTCAATTCTCTTCCCATCTCTTTAATTTTTTCCTTCATGTGACCTATGTCCTCCATGCCTTTAGATTTGGCAATCAGCATCCATCTATGTGTTCTCTCTCTTTCTTTCTCAAGCTCAAAGAACAAGGGGATGGAACATTTCTGTGGAATGACCCTACCCCCTTCAATAAATCTATAGTAGGAGTCAAGTTTAGGTTGAGGACTAGGTTCCCTCAGCTTTGGATCCTCCTTCTTTGTTTCTTGCTGCATACTCCCTTCTTTATCCAATTTATGAGTTTCCTGTAGGTTTAGCAGAGTTTCTTGTAGGATTGCCTCTGCTTCTTGTAGGTCCTTCTATGTATCTTGTAGGATGCATTTTCCTTTGGATGAGGCAGATTTAGTCACATAAATTCTAACATAAGTGATAGGATACTTGGGAGAGGCTTGTCCTGATGATACCTCTCCTTGAATTTTCATAAGAGGAGCTATCTTTTCCTTCTGTTTTGGGGAGTCTTCAATGAAAATAGGAACCTTGGTGGGAGTTTGAGGTTTTACCTACCTTATTCTTGTACTTTTTCTTGTCCTAAAGTATAATGGAGTTTGTCTCTATCTCTTCCCTTTTTGTTAATAGGGGTACTAAGGGCAGTGAGGGCAGTTGTTGCCTCTTTCTCACTGGGTTATGGAGATACCCTGAGTGATTCCTCCTTGTCTTCTACCTCCCATTTTCCATTTTCCTTTTCACTCTTGTCTTTCTCCTCTTCTTCTCCCTCTAGTTCCTCACTATGTTCATCAGTTTCATCTTTTGCATCCTCTTTTGTCTCTTCACCACTTTCCTTCTCCTTTTCTTGCTCTTCTTCCTCATCTATTTCCTATTCATCCCTCTCTGTTTCTTCTTCCTCCTTTTTAGTTTCTTGTTCATCCTTCTCTGTTTCTTGTCCATCCCTTTCATTGGTAGTGGGGCTCTTGTCATATTTAAGGGCTTATATATCTTCCTCTTTCTTCATGTCTCTGAAAGTTTCCCATGTGATAGAGATTCTGAGGTTTTGGAGGGCATATTCTATGATAAGTCTAATTAACCCATGATGGGCTAGTTGTTGATGGTTTCCTTCCTGCACCTTCATGCTCATATCTATCACTGATTGAAGAAGGAAGTAGGGTATCTTTAGTCTGTTTTAAGGAGGTGTGTCCACTCCAAACCTCAATTCTTGGAGAAGCCTAAAATGGTATCCATATACCACACTGTACCTACCTTCAAATGAGATATACTTTATAAGGTGGTAGCTAATTTAATTCCAAGGATAGAGTAGGATTTCTCTCGTCACTCCATTTTTGTCTTCCATGGCCTCCTGTCCTTCTAAAAATAATTTATTCTTTATAGTTTTTCTATTTCCCTTATCCTCCTTTCTCTAAGGAACTCCTAAGGGAAGTGTGGTAATTATGCCTATGATTTTAGGGGTGAGCTCTATGGAGAGTCCTTTCACAATAATAGTGGCATGGGTCCTAGTCAGTGGAATGAGGAAGAGAGAAAAATCTCTAGCTAATTCATCATCATAACCCCTCAATTTCTTAAAGAAACCCATCCAATTGTGCCTTGTGAATATCTCTAGCACAGGAGGGTGTTGGCGAATCCTCACTGTGTTGATGGGTTCCATCTTATTAAATCCCTCTGTCATTTTCTCTGATGGATGGAGGGGTGTATATGTCTGATACAAAATTTAATGGATGAGGAATTTTAAATGAAATTTTTGTGTATGCAATTCCCTTATGCTGCAATATTTTTCAAAAAACTGGAAGGTTTTTTTATATTCTTTTCACTTGGAAAAATGTGGGGAAATATAGAGCCTACCTCCTTATCATTGTTTGATGAAGCAAAACTCTATTTTTCCCTTTAAAACCTACTCACTTCCAATATTGTAGGTGCTAGATTGTATCCTGTAGGTGGTCCTGCGCAGGAAAAAATGAATTCTGCCTCTCCTGTAGACTGCTTGAGGGCTGAGAGCAACTTTGATATTGTGTAGCCTTGAGAATTTGAATTCTTCTATGCATGGGGATCAATGTATATTTCCTCATATGGGTGAATTAAGTGGGTTGTTGTGCTGGCCATTGAGGTATGAGTATCAATTTTTGGACCATTGGTCCTACTACCACATCATCATTCTCCTCACCTCGTAATCAACTCCCACTTCGTGCTTCCATAGCTTAACCACTTTCAAACTCATTTCTTTTTTTCCTTGACTTGAAAGTTGTCACGTGCATAAGGACTAATTGGTTTCTCCTCATTGACTGAATGAAGGTGGCCAAGTTAACTGGCTACCTTTCGCTTATAAACCAACTCTTTCACAACTTTTACATTTTTGATCATATGATGCTAACAAGAGAGTGGAAGCGAGATACTTACTATTGGTAATGATTCCTTGATGCTATTTGTTGAAGAATGAAGTCTTTGTTGTGTGTTTGTTGCATGTGATTTTATCCTTTTTTGTTATTGTCCTCTGATGATTTTATTTGATGTGTAGGTACTTGGATGTTGATGTCGATGATCCTGATGATACTGCTAGGCTTTGGGGGAGCTTCTTCTACCTATGGATTTCCATGTTTGAAGGTGACTGCAACCTATGATTTTTGTTCTATGGGATAGGCTGCTATAGGATTTCCTACAGGATGCCCTATAGCTGCTTCTCCCCCAAATGTTTTAATCATTTTCCACTACTGGAGCCTGAGGATGGTTGGCATGGGAAGAGAACGGGTTTAGGGATTTGTGTTTTCTTCTTTGAAAACTGTAATTTTTTGAAACTAACTTTTTTGATGAATGCAGGGGTGATCATGGTGGAGAGGGGTATGGTGATGAGATGGTGAAGTAGGAATTTAGTTTTTGACATGGGAAAGTCATCCCCTTTCTCTAGGGTTATGTCCTTGAGGATACCCAAGCCAGTGTAATTCCTATAGGATCATCCTGTAGGTTTTCAGGGAATCATGTAGAAAACACAGAACCCTTGCAAACTGAGGTAAATGAGTGGAAAAATGGAGGGAATGATGGAATGATGAAGCATAATGAATGGGGAAATAAAAACATGATATGGATAGGTCCCTTTTGATTCTCCATTGTTTCTTTGATCCTCCTCCTACTGACCTGCAAACAATATTTTCAAAGTTTTCTTTTCTCTTTTTTTCTTTTTATTTTTTTTATTTTTTTTCTTTTTGAAAGCAATAGTCTTCCTCCAAGAGTTTTTCATCCTAGCTGCTTTCCTTGGGTATCCTCAAAAGAGGTTTTCACCCAGAGATCTTTTTATTTCTCTTTTTTGTTTTTTTTTTTACAGCATTGGGCTGCCTCAAGAGGTTTTAACCCAACAGTGGGACTCAGGTGCCTCATGGAGGTTTTCACCTGAGTCTCCTTATTTTTCTCTTCTTTTTTTTCTTTTTTTTTTTTTTCTTTTTTAGTGACTTGATGAGGTAGGATGTGAGACTTGCTCCACCACCATCACTATTTTGAATATACCATCAATGAACTCTTTCTTTGAAAATGGCCTCTTGTAAACCTTCAATTTTTGCCCATTAACAAGAAAAGGAATGGCCTCTGCATCTATGGTTCTAGTCTACATTGAACCATTATCATGACATTTCTCTATGACATAAGGCCCTAACCATATTGTCCTTAACTTTCCCTTAAAGTCTTTATATATGGAATCATATAATAAAGCCCAATCACCTTCTTGAAATTGCTTGTCCTTGATGTTATTGTCATGCCAAATATTCCTCTGAATTTGAGTCACCTTTGTGTATATGAGGGCCTGCATTGTAAACTCATATAACCCATTCATCTAGAGTAATCTCTCTTTTTGCACACTGCTGAGATCTAGATCTAGTTGGGTTTCCATCCTCAACGTACTATACTCAAATTCAATGGACAATAGGGACTTCTTCCCATAGACCAAATCATACGGTGTGAATCCAGTGGTGGTCTTCTAGGTGGTATTGTAGGCCAAAGTGGCCTCAACTAATCTATCTGCCCAATATTTTCTACTGCTGCTAACCACTTTGGTCAGAATTCCCTCGAACACTCTGTTTGTCACCTCCACTTGCCCATTAGCTTGTGGGTGATATGGAGTGGATGTTCTATTCTTGATCTTTTGATGGCTTAACAAGTCTTCAATCATGTTGGATGTAAATTGGCTACCTTGATCAATGACCAGTTCTCTAGGATACCCAAACTTGTAAAATACATTTTCCCTTAAGAACTCAACCACTTTCTCCTCTCTTGCTACCTTGATTTCCTTGGTTTTAGCCCACTTGGTCAAATAGTCAGTGCACACAATAATGTACTGTTTTTGCTTGGAAGGAGGGTCAATAGGTCGAGTGAAATCCATGCCCCACTTGTCAAATGACTCGAAAGTCACTTGAGGTTGCAGAGGCATTTCATCCCTTGGAGTAGGCCTTCCCATCCTTTGGCACCAATCACACTAACTAGTATACCTTCTTACATCCTGATGAAGAGTGGGCCAATAATAACCAACTTGTAACACCTTGAGTGATGTTCTCTTCGTTTCAAAGTGACCTTCACAATCCCCATCATGACAGGTCAGATGGATGTCAAAGACTTCCTCTTCCTTGACACATCTTCTCAGAATTTGATGTGGGCCTACTTTGAAGAGGTTGCCCCCAATCAAAGTGAATGGGGAGATTTTTCTCAAAATCTTGCTCTTCTCTTTGGAGGACAAATTTGGTGGGAACTGTGTAGACAACAAATAGTTTTCTATGTCAGCAAACCCTGGATAGAGAACTTAAATGGCGAATGTGTTCATCTGGTAACTGATCATCAACCATTTCTTCCTCCTTGTAGGAAACGTTTATCTTGGCAAAAAATATGCAGAAACATTTTCTTTCCCAGGCTTATCAACAATAATTAGATCAAATTGTTGTAATAAAAGTAACCATCTAATTATCCGGGCATTCACATCAAGTTTATTCATTAAATGTTTAATTGCAGCATGGTCAGTATGTACAAATGTTTTATAACCTATAATGTAATGCCTAAATTTGTTTAATGAATGCACAATAGCCAAGATCTCCTTTTCGGTCACTATGTAGTTCAGTTCGGCCTTTGACAGACTCTTACTGATAAAGTAAATCGCATAAGGTAATTTGTCATCTATCTAGCCTAGAGTTGCTCCTATGGCTTTGTGTGAGGCATCAGCATGTATATGAAATGGAAGGGCCCGATTTTTGCCTTGGAGAATAGTTGCAATGGTCAACTTGTCCTTCAGGGTGTCTAGGGCCTCTTGACAAATTTTTGACCATATAAACTCAAAGTCTTTGGCTAAGAATGCAAATAAATGTGAAGCTAACTTGCTAAAGTCTTTTATAAACCTCCGATAGTATCCAAATAAACATAGAAAACTTTTGACATCTCCCTTCTTTTGTGGAGGTGGTACCCTTTGTATGATGGCTATTTTGTTTGGGTCCACCTATAGTCCTTGCTGAGATATTGAATGACCTAGCATAGTCCCTGCAGTCATCAAGAAATCACATTTTTCAGGACTAAGGGATAGGTTCATTTCATTGGATTTATTTAGCACCTTACCTAAGTTGGACAGAGCCTCCAGGAAATCACACCCATAGGGTGTAAAACCATCCATATAAATCTCTACTGCATCATGGACTAGCTTAGCAAAGATACTCAGGACTACTCTCTAGAAAGTGGCAGGGGCATTGCATAGGCCAAAAGGAAAGACCCTGTAGGCAAAAGTACCCCAAGGACAAGTGAAGGTGGTTTTATCCTAGTCGTCCGGGCTGATCTGCATTTGATTGTACTTGTTGAACCCATCTAGGAAACATAAAAACATTTTCCCTGTGAGGCCATCTAGCACTTGGTCGATGAAAGGTAGAGGGAAATGGTCCTTCTTTCTGGCTTTGTTTAACTATCTGTAAGCAACACAAATTCTCCACTTCCAATTTTTCTTTGGAACTAACACCAAAGGAGAGACCCACTCACTGTCTGAGATAAGGTAAATGAATCTTGCATCTAGCAGTTTTTGCAGTTCTTCTTTGACTATATCCTTGAGAGCTGGATTCATTCTCCTTTTGGGATGTCGAGTTGGTTTGCAACCTTCTTTGATATAAATGTTGTGAGTACACACCGAGGGGTTAACTCCCTTCATTTCTTTTTAACTCCAAGCAAAGGAATCCAGATTTTTCTTTAGAATGTTTCACAACGTTTATTCTTGGTGTACAGAAAGAGATGGGTTGATCTTCAAAGTTCTCTCAGGGCCAAATTCTATGGTTTTGACACTGGTAGGGTTAGAATCAGCTAAGCATAAATAAATTTGATGGTTGTTCTGGGTTTCCTTTACTACTTCCTCTAAGGAAAATGTGCTGGGAGTTGGACTTTGGAGTATGAGTTCAATCAAATCATCTTCATCTGATTGTCCTCCTCCCATGTCTATTTATAGGGTATAGAGTTGGGATGAATAAAATTCATCTTCTTCCTCCTCTTCTGGCCATAACGGTAAGCCATTTTCTAGATATGGTTGAGCAAGAGGGTAAAATACTAACTGCTTGGACATATGCCCATTTTTATAGTCATATTTCTAGCCCTGCAGCTAATGTAGGCATCAGTAGTGGATGACCAGGGCCTCCCAAGGAAGAGAGGGTAACCAGTAAGCTTGGCCTTAGGCTGGAGAACTAGGAAATTTGTAGGGTACTCCCAAGAGTCAATGGAGACCATCACATCCTCCACAATGTCCTCAAGGGTCACTATGGAATGGTTTGCAAGTTTCAAGACTATTTTGGTCTTTCTCAATGAACCTTGGAGATTGAACTTGATCATGGTGTCCTTCGTCATCACATTAATGGCAGCCCCAATATCAATAAAATTGTGTGGGATGAGGGTGACATTGATGTGCACATCTAGTATAGGGCTTCCAGGGTCCAAATACTTTGGGCGAATTACCTGCCCCAACATTAAGTCGGACAATTGTCCAATGACATTAATGGTAGGGGTGTCTCTTTTTCGCCTCCCTAGATGTTTGAAGCACTTCTCCTTAATCAACTTGTTGTAAATAGGTACATCCTTTATGTCTTGGAGAAGTGGAATTTGACACAAAGATTTTTTAGTTCTCCCAGAAGTTCAATATCTTGTGGGGTAGGTTGGACTGTATGAGTTAATCTCTCAGGAAAGGGTGGAGGATTTACTTTAGGCATGATTTCCTCTCTTTCTTCCTCACTCTCTCTTGGTGGATGTGGCTTGGTTGGGGTTGTAATAGGCATGGGATGAACCTTTCATGCCTTTCTGGTATGGCTGAGGCCCATGAGGCCTCCTTTGATTTATGTAGAAGAGTTGTTCAGTCACCCCTTCAGTCCCTTGATAGATAACTTTTACTCTATGTAGAGAAGGGAACTTGTCGGTGGAGTGTTTTTCTTCATAGGCTCAACAGACTTCAATTGAATTCAATTGACATTCATTCCTAGGGTGCCTCCTTCTACCTCTAGGGAAGAAAATGGTTAATGATCTCTTTGCTTCCTCATGTTTTCTCTTAATGTGCATAGTTTCCATCTATAGGGCAAGGGTTTGCATCATCTCACTCTTGAAATCTTCCAGCATGTTTCCAATTTCACCCTTACTAGATGTAGTGGAAGAGGACGGGCTTACCATAGGTTGACTACTCCTACCCTTTTTCCTAGTTGCCCTAGAAGGATTCCTAAAGACAATCTTAATATCTTCATAGGGTAGATGGTAGATGTCCCCTCCTGCTAACACGTTTAGGGTATCCAGAAGATCTTCCCTTACCCCTCTAAGCAGGATGGGCTTCAGTGACTCAGGGTCAAGTGTGCACCTAGCCCTTTTGTAGCTAAAATGGAATCTTCCTTCACAATCCTTTAGGGATTCATCATGCCCTAAGGTCATCTTAGAAATTTATTCCTTATTTTCTTTAGGCCTGTAGTAGTCTCGATACTTGTTGTTGAAGGCTTGCTGCATCTGAGCCGAAGTTGTGATGTTATCCCAAGGTAAACCCATGAACCAATGCAAAGCTACATCCTTGAGAGTGGATGGGAATTGTTTCAACTTCTGCTCATCATTGGTGTAATCATAGGTTTTGTATATAACAACAAAATCAAACAAGAAAGTGTCTTGATCTTCTAAGGCCGGGCCATGGAAATGAGGAAGAACAGAGGGGCTTATATTATTCATCTTGGTATCCTAATTAGTTTCTCTAATGGGAAAGGCACCCTCAACTCTTTCTCTACTTCCTTTTTCATTTCTATTTTCAGCCATTGGGTCAGTTGGAATGGGTTCTTCTTCTTCTTCTTCCCCCATAGGTTCTTCAAATATCTCTGGTTGTTCACCTAAGGGTTCCTCCAATTCATAGCCATTGAAGAAGAGGGAAGGTTGGCTGTTTGAAGTAGTGGGGGTGTTTAGCAAAAATTCCCTAAGTTATCCCTATTCCTACGAGGCATGAAAGAAGTGTTTTTGATTTGTTTTGTGATTTTTTCAAGCTTTAAAAACAAATGCAGAATTGAAATTGAAAACTAAATGAAAACTAACTGACTGACTAAAAACTAACTGCTTAAATGAAATCTTACTTGTAGGATGGAAAGGAAGGCAAAGAATGCAGAATGGAAAAGAAAACCATCGAAATTACTTTTGTAGAAATGAAGCTAATAGAAGAATATCAGAGACAAGAAATGGAAGAAAAAAATCGGTAATCACAGATTACTCAGGCACCTCCTCAGAAATGGTACCAAAAAATGACGAGCACCAGTATTGCAGCAAGAATGCTACAAATCCTGGGGCTATCAACTTTACCTTATCAACTCAGGGTTCATACAAACTTGGAGGTGACAATGTTTATACACAAGTAAATTTGAGGGGTCTACTCTTTGTCATTGCTAAGCTAGCGATATACCACTAAGGCTTTTCAAACCAAACTTCTATGGATTCAAAAGAAGCTTGATTACCAATGAGGGAAAGAGAAATCTACTCTAAAGGAAAGCTTGTCTACTGTAGTATGGAAAAATACCGAAATCAAATGCTAAAACACACCATTTTCTTACTAATTGCTAAGAGGATTTGCTTCAAAAGAATGCTAAGTTAACATGTATGAAATCCTACTGTCCTAAGCATGCAGATTCAAACCATCAAACATCTATTACTGTGCATGTAAATGAATAAAATAAATATGTTTTTCTTTTTGCCTTTTTTTATGTGAGAGTGTGAAAGATAATCTATTTTATTGATGTGGCAGGTGGCTTAAATATGATGGTGAATGGTCATAAGGCTTGGGAGACAAGTAGGGACCATTTTCTAGCTTCCTAGAGGCTTTTTCCTCAATTCAACTTTAAAACACGCCACTATAGGTAAACCTACAGGATGTCCTGAAAATGTACAAGATCCCTTGTATTTCTACAGGATGCAGCCGAGAGAAAAAGGATGGGTGTGGAAGGTGATGGAAGGCTTAGGGAAGGTGGTTGGTGTATGGAATGAGGTAAGGGAGTGCCTAGGACCACTTTAGAACTCAAAACCAAAGTTAGGAGATGGCTAGATTTTCTCCGCAAGATTGGAGAAGTTTCCTTGTGAAATGATGAAATTTGTGAGGGTTTAGTGAAAGAAAGTGAGGACCATGGATGGATGAAGTTGGAATGAGGTTTTTGACTATGAAATCTCTCTGTACTTTCGAAATACCTGCACTACATCAAACATTGACATTTACCCAAAAATCATGCAAACAAGAAGAATTTCAATTATCTAAGGAAAACAAAATTTCATGAGCTAGTTATTTACTTCATGCATGAGGAAAACTTGCAGAATAAGATGGAACAGTGATGAGATATAATGTAAGACTGAAGATAGAAGAAATGATAACTAAATCCTACTCTTGCAAATTGATCAAATGTTGGCTTAAGTACAGAAAACCCTAAATGCCATGAGAAAGTAGAATTCTATCTTTTTGGGGTTGCATAGGAGTTCTTTCCTCAAACCATGATCCCTGAAGGAAAGAGTGAGGCAAAACCACCTACTCACAACTTTTTGATGTTCCTTTATCTCTTCTAAGTTGCTGCTGAAGTAAAGCACAAACGAAAGCAAACTAATAATCATATTTATCAAATCTACACTAGTTGCAATGAAATAATTGTTGGGTTGTGTTATTCTTTCCATGACTAGCCCACGTAGTGAACTAGAGGGTTAGAGGGGGGGTGAAGCTCCCCCTTCGTTGCGCTGATTTCTAAGTGAGGGGAGCTCATAGGGGGGTTAGAGTGGGGTGGGTAGCCCTCCTCTACGGGGTCTGGGGCAGCGCCTTGGGAAAATGTTTTTTGGACACTATATTAGGTTGGGTGGACCTACCTATGGTTTTATGCATGATTTTTCACACATGGTTTTGGACCAATGGCTTTCGGTCCATGGTTTTGGACACAATGGTTTTCAGTCCATGGTATTAGATGCTTCGGCATGTATAAATATGTATTATAACATTGAAAGGAATATAATGAAAAATCAAGCTGGTAGTCTCGGTTTTGGGATCTAGGGGAAAATATTTGTGTATATGTGTTTTATGTGTTATGCTCTCAGATTATTTATTTTCTGTGTTTTAGAATTCGTATGTAGGTAATTTCTGTATGGGGTTAAAACCTACATTTGGTATCTGAGCTATTTTGGCTTCAAGGGATGCCTTTGTTGCTGAGAGGTTTTCTTTAGGCCTATGGTAGACCCTGTTCTATGGGAGATCTACAGGATCGATTTTGGTGGTGAAAGAAGATGGCAAGCAGTGGAAAGATAGAGATCAAAAAATTTAGTGGTCTGAGTTTTGAGTTGTGGAAACTCAAGATGGAGGATCTTTTGGTGGATAAGATCAGTCAATCGCGATAAATCGAGGTACTAAACCAATGGGAGTGTCTGATGAAGAATGGAAGAAGTTGGATCGGAGGGAAAAGAGCACAATATGATTCTGTGTCTCAGATTCAGTATTGCTGAATGTATCAGGGAAAGCTACGTCGAAGGATTTGTGGGACAAGTTAGGGACTTTATACCAATCTAAGTCTCTCTTGAATAAAATTTTCCTACAGAAAAAGCTGTATAACCTGAGGACGAAAGATAGAGACTTAGTGACAGAGCATTTGAATGCATTTAATACTGTGGTAAGTCAATTATTATCTGTTGATATTAAAATTTCAGATGAAGATAAGTGCATCAGTTTGTTGCATTCTCTACTAGATTCGTGGGATAGTTTGGTTATTGCAATAAGTAGAAATACAACTACCTTGAAGTTTGATGAAATAGTCTCATCCTTGCTGATGGAGGAGATGAGACGGAAAAATATGGAGATCCAGAATGGTGATGCGTTTTCTATACAAGGACAGTCCTATAATAGAAACAAAAATAAGTCATCGAGTGGGAGATCTAAATCTAGAGGGAGATCTATATCTCCAGGAAAACCTGTAAAGGTGGTGTTCTGGAAATGCGGAAAGGAAGGGCACAACAAAAGGGATTGTGAATATAAAGCTCTTAATAAAGGAAAGGGATCTGATGATGCTCCTTCTGTAGAGGTGAAAACCACCTCAAATGAAGGTGGGGATGTGTACTTGGCTTCTTCAAGTACACATGTATATCATGAGGCATGGTTGTTTGACTCAGGTGTATCCTTTCACTTTACTCCCCAAAGAGATTGGTTCTGTGAGTATGAGAAATACGATGGTGGTGATGTATTCTTAGGGGATGATAGGAAGGCTAGAGTCGTTGGTCGTGGAAAAGTAAAGTTGAAGTTACAAGGTGGAAGGGTTAGAACACTTACGAGTGTTCTGCATATTCCTGCATTGGCCAAAAATATGATTTCTGTAAGTAAGCTGGATGATGCAGGTGTAAAAATAGTGTTCGATAAGGATACCCACAAAATGGTTCGGGGAGCACTGGTATTGATGTGGGGAGTTCAGATTGGAACTTTGTACAAGCTGCAAGGTAGCACCATTGTCGATGGGTGCAACATTTCTATGGTTCCTGAAAGTGGAACAGAAAATCGAGTGGTCTCTGGAGAGGAGACCATGATGTCGCATCAAAGGCTTGGACATATTGGAGAGAAGGGCCTTCGAATACTTCATGGTAAAGGTATGGTAGAAGGTATGAGTAATAGCTCTCTGAATTTTGATTTTTGTGAAAATTGTTTATATAGGAAGCACAATTGGGTGAGCTTCCCCTCTGGTGGTAACATGGCAAAACAGATATTAGAGCTTGTACACAGTGATGGGTTTGGACCTATTAAGGTTCCATCACTGGGTAATTTTGTGTACTATGTACAATTTATAGATGACTTCTCAAGGAATAAATGGATATATTTTCTTAAGAAGAAATATGAAGTCTTTGACAGGTTTAAAGAATTTAAGGCTCTGGTGGAAAACCAGACAGAGAAGAAGATAAAGGTGCTGAGGACAGATAATGGTGGAGTGTTTTGCAGTAAGGAATTTGAAGAATTCTGTAAGAAGTGTGGTATAGCATGGAAGAAGACTATTCCATATAAACCTCAACACAATGGAGTTGCAGAAAGAATGAACAAGACGTTGATGGAAAGGGCAAGAAGCATTCTCAGTGGTGTCGGTTTAGGACAAGAATTCTAGGTAGAGGTAGTGGAGACATCATGTTACCTAGTCAACAGGTCACCTTCATCAGCGTTGGAGGATTCCACAAGAGGTATGGACTAGTAGAAACCCTTTCTTTCACATCTAAGGGTATTTGGATGTGATGCATATGTACATGTTCCAAAGGAGAAACGAACCAAGTTGGATAGTAAATCTGAAAAGTGCATCTTTATTGGGTATAAGGATAGTTTAAAGGGTTATAAGATTTGGAACTCAGTAACAAGGAAGGTTGTGTACAGCCAAGATGTGGTGTTCAGAGAGGTGAAAGATGTTATTAAACATGAATTCCAAGCAAATGAACTTGAGAAGATAGAGTTTGAACTTAAGGACAAAGAATCAGACTCTACAACAATGGAGGAATTAGAAGATGAAGAGCCACAAACTCCGGGTGTGAGAAGCTCAGTTCGAGAAAGAAGGTAGCCGGAAAGGTATAGTCCATCTGCTTCCTATTCAAATTTTTCTTTATTTTTAGTAATGATGTTTCTAGAACTGTGAAGGAATCAATAGATTTAGGGGATGGAGAACCCTGGAAAGAGGCCACAGTTGATGAAATGGCATCTTTGCACAAAAATGAGGCTTGGGATCTGGTGGAGTTGCCGGTTGGAAGGAAACCCTTTGGCAGCAAATGGGTGTTCAAGAAGAAGACAAAGGTAGAAGGAAAGGTGGAGAAATACAAAGCTCGTTTGGTAGCAAAAGGTTATTCCCAGATGCTGGGAATTGATTTTGGTGATATGCTTTCTCATATTGCCAAGGTAGCTTCTATTAGATTACTTTTATATGTCGCTGCTAATTTTGATTTTGAGGTAGAACAAATGGATGTGAAGACAATATTTCTTCACAGGGATCTAGAAGAGGAGATCTACATGAAGCAACCTGAATTTTTTGTGGTGAAAGGTACGAAAGAAATGGTATGCGAGTTAAAGAAGTCTCTGTATGGGTTAAAACAGTCACCAAGGATGTGGTATTAGGAATTTGATACGTTTATATGGGGACTTGGCTTCACCAGAAGCAAAGCAGATCACTGTGTGTATTTTAAATTAATTGGTGACTGTGTTATTTATCTGGTCTTGTATGTGGATGATATGTTGCTGGTTGGAAATGACAAAGAAATTATCGAGGATTTGAAGACCCAATTGTCCTCCAAATTTGACATGAAAGATCTTGGTGCTGCAAACTATATTTTGGGCATGGAAATTAAAACAGACTGAGAAAAGAGGATTCTCTGGTTAAACTAGAGGAAGTATGTCGAGACAATACTGCAGAGGTTTAATATGCATGATAGTAAACCAGTGAAGGTTCCTATTCCTGTAGGTGTAAATTTATCTGCTGAACAATGTCCCAAGACACAAGAAGTGGAAGGGGACATGTCCCATGTTCCATATGCAAGTGCAATTAGTAGCCTGATGTATGCGATGGTCTATACTAGACCTAACATTGCACATGCAATGGGAGTATAGAGCAGGTTTATGTCAAAACCACGGAAGGAGCACTGGACAACAGTGAAGTGGGTTTTTAGGTATTTGCGTGGCACTAGCGATTATGGTTTATGCTACCAAGGAAGACTAGGATTGGACATAGTGTTGGATATTAGTGGATTTGTTGATGTAGAATGGGCTGGCGATCTAGATCAAAGAAGATCTACGTGGGTATGTGTTTAACCTATTTGGAGGTGCGGTCAGTTGGATGAGTAAGAAGCAATCTATAGTGGCACTATCAACTATAGAGGCAAAGTACATGGTAGCCACTCATGTAAGAAAGGAAGCATTTTGGTTGCAGATATTGTGTTCAAGTATGGGGTTAGTACAGGGAGCTATAAGGATAGACTTTGATAGCCAAAGTGCAATTTTCTTGGAAAAATCTATGAGCTCTAAGAAGTTCTATTTGTGTAGAGAAACAATGGGCGTTGTAGGGCTAGATAAATGACTAATCTCTCTCATGGCCACTTGTGGAAAGAAAACAACAAGTGGGAGAATTTTGGGTTGTATTATTTTTTGGACCCTATGTTAGGTTGGGCGGACCTACCTATGGTTTTGTGCATGATTTTTTGCACATGGTTTTCGACCGATGGTTTTTGGTCCATGGTTTTGGACGCGATGGTTTTCAGTCCATGGTATTGGATGCTTCGGCATGTATAAATATGTATTGTAACATTGAAAGGAATATAATGAAAACTCAAGCTGGTAGTCCTGATTTTGGGATCCAGGGGAAAACAACTATGTATGTGTGTTTTATGTGTTATGCTCTTGCATTGTTTATTTTCTATGTTTTAGAATTCGTATGTAGGTAATTTCTGTATGGGGTCAAAAACTACAATAATTCTAAAGACAATTCAACTATGAAATCAATTAAAGATACAAATACAAGAAGAGGAGATTTGCTACTAGGGTTGGGCCCTAACTCAAGAGCTTCAACCCTTTGAGTTAACTTAGTGTTGGATCAAGGAAATGTTCATTCTCATTATCAAAATAGAAAATTACATAACAATGTCTTCCACAATTCTTGAACTCGAAAATTACTATTGTTTTTACAGCAAAAATTTGAATCCTAATGAGGCTCTAGGCCTCTTTATTTATACAACTCAAGTCTCTAATGACTTCCTTAAATCTAGGGAGGCTCCACTTTGAAACTCAAGATAAACTAGTTCTTTAATTGTTACTTGCTTGGATGATTGTACTCCAAGCTAGTGTGATTTATGGAGGAATATTCGAAATATGGAGGAGTAAATGAGGAGGATCTACCTCCTACAATCTATCCTCCTTGTCTCATTTGAGTTTCAACCCTTAATTAGCCAAAATTCCATGATTTTCTCTCACAAGCCTATAATGCACATTAGTCCACTAGGTATAATATCTCACTTTAACTCATCTCATTAAACAAAATATAATCAAAATATGTAATAAATTGTGAGAATAGTTTATTTGACTAAACTAGGAGGTGGATAAAGGTCCATATAGTTACCCAATGATGAGGCTCATCAGGCTGCTGGAGTTTCAACATATTGTAGCTTGTAGAAGTGTTGTATCAAGTTATCATTTTCCTTCCATAAGTGTCGCATTGGATCCTTTGTTTTTGTAGCGATGGTTTCCCTTGCGGAAATTCCCCTAAATGATTTGGTTCTTTTCCCATTCATTCAGTTTCTGCACTTGATATATCATTATTCATTCACACTTAGTCAGATCTTCACTCAAGCTCACACCATCACTTATATCTGCTTATTTTTCACACTTCACTTGGGTAGATTTGCACTTTCCTTAGCTAGTTATTCCTTTACTAGTGAGGCATTGCACAATCCTAAGATTGAAGCCACAATTTTGGCCTTTGGAATTCCGTAGCGCACAGTACAAGCCGGCTCCAACTACGCACTTTGTTGTTCTAGCGGTCAGCTTGTCTCCTTGGCCGCTGAGACTACACAATGCACAATCTCTCTCAGTCCTTGCCCATGTTGGGACTGCACATTGGGCAGTCCCAAACCTTCATCATCATCCTTGGCTATAGGGACTATGCAGTCTGTAGTTCCGATAGGTTACCAATCCCTCTGACCAATGGAAATTATGCAATCCTTCCCATCAGATGATCAGTTTTCTTCTTCATCATGCTTTTATGGTAGATTTGATGAATCTAATGTTTTCTTTACATGAGTGTCCTTTCTATCCCGCACATACCACACTTGTGAATCACTTTCTCCCAGTTGTCATTGTTACCATGACACCAAAGAGAGTTGCTTCAATAGGGACCACTGAAAGAACTACTAGGGAACTAGTTGATAAAACACCAATAAACTTGTCAGTATATGTGGAAACTCAATTGTTTATAGAAAATGAGTCAACACTAACATGACAACATGTTAATGAATCTCTTTCAGTAAATAGTCTTGGAACAAATCTAGATGTCAACTTCAAAAGCATAAGTAGTAGAAAGAAACAATGCCATACAAGATAAGGGAAAGAGAAAGGTTGTTGATATTGTAGAGGCAAAACAATGTTGCATAGTGAAATCATATTCAATATTTATGCAAGCATCTTTGGTAGTGGAAACAAAGAGGAAGGAGAGGATACAAAGAGTAGAGCGGAGGTTGTTTGCTTGCATATCTCGTAGTAGAAAGGTAAGGAATTTTTCAAGACTCTTAGGAATGTGAAAAATTCCACCACCATTGTGTAAGAATGGACAATGCGATACAAAGGGTACCACTTACTTTGGTAAAGAAGATGAAGCTGCAGTTAGAGTCGGGGAAAGCAAGAGTCCAAACATTGTTTTAGAACAACCAGAAACTCACCTCATTCATTGTAAACATTTAGTACTCATATGTACAGTTGTCCAACAATTTGGATTTCATGGTGGGAACCCACAAGGTCCCGTTAGTCAACTCACTCACTGAAGATAAATGTAAATTCCAAGTCAAGAAGGAGATTGAAGAGTACTTGGAGTAGTTGAGACAGGTTTCCATCAAGGAGGATTTAGAGCTAAACATATAGAACATGCAAAACTACATCAATGGTCCCATCCATCTTAGATCCATGTTGCTCATATTCGAGAAAGAAGTTAAGACTAGTTCCAAATCATTGTACCCAGATGCTATGGAGGCTAGAGTCTGCTTCTAGCCTGAAACCATAATGGAGTTTGGGGATGTCATCAAAGAATACCAAGCTTTGCATCAATACATGATTGAGAAGCATCAAGTGGAATTTTTTGGGTTAAAGTGTTCCCAAACATAAGCATGCTAGTGTTTTTTCTTCTTAGGCTGTCAAATTATCTCTACCCTATTTTGCCCTATATGGGTATGAGTGTAAATTGTAATATTATTTGTAATTATGTTCTAAGTGAAATTCCAAGTGTCAATATTGGAATATGAAGAGTCATGATGTAATGTAATGAGTCATTTTTTAAATAAGTTGAAGGGTCATGAGGGTTATCCCAAGGTCACAAAGGGGAGTTGAAGAGTCACCCCCTTTTGTTATAAATAGAACCTCATAACTAATGTAAAGGGCTTTTTGGAGCCAAGGTTTTGGTTAGGCTTAGGCTTAGTGTTATAGACATTTTTGTGCCTTACAAATATAAGCATGAAATGTCCATAAACCAAGGGATCCTAAGTCCCTAAAAGTGTTGTTCCAGCTCCTAAAGAAACAAGGTCAACAAATTACAGCTTCTCCCAGAAGTTCTCCACCAGAAACTGCTCAGAACTAGTCAAATCAGGATCATTTCAGATGATCCACTAGCTGGTTGCGTTGCAAAGCACCCAAATACACTGGCTAGGTGCGTTGCAATGCACTTGAATGCACTACCAGGGTGCGTTGAGCGGGAAATGACAAGTGGCAGAGTCATTCCACGAGGTGGAGAGACAATGGAAGCTTCCAAAATCTTCTCCAATGACACTTGCCTCACTGAATTCGACCAGTGATGAGTAAGAGGCTCTCAGTCTCCAAGTGGAAGCAAGAACTGACAGAGAGAGGCCACTAATCAATTCATGAGCTGACTCATCCTCTTTGCATACATCTATATATGGATCCCTCACCAAGAGATCCAGAGGCTGGAATTTTGTACATTGCAGAGAATTGTTGTTGGTTTTGAGATAGATATCAGAGTATTGGGTGATTTATGCTTTGTTGGAGGTGAAGAAGGGATTCTATGCTGGGAGGTTGATGCTGGATCAGGAATCATTGGTTGTAACTCCTCCTGGATCTTCTTATTTTATCAATAAAACTATTTGAGTTTCTCCTACATGCTTGTATATCATTGATGTGTGTTATATTTGTATGTTTAGCTTAAATCTGATCCTAAGCTTTTTATGAACATAAATCCATGTCTTTTTGTAGTTTCTTTCTTCTATGAACTTGCAGGAACTTGGTGACGCTAGGCAAGTGAGGGAGCAGATAGCTGGAAGCCGTCAAAGAGAAGAGAGATTGGATCAAAGGACTAGCGAAAGACATAGGTTGGTTCATCCTATTCATCTTCGTTTATAGTTCATAAAGGAGAATACAAGAGTAGTTTTCCCTGTTTGTTTCTGAGGTCTCTGTCACAACCCAGTGGGATAGGGTCGTTATGAATAGACACTTTTCCCGATAACAAAATGGCGACTCCGCTGGGGATCGTGTCTATTTAGTTTGTTTGTGTTTCTCTTGTTGTTCATCTCATAAACTTGGAAGTAGCGAATCGAACTGCATTTGCCATTTACAAATGCAAAGTAGACATCTGCTACTTCGATCCATTCACTGGATCTGTTTATGATCTGAATAGCTGATTCGTAAATGATCTGATTACCCTTTGTGATAGCTCTTAAACCTCTTTTAAATCAACCCTCTGATTGTGCATTGCTGATTGCTTTTACCCGGCCAAAAACCATAGATTAAACTGCAAACCGTGACCCATAACCCGGAGAGAATTCTCGTTTCTGCTCCAGCGCAGGCCCTGTGAAGAGACTCTGCATTTCAACACAGTTCCTGAGATGGCTACCTGCGTTGCAATTCAGTTTCTCTGTGTAGCAGGTGCGTTGATCAGCTTAGCCCTGTCTAGCTGAGGTTCTTTGCTCATTTTTTCCAGTTTTGCCTCTGATTTTTGCAGCTTGTAGTCAGTGTGTGTGTCTGTTTAAAAGCCCCTTTTCTTTGCCTTAATTCCACCTCAGTTGTATAAAAGAAACTGTATTTGTTTTTGTATGTTTGTTACGTCATTTACATTTTCCCATTGCAAAAGTAAACTAGTCATACTGTCGTCCTTGGATTTAGATCTGTCGTAATTGTCGATTTTGATCTTAGGAAAAAGTTTATTTTTTGTTGATAGGCGATTACGCTTTTACTTTTGCCTTTGGCTTGAATTTGTGAATTTCTAGTGTCGAAACAAGTGTTTACTTCAAAATCATAAAGTGTCGTAATCGTCTCTACCTTTTGATTTCGAAAAGAAGCTTGTTTGTGTTCTTCACTTGAAAGCGAATTCAAATTTGTACAACAACTTTCTTTTTAGGCATCAATATTAAGAAAGTGAAAAACAAATACATGCACATGTGCATTTGCATATTGACAGTCTGTTTGGATTGATTTAGGAAAAGTGCATTTACAGTGTACTCTTTGCTCTTTGAGAAAAGATTGTGTCTTTGTTTTCCCCTTGTAGCTAGGATTTTCATTGCTGAAAAGAGATAAAAGCTTGCTTATCATCTTTAGATTGCATTTTAGGAATTACATCTACATCTCGTGGTGAACCCAAAAGGAAAACTTCATAAGAAAGATCAACCTAAAATAAATTCAATGAACTTAACAACGCTTTGTAACTTAACGCACAACATTTAGAGGTCTAGGCTAGAGACGTATTCCGGCGTTGTAAAGCCTGGTAACTATTGTCCTCACTGATGGTTGGGTGATTCCTCCACTTTGAGACGATAAGTGCCAGTACAGACTTGTGCTCCCACGTACCGTCGAGTATATATTGGGAGACCCCTATAGGCATAAAACCTTTATCCATAGGAAGCCGTGTCGGCCGCCCTACTGATCTCAATGCACCGAACACAGCATTCGGGAAGATTGACTGCCGTACCCTAAAAAGTATTTTGTAGTTTTGCGATTGGTTTGGTACTCCCTCTAACTAGACCTCCAGAGCAGTCCCTTTCGTTCCTTTTCAGACTCCTTAATGGAAAAGGTCCATTTGAGCACTTGTCACTTCAGGCTCATTAAAAATCGAAGGAGACTAGAGTCATCTTTTGTTTTTTCTCGACTATTTAAAACTGAAAAAACAAGTTGTGTCAAAAGCATCTAAAATTCATTTAATACGGAAACATACTTTCCCTTTTATTTTAGTTGATCGAGTAATCCGCAATCGTGGAAGAAAGTCAATTGAAACCCCGTCGTTCGCGGAGGCTTACGAGTCAACCGTCTTTGTCTCCAGAAGCGAAACCAGTACGGACAAAGCGAACTCGTTTAACTGGATCCAAGTCTCCTATCAAAGTTAGAACAAGTGTTCCAACGAAATTAGAGACTCCGGTTACTCCAAACATTTCTGGAATCCCTGGCTCAACAGAAGAAGTCAAAAGCCATAGAAGGACAGTGGTACTGATCCTAGTTTGAGAACAAACACTTGTGTTACTGAACAAATTTCCATAACCGGTTCAGAGAGTCTTACTCTTTAGACATCTGTCGCTGCCTCTTCGGCACCAGAAATATTTTACGGACCTGACGGTCTTCCCCTTCCACCTGGTCTGATTGCGATAGAAGAAATTGTAGAAGATCCGCAAGCAAGTACTCCAACGCATTTTGGAGTCGGGATCACTCTATTTCCTTCGACATCAGAAGTTAGTCTACCACCAGCGGAAGTTCCTGTAGAATCGCTAGGTAATCTTTTGGATAGACTACAAATGTCTGAACAACCGTCAACATCTAGGACTGTGTCTTCTGACACAGCGACGGTAGAACTCCCTGCTGTCACTCCGACAATGTTCGCCAGCATACCATCTGTCCCGACTAGCTCACAACCGCTAGAAGGAGCCCATCCAGGGGCTATTTCGACAGTCTGGTCCATTCCTGTTTGTTCATCCAGAATTATATCCGGAAACTCTTATGTTGAGTCTCAACAAATTGATCCGTTTGGAGGTAAATTTGGGCAGTCCGGTCCCCAAGGGCAAACAATCCCCTTGAGTTCTGGATTACCACCATATGGGGGACAGTATGCCCTTTCATTACCACCTCCGGGAGGATATCCATACGGGAGTTCACAATAACGTTCAGGTTATACTGGAATTACCTCAAGTGGTTGGGTACCTATACTACCTCAACAACCAAGGGTTGTATATTCAATGCAACAATGCGTATCTGTGTCGAACATACCGACTACGCCAGCTATTGTGACTGTGTCGCAAGTTCAAGCGCTGCCTGTTGTATGTCAACCTCAAGTTTCTCAGGTTGTAATGCAACAGCCCATTGACCCTGCGACTCAACCACAATCGCCAACTAGTGGGGCGACACAGGCCCAGACGGGTACAATTACCCCTCACCTTGGTCAAACGGTTAGTATCGGGCAACAACACATGGCTTCACAACCGTGGCTGGTGCAATACCAACAACCACAATTCCAACAAGTATACCAAGGTGCTGAGCAGCAAATCTTTGCAAACAGTGGACAACCGTACATTCAAAACGGTCAAAATCAACCATTTTATAATGGTCAAGTCCACCAACCTTACCAAACATACCAGCATCAAATGCATTATGCCGGTATGCAAAGACCAACTGCTCAGGCGATTCCATCATATCCTGGGTATGCTTCACCTAACCTGAATCAACAGTTACCATTCGTGGCAACTTTAGAGTTACCTGATTTAAACCGGTTAACAAATGATCCAATTGCTTACGCCCCTTGGTGGCCAGCGATTCTGCATAAACTTCCATCAGATATTCCTAAATTTAATGGAAATCTGGGTGAAGATCCATCGAATCATGTGATGACATTTCATCTATGGTGTTCATCGAACACTTTAAATGATGATTCGATAAGGCTTCGCCTTTTTCAGAGGACGTTAATGGGTCCAGCGGCAAAATGGTACATTGAATTGCCTAGAGCTTCGTTCGACAACTTCAGCACCTTAGCCACAACCTTTTTAACCCATTTTCAATTACCGATAAGGTATGAAACGGGAACGGAACTGCTTACCAACTTCAAACAGACGACGGCCACTCACATATCCGATCATATACATGAGTGGCAACGTCATCGTAGGATGGTAAAAACGTACGTTCCTGATCAGTTATTAGCTGAATGGTTTATCAAGTCATTACTGCCTTCCATTACGGAAGATGTGGCAAAGGGGGGAGTCGTAACGGAAGAGCAAGTGATCACTTGTGCACAATATTTGGACTTGATTTACACTCAGTCCGGCATGCTCTACGACAAAATACCTGACGCCCCTAGACCGGAATTCTCAATTCCTCCTCCTCCTAAATCGAACAATGACTCTCATGCCGACGATGGTATGATTGGCACAACAGACACGAAATCGACAAGGGCCACATCCAAAAAGGCCCGTAAGGTTTCAGGTCAAAACGCAAAAGACGAACTTCTTGCTTCAGAAGTAAATGCCGTATCGACAGATAAAGGCAAAGAAACCAAACAACCGGGAAGCAAGAAGAAAGGAAAAAGGAAGAAGAAGAAACAGGATGAGTCATCTCCTGACAAATCTTCTTCAAACCCACTTGGAGATAGGAAACCAAAAAATCCATGCTTTATATGCGATGAGGATCATTGGACCGCAAATTGTCCACACAGAGCTGAGCTTAAGAAATTCTTTAAGAATTCAAAAACCTCCGCGGTGTTGACTGATCCGTTTCCGAATCCAGGAACAAATCTGGTTGAAAGTGGAAATGTTTCCCCGTCTCAAGTGCTAATGTTGTCGATTTCGAAACAACAAAATGATGCTTTTATTTCAACAAGGAACAAAGATTACGGGAATCCGCAGCTGTCGAACAACAAGGATAAAGATCAACCAAGTAGTTCGACAACAACTTCGATAGAAGTTGTACCACCCACCATCCCTGAATTGACAATAAAACTGCCGAAGGGAGTAGTACACAAGTCGACATTTAATCCCTGCGCTAGAGCAGCACAACATTATAACATAGTGGAAGATTTGGCCCAATCGCCATCCGCTATGTGGACTCTTGAAGTACTACAAAATTGTCCATCCCAAAGGCAGGCTTTATTATCGGCCATTGGTGGGATTGATCCAAAGGATTCCAATCTTGTATCCTTCAACCACAAAGGGTACGATCCTCAGTTACCAGCTCAATTAGCTTTCCTTGTTCAAGTGAAAGCCCTCAACAAAATTGTTCACCGAACGATTATTCATGAGGGGGCATCTACATGTATTATGGCGATGAGTTGCTGGAAAACTTTAGGATCTCCAACCTTGTCACGATCTGCGACAACATTAAAAGCATTCGATGGAAGGACATATACCCCATACGATATCCTAAATAACTTGAAAGTTGAACTAGGAGGGAAAACAGTAGAAATAGATGTTGAAGTCATCGATGGAAATCTTGATTACAACATCCTACTAGGAAGACCATGGATATATGCCATGGCAGCTGTTGTGTCGACCTATTTTAGAAATATTGCATTTCCCTTTCAAGGAGGGATTACAATCGTCGACCAACAAAACTTCCTCCCCAACGGTTCACAAGTTACAGGGAGCATTCCCATGATCCATGGAAGCTCCCATTCACTTCAGAATATCAGAGTAGGCCTACTAAAAGATCCTATACTAATGGGAACTTTCACTCTTCCACCTCCAATTGATTTGGCGGAAGTAGCGTCGATAGGAACCTGCAACATGATATCTTCCACAAAGATCTCAGAAAACGATATCAACATGGATCATGCAATGGTTTTGCCCCCGAGCCCAATGGAAATATTATAGACATCAATGTTTCTGGCATGGGAGGCGAACCCAAATCAACGCTCATCAAGCGTTTGGATGGATAGGTCTAGAGAATATGGTACTCCTTCAGATCCTCGGTCGCAAGTGCATGACACCGACGAAGGAATTCTCCAAGCTATGGTAGTTGAAGGAGCACCATGGAACGATTCCCACCATCGTTCTCTTCTTCTGAATTACGAAGAAGATACTCAAAATGACCTTTACCATCCTTCAGTAATTGATTTTCTATCAAATACTGTAAATACGGTGGATTCCGAGCGAAACTTATCCAATATAGAAGAGACTACAGCCATAAATATCTCGACCAAAACAGATGTTGTAGAGAATATTTATGTCGGCAAATGTTGTTCTCCTACAGAACTGGAGATATATAACGCTCTCTTTCGCGAATTCAGGCTTGGTCATACAGTGAAGTGCCAGGCATTGACTCGAATATCGTTGAACACGAAATCAAGATGTATCCAGATGTTAAACCGATACGGCAACGGCTGAGGCAGGTGCACCCCAAGAAAGCCGCCGCCATTAAGGCAGAAGTTGAAAAACTCCTCCATGCTGGTTTCATCTACCCAGTTCCACTAACCGATTGGGTATCAAACATTGTCCCGGTTATGAAAAAACAGGGGACAATTAGAGTGTGCGTCGATTATAGGGATGTAAATCAAGCTTGTCCAAAAGACAACTACCCTACACCCTTCATTGACTAGATAATTGATGAATGCGCCGGATGCGAAATCTTTTAATTCATGGATGGATTCTCCGGGTATAATCAAATAAATATCCGCCCGCAGGACCAGTCAAAGACTGCATTCATTTGTCAGTGGGGCACATTCGCATATCGAAAATTACCCTTTGGTTTAAAGAACGCGGGGGTAACGTTTCAGAGGGCAATGAATTATGCCTTCCATGACATCAAAAGCATCGTTCAACCTTATCTCGATGACCTTCTGGCTCATTCACGAAAGCGGACTGATCATCCGTAACATTTAAGAGCGATATTTCTACGTTGCTGACACTACAAGATACGACTCAATCCGCACAAATGTGTATTTTGCGTCAGTTCTGGTCGTTTACTTGGCTTTGTAGTCTCCAAGGATGGGATTCGTCTCAACCCTTATAAGGTCTAGGCAATCATAAATTTGCCTTCACCTTCAAATTTGCTTCAGATTCAGAAACTCCAAGGGAAAGCAAACTTTCTGAGGAGGTTCATTCCAAATTATGCCGAAATTGCTAAAGGTTATACACGTCTTTTGAAAAAGGGGGTACCCTTTAACTAGGATCAGGTCGCGCAAGCTTCCTTTGATGCTTTAAAAGATTCCCTAATGAAAGCATCATTAATGTACGCCCCTGATTATCAAAGAGACTTTAACCTGTATCTGGCTGCAGCAGATACGACCATCGCAATGGTTTTAGTTCAAGAAGTCGATGGAATAGAACATCCTATTTATTATTTAAGTAAGAACTTAAATGATATAGAAAGCAAATATTATTATGTTGAAAAACTAGCGCTTGCAGCAGTTCAAGCGATACAAAGATTTCGACACTATGTCCTCTTTCGGAAAACTACCATTCTGTCAGATTGCAACCCCATGACTTATATATTGTCGCGACAGTTGCTTGGGGGAAAATATTCAAAATGGATAGCAATCCTTCAAGAGTTTGATCTGGAATTTGTAAAGTCCAAGTCAAAGAAAGCTCTAGTTTTCACAGAATTATTATGCGATCTCCCATCGTCGTCCAACGATGAAACATCCGAAGAATCAATCATGGATGAAAGTTTGTTTCTGATATCTACAAGCAATGAGTGGTATGGAGATATAATCATTTATCTCCAAACCCAAAAATTCAGGCCAAATACCTCTCACTCTGAACAAAAACGTATTCGATACCAAGCAAAAGACTACATGATCGTCGGTGATACACTTTATCGTCGTGGTATTGATACAGTTATGAGGAGGTGCCTCACCCATGAGGAAGCTGAAAAAGCCCTGAATGAGTGCCATTCAGGTGCGTGTGCAGGGCATCAATCTGGATATGCTACAGCACAAAAAAATCTTACGAGCAGGATACTTCTGGCCAACAATGTTCAAAGATTGCATAATCGCAGTCGGATGTTGCCATGCTTGTCAAATTTTTGATAGCAAAACCAGAAGACCACCTGCACCTTTACAGCCAATAGTTGCTGTTGGGCCATTCGCCAAATGGGGCATCGATTTCATGACATGTAACCCCACCTCGACCGGGGGGCATGGGTATATTATAGTCGCAGTTGACTATTTTACCAAATGGGCCGATCCGATGCCTACATTAGATAATACTGGTGAAACAACTGCCCTTTTCTTTTTCAATCATGTAGTCGCCAGATTCGGCGTACCACAGGCTATAGTCACAGATCATGGATCGCATTTTTGCAATTACATGATGGTTGAATTAGCTGCCAAACTAGGGTTGTCTCATGACAGCTCTACTCCATATTATCCGCAGGCCAACGAACAAGTTGAAGCAATCAACAAGGTCCTGAAGCGCATGCTGCAAAGGATGATCAGAGTTCATAAAATAAGATGGCACCTAATCCTGTACTCAGCTTTGTGGGCTTACCGAACATCGGTAAGGAATGCAACCGGGTTCAAACCCTTCCAACTGGTATACGACCTGGAAGCAGTCTTACCAGTCCAATGTGAAATCTCGTCTCTCAAACTCACAATCGATCTCCTCCCCGGAACTTCAGAAGAAGAAGCTCGTTTCTTGGAATTAATCCAATTGGATGAAACCCGTCGTGACGCCGTGTTGGCTAATGAAGCCCATAAGAAATGAGTCAAGGCGCAGTTCGACAAAAATGTCAAACCCCGTGTCTTCTCGGAAGGTGACTTGGTCCTGCTTTATGACCAAGAATCCGATAAATTGGGAGCAGGTAAATTTAAGTCTTTATGGATGGGCCCCTATATTGTTAAACGAGTGTTAGCGAAAGGAGCCTACGAGTTGATGGATTACGATGGGATTCCACTGGCGCAACCTCGTAATGGGTTGTACCTAAAGCGTTACTACGCCTAGTAGTAACCAATATGCTTTTGTTATATTTTTGTTTTCGCTAAGAGTGTTTGTTTTGGTCGAGTAATCCACGTTTTTACATTTATTGCAGATTTCAAACCCATTGGAACCATGTGTTGGATATGCCGACGGAGCAAGTCGTAGTTCGCGGAACCTGTCCTCTACAGCCTGGGCCATTTTTGATCCAAGCGGCGAGTTAGTAAGTTTCAGAGGTGTATGTATTGGTCGATCAACAAACAATATCGCTGAATATAGTGCGTTGATAGAACTTCTCTCTGATGCCATCACTCATGGTATACGCTAACTAATCGTCAGGCTAGACTCACAGCTCATAATACTGCAACTCAATGGTATATATTCCGTCCGAAACCCAGCTATTTATTGCATGTTCCTAAGGGTTAAGATTTTGGAAAGATAATTTGATCTTATTCAATACCAGCATATTTCCAGAACCTTAAACACATTAACCGACTCATTAGCAAACTATGTGTTAGATAGACGTTTGCAACATTTATAAAAAGAAAGACATCATCAATGATCTACATGTGGATCACATAACTCAACCAGAATAAAACTCTGAAAATCAAAAATACATATATAGCTGTTTATGGTTTACACATAATGTTCTGTAACCAAGAAAAAATCGGTCACACGACCCAAAAACTCAAAATGCTAGGGGGCACCCTAGTCTAGTGATGCTCGTGATAGCAAGTCACAGCCTGTGCGAACGTGCGTAAGAGACGAGTCCATCGTCTGGGCACACCAGTAGTATGCCGCTGTAACTGCAAAGGTAGCTCATTGATCCTCACATCTGGAATATCGAGAGTAAGGCTCTCAACCTGCTCCTGCACAAATGTAAGAGTCTCGGCCACATCGAGGTCGCGAAGAATAACCCTTCCGGCGGCCTCTATTGCTGGGGAAACAACTGGTACTCTCAGGCGAACTACTGGATGAACAGGACCAACATCTGCATGTACACATGAGTTTGATTAGAGTCTTGATAGAACAAAGCACAAGGACATTATAAACAAAAACAGTAAACAACAATATGGTCAGAGTTTTACCAATAGCACCCCACTGCTTGCCATTCGGCAGTACCAAATCTGGATCACCCAGGAAGTCCATGCCAGCATATGGATACTCGGAATAAACCATCTCCTGACAATCAAACCACCTGAAGAAGGTATCAGAAAATGAAATCTGAGATTGACCAGCATGCCTAGACATATGGTCAACCCATCTCTGCATGCGTGGTTCAGTAGGAGAAGGTAAATCGAGTGCAATGTACTGCGGCTGCGTCAGTGGTATCTTCTCCAAGGAAAAGGTGGTCAAAATAGAACCAAACCCAAAGTTCTTCAACTTCCCGTTCTTTATCTTGGTCAACTTTTCTTTCATTACAAGGAGTACTGTGTCGCACCAGTTGAACACCTTCGGTTGGAGGCATTCCAAGGCATGCTGCATATAGGATCTGTTGGCTACATGAAGAGATGCGCTACTGGCCATCCTACCAAAAGTAAATAGGATAGTCCTAAGGGACCTATCAGTGACATCACGGATGATGATCTTGCCGTCTTTACTCGGCTGAGATCCTTCCCTGCAATACTAGCAGACATAATCTCTCACAGAGTCGCCTCCTCGGGCCGAACCTGACAAAGAGATGGGGGCACCCCGCCTCGACAAGCCAGTCAAGAAATAGATGTCTACTGCAGTCAAGGGGATATATTTGCCCCTAATCTGGAAAACCTGGTTAATAGGATCCCAAGAGTCAAGCAAATACTTCAGCAAGTTAATCTGCTGTCTCATGCGGAAGAACTTCAGCAAGCCACAGTTCCGCAACGCGTTCACTGTAATAGGATCATGTAGGGCAATCATGTCCTCTTCTTCATGTTCTCATTCTCTCCATGTAAGGTTCATTTTGCTCCAAGATCTCTGCAAAAAAAAACAAGAGAGGAGATTAGATCCCAATTTTGATGAGAAACAGGAAAAAATTCCACCAAAAACTGTGCAACAAATCCTCTTTCTGCGCCCAACGCACCTGCAGCAGTGTTACAGGTGCGTTGAATGTCAAACTGCCTTCATACAAACCAACATTCAGCGCAGGTTTCGATGTGCCCGGGGTGTGTTGATGGCAGAATGAGCCCATCAAACCCCAAAGGATCAGAAAAGCAGAGAATAAAGCATAGAATGCAAAAAGGAAACCATGAAGTGAAAGAGCTCAGGTTTAGCTCCTACCTGGTCCAGACGGCGCCGAGAATCGTCCACAGAATCTCCCGAAATCAGCTGATGAAAATTGAGGGGGAAAACACCTCCAAAGCTCCAACAAACCAAGTTCAAATGAAATGGTAAAGTGAGAGGTAAAAACACTTTTTAATTACTTTTACGTGGTTTGAAGTAAAGTATTAGCATTTTAATCTCGTTTTCAAAGAAAATATTGTTCATTTCTAACTAGTTTGATGAAGCAGTTGAAAAATACAATACTATCTTTGGAAGGACAAAGCTATCTATGGTAAAAATCAAAACAAGACCACTTAATCGAGCAGTTTTAGCGCATAGTTCAAGCTCGTTAAAAAATAAACATAAGACCGAGCAAATGTTTCCACCCGCGTTTAAGCTTGTTAAAAAATGAACTATCCCCGCCGGTAAATAACCACCGTGAATGAAAAATTTTCAGCCATTAAAGCCTTAGTCGTGTTTGCACCGTCACCTCCACTTTTCCATTGGCCGATCATTCACCTCCATTTGATTGTTTACCCATTTTAAGGAACAACTACGAAGAGTGATTTCACTAGCCATCCTTGTGACACTGCCATGATTGGAAAATTCCAAACCTTACCTGGAATCAGCTGCTACCCATTTTATCACTCGTTCCTCAAAAGACGAGTCTTCTTTAAGCTCTTTTCATCTGACTCGTAAAATATGAAAAGATTGCCGAGTTTTGGCCTTCCAGCTCGTTAAAGTGACCGGAAGTGCTATCCCTCCTCTAGATTTTAATCTTTTTGGACCTGAGGGATTATTGCACAAAAGGATCGAGCGCTTGTTTTGTTCGGCTCGTTAAAACTATCGAAAACTCATCCCTTCTGTATTGTTTTATACTTTTTCGGACTTAAGGGATTAGATGACGAAAAAGGAACTTTGGAGTTACCTTTACGTACCTTTTCAGACTCTCTAAAAATGAAAAGGACCGAGTTATCTTTGTCGTTAGACTCGTTAAAAAGATTAATAGCGACAAACTTGTCTTTAGGCGAGAACGAGTTTCACTATCGCTAGGCTCGTTAAAACATAGCGATGGGTTTGCCTGAAGGGCAAATTATAGAACAAGCATATGTTATCCTCCTCAAGCTTGACAAAAATAAAGAGGTACTGGTCAGCAATGACTGGGGAAAAATTGGGAAGAAAACTCAAAGAAACTTTATTGGTAGCAAGTCGCTCTTGAACATGACACTTCCACTCCGTGCCAGAGTCGGGTTGGGTTGTTTCATTCACCGGTCACATCACCATGGTCACGCCATACCATCCACATTTGGGGTAAATGCTACCGATCCATCACATAAGTGTCGCCGACATGTTCAAGAGAAGTCATCCAGAGAAGTCACCCGTGTCCCATCCACTACCATACATTATACTTCATTCTTTCATGACCGCCACCCTGAACCGTATATCACCAGATCGTTTTCACCTCCATCAAAATCATTTGCTCCGTTCCATGTCATTGATGTGGGATTCATTAAGGCCCTCCTTTGACGGATCTCTTCTTGTCGACATCAGCTCATTATCCAAGAAGTTGATCTAGGAACACCCCTTCAGTACTTTGAAGCTTGCATGCCTCAATGGTAAGTTTCTCACTTCCGGCGACAGGTATACATCAATGACCTTCGACCGAAAGATTTTGCGTGATGTTCGACGCCAAGTCCTTTATTCACACCACGTGAATTGTACTGCAGTACCTTGAGGGTCATTATCATTATTGGTGATTCCTCTCGCGCTTCTTAACAATTTACATCATTGATTGGTAATCAAGCGATGTCTTTCCATGTTTGACTTCAAAACATTTCTCGCATGGATCGATTTGTACTTCGAGTGAAGATCGGACAAGATTGAAGACCCCGGATCTAGTTTCATCCATCCGGGCTGCGATATATATTCAGTAAAAATAAAGACATTGAAATGTACAGTATTGCAGCACAGATAATCATCCTACCAAAAGGATGATGACCTCATCAGAATCATCAATCTACAATCAGACGATTGTCTGTCCTATGTACATGAAAATGAATTTATAAAGCTGAGCATGGGAATGCCCGCCTCAGCTAGATCATGAAAATAGTATGAAGACAATGTATTGTATTGTATCTTATTACAGGTCTCCTCCCCAGCATTAGAAGAACTTCGGATCCTCCTAATAAAGCATTTCACCCGATAAACGACCTCATACTTTAGGGGGCAACTGTTATAGAATTTTTTGTGCCTTACAACTATAAGCATGAAATGTCCATAAACCAAGGGATCCTAAGTCCCTAAAAGTGTTGTTCCAGCTCCTAAAGAAACAAGGTCAACAAATTATAGCTTCTCCCAGAAGTTCTCCAACAGAAACTGCTCAGAACTAGTCAAATCAGGATCATTTCAGATGCTCCACTAGCTGGCTGCGTTGCAAAGCACCCAAATACACTGGCTAGGTGCATTGCAACGCACTTGAATGCACTACTAGGGTGTGTTGAGCAGGAAATGACAAGTGGCAGAGTCATTCCACGAGGTGGAGAGACAATGGAAGCTTCCAGAATCTTCTCCAATGACACTTGCCTCACTGAATTCGACCAGTGATGAGTAAGAGCTCTCAGTTTCCAAGTGGAAGCAAGAACTAACAGAGAGAGGCCACTAATCAATTCATGAGCTGACTCATCCTCTTTGCATACATCTATATATGGATCCCTCACCAAGAGATCTAGAGGCTGGAATTTTGTACATTGTAGAGAATTGCTGTTGGTTTTGAGATAGATATCAGAGTATTGGGTGATTTATGCTTTGTTGGAGATGAAGAAGGGATTCTATGCTGGGAGGTTGATGCTGGATCAAGAATCATCGGTTGTAACTCCTCCTGGATCTTCTTGTTTTATCAATAAAACTATTTGAGTTTCTCCTACATGCTTGTATATCATTGATGTGTGTTATATTTGTATGTTTAGCTTAAATATGATCCTAAGCTTTTTATGAACATAAATCCATGTCTTTGTGTAGTTTCTTTCTTCTGTGAACTTGTAGGAACTTGGTGACGCTAGACAAGTGAGGGAGCAGATAGCTGGAAGCCGTCAAAGAGAAGAGAGATTGGATCAAAGGACTAGCGCAAGACACAGGTTGGTTCATCCTATTCATCTTCGTTTATAGTTCATAAAGGAGATTACAAGAGTAGTTTTCCCTATTTGTTTCTGAGGTCTCTGTCACAACCCAGTGGGATAGGGTTGTTCTGAATAGACACTTTTCCCGATAACACTTAGAAAGAGCCTTGGCTTCTCCGTAACATAGAGTGAGCATACTTCTTTGTAGAAGCAGGTGTTATTGATTTTAATGTTCCACTATTGGGGCTAGTGGTGATCAATGGTGTATGCATGAATGGAAATTTCACTTATAAAATCATAGCAATCACGCTTTCCTTCATATGTTGTGGATATAGTAGGACTATTCTTTTTGTATTTTCAATATATGTTATTTAACTTATGCTTATGCTTATGACCTATTTTGCGTGCATCTTTATGAATCTAATTGAATCCATGTTATTTTTTTAACTCATCACATTAACTTGTGGACTAATTCACATCTTAGCTTGTGATTTCATTATGCTCGTGTGTTCCTTTCAAGATGTGTACTATTACAGGCTTCCAAGCGGCAAAATTCCTTTTCCCTTCATGTTTTGGAACCTTCATGCATCACATTTGAGTCTCCGCATGGTCACACACTTGCTCTCACCCTAATTTATCATAATTCACTCTGAATGTTTTCACAGACAAGGCATAACATTACCACCCACTACTAGGACTTTTACTCCAAACATTCTGAGGTCTAGTTGGGAATCTATATCAGGGAGATCCCCTTAATGTTGGTGGTTCCAGCAATGTCAACCTTTCTGGTGCTAGAAGGATGTCCAAATGACAAGCTAATCCCTTGAAGTATGTTTTGAATTTCTCCACTAATTTAATGACTTCTTTCATAATCATAACCTAGCCATGTTTTTCTAGAAGTGTAAGTCTACAAGTGCTAATGAGTATTGCATATGACTTGTCAACTCTCGAATTTGATGGCGAGTGTGAGACAACCATACTTGAGCATGTTGCTCATTTTCTTGAATTTTGCACAAAACACAACATCCACTATTAGGATGTCTCTTTTAGGTTGTTCACCCTCACGTTTGAAGTGTGTGTAAGTAAATGGTGTCACACATTGATCAATGCCTCCATACATTGCTAAGAGCATATTTTCACACAACTGTCTTGTGTTTTTGACATGTTCAACCGTAAAAATCTCTATAAGAATATTTTATAATTGTGAAAATCACCAGATGAATCACTGCATCATTTTCACAATCATTTCATGAATTTTTGTTTTGAATATACGAAAATGAAGTTGATTGGATTTTATTGACAGGGAGATTTCAATATATTGTTCATATTTCATAAAATATGCACAAGTTAAAATATTTTGAATTGCTCCCAACATACCTTGGTTTTAGAGCTTCTAAATCTACAATAGACAATTTTTCTATTCCAAGTGACCCTCTATCCTCTTCTCATCAAAAATATCTATTTCTATAGGTTGAGGTGGGAGAGATTCAAAATTCATCTTTTGATATACTACCATCTTCTCTCCCCCACATAATCAGATCTTTAGTGCAGGTTTGGACTATGAGTTTGATTGTTATGATGAAGTGTTATCTCCTGTTCCTCCACCCTTTGGTCCCTCTAATCGTCCAGATTGTGAGTTTTCGTATTCACCTATTTCAAATATATCTCGTGATGTTAACAAGGATCAAGTGTTGGATGGATTTTGTGTTGAGAAACCAACTTGTGATATCATTCATGATGATTTTGTGGGGGAGCCCATAGCTGAACAATAAACTGCAATGAAGGAAGGTTCTCTTCCTTCTGCACCTCTCCTTCATCATCTTGACATTTCCCATGATTTTTTCATTTCTGTTGAATCTTGTTAAAATTTAGTTTATGATGATGTTACTACTTCCAATCATTCACAAAACACATGGGATGTCAGTTTTTCATCCAAATGCAGAGAGGATGAATCTTCTACTCTTCATCTTCCCAACCTCTCATCTCATCTTTTTGAAAACTTAGAGGGTGAAATTTATGGTTTTTATCTTCCCCTCTTTGTGATTCATCATATTAGGAGGATGCCTTCATATGTAATTTTGAACTTTCTGATCGTGTTTTTCATGACCTCTTCATTTATTCATTTGGTCATGATTCTAATTTTTCTACTACTAATCTTCCCTAGTGACTGGTGTGTGATGATCTACCTTCTAATGAGTGGGAATGTCCTCAAGTTGTTGAGTAACTTTAGCCCCAACTGATGGTGATGTTAGGTTCTCTTAGTCTTGAGGTTAGTTCCACTTTTAATCAGAATAGTGTTGAATCTTGTGAGGCTGCTCATCACTCTATCACAACTATTGAAAACCAGTTTGTCTTACAGTTATCACATCCTTGATTTTTATTACATGATCCTATCACTCAATCATTGGAAGAATCATATGTAGCAAACACTGTCACAAAAACAAATCTTCCTTATTTATGTTTTCTCTACTTTGCAGTTCGAAATTTTGTGCTTGTATGTCTTTACCTTGTAGTGTGTTGAGACACCATGATATAATTGCATAATGTCTTTCATGCACTTTTTGATTTTACTTTTCTGCGTGTATATTCAAACTTCGAATGTTTTGGTTTACATTTTCCTATCTCTCTTGTTTGCATATTTTCTTATATATCTTTCTTGACATGCATTCCCTTGCCCACATAGGTCAGCCAATGTGCTAGTGGTTGCATTGGAAGTATCACTTCACATGAGTATAGCTTATGCTATGTCTAGGTTAGGAGCAAGAGTAGTTTTACTATTCATTGTTGTTTCCTTTTATTTTATTTACTTTGATTTTCTTTTTTCTTTGCTTCTTCCCTTTTTTCTTTTTTGTCATATGATAGCTTCCACATGAGACCATGTTCAACTTCTCATACAAGCTCGGTGGAATACAAGAGTAATTTGTACTAACATCAATGATTGGTTATCTGTCTATTCACTCTCTTTATGTGAATCTTTCATTTATTTCAATTGATGATAATGTGATGGAAAATATGTTCTTTTCGGAGAGAGTCATAGTGAAATCACAATGTTTGCACTTTTAACTAGTACTACCTACTCTAATCAGTCTTCTATTTTTTGTTAAACCTTGTCAACTAAGTTGCGTAGAGTAAGGAGGAGAGGATAACCTTAAAAAGTATGTCAGAGCTATATAAAAATATCCTTCTCTAAAGGGAAAACCTCTTCTTCTCTCAATAAGTTAGGATCCCTCTTTCACCCCCAAGAAAGAGGAGTATATAAATGCACAAGTAACAGAAAATGTTAGTCTTAGTTTCCATCTCTTGTGTTTCTCTGCTTCCAGCAGGTTTGGACAGTACCCCATCTAAACAACTTAGTTTGACTTTGATTGTTATGTGTGCCTGATAAAGAGAATGGCAGGGAGTATGCCTTTAACTCAAGCTAAGTGTATAAGTTGTGATAATCGATGAACTAAATAATACGTATAGAAGAGTTAGACATGTTTTGCATGAGAAAAGATCCATATAGAGAGGTGGAGTTCTACCAGCGTGTCCCCATTATTGTAGTGGCTATAACTACCCTCGAAAATGTTACCTATTCTTCAATTTTGTAGCCTTCCTTATTATCTATAGGATCTCATCTTGCACTGATCCAGGTATTATTCCTTTGATTCATACCTACATTTTTCATTTTTTCTTGTGTTTCCATGTTTACAGACCTAACTAATCTTTCTAAGTCTTAATCTAACCTCATAACTTGGTCTTTTAGCAGTTCTCAGCGTGCCTCTAGAAACTGCGCAATCCTTAAAGGCAAGCAACCTTGATAGCTAAAATTGTGCAGTTTTGACTGGAAATTTTCCTTGAGATCAGAAAAGTTCATAGTCATGGAAGGTAGCCTAGTGCTAAGCCTATAAATTTCAAAATGCATCACTTGAGCTTAGAAACTATGCAATGCACTGAGCCATAAAGTTGTCCAATTCGTTATATTTGTGGAATCTTTCCCAACAATGTGCATGGCAAATTTCTCTAGAATGGAAAGAAAAATAAAGGGAAAATATTTTTTCTAGGAAGTAGGGATCCATTATTACCTTCCTGAAGGTGACACATTTCTATTTTTAGAAGTTTCAGCCAAGTGTCACTTTGCCTTGATTTCAGGCATGTGCATCACAAACCCTCATTTGCTCAAATATAGATAATCGACTCCTCTAGAGCTCATTTGTACATGTTGTGTTATACAAAAACCCCCCATTTCAATTTTTTATTTTGGTCTTAAAATGCTAAATATGAAATGGGTCCCCTTTAGAATATAAAAAGCAATAAAACTTTTGAATAAAATAGATTTTCCATATTTTTCATATAAAAGTTGCTTTATGAGTATTTAGGAACACTCATCAAAAATCACAATTTTTTAGAACCCATGAACATTTAGTTGGAAAGTTGTGATGCGATCAAAGTCATAGAAAAACCCTCATCTCTAAGTTTTATCAAAATAATCCATTTATAAAAATACCCTGTGATATAACTATCACGTCTCACACATCCTTTATCCCAAGGAATGACTTATAGTGTTTCGTTGAAGCCTTGCGATGCGATAAGACTATTGCAATTGCATATTGCCGATTCATAGGAAAGCATCCAAAACACTCCATTGAAAAATTGCGATGCGACATAAATATCGCATATCGCACTCTTGATAAAAGCGATTAATAAATACTATGAATACATGCGATATAGGGATAAATCAATTATAAAGAAAAATGTGATTTGCAAAGCTTGAAACCCGCCATCTCCACATGCCAGCTCAACACTCATCGCAATCACAACAATGCAAAGAAACCTTTTGAGCGTGGTTTCTGTAAATCCTGATTTGTGATACGCCATGGTTCCACAAATATTAAAATAATAAAATCACTAATCGCAAATCGCAAAGTCACGACACCTATTCTAAGAAGGATCGTTACGAAACCTACGATGCGAAATATATTACTTCACCATTAAAGTTTCACGTTATGAAGTTACAGTAAAAGCATTAAGGGGCAGTTATGGTTAAGTCCTTTAAGGATTTCATCTATGGTGGCTATGTACAGAATAAGATCTTTTGCATCTAATTCACATAACTACTTTTAGTCTGTAATTTGTGTGTTATCTCCTCTCAAGTTTTTTGCCTATTACACTCCTCTTTCCCATTTTTCAGTGTTAATCCAGAATCACACAGTTGGTCAAGATGTCTAAGAAATCTTGAAAGACGAAGGCCCCCATTATATAGGAAGAAGGACAAGCAAAATTGATGTTAATTTTAGATACTACCTGTCAAGGCCTTAGTAAAATCTTGTGGGAAGGCATATATGCTTTACTTGAAGCAGAAAATACAAAGGAGATAGAAGAAGAAGCAACAACTGGTGGAAGTGATGAAATAGAAAACATGCTTAGTGATTTGGCCAGCTCCTTCCTCCATAGAATAGTAGCCCGTGAAAAATTTTTACCATATAATGATCTAGTGAGATGGGTAATCGAAAGTATTAATATAACAGATAGATCTTTCTTCATAGCTGATGGAAGGATGTTTGGGACATTCAAAACTGATAGATTATCCCAAGGTTGAGGAATTTAAGAAGGAAGCCCTAGAGGAAAATAAAGCCTTATCTCAAGAGCTGAATCTACTTTTCCATAAAATATCTCTTATCGACCCATTATGCATCACAACTACATCAATGATCTATCAAGAAGTTAATACTATATTAGAATTTGAGGATGCAGATGATAAGGTCACAAATTACCTCTCCTGGCAAAGCACAGAGGATGGAAGAGCGGCTAAACTACTGAAAATTGAAGAGCTGCATAAAGAAATATTTATTTCACATTGGGAAACACAGTTGATAAATGTAGAAAGGGCTACAACCAGGGCCAGGGCTATAATGAATAATGTGATTGAGCTAGTGAATGTTAATTTAAATGGAGCCAATTTAATTTCTGATTGTTCCCCAAGAAATCTTCCTAAGGCGAAAGTGTTAGAAAATCAATGGAAGCAAGATTTGGCCACCAGAAATGAACAGCTTAAGAGAGTACAAAGCCTTAACTGGGATGGATATTGGTCCTTTTTGGTCAAGCCACACAACCAATAGATGACCATCAAATTCCTTGCCAATGCTTTTGATCACATGATGCCCGAGCTTTCAGATGCCACATACTCAGGACAACTACAATCCAGGATGAGTCATCCTCTAGAAATTCAAAACATGCTCTCAATTTGTTGGTTGCAGATACAAGAGAAGAAATAGATGTAGTGAATCTCTTCAAAGGTGATCACAATACTATTTTTGAAATTCAAATCCCATATTTTAATGTAGGCAATTCCAACAAGTCTCAACGATTTTTGTGGACAATTTGTTTTAATTTTATTATATAAACCCTTTCATGTTATTTTAGAAGGGGTCCTCAATTTGTACAAAACTAGACTTGAGAAGTTTGCACTTCTGCACTTCTTAATTTATTTTTTATAAGCCATGGATCAAGGTTTTAGATTTTTGTGAAAGAGCTTCATCAAGGCCCTGCATTTTTGTATCTCCTTGGAGTTTCTGGAATAAGAAGGTGGAACTAGAATGTTACTTACATAACGAGACCCAAATGCATTTGGTATTTCTATCACTGTTCTTTTTGTCTTGTTTTTTATGTAATTAGCATTCCATTTGATTTTCTATTGTTGATATACTCACATGCTTCAAACAACTCTATATTATGTCACTTCTAAATGATTTAGAATTGTTATATTAAAGATATATGTCAACAATAAATATTAGTATGTTATGCGATATCTTTTAAAAATTACTTTGTTTAATTTCTTAAACAGAGTAATCATTATTTAAATGCATCTTTCTATGGATAAGTAAATAATCTATATTATTATTTGTCTCCTAGGAATCATCAATAATCACATCATTATGAGATTACCCGGGTTATATAGATATATCCGCATAGATTAAATCACCTATAATCTTTATTATACATTTCAAACACTCATTGATCAAACCATACATTATTGGGAAAATGTTCCCATAATATCCAATCAAAGCCACCATACCAAATGGAGAAGGAGTTGTACTAAGGTCCGGACTAGGTGGTTATCCCCGATGTTGGTGCTACAATTTTAGAGGCAACAACATTTTTGGCGCTATAAGGAGGGCTTGAACTATGAATGGCGAGTAAATATAAATCCATACGCCATTCTAAGAGTAAAACTCCCTCACCATCTCCTCCAACTTCTCCTTCGCATTAAATATCCTATTCCGAAGTGAGAAGTTGAAAAGAAAAATACAACACCCATTGCTGAAACCCTAAACACACCAAACAATTCTTCTCTTGAACCCCCTGAAGTACAAGCTTTGATTCATAAACTCCAAGTGTTTTAAATATCCTAGGAAGAGTTTGCATTATCCCAAGGCAGTGTGACTTCGCAATATATCCCATTGTAGTTGCTTACTATGCCAAAGAGCGAAAATCTTGGTATTCCACTAGTTGAATTCCCTCTGCCAAGTCGAAAAAGAGACAGGAAGAAACCATCAAAATCTAACAGTGAGACTTTGTCTTCATCATTTTCCATTCCATCCATACCATTGCAAGGTCATCCATCCATTTACCAACTTCAGATCATAGTCCAAACAGGTACATGAACTTCAAAATCCTCTACCCAATCACTTTCAACTGCGTTGTCACCCTCTTCTAGTATTATCTCAACGATGGCACATAATCAACCTCAAACAAGGCCATGGACCAACCCAGGAGCTGTCCGAATGCCTGCACCTTTGAGGCAATTGCTAGCACATCTTGAAAAATGGTTACCAAAATTTAACCCTGATATTGGCATGTTAGCAGAAGAATATATAAACAATTTCATGTTATCAATCAACTTGAATGGAGTAATGGAAGAAGATGCAGTTGTTAGACTATTTCCATACACTCTACAAGGAGCAGCAAGATCGTGGTACTTTTCATTACCACCAGGGTCTATCAATAGCTGGGATGCTTTTTAGGAACAATTTCTAACTAAGTTTGAAGACGACGGGTCTACAACAACAATGATTAATGATCTCTCCAATCTAAAATCCAAATCAAGGGAACCCATCAAAGACTTCAACTCACGCTTTAATAAACTGTTGAATAAAATTCCCACGACATCCAAGCCTAGTGAGGAAGTCCAAAATGAATGGTATATTTTTGCCTTGCCTTCAAACATAGACATCTTTGTTGATAAAGATTCTAAACCAACATTAGCAGAAAATATGAAGGAAGCAATCACTGTTGAAAAATGTATCCTTGCTTTGGAAAAGAAAAATTCTCTAGAAGAAAGGAAATCCAAAAAAGTTACCTTTAGAGATGATTCAAATAAGAAAGCAATCAAGGACACATATGACATGGAAGGTTTACAAAAAGTTCTTAAAACTATCTCTAATGAAATGGTTGAAATAAAAAAGCAGGTAGCTGAAACTTCTATGAAAAGACCATTTAGAAACTTTAAAAGAAATCATCCAACTGATTCTAAACCACCTAATGCTATATCTAATGTAGAATCGGATCTAGATGATTATGAAGATGAAGATATTGTTTTATTAGCTGAAGAAATGGAAGAAGATGAAACAATTGAATGTCATGGAATGTGGTACTTTATCTTACCCAACATTGATAATGAAATTGAACAGGAAGCTCTCCCAATAAATACCAAAAGGAAAAGTATAGTAGAGCCTAATCAAGCAAATTCAAAGAAGAAAACATCAAGTCCTTTTACTAAACAAAGCTCCCACAAAGAAAACTCCAGTTGTTTCTCCCCACTATCCACCATCATCCTCCCCCCCCCCCCCCCCCCCCCCCCATCATCTAAAACGCTGGTAGTTTCAGATTCCATGGATTATAACATTGTTGAAGACATGAAGAAGACTCAAGCAAATATTTCTTTACATGAACTTAGCAATCTCAAACATCAACAAAAGTTGTTTCTTAAAGAATTAAATGCAGTACCTTCTTCTCCTCTTCCAACTAGTGTATTATCCAAGGCTACCAGAGGATCATGTAAGCCAACATCTGATAAGGTAGATGCTATTGATGTTGTTTTAATTAGGGATAGTTCAAATTCTCATACTCCTACTTTTCTCTTGAATTATGAGATCTACAATAAAAATTTGCATAACTGCTTGATAGATTCAGGGGCTTCATCAAATATAATTCCAGCCTCAGTTTGCTCTAAGTTAAATATTGAGCCACAAAAGTATGAAGTCCATATTTTTCAATTAGATGGAGATAAGGTACAAGTTTTAGGAGAGATAAATTCAGTTACTATCAAATTATCAGTTGATCCCAGGGTTTTCCAAAGAATAGATATATTAATTGCTGACATCCTTGAGTTTTATGGTTTGATCCCTAACAGAAATTGGTCTGAAAAACTTTACGATTATATTTCATCTGATTGGTCTCACATGTGGCTTCCCTATAATGGGAAACCAAATCAAATCAGAATAGATCACAAAAAACATTTGACTCATACAGTAACTGAGTTTGAAGAAGAAAATCAACCTGTAGCCTTCAATAATAACATTCTTGGAAACTATTCGGCTGAATCATTTTTTGGGAATTTTAATGCTCAACAATCTCCTTTTCCTATTAATAGTGTCATGTCACAAATCGAAAATTTCTCCCATACTGATACCTCAAAGTGTGTTAGTGTTGCAGATGAACTTGTAAATAAGCCTGTAAATAAGCCTTTATTTTGGTCTTTGTATTTTGATGGATCAAAATCTAATGACGGTGCAGGAGCAGGATGTATTTTAGTTAGTCCAGAAGGAGAAAAAATGATGTTATCATGTAGATTAGAATTTGAGTGTACCAATAACACTGCAGAATATGAGGCATTGATTCAAGGGCTCTATAAAGCAATAGGCCTGAATATCCAATATCTGAAAGCATGTGGTGATTTCGAAATTATCATTAAACAAGTGAGAAATACTATCCATTATCTCTCAAGGCATCTCAAACATTATTAATCGCTTGTTCAAGATCTCATAACTCATTTTCTGGCATTTGACATTTCTCCTATTCCTAGATCACAGAATGCAGCAGCCGATCTTTTGGCTAATGTTGCTTCTAAACTCCTTCCATCTGAGGATTATAGTCCAGATAGGTTTTCTATTGAATTAATTTTTCAGCCATCTATCCCATATAATGTCACCAATTGGCATGTGTTTAATCATAATGAGGATATCTTAAATTTCTTGACTTCTGAAGGATCTTATGATGATTAGATTTTCGATGAAAGAGACCATGATTTTCAATTAATGTCATCAATTGGCATGTGTTTAATCATGATGAGGATATCTTAAATTTCTTGACTTCTGAAGGATCTTATGATGATCAGATTATCGATGAAAGTGATCATGATCTTCAATTAAAGCAAAGACTCAATGAAAATCCTATTCCTAAATCTATGGTCAAGCTAGAAGATCTTTATGATATTAAGGATAGATTCAAAAAGGTCACTAATGCAAAACTTCAAAGTTCTACTTTAAGGTTTGAATTAGTAAATCTCGGCACTAAGGCCAAACCACAAAATGTCAATCTAGGACTTGGACTTTCATCAGATGAAAGATTTGCTTTCATTAGATTATTAAAGAAATACAAAAATGTTTTCACTTGGAATTACGAAGATCTGAAAACTTATGATATCTCTATGATTCAACACACAATCCAATGATTTCTTATGAGAAACCTGTACAACAGAAGCTGAGGAAAATTCACCCAAATCTTGAAAGTAAAATCAAAGCAGAGTTGAATAAACTCCTTAAATCCAAAATAATCTTTCTTGTCGGACATTCTAAATGGGTCTCAAACTTAGTACCTGTAAGGAAAACGATTGGTGATATTAGGATTTGCATAGATTTTAGAAATATCAACAAAGCATGTCAAAAAGATAATTTCCCATTACCAAAAATGGAGTAGATACTTAAACCATTAGCTATCTCAGAGTTAATGTCTTTTCTTTATGGTTTTTCAGGGTACAATCAGACACTGGTACACCCAGACGATAGTTTAAATACTACATTCAGAACTAAATGGGGAACCTATGCTTATCAGAAAATGCCTTTTGGTTTGATAAATGCTGGAGCTACTTTCCAACGAGCCATGGATATAGCCTTAAAAGGCTTGATCAATAGGACAGTCATTGTTTACTTAGATGACATAACTGTCTATTCTAAGAAAAAGAGCAATCATTTGCATGATTTAAAACAGATCTTTGAATGTTGCAAAAAGTATGGGATTTCCTTAAATCCCAAGAAATCATTCTTTGCTCTTAATGAAGGTAAACTCTTAGGATTTATTGTATCCAAAGATGGAATATACATTGATCCTGACAGGATAAAAGATATTTCTGATATCACTTTGCCGCATAATAAGAAATCTATGCAATCATTTTTGGGACAGATAAATTTTGTGAAGGGATTTGTTCCTAATTTTTCTCATATAGTTTTTCCCTTGCAATCCATGATTAAGAAAAAATTAGTCTTCAAATTGGGACATAATGGAAAAGAGGCCTTTTACTCGATCAAAAAAGAAATCATTAATGCTCCTGCATTGACTACTCTGAATTTTTCTAGTTATTTTATTTTGTATACTTTGGCCATTGAAACATCTTAGTAACGCTGTTGTTTTAACACAGATAAATGACTAGCAAGTAGAAGCACCCATATCTTTCTTTAGTTCTAATTTGCAAGGCGATGAGCTCAACTATTTCGAAGTTGAAAAACAGGCTTTCATTGTATTTAATTCTATCAAACACTTTAGACTTTTCATCCTAAAAACACACACTAAAGTAATAGTCCCATTTTCTGTAGTGAGGTAATTGCTAGTTCAAAGAGAAGTAGGAGAGAAGAGAGCTAACTGGATAAAAACTTTACAAGAGTATGATATCAATATTAAACCAGCGAAAATTGTTAGAGGAAAAGGTTTTTGCAGGTTATTGGCAGGAGCTTCCAATATTCCAGACCATGAAGATTCAGATAATACTACACAAGTAAATGAGATAAGTATCATTAATTCTGAATCTCAATATGATGATCTAATCTTTTACTTAAAAAATGGATATGCTCCCCCTGAATTCAGTTACAAAAATAAATGTGCCTTAAGATTAAAAGCCAAACACTTTGAAATCATTGATAATGTGTTATTTAGGAGAAACTATGATTCAATTTTATTAAGATGCCTAGAAAAAACTGAAGCACAAACGATTTTGAAGGAATTGCATGATGGCCCAGTAGGTGGACATTTTGGAGGAGACACTATAGCTCACAAAATACTACATGCTAGATATTATTGGCCAAATTTGTTTAAAGATTCCCATGACTACGTAAGGAAATGTAAGATATGCCAAACTGTTAGCGAAAGACAAAGGAAACCATCCTTTCCTTTACAACCAGTAAACATTGAGCAACAATTTGAATAGTTGGGGCTTGATATTATAGGAGATATTGTTCCACATTCTTCCAAGAAACACAAATACATCCTCATAGCCATGGACTACTTGACAAAGTGGGTAGAAGAAACTCCACTAAAGGTAGCCAATTCTGATGCAATTATTGAATTTATTGATCAGTTCATCATTACAAGGTTTGGTTTACCTAACGCGCTTATTTTTGATATTGCATCTTATTTTTCTGGGACTAATATAGTTTAATTTTCTCTTAAGAGAGGTTTTAAGTTAAAATACTCTGCAAATTACTCTCCTTGAGGAAATGGCTTAGCAGAGTAAACTAACAAGAATCTGATCAATATTATTAAAAGAACTGTTGATCAAGACCAAAAAAATTGGCATAAATCTTTCATATTTGCATTATGGACAGATCGCATAACTAAGAAGGCCTCAATAGGTACTTCCTTTTAACTTGGTGTATGGGAAAGAAGTTGTAATACCACCAAATTTAGCACTCCCATCTCTAGCCCTAGTGCAATTCATTGAAGAAATTCCTTCCTCCTCTATTCAATTGAGGTTTGATCAAATCCTTAAATTGGATGAGGAAAGAGAAAAGGCCAAAATTGCTCACGCAAAACATCAGCAAGTCATTACACCTTCTTTTGATGAAATTTCTGCCAGCTCAAAAACATTACAGAGTGGTGATCTTGTTTTGAAATGGGACAAAGTACATGAAGACAAAGGTAAGCATACGAAATTTCAAAAGATGCGGCTTAGACCATTTCAGATAGTTGAAAAGATAGGGTCATCAACGTTTCTACTGCAAGACTTATCAGGAAAGAGAGATTCTCTTCCTGTGAATGGGCTTATCTTAAAGAAATTCTTTTCCTAAGGAGGTAACCCCTTCTTACCTATACATATTCTTTATGCAAGCTAGTTTCTTTTAGAAAATAATGTTGTAAATAGTCTACCATTGGCTTTTCACTATTGAAAATCTCTTTGAAAGAATATTGTGAATACTTTCTTTCAAAAAGTAGAAACTTTCAAGGAAATAATTACAGTTTTGGAAATTAGATAAAACATGAAACTCTGAGATCCTCTTTAAATTTGTGAAATCTTCCAAACCTTGAAAATATAGTAAATCATTTTGAGTTTTATCAGTTGAGAAAGGTTATTTATAAAAAGGTAAAGGCTTTCTCTAGCTAAGCATCCATAACTCTAAAATTGTCATCCACAAACTCTTGAGGAGTAATTCATTCACCCCATCCACTACGTTTATGATTTTTTTCAGAGTGTAGTTCTAAAATATCTTTGATTTAAAAGATAAGAGGTCTCATGACGAGCCTACTTACCATGATCATAGGGAACTAATTAAACTAACATTACCAATACTGCATATCAAAACAGGGTAATGGTTTATAATCATAAGACAAGGGGTCTCATTACGAGCCAACTTGTTTAGTTCAATTACAACCAATGAATGGCATTGTCATCTTTTGACTCCCAAACTAGGACAATGGATTTTATCCAAAAAACAAAAACAAAAAAATAAAAAATGAAAATACATGTAGATATATCTTTCTGGATTTATCTTTCAAAAGTTATACTCTTAGATGGATGGTACAATGAATGATTTATGGTCAAAAGGTATCCTTGTCAAGACTATAGATGTTTGCTAGCAGCAGAGGCACTACCTATGACAAAATAGTAAATTTAAAAGCTAAGTTGGAAGAGCCCTCTACTTTATCTTTAACAACCAATCAATCTTGAAGAAACCAAAAAAATGTTTTTATTTTATCATAAGGGTTTGTAAAAGAAATTGCAAAATCGACATTTTGTTTATTCAGAGTAAAAAAATTTATTTGACCAATTCTTAGATAGTTTTCTTTTCCTCAATTGATTCTACTTAAGAAAGTTTTAGAAATTTCTTTATTTTTCAAAGATAACTGGTTTTCTTAGTGAATCGACAATTGTTGTGCTATACAACAACCCCCCATTTCAATTTTTAATTTTAGTCTTAAAATGCGAAATAAGAAATGGGTCCCCTTTAGAATATAAAAAGCAATAAAACTTTTGAATAAAATAGATTTTCCATATTTGTCATATAAAAGTTTCTTTATGAGTATTTAGGGCCACTCATTGCAAATCACAATTTTTTAGAACCCATGAACAGCCAGTTGGAAAGTTGCAATGTGATCAAAGTCATAGCAAAACCCTCATCACGAATTTTTAATCAAAATATGCCATTTACAAAAATATGCTCTGATATAACAATTGTGTCTCACACATCCTTTATCCCAAGGAATGACTTATAGCTTTTCATTGAAACCTTGCGATGCGATAAGACTATCGCAATCACATTTCACCGATTCATAGGAGAGCAGCCAAAACACTCCATTGAAAAATTACGATGCAACATAAATATCGCATATCGCGCTCTCGATAAATGAAAGTAATAAATACTATGAATACATGTGATATAGGGATAAATAAATTATAAATAAAAACATGACTTGCCAAGTTTGAAACCTGTCGTCTCCCCATGCCAGCTTAGCACTCATCGTAATCGTAGCAATGTAAAGAAACATTTTGAGCATGGTGTTTGTAACTCTTGATTTGCGATATGCTATGGTTCCACAAATATTAAAATAATACAATCGCTAATCGCAAATCACAGAGTCACGATGCCTGTTCTAAAAAAGGACCGTTACAAAACCTGTGATGCGACATATATTACTTCAGCATTAAAGTTTCACATTATGAAGTTATGGTAAGAGATTTAAGGGGTAGTTATGGTTAAGTCCTTTAAGGATTTCATCTGTGGTGGCTATGTATAGAATAAGATCTTTTTCATCTAATGCGTATAACTGCTTGTAGTTTGTAATTTGTGTATTACCTCCTCTCAAGATTTTCGCCTATTAAACTTGTCTTTCTCATTTTGTGGTGTTAATCCAAAATCATACAATTGGTCAAGATGTTTAAGAAAACTTGAAAGACAAATGCCCCCATTACAGTGGAAGAAGGACAAGCAAAATTGGTGTTAATTTCAGATACTACTTGACATCAAGGCCTTGGTAAAATCTCATGGGAAGGCATATATGCTTTACTTGAAGCAAAAAATCCAAAGGAGATAGAAGACGAAGCAAAAACTGATGGAAATAATGAAACAGAAAACATGCTCAGTGATTTGGCCAGCTCCTTCCTCCATAGAATAGCAGCCCGTGCAAAAGTTTTACCATATAATGATCTAGTGAGATGGGTAATCGAAAGTATTAATATAACAGATAGAGCTTTCTTCACAGCTGATGGAAGGATGTTTGGGACATTCAGACTTGAAGGTTTCAAGAGAATGTATCACTTGTCAGATCCCCAACGACACTACAACAAATCATTCCTGGAAGCTTTCGCTAAGGAGAATCAGATAGAGTCAGACCCTATCAAACAGTGGATACATTTTCCTAACAAGCATAAACATGAATCTTCTGTTATGTACTCTATGGATTCCTTAGCATCTCCATATTGTTATGCTACTGTTATGCTATGTAGGCTCTTTGGAAGCCCTGATTCTACTAGATTTTCTATAGAAATGGTTCCATTGATAGAAGCAATGATCAACTCCTTTTTTATGGATTGAGAAACTATTCTATCAGATAAAATGGCCATTCAAATACTAGATTATAGAAAGAACAGATTTGTCACCACCCGAGTTGTGCCCCCATTCTATATGAGTGCTTACATAATGGACAAAATCTATTTTAATTCCGACTTTCCCATCCTAGGTTGGAAATGGACCGTTCAGGATCCAACCCGAATTCATATTTATCATAAGTACTTATCGAAGTCTAAATACAAGAATCATTTATACAGGATTTGCAATGGTTTCATTTTACGTGTCCATAAAGACATCTTTAATAAACCTACTCCTCGGCTGTCTGACGAGAGTATCATTGATTTAACCTCAATCAGTAGTTGGCTCATGGAAGAGAAGTTCACCTATATTAGGGTTTTTGGTAGTATTACAGATCCCTGTGTCCTTCCACTCTACATTCCAAATAAGCTATTAGCTAGGGAAATATCCTACCAGATAGTGGAAAAATGGATGTCTAGAAACCTTAAAGACTTTAAGAAATAAGTGTGGCCTTCATTCCCCCTTCGCTGTGGCACTTACACATTGCATGATTTTAAACATGCCGAGAAAGAAGCAGAGAAAAAAAAGGATCTGAGTCTAGCGATTATTCCTAAAAGACAATATGATCCAAACAAGGTCGCGTTCAATTTCACCACTCAGGTGAAAGTTAGTAAATTCCTACACGAGAATAATGAGTTTGATGACTTATTCGCTTCAGTAGAGTTATTCTCACAAGTAAGCCATCTAGAAAGATTCAAATTGGGAGCTGAGAAGATGGACAAATTCATGGAATACACGACATGGAGGTTACTAACAGTACCTCTAGATTTATTAAATACTACCCCTATTGTCTAGAAAACAGAGCACATCAGGGATCAGACCAATGAACCACTTGGCATAGATGTTCATATTGACCCCATCTTGATTAAAGAATGGGAGAAATGTGATCAACAAATAGAAATCCAGAGTGACCCCCAAAACATTATCACATCAACATCGCCCACAACACAACGGCCCATCGTTCCTGATAATGCGATTGAAGGAGCACCCAGTAAACACATAGCTCAGAAAGATATTGAAATAATCCCTGAAAATCCTTCAGGAGAAATTACATTGAATATTCAGGAAATACCACCCTTGGATGTATTTTACAGCCCAAAACATAGGGTTTTAGTCAAGAGGCAAAGGAAAAAGAGAAAAATAGACCAGACATCATCCACAACTCCTCAATCTGAATTTATGAATGTTATATGGAAGGATTCAGAGGTCAATCCTTCTGAGGATTTGACTAAGTTATCTCAATTTGTAGGGGCATACACAGCTGCTAAAATTGATAAGGCAACTGAAGTTAACCAATTGATCAAAGAAAAGGATCAAAGGATTAATTAGCTTGAAGAAAAAATAGCAGTAGAACAAGAGAAGATTAACTGGCTTGAGGAACAGTTGGTAGAGTAAAAAGAAAAGAACAACCAGCTTGAAGTACAATTAAACCTAGAGAAACTGAAGATTGACCAACATGCCATCCAAAAACAACAACAATTGTCTCAAGAGTGTGAAAAACTTCAATTGACATGTCAATAAGAAATTAAGGCTAAAGAGGAGAAAATCACATAACTACAACTCTATATAGAATAGTTCAGAGATTATCCCAAGGTTGAGGAGTTTAAGAAGGAAGCCCTAGAGGCAAATACAACCTTATTGTTACCGGGAATAGTGTCTATGCAGAATTGCTAATCCCACTAAGGCTGGTAGATACCTTAGAAACAAACAATACTAAAACCACTTTCGTTTTCCTTTATGAGAAGTAGATGATAGAAGAATAAAGGAGACCAACCTTTGTCTTGTGCTTGGTTCCTTGTTTGATTCTTTCCCCTCCTGGTAGATCTTTGCCACTCGCTTCCTCGTCTACCCAAATTCAAAGAGAACCTGTAGAATCAAAGCAGCATAATACTATCCAAGAACGAAGATCTACTATCATAAGCAATATAGGACCAGATATATATTAGCCACACAAATGCATAAATCATCAATCATACAAGAATGTGGAGGAAAACTTGAATAGCTTTATTGATAATCAAGAAAGAGCCAAGAGAATTACAACCAATTGTTTTGACCCAGCATCATCCTCTCAACAAGAAGCCCTTCTTCACCTCATGAAAAGCTTAGATCACCAAACACTATGATGTTACACCAAGAAACCAACAACACTTCCTTACAAGGTGCAAAATTCCAGCCTCTGGATCTCTGGGATGAGGGATCCATCTATAGATGTTTGTAAGGGGGGTGAGTCAGCTTTTGAGGTTTGAGTAGTGGCTTCTCTCTGATAGTTCTTGATTCCACTTGGAGATTGATGATCTCTTACTCATCTCTGGGCGAATGCAGAGAGGCAAGTGTCACAGGAGAAGTTTCTGGAAGATTCCATGCTTCTCCACCTCGCAGATTGACCCTGCCATTTGTCCACTCTCTCCCATCGCACCCCATTGAAGGGCTTTTCAATAGGCATCACACCTACTGAGTGTACTTAGGTGGGATGCAATGCACTTTGACCATGGAGTAGGTGAAATGATCCAGTTTTGACCAGTTCTGAGTAGTTTTTCATGGAGAACTTCTGGGAGAAGCTGTAATCAGTTGAGCTTGTTCTTTTAAGGGTTGGAACAACATCTTTAGGGATTGAGGAGCCCTTAGTTTATGGACATTTATGATTGGGGTTGCAGTGCCCAAAAATGTCTATAATAGTTGCCCCCTAAAGCATGAGGTTGTTAATTTTTTATGTCGGGTGAAATGCTTTATCATGAGGATCCGAAGTTTTTCAAGCTGGAAGGCGACCTGTAATAAGATACAATACAATACATTATCTTCATAATATTTCATGATCTAGCTGAGGCGGGCATTTCCCATGCTGAGCTTTATAAATTCATTCTCATGTACATAGGACAAACAATCGTCTGAGTGTAGACTGATGATTCTGGTAGAGCCATCATCCCTTAGATTGGATGATTATCTGTGCAGCAATGATGTACATTTAATGTCTTTATTTTCCTAAATATATATCGTAGCCCGGATGGATGAAACTAGATCCGGGGTCTTCAATCTCGTTCGATCTTCATGAAAAGTACAAGTTGATCCATGTGAGAAATGTTCTGGAGTCGAACATAGAAAGACATCGCCTAATTACCAACCAATGATGTAAGTTGTTAACAGGTGCGAGAGGAATCACCGATAATGATGATGAACCTCAAGGTACTACAGTACAATTCACGTGGTGTGAATAAGGGACTTGGTGTCGAACACCACGCAAAATCTTTCGGTCGAAGGCCATTGATGTAAACCTGTCGCCGGAAGTGAGAAACTTGCCATTAAGGCATGCAAGCTTCAAAGTACTGAAAGGGTTGTTCCTAGATCGACTTCTTGGATAATGAGCTGATGTCGACAAGAAGCGATCTGTCATAGGAGGGCCTTAGTGAATCCCACATCAATGACATGGAACGGAGCAACTGATTTTAATGGAGGTGAAAACAATCTGATGACATAAGGTTCAGGGTGGCAGTCATGAAAGGATGGAGCGTGAATGTATTGCAGTGGGTGAGACACAGGTGAATTCTCTGAGCGACTTCTCTTGAACATACCAGCGACACTGACATGATGGATTGGTAGCATTAACCCCAAATATGGATGGTATGATGGAACCATGGTGATATGACCGGTGAATGGAACAACCCAACCCAACTAGGATGCAGAGTGAAAGTGTCATGTTCAAGAGCGACTTGCTACCAATGAAGTATCTTCAAGTTTTCTTCCCAATTTTTCCCCAGTCATTGCTGACTAGTACCTCTTTATTTTTGTCAAGCTTGAGGAGGATAACATATGCTTGTTCTATAATTTTCCCTTTGGGCAAACCCATCGCTATGTTTTAACGAGCCTAGTGATAGTGAAACTCGTTCATGTCTGTTATGGACAAGTTTGTCGCTATTCGGTTTTAACGAGTTTAACGAGAAAGATAACTCAGTCCTTTTCAATTTTAGAGAGTCTGAAAAGGGACGTAAAGAAGACTCCAAAAATCCTTTTTCATCATATAATCCCTTAAGTCCGAAAAAGTATAAAATAATACAAAAGGGATGAATTTTCGGTAATTTCAACGAGCCGAACAAAGCAAGCGCTCGATCTTTTTGTGTAATAATCCCTCAGGTCCAAAAAGATCAAAAGCTAAAGGAGGGATAGCACTTCTGGTCACTTTAACGAGCTGGAGAGGCCAATCACTCGGCAATATTTTCATATTTTACGAGTCATTTGTAAAGAGCTTAAAGGAGACTCGTCTTTTGAGGAACGAGTGATAAATTTGGGTAGCAGCTAATTCTAGGTGAGGTTTGGAATTTTCCAGTCATGGCAGTGTCATAAGGAAGGCTAACAGGATCACTGTTCACAGCTGTTCCTCAAAAAGGGTAAACAATCAAGTGTAAGTGAATGATCGGCCAATACAGAGTGGAGGTGATGATGAGAACACGACCAAGGCTTCAAAGGCTGAAGTAATACATTCACGATGGTTATTTACCGGAAATTGGTTCATTTTTTGTTTTAAAATGAGCTTAAACTCTGGAGGAACATTTGCTTATTGCTTATGTTTATTTTTTAACGAGCTTGAAGTCCACGTTAAAACTGCTCAATCCAGTCATATAATAAGGATGTCTCATCTAAAAACGACATTTTTTCAAAACTTTGCCCCGCATCCTTCCTTTATGCAAGTTAGGAAACAACCAATCCAAAAAAAAGATAAATAGTCGCTCTTTGCTTGCATGCCAAAAGGTTTGCATGCCCCCAGGTATAGCGAAAAATTTCCAGGTTACCAAAGATTGTTCTATCCATACTTCAGGCAAAAAACTTCTTCGACGATGTTTACCGAAATAGATAAAGGTGAGTGGCGCAGACGCCTCCACACACATAACTTTGACTAGGGAATCTTATTCCAGTCTAATCCCATTTTCCTAAATGGACGGGTGTGTCAGACTAGTCATATATCCTTCGCGGAAACCTGCCCTATACCTGAAGTTTTCCTACCGAAGCAGACCAGGGTGCATGCCCCTTGGGTTTCAGTCATGTCCCCCGAATCACTCGCGCTCCTCAGGTGGACGGACTGGGGATTGATGAGACATTCCTTGCGTGAAAAGACCATTCAGGGTTGGTGTATTACTATTTGCTATGTGTGAACCGAGAAATGAAAGCTGGTCTACGAGCTTGACCACTCTTCCTTCGTGCGGAAAACACATTACTCTAAAGAGTGAGGAGACAATGGCTTCCATGCAATAAATATAGACTCGTCCAAGGAGTAGATTATAATCCAGGGGTCCTTGGACTACCATTACGTTCATATGAATGGTTTTCCTTCTCAATGTTATCGGCACATTGGGAAGGATCCCTAACGGTCGACTGGTTCCTTTGTCAAATCATGTTAGATTTCTCATTTCAGGAAAAAGCGATGGCAAACCAAGCAATTTCCAAGCAGTCGAGGAAAGGTTACTCACATAAGCCCCTCCATCTATGATGGTACCAACCATGAACATTCTATATATTTGAGTAATGATTTGAAATGGTACACTAGCCGGTAAACGGGGTCTGCCTAGTTGATTCGAGTCGAAGGAAAGAACTAGGTTGCTTGGAGGTGGGACCGAATAGACGGCCGGATATGACCCTGAAGAACTTCCTTCCTGCAGTAAAGGAACGGGTATATTTCCCCCATGTTCTTGTAAGTCTGTGCTTACGAAGAGAATTTGAACGGTGTCGTTCTTGTTTTCTTTGGTGATTGTATCATCTGAATATGGATCCTCTGAAGGCGAGACCAACTCAACTGCCGCCTCGACCTTTTGACTTTCATCTAGTATGGATTCAGATGGTTTTTCTTCAATAATAGATGCTTTGGCCGACCACAAGGGCGTGTTAGCCAGATTTTCAACTAGTGACGGACTCAGCAAGAGTTTATTATATCCAGGAGGAAGTAGTAACGGTGAAACTGGACGATCGTCCAAAACTCTTTTAGCCTCGTCTAAGAAGGGACAACGGTGGACGGCATGATCACCTTCGCACAGCTTACAAGGAAATTTACATTTTCCTTTTTTTCCAGGGGCTTCACTTTCACTAGTTGATGGTGTACTTTCAACATGATCATCAGAGGTTGATGACACCAGATTGTGCAAATGAGGAGACCAGTCCCTTAAGATCCGAGGAATGTAAGGACAATCTCGATTAAAGTGGCCTCCCTTGCAAATGACACATGGCGATTTAGGCCTGGATGGTGCAGTGTGTGGATTTTCACTAGATGATGTCTGGTCACCCCTTTTCGCCTTTGGCTCCTTCTTCTTCTTCTCGGTTACTTGATTTTTAGCTTTACCAGCTTCATCAAGCGATGATGAAGGAGGAGAGGAAGAATTGGATGAAGTAGATGGTTGGGGGGTAACTTTGGTATCATTTAGTTGCTGACTCGATTGTTCAGGAATCATGGGGTTCTGAACGACAGAAGTTGAGAAGAGCCATACGGGCAAGCCGATTGTCAATCCTGGAAGTGACAATGTGGCCATATGGGGTGCACCAATATCTCCCCAAGAGGAGAAGGGACTAGGATTTCCTCCAAGTGGAACTCCTTGGTTGGTGGACTCCATTTTCTCAACCTAATACCAACGTAGGAAAGGTGATGATTATTCCGTTTAAAATAAATTTTAGACGCTTTGACATAACTTGTTTTTTAAATTTTTAAGAGTCGAGAAAAAACAAAATATGACTCTAGATGATTGCCCCCAGGTATAGCGAAAAATATCCAAGTTACCAAAGATTGTTCTATCCGTACTTCAAGCAAAACACTACTTCGGCGATGTCTACCAAAATAGAAAAAGGTGAGTGGCGCAGATGCCTCCACACGCATAAATTTGACTAGGGAATCTTATTCCACACTAATCCCATTTTCCTAAACAGACGAGTGTGTCAGACTAGTCATATATCCTTCGTGGAAACCTGCCCTATACCTGAAGTTTTCCTGCCGAAGCAGACCAGGGTGCATGCCCCCAGGTTTTCAGTCATGTCCCCCGAATCACTCGCGCTCATCAGGTGGACGGACTGGGGATTGATGAGACATTCCTTGCGTGAAAAGACCATTCAAGGTTGGTGTATGACTATTTGCTATGTGTGAACCGGGAAATGAAAGATGGTCTACGAGCTTGACCACTCTTACTTCGTGCGGAAAACACATACTCTAAAGAGTGAGGAGACAATGGCTCCCATGCAATAAATATAGTCTCATCCAAGGAGTAGATTATAATCCAGGGGTCCTTGGACTACCATTATGTTCATATGAACGGTTTTCCTTCTCAATGTTATCGGCACATTGGGAAGGATCCCTAACGGTCAATTGGTTCCTTTGTCAAAGCCTGTTAGATTTCTCATTTCAGGCAAAAGTGATGGCGAACCAAGCGCTTTCCAAGCAGTTGAGGAAAGGATACTCATAGAAGCCCCTTCATCTATGATGGTACCGACCATGACCATTCTATATATTTTAGTAATGATTCGAAATGGTACACTAGTCGGTAAACGGGGTATGCCTAGTTGATTTGAGTCGAAGGAAAGAACTAGGTTTCTTGGAGGTGGGACCGAATAGACGGCCGGATATGACCCTGAAGAACTTCCTTCCTGTGGTAAAGGAACAGGTATAGTGCCCCCATGTTCTTCTGAGTCTATGCTTACGAAGAGAATTTGAACGGTTCCGTTCTTGTTTTCTTTGGTGATTGTATCATTTGAAGATGGATCCTCTGAAGGCAAGACCGGGTCAACTGCCGCCTCGACCTTTTCACTTTCATCTGGTATGGATTCAGATGGTTTTTCTTCAACGATAGATGCTTCGGCCGACCACAAGGGCGTGTCAGCTGGATTTTCAACTAATGACGGACTCAGCAAGAGTTTCTTATATCCAGGAACGGTGAAACCGGACAATTGTCCAAAACTTTTTTAGCCTCGTCTAAGAAGGGACAACGGTGGATGGCATGATCGCCTTCGCACAGTTTACAAGGAAATTTACATTTTCCTTTTTGTCCAGGGGCTTCACTTTCACTAGTTGATGGTGTACTTTCAACATGATCATCAGAGGTTGATGACACCGGATTGTGCAAACGAGGAGACCAGTCCCTTAAGATCCGAGGAATGCAAGGACAATCTCGATGAAAGTGGCCTCCCTTGCAATTGACACATGGCGATTTAGGCCTGGACGGTGCAGTGTATGGATTTTCGCTAGATGATGCCTGGTCGCCCCTTTTCGCCTTTGGCTCCTTCTTCTTCTTCTCTTTCTTCTTCTTCTCCTTCTTCTTCTCGGTTACTTGATTTTTAGCTTTACCAGCTTCATCAAGCGAAGAGGAAGGAGGAGAGGAAGAATTGGACGAAGTAGATGGTTGGGGGGTAACTTTGGTATCATTTAGTTGCTGAATCGATTGTTCAGGAAACACGGGGTTCTGAATGACAGAAGTTGAGAAGAGCCATATGGGCAAGCCGATTGTCAATCCTCGAAGTGACAATGTGGCCATATGGCGTACACCAATATCTCCCCAAGAGGAGAAGGGACTAGGATTTCCTCCAAGCGGAAATCCTTTGTTAGTGGACTCCATTTTCTCAACCTAAGACCAACGTAGGAAAGGTGATGATTATTCCGTTTAAAATAAATTTTAGACGCTTTGACACAACTTGTATTTTCAATTTTTAAGAGTCGAGAAAAAGCAAAAGATGACTCTAGTCACCTTCGATTTTTAATGAGCTTGAAGTGACAAGCACTCAGATGGACCTTTTCCTTTAAGGAGTCTGAAAAGGAATGAAAGAGACTACTCTAGAAATCTAGACAAAGGGATTACCAAACCAATCGCAAAACTGCAGAATACTTTTTACGGTACGACAGTCAATCTTCCTGAATGCTGTGTTTAGTGCATGGCGATCGATAGGGCGGCAGACACGGATTCCTATGGATAAAGGATAAAGCCTATTGTGGTCTCCCAAAATATACTTGATGGTACGTGGGAGCACAATTTCGTACTGGCACTTGTCATCTCAAAGTGGAGGAATCACCCAACCAACAGTGAAAACAACAGTTACCAGGCTTTACGACGCCGGAATACGTCTCTAGCCTAGACGTCTAGATGTTGTGAGTTAGGTTCCAAAGCGTTGTTAGATTCATTAAATTTATTTTATAGTTGATCTTGCTTAAGAAATTTTCCTTTTAGGTTCACCACGTGATGTAGATGTACAATTCCTAAAATGCAATCTAAGATGACAAACAATCATTTATCTTCTTTATGCAATGAAAATCCTAGCTACTAAGGAAAGAGAGATGATCATTCTTTCAACATAGAGCAAAGAGCACACACTATATGAACTGTCCTAAATCAAACCAACAAACAGTCTAAATGCAAATGCACATGCATGTATTTGTTTTCAGCCTTCTTAATCTGTGAATGATAAAAAGAAACCTAATGCGCAAATCTGAATTATTTTTTAAAGCGACAATTACTAACAAGTTTCTTTTCAAAATCAAAATGAAGACAATGTCGACACTTTGCGATTTGGAATTGAAAACTTGCTTTCGACACTTGAAAAACTACTAATTCAGATCAAATACAAGAGTAACAATGTAACCGACTATCAATAACAATCAGATTCTCTTTTATGACTGAAAACAACACTTGCGACACTTTCAAATCAAGAAACGACAGTTCAATTACGCTACTTCTTTGCAAAAGAGAATTGATAATGACTAAAAAATACATAAAAACATGTATAGTTCTTTGCACAATGGAGGCGGAATAATGGCAAGGAAGGGGGTTTCAATAGAGTTGTACTGACTACTAACAGCAAAAATCTAGAATAGAACTGAAAAGAGTGAATACAGAAGTCAAAATCTAAGAGCAGAGGAGGTCTGATCAGTGCACCTGCAGCACTGGGAAAGTGAAATGCAACGCACTTATCCCACTCGGGAAGTGCGATGCATTCAGGATCCTGAGAAGAGACAGTGCGATGGACTAGGGATGAGACTTTGATTGGGTTCCGGGTCACAGTTTGCAGTTCAGTTCAGGGATTTAGGCCGAGCAAGTGGTAATCAGTAAATCAATCACAGGGGTAGATCCAAAGAGGTTACTAGAGCCACCACAAGGGCAATTAGAGAGCTTGTAAATCAGTTGTTCAATTCATAAAAAAACCCGGAGATAGACTGAAGCAGTGTTGATCTACTTTGCACTTGCAAAGAAAATGCAGTTCGAAGGCTAGCTGGCTTGACTTTAGGCTCCGTCTGTAAGTTTATAAAGTAAACAAATGCAGATAAACAAACAATCTATTCGCTCCCCAGCAGAATCACCATTTTGTTACCGAGAATAGTGTCTATGCAGAACTGCTAATCCCACTAAGGCTGGTAGCTACCTTAGAAACAAACAATACTAAAACCACTTTCGTTTTCCTTTATGAGAAGTAGATGAGAGAATAATAAAGGAGACCAACTTTTTTCTTGCGCTTGATTCCTTGTTTGATTCTTTCCCCTCCTAGTAGATCTTTGCCACTCACTTCCTCGTCTACCCAGCTTCAAAGAGCACCTGTAGAATCAAAGCAGCATAATACTATCCAAGAACAGAGATCTACTATCATAAACAATATAGGACCAGATATATATTAACCACACAAATGCATAAATCATCAATCATACAAGAATTTGGAGGAAAACTTGAATAGCTTTATTGATAATCAAGAAAGAGCCAAGAGAATTACAACCAATTGTTCTGACCTAGCATCATCCTCTCAGCAAGAAGCCCTTATTCACCTCATGAAAAGCTTAGATCACCGAACACTATGATGTTACACCAAGAAACCAACAGCACTTCTTTACAAGGTGCAAAATTCTAGCCTCTGGATTTCTGGGATGAGGGATCCATATATAGATGTTTGTAAGGGGGGTGAGTCAGCTTTTGAGATTTGATTAGTGGCTTCTCTCTGATAGTTCTTGATTCCACTTGGAGATTGATGATCTCTTACTCATCTCTGGGCGAATGCAGAGAGGCAAGTGTCACAGGAGAAGTTTCTGGAAGATTCCATGCTTCTCCACATCGCAGATTGACCCTGCCATTTGTCCACCCTCGCCCATCGCACCCCATAGAAGGGCTTTTCAACATGCATCGCACCTACTGAGCGTACTTAGGTGGGACGCAACGCACTTTGACTAGTTCTAAGTAGTTTTTCATGGAGAACTTCAGGGAGAAGCTGTAATCAGTTGACCTTGTTCTTTTAGGGGTTGGAACAACATCCTTAGGGACTTAGGAGCTCTTAGTTTATGGACATTTATGATTGGGGTTGCAGTGCCCAAAAATTTCTATAACACTTATCTCAATAATTGAATCTATTTTTCCATAAAATATCTCTTATTTACCCATTATGCATCACAACTACATCACTGATCGATCAAGCAGTTAATACCAGATTAGAATTTAAGGATTTAGATGACAAGGTCACAAATTACCTCTCCTGGCAAAGTACAGAGGAAGGAAGAGCTGCTAAACTACCGAAAATTCAAGAGTCGCATAAAGAAATATTGTTTTCAGAACGGGAAACATAGTTGATAAAGGTAGAAAGGGCTACCGCTGGGGCCAGGGCTATAATGAATAATGCGATTGAGCTGGTGAATGATAATTTATATGAGCCAATTTAATTTCTGATTATTCCCCAAGAAATCTTCCTAAGGTGAAAGTGTTAGAAAATCAATGGAAGCAAGATTTGGCCACCAAAAATGAATAGCTCGATAGAGTACAAAGCCTTAACTGGGATGCATATTGGTCCTTTTTAGTCAATCCTCATAGCCAATAGATGACCATCAAATGCCTTGCCAATGATTTTGGTTGCATGATGCCTGAGATTTCAGATGACGCATACTCAGGAAAACTACACTCTAGGATGAGTCATCCTCCAGAAATTCAAAACATGCTCTTAATTTGTTGGTTGTGGATACAGGAGAAGAAATATATGCGATGAATCTCTTCAAAGGTGATCGCAATACTATTTTTGAAATTCAAATCCAACATTTTAATGTAGGTAGTTCCCACAACTCTCAACGATTTTTGTGGAGAATTTGTTTTAATTTTATTATATAAACCCTTTCATGTTATTTTAGAAGGGGTCCTCAATTTGTACAAAAACTAGACTTGAGAAGTTTGCACTTCTGCACTTATTAATTTATTTTTTATAAGCCGTGGATCACGGTTTTATATTTTTGTGAAAGAGCTTCATCAAGGCCCTACATTTTTGTATCTCCTTGGAGTTTATGGAATAAGAAGGTTCGAACCAGAATGTTACTTACATAACAAGACCCAAATGCATTTGGTATTTCTATCATTGTTATTTTTGTCCTGTTCTTTATGTAATTAGCATTCCATTTGATTTGCTATTGTTGATATACTCACATGCCTCAAACAACTCTATATTATGTCACTTCTAAATGATTTAGAATTGTTATATTAAAGATATATGTCAGCAATAAATATTAGTATGTTATGCGATATGTTTTCACAATTACTTTGTTTAATTTCTTAAATAAAGTAATCATTATTTAAATGCATCTTTCTATGGATAAGTAAATAATCTATATTATTATTTGTCTGCTAGGAATCATCAAGAATCACATCGTTATGAGATTACTCGGGTTATATAGATATATTTGTATATTTTAGAGTTATAGATTAAATCACCTATCATCTTTGTTATACATTTAAAACACTCATTCATCAAACCATACATTATTGGGAAACTGGTCCCATAATATCCAGTCGGAGCCACCATACCAAACAGAGAAGGAGTTGTACTAAGGTCTGGACCAGGTGGTTATCCCCAATGTTGGTGCTACCATTTTACAGGCATCAACAGTACATTAGATATTTGAGATCTAGAATTCTTGAGGGGATCCAGGAACCTTCAGTGGAGTTGTCGTTGCTTATCTAGGTCCATTTTTCTTTTATCGTCTTTTGTCGCTTTTTCTAACACTTTTTTTCCTTTCACTTGTGTGAGTGCTATTTTTCTTGTTTCTCTTCATGGTTGCTAGCATTTCAACATATTTTATCTTGTATAAGTGTGGTTTCAAGTTATCATTTTCCTTTCACAAGTATCACATCAGTTTCTTTGTTTTAACACCGATGGTCATTATTGCATAATTGTCCTCACCGATTGGATTCTCTTCTAGTTCATTTAGTTTCTGCACTTGACCTATCATGATTCATTCACACTTAGTCATATGTGCAGTCAAGCTCACACCATCACTTAGATCTGCTCATCTTTCACACTTCCCTTGGGAAGATCTGCACTTTCCTTGGTCAGTTTTTCCTGACCTAGCAGGGCACTACAAAATCCTCAAGTTCAAGCCACAAGCTTGGCCTGTGGAACTGCTTAGTGCATAGTACATGTTGGATCCAAATGCACACTGTGTAGTTCTAGGGGTCAGCATGTCACCTTAGCCACTGAGACTGTGCAATGAACATTTTCTCCCAGTCTATGCTCAGGCTGGGACTATGTATTATGTAGTGCCAAGCCTCAAGATCCTTGGCTACTAGGACTACTCAGTGTATAGTTCCCATAGGAAGCTAGTCCCTCTTACGAATGAAAATTGCGGTATCCTCCCCATCAGATGCCCAATTTTTTGCTTGATCATGCTTCAAATGTATATTTTCTGAAGATAATGTTGGCTTGCCATGAGTGTCCTTTTTGTCCCACAGGTACCAAACTTGTGAAGTAATTTCTCCCAACAGTCATTATTACCATGACACCAAAGAGAGCTGCTTCAATAGAGACCAATAAAAGTAGTACTGGGGAAGAAATTGAGCAAACACTAGTATACTCATCATTATATGTAGACACTCAACAGTTTATAGAAAAGGAGTCAACACTAACATGGTAGCAATTTAATGAATCTCTTTCAGCAAAGATCCTTGTGGAAAATCTAGATGATAACTCCCAAAGAAACATCAACAGAAAGAAACAATCCCATGGAGGATAAAGGAAAGAGAATGGTTGTTGATAGTCTAGAGGAAGAAAAAAATTACAAAGTTAAAGAGGATTAAATCCTTATACAAGAAACTTTGGCAACGAAAGCAAAGAGGAAGTGATAAAATAGAGCTTGTAGGAAATAGAACTAAGGGAGCATAAAATAGAAAAAGAATTGTGCAAAGAACAAGAATAGAGAAAGAGAGAATAGGAGGAGAAGAAGAAAGGAAAGGCGCAATGGCAAAAGAAGCAGTGCCGATTCAAGTTTAAGAGAAAGAACAAAACCAAGTAGTAGTAGAGGGAGAGAGTGAATAGATGCAGGATCATGAGATTTCTGAGCATATTGAAGACTTTATTGAATCTGTGGACATGGAGTTGGAATCAAAACCACAAGATGAAGATGTTGACTTGATACCTAGTGCACCACAAGTCATTGTTCATTCTCCACCACCTCTAGCCGCAGAGTTAACCATGAGTGAGGAAGGGGACACAATTCCTATTTATGATGGTCCAGTAATGGATGTGTACAATATGTCATATAATGAAATTTAGAAGAGGATTGTACAAGCATGGAGAAATCATTTTTTGGATGATCATGCATCACCTACATTCATTAGAGAAAGGGTGATAGTGGAGGACACCATCAAGAATCCAAATTCCATTTCTGAAGCCAACTTGGATTTCGTAGGTGTGACAATATCAAACACCCAATATTTTACATCTGATAGTAAGCAATTGCTACAAAAACTATAGGCTACCCGGCAAGAGATAGAACAACTCTTTCAGTAGCACAAAATGCAATCTTTGCACATGTCTTCTTGGGGGAAATGAGAGAAGTGATACTTGGTGAGGTATCAACACTTTGAGAGACCATGTGAGACCTCTAAGAGGAGCTCATGAACATACATAAAGTAGCTTTCTTCTTGCATTTCTCGCAACAACATAGCAAGAAATTTATCAAGACTCTTAGGAATGTGCAAACTTCCATCACTGTTGTGCAAGAATGGACAATGCAATACAAAGAGGCACCACTTACACTGGTAGAGAAGATGAAGCTACAAGAAAATACGGGAAAGAAATAGTTTGAATGTTGATTCAGAAGAACAAGCAACACATCTCGTTCATTGTAATCATTCAGGCCTCATATGTGTGGTTGTACAACAGTTTAGATTTCATGGTGAGAATCCACAAGATCCCATCAGTCATCTCACTCACTGAAGCTAAATGAAAACACTGAGTCAGGAAGGAGATTGAATAGTATTTGGAGAAGCCAATACATGTTTCCACCAAGGAGGATTTATAGCTGAGCAGATAGAACATACTAAAATACATTGGTGGTCTAGTCTAGATCAGAACCATGTTTCTCCTATTCAAGAAAGAAGTTAAGACTGGTTCCAAATCATTGTACCTGTATGATATGGAGGATAGATTCCTCTTCCATTTTGGCACCATCATGTATTTTGGGGATTCCATTGCACAATACCAAGCTTGGAATTGATACATGACTGAGAAGCAACAAGTGGAAGTTGTCGAACTAGAGTGATCCAAAACTGAAGCATGATAGTGTTTTTTCTTGTTAGGGTGTTAAATTGTCTCTACCCTATTTTTTCCTATGTGGGTATGAGTGTAAATTGTAATATTATTTGTAAATATGTTGTAAGTGAAATTCCAAATGTCAATATTGGAATATTAAGAGTCATCATGTAATGTAATGAGTCATTTTGTAAAGAAGTTGAAGAGTCATGAGGGTATTCCAAAGGTCATAAAGGGGAGTTGAAGAGTCACCCCCTCTTGTTATAAATAGAACCTCATAACTCATGTAAAGGGCTTTTGGGAGGCAAGCTTTTGGTTAGGCTTAGGCTTAGAAAGATATTGGTAGTATTGTGAAGAGCATTGGCTTCTCTATAGCATAGAGAAAGTATATTTCTTTGGAGGAGCAGGTGTTCTTGACTTTAATGTTCCATGATTGGGGCTAGTGGTTGTTAATGGTGTATGTATGAATGGAGCTTTCACTTATAATAATAAAATCAGGGCCAACACGCTTTCATGCATATGTTGTGAATATAGTAGGACTATTCTTGTTGTATTTGCAATATATGTTATTTAACTTACGTTTATTCTTATGAACTATTTCATTTTCATTTGTATGAATATTGTTGAATGTGTGTTATTGTATTAACTCATAACTTTAACTTGTGGACTATTTCACATCTTAGCTTGTGATGTCGTTTCCAAGGGGTGCACTTCCTTTTCCCTTTGTGTGTTGTAACCTTCATTCATTTCACTTGACTCTCCACAGGGTCACACACTTTCTCTCACCCAAAGATATCATACTTCACTCTACGCATTTTCGCAGTCAAGGAATAACATTAACACCTACTGTTAGGACTCCTACTCCAAACAATGTGAGGTCTAGTTGGGACTTCATATCAGGGAGATACCCTGAATGTTGGTGGGTCTATCACTATTAACGGGATCCTGACTTATTAAGAGCAGGAGAGGTTATTACTTTAGAGACTATTATATACCTATGAAATTAATATGGTTTCCATTATATTTCCCCTTTCCCTTCTCTACTTGATTGGATCAACATCCAAAAAACCATTTAATTACAACATTGAGTCAAGGAATGAAGATCTTAAAATAGGTACGAGTATCATGGTTCTGCTCAAATCTTTTCATTTGAATGGATCATATTTTCCATTCAGACATCATTAGCATTGGGGATATTAGACCAAGACAAAGAAGAGGGACCAAAAGTTAACTGAGCGTTGTTGTATGTCAAAAATGCCTTGAAACTTTTTCCACATTGGTTAGAACCAGACAAAACACTTTCACACAAGATTTTATTCATAGGACCAACAAAAAAAAGATGATTGAAAGGACATGACATGAATGAAACTAACAAATAAGAGGACAAGGAAAGAAATATTTTCATAGGTAGGGACACAACCCTCATGTGGTATTGGAAATAATGTTTGAGATATTGTTCATAGGAAAATAGTCCATCTTCCCTTCTAAATATTAAAGATGATAAGTATGGTTGCCGAGCTTGTCTTATATAATAAAGGGTATAATCCATAGGGATTGGAATTTAGTATTTTTACCTTTCTCTTCATGGGATTAATCCCACTTCAATACTAAGTCTCCCACATTGAACTCCTTTTCCCCCACATATTTGTTGTCAAACAATTGCTTGATATGGTTATGATGGATAACAAACTTATCTTTGGTTTTTTGGCTTTCTTCCTCTAACTTCAAAAGGGTGTCTATCCTACTCTAAACAATAAGACATGGTTTACCACAAGACTCTTGACAAGGTTGCAGGTTCAAAATGTATATTTCTAGAGGAAGGATAACCTCTTTTCCATACACAAGGATTTAAGGAGAAGTTTTCAGAGGGGGTCTCAGTGTGACACGATCATCCCATAAAGCATTCACCAATGCATTATGCCAGTTCCTTTGTTTAGAGTAAATGATTTTATTCATGATGAAAATTCAGTTCTTCTTAGTAGACTCAGTTAAACCATTTTCCTCAGAGTAGAAATTTGATGAGTGCTTTAAAAGAATACCATTCTCTAATGGAAAATCATAAAATTTTAGTGATGAAAAGTAAGTTAAATTACAAAAAACAAGGGATGTGGGAACATCGAACCTAGTGATGCTATTATTCTTAAGGAAATTGATTATTTCATGTTGTTCACTTGTTTCAAAGGAACTCCTTCAACCCACTAAGTGAATTAATCTATAGCAGTTAATATATATTGGTGGTGCTTTGATAAATGTGAAAAAATTCACCAATAACATCCTGGTCTGAAATTAAACAGGAACACAATTAATGAGAAATATAACCATAAATAAAGAGAAGCTTCATAAATAAAATTTCATTTCATTAATATCAAAATATTGAAATATGCTTATAAATAGAATGGAAATAAACTATCTTGGGTGATGGTAGCTTATCTCTGAGAAGATATGTGGCAGCTACATGCTTATAAACTGTGCTACAATGAGGCTCCAAAGCCTATTTATTATTGAACAACAAGGGAAAACCCTAAACAACCAACACCCTAAGCCCAGGAGATGGAACCGCAAGAGTTTGTGGGCCTGTTGATGGTGCTAGAGCTACCAGCATGTCAGGGAATCTCCTCGGTAAGAAGTCCCAACTAGACTTCAGACCGTTTGGAGTAGGAGTCCCAACAATGGGTATTAAAGCTATGCCTTGACTGCGATAAATCGTAGAAGGAAGCAAGATATCCTTGTCAGAATCAAGTGTGTGACCTTGCAGCGATACAAGAGAGATGCATGGGGAGGTTCTAAAACATGAAGGGGGTAAACAAGTGCATCACTTAGAAGCCTGTAATAGTACGTAGCTTGAAAGAAACACATGAGCTGAATGAAATCACAAGCTAGAAAGAAGAATAATTGACAATCCAAAGTGATGGGTTAAGACAACAAAAATACTTCAAAAAGATTCATACAATCGTATACAAAATAGTTCATGCACAAATGTGTAAGTTAAATAGCATACATTGCCAAAGTAACCAGAATAGTAGAACTACAATAAAAACATATGCATGAAGACATGTTGGCTCTATTATATTATATAAAGTGAAAGTTCCATCCATACATACAACCATGACAACCACTAGCCCCAATAGTGGAACATTACAGTCAACACTGCCTACTCCTCCAAAGACATGTACTTGCTCTGCATAGTGGAGAAGCTAATGCTTGTCACAATACTCTCCAAGCCCTCCCTAAGCAATGCCTAGCAAAATCTTAGCTCCCAAAATCCTGCTCTATGAGTTATGAGGTTCTATTTATAACAAAGGGTGGGGCGACCTTGGACACTCCCCTTTGTGACTCTTGGACCACCCTCATGACTCTTCAACTTCATTACATAACTCTTTACATTACATATGACTGTTTGCATTCCATTAATGACACTTGGAATTTCACTTTACATAATGTTAACAATGATAACGCATTTTCCACATATACCCACGTGGGACAAAAATAGGCTTGAGTCAGCTAGACAAGACAACACTAAGACTCAGATGACTATGGAAAGACTAGCTCATCAACATCCTCTCCATGGTCCTCGATGATGAAATAATGTCGAGTTTGGTAGTGCACAATAGTGTATGTGTACTCTTTGATGAATTATTTCTGGAAACGAACTCTTGCCTCCATTTCTTCTGGGTATACTGATTTGGAACCTTTGTCCAACTCATCATGTAACATGCACAACTTCGTCCTAAGAAAGGCTAGACTAGCCATATACATCTGCATGTTATCTGCACTATCTTACAAATCTATGTTGGTGGCCATGAGCATCAAGTGATCAAAGTACACGTTGAGCTCCAGTTGCACTTGGTTCTTCTCTTTGGCCTTAGTGAGCATTCCAATTGACAGGGTGCCATACTTTCTCACCATGACATCCAAACTCTTGTACAACTGTGCATATAAAGCCTTAATATTGGTGATGAGAAGCGAGAGTTCCTCATAGTTCCGTATTAGTATTTGGATACGTGCTTTGTCCAACTCTACCTGTGGCTTAATCATCTTGTGCAAGTGAAGCGGGGTTCCCTTGTACCTCATTTTCCGTGTATGTACATGATAAACTATAGCATGTATATCTGTGAGTGTTAGCGCTATCTTAGTGCAGCCCTGCCGATGACCATGTAGATAGAAAACTGCCTTGTGCACAGTGATGAAACTGTCATACAATCTCTGCATGACTATCTCAAAAGATGATACTTCAGCCAATATCACTTTCTTCATCTTTTCTTTGGTGGTTCATGTTGATTGTTCCTCTCTCTACCTGTCTTCTTGCAATTCCGTAGCCATGCGTTCACTTTCTGCTATCAAGAAATTCACACTTTATCTCGTGGCTTTGGCATAAGCCTTAGTAGCACTGGCCAAGGAATTTGGATGTCTTTGTACATATGACACAATCACCCACTCTTCAAAGTGCGTAGGTGATACATGCTCATCCAAGGTGTGCACTCTACATGCTTGTACAACTCTGTTTTGTGACTCATCAAAGTCTATGTTGTACACATTTGTTCCTAGATTATCGTCAAGGAGAACAATATCCCCTTGCTCACTTGGGACTTTCTCTATTGATGGAGTTGGTGAAGCCTATGGGATGACCTCGGTTGATTTTGGCATGAGGTCGGTGTCTTGATCCTGTTTTGGCTTCTCCATCTTTGTGTCCATCTATTATACTATTGGTTCATCCTATTGAGCAAGTTCCTATTCCTACGGCTTCTCACCTTTTTCCTCATCCGCTGCTAGATCCGAGTCTTCGACTTATATTGACACAGTTTGCGTTGTCTCTGTGCCTTGCACTTCCTTTTGTTCCTATTCCTGTTCCTATTTTTATTGTGCTTCCTTCTCTCTTCTACACATCTCTTTTTCTTCTTCGAGCTTTTGCTCTACTTCCTGCAACTTCCACGTCGTCTCTTCCAGTATTTGCTTATCTCTTTTTTTGCACTCCTCTCCTATCACATTATCGCCTCTTCGCTTTTATATCCAAAGCTACTCTTTCCACAAGTGGGTATTTCTTAAAATTATAGCTTTCCTCTGCCTCTATGATTTTGACAATATTCCTCTTGCCTTTGTCTTGCGTAGGTTTGTTGCTTGCTACTACTATCATTGCTGCTCCCTGTTGCGCTATTGCCTTGAGTTCTACTAGCCGCTCTACTGCCATGCTGACCAGTTCATTGAGCTTGGAGGAATTATAGAAATATCTCCATCATTCTTCCTTTATCCAATGACACTCTGTGGGATCCAAGAATAGTACACTCTTGCATGGTGGTTCTTGCATATGCCATGTGGATCATATGGATTGAAACTCTTGGTGTTGAACATAAAATTCATGAAGAATAGGCCATGGTTCCTTCTCCTTCCTAGCAATCTAGCTGATAACCCTTTCGAGATGTGGTATGCAACCTCCTGCATGACCATCTTGTCTGTGGAAAACCTCGACAAAAAATGTGGATCCTTCTCCATGTTGTACATCCTAATGAAGGTGGCATCAAGTGAGGCATACCAATCTGCAATGTTCAAAAACTCCTCCATTGCTGCTTGGGACATGCAAGGTAGATCTTGTTCAAATATCATCATGCACAGAGGGGAAATGAAGTGGTTAGATAGTCTAGCCATGAATCCTTGATAGTTTCACTCTGAGAGCAGCTTGCAATATATGTTCACAACATTCTATGAAGCTATCCATGCCCAATCCATGCCAGGAATCTATTGAGGGGCATAAATTGCATCGAGTAGGTAGGAAAAAATGAAGAATCTTTCTTTCTAATCCTTGGGTGAATTCTGAGCATTAGATACATGCACTTTCAGCTAGAGAGCCAAACTATTGGACCAGTTGAAAGGTTTTCCTTCACTTTCCAACTAATCCAACATAGCAACCGAACTCTGTGGGAAGGTCTCTATACTCAACCGGCCATACAAGTTACATGAAAAGATGACCAAGAATTAGTAATCCTTCCTGAGTGTCATCATCTTGTATATATGGTTGGGTGTCATCTTGAAATTTGATGCCTCCCTTACCCAATGCTTCAAGATATCTCTTGTGTTTGTGCTGCTACTGGGAGTGTAGAATGGTGCATCCATTTTTTCATCGGCTACAAAAAATGATACATCTATTGATAAACTTCGATCCTACTCCATTGAAATTGCTTAGTATCATCGTCTCAGGATCAATGTGTGACATAATCTAGTGGATCAAATATGCACATGAGAGGGTGGGATACATGCATGTAACCCTGTACAATACTGAATTATGGATGTTTACATAAGCTTTTTGGTCATCCAGATTCTCCTCAAAGCTGCCTGCGAAAAGAGTGTTGATCTCTTTCCATGTGATCTTGATGTATTTCTTAATGAACATGTATGTTTCTGTGTACACGAGCAAACTCATAGACACTTGCTCAACCACATCTCTAGTACCACTTTCAAATGTGTCTTTTGATCCACTCTTTTGGAGGCCATCATACCTGTACTACTGAGAAGCTTCTCAGAAACCTATGGTAACTAGAGACAAATAAGACACTCATGATAAGACAATGTCAGCTAAAACATAAATCAACTCAAGAATCAATAAGGAAATAAATCGGTGACTGCTGGGTAAGATTGGGCAACATTGACTCTGGGAGGCTAGGAGACTTTTAGCTAGAACTGGAAATTGCACAGTCTCATCTGTCAGTGAGGCTTACTGCCCACTGGAACTATGAAATGCGTAGTCCAGAGAGGCTAACAGCTGGCTAAATCTATGCAATGCACAAATCAGTTATGATGGGTTTTTGGATGGAACTGTGGAATGTGTAGTTCTAATGGGTAGGACTAGGGCACTGCTTCCTAGGATTGCATAGAGAACAACTGAGAGCCATTGTGGATAGCCTCTACATAATTCCTGGAGGAAAGGTAGAGCCTTGACTGGCAGGTATGCTAAGTGAATGCCGGGAGAAGAAAGATCTTGGCCAAGACAATCGAGATCTCCCTAAGGGCAACCTGAAAATGTGAAGGAATCAATGTGTGTGCAAAGATTTTTAGATATGAGTGAATAGACATGCTAGACATGAATCCAATTTAGGTAAGTTTAGAAATCAACTAAACAACAAAACCATGAAGCTCATGAAGATAGTTGCCGCAACGACAATTGTCGGTGAAGAAACAATGTTATGCATGCAACACTAAGGAAATGCAATGAAAAAATTGAAACAACACTTCTACAAGTTAAAACACATTAAAACACCAATGGCCATTCAATAAAAAATGAAAACAATACCCACACAATTTGTGAAATAAAAGTGACAGAAAAAGAAACAAAAGACATGAAAAGAAAAAATTACTCGGAAAAGCTAAACTGACAATGCCGAAGGTTCCTAGATTCCTTGGGAATGCCATAGCTCCAAGATAAAATGTGAATAATGAGCTGTGAGGCATCATTTAAATAAATTTGGTGAAATTAGGGTGTATGACACACATGCTACAATTCTAAGAAAAAGCAACACATGGCGGTGAGTTTCTAAAATCGACTTTTCATGTAACTCCCGCTGCTAAAAATAGATCCCTAAAATCTAGGGATTCTTTTTTTTTTCCTTTTTGGGAAAGGATTCCAGTCACACAAGGAAGGATTTCACAGTTATAGAGAGAACCAGGAAACCTACCAGCACATGCAATGGACAATCACTGTGGGAAAATCTTCTGTGTTGTTTCTGGGCTGAGTGACCCTGGCTAGCTGGTCAGCTCTGTGCAATTTTCTAAACCAAGATTGTTGGCCTACTTTGCACATTTTTGGAGAGTAGTGCTGGTTGGCCAGACAAAATATTCACAATTTCGAGAACTAGCAAGCAACGAAGGATTGACAACTAAATTTATGCAATTTCTTGGGGGAACTGGTCGGGCAACAGGGATGTTGGCTACGGGGGGCCTGGCCCAAGTTCAGCAATGAGTTTTGCCAAGCAAATCCTAGTACTACTAGCCCTTTAAACAATAGTTAGCAGAGCACATACTGAGGTCTCACTCGAAGTAGTATGGGAGGGTGCTTGAACCAGGTTTCTACACCCTAGGGATGTCTTGATGAGGGTTCTAGAGGTGCGCGATCCTAATTTGCGCGCTGCCCTGCTCCGCACAACTTTCTATTCCTCGCAACCTATATGCACATTCGTATTATTCCGATTCAATCCTTACTATGCTACTATATTAGTGCTTAACTTAGTTTGTGTGGGCCCAATAATATTATTACTTATTCAACTTCCAAATTAGTGTGAGTACTAAAAAACAATGCATAAAGATAACTAGAACACAGAAATATAGATCTACAAATAGATGCACAATATTCTGAATCAATTTTATCTTTATTAATACTCAAGTTTAGTTACAAACTCGACTTTGCCATGCACACTCAGCTTGAGGGGTCCGCGCACTCAGCTGCGGACTCTCCTAGGCCTTTGGGCACTTAGCTGGAGAGCCTATACCTACCACTATGACCCAAAACACTTCAAATTCACTTCTGTCATCTAACCATGCCTTCGCATTTATCTAGTACTTGTCAAAAATCAGACTAACTTTACACTTAGAGCCTCGCTCTATTTATACAATCCCATGGTCTATGGACCATGGGTAGTGTTATCACTGAAAATGATGTTGTCAAAATTTTTCTAGATTAGCTTAAAGATCGAGCAGTTTCGCAGCGCTTGAATTCTTTTAGCAGTTTCGCAGCGCTACCTGTTTGAGTGGTTTCGTAGCGTGCTACGAAACTGGGGATTTGTTTGAGTCTTCAGTGGAGGCCTGAATCATAGCATGTCTATTGTACACTGACTGCAACTGCTGTGGATGAGGTTGATGTGCTTAAAGGTCTAATGTTGACTAAAGGATATAACTCTGGTGTTGTTGCATAGGATACTCTGATCTATGGATTTTGCAAAATGGCCAGAGCAATCTGAAGAGCTATTAGGGTTGATTGTCGATTCTCTTAAGGCATTTGATGGTGTAGTTCCTCACGGTGGCCAAAGAGCATTGCATAATAACATTCCTTCATACCAGCTACATAAACAACATAGCAGTCAAGTTGTTGTTTCAAATCTTTGGAATTGAGAAATATGGGGATTGATGTCGGTGATTTCTCCTCCATAATCATAGTTGGAGTATGTGTAAGGGAAAATAAGGTTCTTTCTGCTGCCAAGAAGTACATCCTGAATTTGCTGTGGGAATCAGATCAGCAATGATGCATCTGTCAAGCTATGGAATTAGACAAGTCGGGTTGTGAATTCAGAGATAAAACAACAAAATTGAGTTGCCTCTTACACTATTATGGAGGATTGAACCCGCGTTATCAAAGGCAAACAGAGCGAAAAGTTGTAGAAGGACAATGGGATTTCCAAGAGCTAAGGCCGCTGCATTACTTGTATCATTTTGTCCGACAATATCCATATGGAGGAGGCGAAGGCAGATATGAAGAATGCAGTTCTGAAAGAGTCCAAGTGCAATGTCTGCAACATGAGATCACTGGAATAGTATGAACGCGATAGTATCAATGATTTGGTTGTCGCTAATTGAGTGACATCCTTGAATACTTGATCTGGTCATTAATTGTTTTTTTTTCTTCGATTGAATGAACCTCCAAAGGGGTAATGTAAATGCATTAATTATCAAATGGTTCGTTGATTCGACCTTCAAAAAAAAGGTAATGGAACGTATTAATATGTTTAATTATGGTAAATTTGGTCAAAGTTAATGCTCTTTGGTCACTGCAAAGACTTTCGGTATCATGTTCAAGAAGTACGCTGCAGCCCATATGGTGAAGCAAGCTGTGGAGACATTTCAATGGGAGATTTTAATCTTGAACCAGACAAGATTGTTTTTCAGAGTCTTGTCCATTTGTTTTAATGCGAGAATAATGGAGTGCATATGGATATGGGTTTATTGGCTAAAGGAGTGCGATGAATGTAACTGTGGTCTAAGTTCTGTTTGCAGTGTGCAGAGGTCACATTAAAAGGTAGTTGAAGTTTGCAGAGTGCAATTTTGCATATGATGAATGCAATGAAGTGAGTTTAAGAGGTGTGGCATCTTTGGAGAACGCATGCCTATTGTTTGATTAATGTATACACCAGAATGTTCTTATGGAATGTTAGTTCAATTATATTTCCATATGCGTGGCTATATCAGCAAGGCGTGTTGACCACTTGAAACCGTAACAGGAGACCTGAATTACAAGGTGACAGTTGGCGGCAGGGTTGTGCTGAGGTGTATTTGAAATTTGTGAATCGACCTCTTGACACACTGTGAAAAGGACGTGTTTATCAAACGAAAAGAGAAGCCGCAAATTTTGCTGTGGTGTTGCGCCATTTGTCATGTATGATTATTGCTGTTAAAGGAACTGAAACTCCCGGAAGTCTTGTGACAGATGTTCTCTGTAGGGAGTATGCGCTGTCAAAGAAAGATTTAGATGAATTAATTTCAAATTCCATGCTTTGCATTGTCCCGTCTTTTTCGGATCCATTTGATTACGGTTTCATAATATGGAAGGCGGGTTTCCAATATGACCAACGACGAGTTGTTTTCATCAAAGGCTACCGTCGTCTTTTCCATCAAGGGAGCACAGACCATAGAGGAACCCTTGCCAATCCAGGCAGAACTGTTACACTCGAGCCTCACGATGACCACACCAGTTGAGGCGTTGCTTACAGGGTTTCTGGACAGCAAGCTGAAGATATTGTTTTATCTTATTTAGAAGTGAGAGAGAAGGAATATGACCAAAGGGCCTACGTTGATTTCTATTTTGAAGGGGATTCAACAGAGCCAGCTATATCTGGAGTCCTTGTGTACATTGCATCAACAGACAAGAATTCGAATAAGAATTACCTGGACCCTGCACCATTGGAAATGATGGCTCAGCAAATGGTTGAAGCTGTGAGTCTTTCCAGGCCTAACATTGAATATCTCTTTCAACTAGAGACAGCTCTACTTGAGATAGGTTGCAATAACAGTCACGTGACAGACCTCGCAAATGCAGTTAGGAAAGTATTAACATGCAAAGATGGAAATGCTACTTCAAATGGAGATGCAAAGTAACTGAACTTCAGTGTGAACTTCAGCAATTTGTTGTCTTATTCACGTGATTGTTTTAAAGGATATTTTGCCGAGCCTTTTGAGTTCTATAACATGCGCTGCCTCAATCTAAAATATCTCTGATGTTATTGTGGATCCATTGAGAGATAAAATTGTTAGTGCTCACATTGCAGCTTTGATTTCTAGGTTCTATGCATAAAAAACAGAGTCCCTGTAGGAATTATATCTTCATCGAATCCTTCATCCAAAAGAAAATCAGTGACAGTAGAGAATTAGGAGCACAAGGCTAAATTTTATACTATCAATGCTTTTGACTCTAAATGGGAGAAATTTCTAGATCCAGGGGAGTTCATTGTGATGGTTTCATTGGTTAAGAAAATTCAGAAACTCTACAACAAAAAGATGCAGCTGATTCTGACAGACAAGCCGAAATTGATATATGTAGACCCAGTCAAATTGGTACAGTAGGGTGAGATAGTTTGGTTTGATAATCCTAAGGAGCTTAATGTCCAAGTGTTGAATTCTTCCAACTTTAAGATCTGTACTTTGAAAAAGAACACCTCATTTGAAGATTTGAAGACAGCAAGGAATACTACAGTGACTTTATGTTCCAGTTGGGATTTATGAAGCTTTTTATTGGTTTGATGCTAATCAAGTTGGCTGTGATATGTAATGACAGAAGCAAGCTTCATCTTCTTAAAACTATTTAGGTTCCTAATAGCTGCACAAATGTCTGAAGAGATCATGAATCTAAGTAGAAAACGCTTCAAAGATACATAGGTTCTGTTTTGACATCTACAGCAGTTTCGTAGCGCGCTACGAAACTGCTGTAGAATGCTGTTTTGTGGAAAAACAATGAATTTTGATGATGAGGTCAGTTAATGGTAAAAGAAGATCTCAAACTCAGGCAGGGAGATCATACATGGGTTTCATAACAACTCAAACAGTGACAGGTGTAGGTCTTGAAGGGAAAATAAAATATTTTGTTTATTTTCATAAAGTTTTCTCAAAGGCAATTTATGACCGAGCTACTAGGGTATTGGTGGAGTTACCAGAATGTTCGGTTGATACACTTGTTGGTCCTTAAAGTATCCAGATCATATAGCATATGGTGGTTATGCGTTGTTAATTGAAGGTTCAAAGAACTCGGAGTGTGGTCTTTAAATGATGAAGAGGAATGGAAGACAGGGGACCGTGGATATAGGGTGATTAATTTTATCAATTAATAAGCTGTCTTACAGCTAGCATCCGAGACCAGCTTGCTCGGTGAATGCTCCCTTAACATATCTTAGCCATAATGGAAATCATACAGCTGTCCAGCATCCAAGAAAGCATCAAGTCTGCGAGGAGAATGAAATTAGTATTTTAGTTGGATTAGGATTGTGTGTAATTTTAGTTCAGCATGTTTGTAATTAATGCAGTAGTTAAAAGCATGTAGGAGTAGTTAATAGCCACCTTCGAGGCTCCCCTCATGCTGGAGGAGGAAGCTCGAGGTGTTTTAGTTTGCTTGCCTATATATGGGCCAAGGTTAGATGTAGAAAGGGTTGGATACTTAATAGAAAAAGTGTGTTGTTTTGGGCCACTGTAAGATCTTTTTTGACAGTAATAGTAAAACAGAGTTATTCTCTTCTCAAGATTCTCGAAGGATTGTCATGGTCAAATGAAGTGATGATGTGTTATACCTTATGTTATTTTATGGTTTTGTTGTATGCAATCACTCAGAATTCATACTTATATGCTCTGACTTCCTGTGTATACAGCAAGCTATGTGTGGTGGAATATGTTTGACTTGTAATGCTAAGAGCCTTGATTTCTATGAGTTCACTGTGTTTTTCTTGTCTACTTGATATTATAGACTCCATAGCCCAATGAGATATCTTTTGGTGTGTTTCCAACCAGTTATGCTTTCATAAGTAAATAAAGAGTTAGCCATCTAGTGTTTGAAGGATTTTGTCAAGAGTCGTGAGAGAGCCCTCTCTGATTAGGAAGGCTAATTCCTAATCTAAAGTATGGTCTGAAACAGTTACATGAGACCTTGCTTGGTTGCAGTCCCTAGTACTGGTTTTGTGATAACAGGTAGGCTGACACACTTTATATTATCTTAGGGAAGACAACCCTAGATTCTTGCGCTCCACGCTCACGTTTCGCGGGGTCTTTACATTATACTTGACCAAAATTCGGGCTTCAAGCCCCAAAAACATGCTATGGGGTATCCGCTACCCAACAAGCCCCCAACACAATCATCGTGACTCATCCTGAGTCACTCTGCTGGTGTGGTGATCTTTGCGCGAAGTCCATTGAACTGTGCCTATGTTGGACAAAGATCCGTAGTGCACTTCTCTTCCATCTGTTGGATCTGCTCTGCTTGCTCAATTAAATGCTCATTGTCAGGGTCAAATCCCTGTCTCATGTCATGCATTGCTTTCATTTGTGTGAGTTTTCCTTAGATGGTGGCCATGATGAGGAAGGCCTCATCAATCCAAGGTTGGATGCGTGCTTTAAGTATTGCCTCTTTCTGGCATGCTATGTCCACTTGCTCCTTCAATGCCTTTGCTTGTTGTAACCTTGCGAGTTGCTGAGTTAGGACCACTGTCTGTGCCATCCTGGACACACTATTATATTTCATTTGAAGCTCCTATGCCTTTGTTTCCAACCACTATATGTTGGGGTCCTCTTGTAAGGTTTTGAGGACCATGAATGATTCTTCCAACAAAGTGGTGCAACTCTGCACAGCCTATTCAATTTCTTCCATCCCTTTTCGGATATCACCAACGTGCTATTCTCGAACTTCTGAGGGCATGGAGGGTTGTGCCTTTAATCATAGTTCAACAATTTGTAGGTTGAGATCTAGCTACATCCTCGTAGTTTCCTCCTTTGCCTCATGGAATCCACTGGCCAATTTGTGGATCCGCATTCCTATTGGCAGATTTGTCATGATTTCTAGTTCTGGGACACAGCGACATGGTCCGTCTACGATCTCCTCCAACTATTGGTTCTGTGCCACCGCTTCATCGTGTTGTAGGCTAATATATTCAATGTTGATTCACTGTTCACTTAGCATTTGCACTACGTGTCCCTCCCTAGTGCAGAGTTCTATCATCTCTCTGTCCTTTAGCTGGTATAAAATATCCTGCGGAAGGGCAGCCAGGTTTAGGCTGAGTCCCTTGATCCATCCTACCGTGACACTATCCACCATGTTATTCACCGTCAGTAATTCTTATGTTAGCGCGACAGTGCTGGCCATTTTGGCCTGCAACAACTACTCTGTTGCCAATGCTCCCGTGGCACCATAGCCGCCTACCGTTCCCTCTTGTGGGAGTTGCACCTGACGTCCATGCAGTTGTGCCCTAACTGCCCCCAACACATTCTGCTGCTTTGTCATTGCTTCTTGGAGAGCTTCCGTAGTGACCTCACCAACTGTGTTGCTAATGTCATATAGATCATGCTTTTTCAATGTAATAGGCTCCCCATCTAATTTGGAAGCCTTGGTATTCTTCCATGGCCCTGTTCGTTCCATACCGCACAACCATTTTAGTTGTGTAGTTGTTGTACTTAGGTCTGTGCCTTTCGATGTGTTGTTTGTCCCCTGTCCTGTGGTTCGGTCTGGACCTCTTTCCTCCTATGTCATGGTGGCCCTAGCTACTGTTGTTTTTTTAGCAGCCTTGGTCTACTCTACAGTGGCATTTTCTACCTTGCAAGAAGCCCTTACCTCCTCAACAAATTGCTCGTTCCACCTTGTTGTGCCAGCAACTTGGTGGCATCCTTCTGTCTTTGTATTGATGCCTCATCACGCGCTACCAGATCTGGGGTGATTTAGGGATTTCTGGTGCATCCCCACCGGTGCCATAGAGCTTTGCGTGACTCCCTTGGTCGTTGACATCATTCTGATAAGGAAATCCTGTGTCTCCTTTGGCATTGTTTCAAACACTAGACTTGCTCTCACAGCCTCCAAATTCGTTAGGTTCATACCTAATTGATAGCGCAACAACTGAATTCTAAAAATACCAAGGGTTGTTTGGTGGAGAGCCACCTGTGATTTATAGGCCCTTTTGAATTCAAATTCAACCATCCCCCCATATTTGGTTCATTAATGTGAGATTGGCAACAGATAGTCCCAAATCTAGTTCTGATTTTGTGTCTTAATTGCCCGTTGTCTGCTCCTCGTTGAGTTAAATTGGACATCTTGTCATGAACATTAACACCAACGATCACTTCTCAGCCTACTCATGTGGCAGTGTAGTCCCTTCTACGTGGACGCGACCCATGCGTCATACTGATCCTTCACCTAGCTTCCATGTCACGTAGATCCCATACAGACTCTTTTATAGTCCCGCGCTCTCTTTCAACTGCTTGGGGCATTAAGATTGTGCTTCCTACAGATATTCAGGTGGTCACACCACTGGTGTGAGGTTTCAAGTGACCTTCCAACTTGGTCCACAAGCCTTCCTTAGTTACCCTTGCACCAATTAGTGCCTCGCGTTCTTCCTTATTCGGTGCACTTCGCTGGTTACTTTGTTTGATAAGGTGTGGTCGCAGACATGGTAGTAGAGCCATAAATTCTTCACAACAATCTTCTAGTGCGGTGGTATGGCTACCCATATGTTGTCTTGTCCTTCTGTTGACACATAATTCTTGTGCGATTTTGGTTTCCAGTTTTCGGATTTATGCTTCCATTAACATAATTTTATGCTTTAGTCGTACCCTATCTTCTTCGAGTTTGTGAATCTCAAGGTTCCTTGCCAAATGGCTTCTCAAAATGGCATATGTTCGTCCTCACGTGGCTGCATAGTCTCTTCGCTCTGGTCCTCTCATGCTATCCCAATTATGGGAGTTATTACATGAGGTTTCTTTCCCAAAGTTACAGCATTGGCTCTGCTCGTCGTCTTCGAAATCATTCCCATGCTCATGTTCTTGTGCATGGCCCTATAAGCCCATCAGATAAATGGTATGTGCAGGTCCCAATCGGTTCATTCTGCTTGGTAAAGTATGTTCATGATTCCACATATCTTTTTGAATGCTCCAACATGGAATATTTGTGGTGTTCATCACTTTTCCTGCTACCGCATCTGGTTCTGATTTTCAATCCTTAGTCTCGGATGTGCTTGCACAACACATGTTTGCACCCATCGACATAGGTGGGTGTAGAAGTTACTGCGTTTTGGCTACCTGACTCTCGTTCGACGCTAGGGACTTCCAAACCATAAGCACATCTGTCTTCTACATTCGCGCCAATTTCCAATGGTCTTCTGATGTGTACTCCACCATCGTGCGGGTGTTGCACGTAGTGCCCATTCCATCGCACTGTACCACTGCTGTTCCAGTACTGCGCTTTCAAATCTGTTTAGGAATTCATCCACCGCTGTCACCCTGTCATAGGTTGGTAGTTCCCTTGCCTCCGTTGTCACGCAACGCAGTGAGCTAATCATCATGTTGCAATTTAGTGTTGTGACTTCATGTAGCCGATGCCAACGTCCTACGTCTTCGTCTGAATCCAAAGTATACGAACTGTCGTGCTGCCATTAGATTCTCCCATCTGCAGTTGGTCTCACCTGCTCCTAGTCTCCTACGGTTATTTGGTAAATATACTCCAACTCATCGTCGCTTTCATCGTCATGCATTGGTTCAGTGTAGCATGCTACTTTGGCTAGGTATAGCGGAACTGCTACATGTAGGGACTTTTTCTTGAATATCATCTTCCACTTTTTCAGGTTGATGACTCCATTCATATCAGTGGCCTAGTTTATTCCTAGCAACACAGGATAAGGATTGTTGTCATTAACAATCTCTATTACTTCAAAGTCTGTCTGTGTGCTTGTGCCCTCGATATCAACTGTTACCCCTTGCAACCTCCCCATGGGAAAAACCTTTTGTTGGTTCACCATTAGTAATTGAATAGCGGACCACTATAACGTGGGCTTGCTGATGCATTCCCATGTCTGCTTTGGTAATACATTCACATCCAAACCTAGGTCGAGGATTACCTGATCCATTTCATACTCGCCAATCTGCGCTGTCAATCTCAATTCCCTCTCAGTGCGCAATCCATGCTTTCCTAATTTCCAGACTACACATGTTGCCCCTGACCCTACACACCTACTGATCAACTCTTGTAGTCCCTTAACTTCCTTGTTGTCACATAGTAGTTTCATGCATGTCTCCAAAAAGGTAGTAAGCATAGAAGGATCCATCCCTGGCACTGGTTGATCCTTATTACTTGAAGTAGAGGCTTCTACGAGGCACTTCTTATCTTCCATGAACGTCTCCTTTGCACATTCAAACTCAGGTTCCTTTGTAGGAGCCTTACGAACCCATGTATCTTCCTCAGGCTACTTCCCCTTATCCTCCCCTATGGTCGCACCGCTTCTGAGCACCACGTTCACATTTGGGTCTTCTTCGCATGGTTCAGACCTCATCATTTGATTATTTTGAGTTGGAAGAGGCTGGAGTACCCCTTTCGCGCGCATCTATGTGATTAATGTAAGACAATCTACCATTTCATGATCAAACTGAGCACAATATGAACATGATACTCTCGTTAGGTTGGTACAGTCACGGGCATAGTGCCCTAGTCCTCTGTAATTGTAACAAATTAACTTTCTGCGGCCCCTTCCTAGTCCCATTCCTCCTTGTCCTTGACCTTGCCCCTGAAATCCCATGCGTGACATTCCTGCTACTGGGTTGAGGGCTCATGTTTCTATCTGCATCCAATAGGCTGGGATTCGATCCATCATTAACTCGTAGCTACGACAAGTATGCTCGTCGTGGCCTACTGACCTACAGAAATTACAAAACAACTATTGGGGAGTCTGTGTATATTTCTAAAACAAATGATAATTATATGTCGTGTGCTTTCCTCATATTTGATAGACCATGCACCATAATGTGGATGTTCCACTTGGCCCTACCTATGCCTCCGGTCTCAACAACATTTTCCCCCATCTTGCTAAGTAGTTCGTGAATACTGGACAATGATCCTTCTCGTGGCCTTGGCCTTTGAATTTTATGTACCATACTTCCTCGCGTGCCTCTGGCCGTAGTGCCATGTCCTACTTCAAGCTCTACATTTCTAGGTAGAGATTCTATAGTTATACATGGATTTGTTGGACTCCCATCCCCTGATCTTTTATCGGTGTCTCATGCAACCTCATCACCATTTCCAATGATTTGGCCTGGGTAGAAAGTTTCTATTGCGACAACGTCGTCCTTAGGTGCGGTGTCAGAGATGCCACAAACCAAGCACGATGTTGTGCATCCGTGAGTGTCATATTAGCCTTGCGGATCGTACTCTTTAATCGCTGATCCAGATCCCAGTGGGTCTCACCTGGAAGCATCGCGATCTCTTTAAATCTGATGATTAACTGTGTCTCTGATTTCGTCCGGCTAAACTCTCTGTTCAATGAATTCTGGATCTCTGTTATTCCTACATTTGGGTGATCATTAGAGTGCTTGATATACCATGTCAACACATGATCCTGTAGCACACTCACCAATTTAGGCTTTTTAATGTTGTTGCCTATGACCCCTTGTGCTTCCCACACTACTCTTACCACGAACCAGAACTGGTCTGGATCCTTGTTCCCTACTCCTCTGAATATGGATAGCTTGATCGTGCTCGCCATGATGAACTACAGGGTTGGTGTAGGTGGAGTGGGTGAAGATGGAGGTGAGGGAGGTGAAGTAGGTGGTGGCATGGGTGGGGCGGTAACTGTGGAATGTGTCGGCTTATCAAATTGACCGCACTTCTCGGAGAGACCCGAGAGAGATCTTCCTTGCTCTCTCGCGAAGGTGAAATTGAGGGCCTGTTTCCTAATCCCCCACTACCTTTGTAGATCTTTCCACTCCATGTTGTTCCAAACATTAATGTATTCGCATAACCCGCTTTTCACATAACAACATGTTAATCCAAGTATTCAAAGATTTAATGTACTTACCTCGCAGTCCCTTTCGAAAATGTTGTTCTACTTCACTGTAGCTCATGGTTGTGTCTACCGTGAAATAAGTGATAAATTCCCTTATTATCCAGTCAAGCCAATGGTCCATAGCTTGCGTGATCTTATCTTCTGATGCCTCTAGTCTGCGCACTAATTCCAAAGTCCACAGTATCGATTATTCGAGCTTATTGGTAGACAAGATTTGCGAAGTTTTTTTAAGGAACTAATGGGAGCTCAGCTGCCAGAACTATGCAACTCCTGAAGGGGACTGGTAGTTGGCTTTTGGGTCATTGGCCATAGAAACTACGAAATTCCCAAGGGGAAATGGCAGTTAGCTGGCTGGGAGGCTAGCAGTAGAAACTGCACAATTGCTAGAGGGAACTGACAATATGCTGCTTGGAGTTGTTGACTAGAGAAATTGTACTAAGGCTGATAAGCTGGCCTGCTGATCATCTCTGTGCAATTTTTGAGCAAAGAATAATGTTGGGTAGTAGAGGGCTTGCTCATGAAAATTTCACAATTTTCTGGATGAGCAGCGGTCGACTATTGGAAGGATTGACTAGGAAAAATGTGCAATTTCCCGAGGGAGAAAGGGATAGGCACTAGGATTCTGTTCGACCTGTCTGCACAACTTCCTCAGTTCGTAGAGTGGGCAAGGTTACCAGCCTCTGCGCAATTTTTGAGGGGAGTCAGTCCTAGGGTGGCTTTCAGGCCCAATTCTCTAGGTGGCCAACATGAAGGTTGATCAGATTGCTTGTGAGAAGTGCAGCCTGAAAAGACTTGCTTGGTGCTTCTACATTTTTCTGGGTGACAGTCGATCCATCCAATGGCATGGTGATGATCCAGATGTCAGAGGGAAGGCTAGTCATCAGACCTCATCAAAATTGACTAACTGTGTTAATGAGTGAAAGATGCAAGTGTGATCTTACAAACACACAACAACATGAGTTGATGACGAGGTGAATCAAACCAACCAGCCACACATTTTGAACATGACTGAATTATGGTGCAAGCAACAAGTGTGACACTCATGATTGATTTTTGATCGATTGTGACGACACTTGTACGATAGTGGATATGAATCCGTGTGTGAGTACGATAAATTCTTTCATAGCGAACACAACATATACACACGAAGCGAAGACCTTGAGCATGACTAGAACATGGTCGCAAGCACGACTTGGATACTAATATGGAAAAAATTGGATGAATTGAGCAAGCAAGGAAGATGAAAATACTCACATGGGCTCATGGGGTGAACCTGAGCATGTGTAGTCATCAAGAGAAACTCTCAAGGGAGGCTCCAAAATTGGGTGCAAGCCAAAATTTTGGAGGGTGGTTGTAGCCACTACAACACTTGGCAACAGGCTAGTAGAACTCCAGCTTCTCTACTTTGGTTCATTGATAGCATAGGGACATGGTCCCTCAGGGAGTATGGAATCGCTATGCTGGTTACTTTGGCTTCCCCACTTACCCCATGGACATACATGGTTCATGTTTTTCCATCTCAGTCAAAAAAAATCAAAAGTTCAGCTTGATCACATTGTTTCGAATCCGTGAAAGGTAGTTTAGCTCATGAGTTGAAAATTTTCAGAGTATATGTTTTCATCTTTGGTGTTTCTTTGCTTCCAGCAGGCTTGGATAGTAGCTGGTCAGAGTCATGCAGGAACACACACATTGCTCCACTTCCAGCGATCCTAGTCAGTACCCTGATGGATTTGCATGCTTCAACTCTCTGGGTAAGAAGCCTTTCTCTTGTTTTGCCTTTGTATTTTTCAAGAGGACTATGCATAGGCACTTATTTATTTTTTGGGCATAAGAGGGATCCCAACTTATTGAGAGCAGAAAAGGTTGTTCCTTCATATAAGTATGTAAGACCTCTGGCATAGGTTTTCTCATTTGGACTTTCCCCTTCTATGTTTCTACTAGTTGGATGAGCTTGAACACATAGGGCAGAACATTGAGTATAGGCGTGGGGCTTCCTAGTGTGGACACAGGTTCATGGTTGGGCCAAAACTTCCCTTGCAGATGGTTCTTATTTTCTGTCAAGACTTCATTGGCCGAAGGTTGTTTGGATAGAGAAGATGGACACAAGATTGGCCAAGTGTTACAGTGTCATAAGCCTCTTCCTACCTCAGCCACATACTCTATTGAAAAGCCAAAATGTAGTAGCTGGCAGCACTTATCTCTGGAAACAAAAATAGTAATATATCAAGAAAACGAAAAGAACGTAGAAAAAAATAACAAGAAAAACAAATAAAGAAGAGTAGAACCATAAGTAAAAGTGAAAGCAAAGCAAGTAAGAAAACACACAAGCAAGCAAGCAAACAAACATGCAACGCAAGAAAGAAAACAAGCATGCAAGCAAGAAAACTGAAAGCAAACACTACTCCTACTCCTAAGATAACAAGGCATGGGCCTAATCATGTGAAGAGATATTTCCAATGTAGCCATCGACACATTGGTTGACCCATGTTGGTTAATGCTTGGTCCTTGAGCAACCCAGTTGTGCGAACTAGCATATGTGAAAGATACAACAATCAAAACAGACACACTCCAAGCTTACGAGCATCCAAAGAACAAAAATGAGTGAATGTGCATGTCATGCACTCTGTGGAATTTCCATGGTGCTATGCTACACTGCATGTAGATGTTGAGTGCATGCATTCCCTTGAGCGTGATATGCAAGAAAACATGAGAAAGGCAGGCCACTTACATTGCGCAAGTGTGCTTGCGGTGTAAGATTCCTCGAATGCATGAGCCATGGGATCATGCAGTGCGAGTGGAGGAAGTAAAACATGAGGGCTAGATTGATCTTGAGTGCATATAGATGAGTGATGAGCAGCCTTGAGTGTTTGAAAAATTTCTTGATCAGAAGTGAAACCAACCTCAAAACAGTGAGGACCTAACATAACCATTAGCTCGGGCCGAGTTGCCTTGATAGTCTATGGGGTTTCAACTTTTTTGACATATGGATCTTCGTAGACTAGTGGCTTAGATGGATTAACAATGAGTGAATCAACATCATGATCGGATGATGAGGTGAAAAGATCACGAAAACCGAGATCAGAAAATTCATGATGTTGGTCAGCATCCTCATGGTTTGATGAATCACACAGATGGATAGAAGAGAAGGAAGGATGTTCACCCTCTGCATTTCCAAAAAGAGAAGATGAAAGATCAAGTGGATTTTCAATGAATGATTGTTCCTCTCCATTGTTGGATGATGGGTTGACATATGGTGTGCCCTGAGAGGCATCAAAAATGGGTGCATCCATGGAGAGAGATACACATGAAAAATCAGGGATGGTAGGATCAACAAGAATGCCGGGAAAAAAAGGAGGTATGAAATAATAGGGATGGTCCCCTACTTTCAGTGGATTTTCAAGCTCCCTGTCATGCTCTTCATGAATTCCTGCGCATGTTGGTTGTGCAACACCAACTCCGGCGGTAGATCGATCCTTGTTCAAAGCAAGTGTAGAGTCCAGAATGGAAGAACACAAGACAGTGTCATCCAGAGGATTATTAGAATACGAAGATGGAGGTTGAGGTACAAGATACATGTGATGAGGTATGGGAATCACAACCAACTCTGTGTGAAAATTGAAAGGAGAAATGTTGGGCAATCATGATGGTTCAACAAATGTGTGTTCATGTTCTCTGGCATCACTCTGTAGTGGTGGAGCTATTTGATGAGGGGACGATAAATAGTCACTTTTGACAGTGACTATGTTCGTCTGTGATTGAGTATCTCCTTCACTAAAGAATGTTGAGTGGGGTTTTAGATTGAACTTCTTCTTAGGATGGGTAGATTTTTTAAGACAGTACTCAAATCGATCCCAAAGATAGAAAAATTTCAGCTGGATCTTTGGAGCTTGGAACTGCAAATCACAGAAGCACTGCCAAAAATCCACAGGAGATTCATGTGGAGCATTCCGTTGTTGTATCAATTTTTGGTGAATATTTTATGGATCAAAATTATGGAAAGTGTCTTCAATGGGATCACAAAAGTGCTCAAGTGAGTGCATGCTATCAGTCGTAGGATGCACAACCACTGATGTGGAGATTCGCGAAGTGTGGATCCAAGCAGCAAGCTGGCCTGCTCATTAGAACATCCATTTTCCTCATGAAGCATGGAAAGAAAGTCATCTAAGAACTCAGACCAAGTCACTTCTCCTTAACCATCATACATGTAAGTGGATAAGAGATCAGAAATCTCCCTCGTGATGGTGACATCTTCAGGATTGGAAAAACATCACAGAGGGAGAAGAGTGCAAGACTCCATGATAGATATGAAAAGGTTCAAAATAGGATGAGATGACATAGCTTGTCATCTGGCCCTCCTTGTAGTGCTAGATATGTTGACAGTGTTGGACCTGCCCACATTCAGGGGATCAGCGTGGTATGAAGTCCCAACTAGACCTCACACCGTTTGGTGTGGGAGTCCCATCTGGTATGATGGCCTGGTTGCCACTATCTTAAAAATTTGCCACAACTCTTGCTTGTCAACATAGGAGAGTGGTCTTCATTGTCTTTGAGAAATCAGGCTTACGTTCCTAGTGAGTGTAAGTGTTACTTGTGTCAATTTTTCGTTCACAATAGAGGGAGAGAGGGTGAGGGTGAGCCCCAAGTCGGTTGGGAGAAGTCCCAACTCTGCTAGGAACACACAACACAACATGACATGTACAACTTCATGTGGAGTAGTCCACACGAATGTGGCTATCACAACAAACCAGGTAAGATAACACTTACAACACTCAGTGGATGAGTCCACACAAGTGCAACAAATGTTAAAATTTTTTTATGTGAAAGGTCTGTCTAATGTCCAAGAGAGTAGTCTACATGGGCGAGAAATTGTTAACAACATATACAAAACATTTCTATTAATAGATTATGTATTACAAAAAGTGAAATAGCTCAAATGTAGAACACAGGTAAGAAATAAGCATCACAAGTGTTAAATATTAGTCTTACAACAATTACAATACATGTGTGAAAACGTGTTGGCCTGTTAGCAAGTTTCTGAATTAAGTGAAAGTTGCAAGACACATCATTACACCATACATCACTAACCTCGCGTGAGGGGAGTTGGAGCCACTACTTACTCCATAAAGGAAATATTACATAATCTCTTGTCTATGTGGGAGGAGCTGTGGTGAAAAGTCCCTTACATGTACAAATGAGGGGGTATTTATAGCCAGGGGTGAAATTCACCCTTATGGTTGTTCGACTACCCTCATGACTGTTTGACTTCCATGAATTTTCAAATTTACATGACTCTTTATACGAAAAGTGGGTCTCTTGGACTTCCACGTTACATTACATTGATTTTCCAACATGGCTCACATTGGAGAGGTGGATGACATGACTCATGACATGACTCACCATGACAATGCTAGTACATTTGTGCTGCTACTAGAGTGCATCTCAAGCTGTATCACTGCTGGGTGATGGATGTCTTCATGTTGTGTCACAACTTCACCTCCGCATGGCAAATTACGCAGAGTCTTCGATGGTCATTGGTTTGTTTGATGTTGCTTTGCCACATTTCTCCTTGCTTGTATGTTTGAAGGCTTGACAGGCTCATCCATTTGCGAAAGGTGCATGTTCATTCGTTAGTCCGTTTGTGAGCACATATTGCATGTTTGCTCATCAATCTATCCATGAAAACATCTTTGCATGATCATCCATTTGCGACAACATCTCTTTGCATGCATCGCTCATTCGTCTATTGGTGAACCTATGATTATGCATGTGCTCTCTTTGTTCATCCCATTTGTCATCACGCCATGTCTGTTGGAGTACCTATACCTACACTAACTCATGACGAGATGACATCAAATCCAAAAACCTCCTAGTCTACCATGACACATGATCATCTCAGATGTAGGTGACTGGGAGAGGCAACAAGATTGTGAGGCAAGATGATGACTTTGGGCACTATGGATTTAAATTGCACAAGAGTCACTAGGTGATGAAGACGAGCAATACAGATCGACAATGATTATCCGTGAGGTCTGGCTTGGGTGGAAGGCAAAATTGTGCAAATTTTGGGAGGAATAGTCTGAGCTGCAAGAATGAAGGGCCAACAAAATCTGTGCATTTTATGGAAAGAGTGGGCAGTGGGGGATTGACAACTAAATTTTCTCAATTTCTTGGGGGAACTGGCCAAGCTGTAGGGAGAACTTGCATACAAGATTTGCCCAGTTTTTTGGAGGAACTGGATAGGAGCTCAGTAGTCAGAACTATGCAATTCCTAGAGGGAACTGGTAGTTGGGTGCTAGGTCATTAGAAGCAGAAACTGTGAAATTCCTAAGGGAAATAGCAGATAGCTGGCCATGAGGCTAGTAGTAGAAACTACACAATTCCTAAGGGGAATTGGTAGTCAGCTAGCTGGGAGGCTGTCAGCAGAAACTGTACAATTCCTAGAGGGAACTGGCAGTTTGCTACTTGGAGATGCTGGCTAGAGAAATTGTATTTAGGCTGAGAAGCCAACCTGCTAATCATCTATATGAAATTTATGAGCCGAGTGAACTGTTGGGTAGCAGAGGGCCTGCTCATGAAAACTGCGCTATTTTGTATATGAGAAGTCAGTCAACCGTCGGAAGGACTGACTGGGAAATCTGTGCAATTTCATGATGGAGACAAGGACAGGGATTAGGAGTCTATCTGGCCTATCTACACAATTTACTCAATCAGTATAACAGGCAAGGTCAGCAGCCTTTGCACAATTTTTTAAGGGAGTTAGCCTCGAGGTGGTTGTTGGGTCTGTTATAGACATTTTTGTGGCTCGCGACATGGAGCATGAAATGTCAATAATTACAGGGATCCTCAGTCCCTAAACATGTTGTTCTTACCCCTAAAAGAACAAGGTCATCAAACAACAACACTTCCAATCAGTTCTCCACCTGAAAACACTTCAAAACAGGCTATTTTTGGATCATGTCAGCTGCTCCACTGAGCTTCTGCGCTGGAATGCAACTGTCCCTCCTTGTACCTGCGCTGGAAGTCAAATCTAATGAAGGCTACCTGCGCTGGGTGAGATTGGCCAAGTGGCACAGTCATTCTGCAAGGTGTCAATTGCCCAGGAAGCTTCCAAACCGACACTTGGTTCATGAGATTCGCCCTGTGATGAGTAAGAGGTACTTGATCACCATGTGTAAGCAAGGATCTCCAAGTGGACTCAAGAACTGAAGATTAACTGAAGAGGGAGAGGACACAAGGCAGCTTCATTTCAGTCTCAAGCTGACTCATCCTCTCTTCTTCTCTCCTATATATAGAGCTCTTCTATGAGGTCTAAGGGAGGCTGGAATTTTGTGTAAAGCAAGGAGGTGCTGTTGGTTTACAGTTAGAGCTATTGGGTGATTGTTTTACTAGAGGTGAAGAGGAGAGTTCTTGCTGCTGGGGAGGTGCTGCTGGATTGGAGCCATCATTGGTTGTAACCTTCTCAGAACCCTGTTACTTCTATCAATAAAGTTTTGCATGTTCTCCTATATACTTGTATTGCATTGATGTATTGTATTTACTTGTATATTTGATTCACCCTAATCCATGAATCAGTTATGAGTACATGTATCTCGTAGTTTCCTCTCTTGTTTTGTGCAGGATCTGTGTGTAGCTGGACCGGCAAAGAGAGCAAAGAGCTGGGAACAAGAGACAAAGAGAGAGGACAAGGATCGAGTAAGCGAAAGACACCAGGTTGTTTAATCTTTTCTTCCTTCTCTCTGTACTTTCATAAAGGAAATCATCAAAGCTTTACTTTCAGTTGTTGCTAAAGACTGTCACCTTTAGAGTAGGGATAGGGTCATCCGCGTTGGATACTTTTCCCCACAACAAACTGGCGACTCCGTTGGGGAGCCTAGTATCTTGTTGGTGTTTGTAGTATTTTGCTATTCATTTCTTGAAGAAAAGAGTACCAAATCGAAAAGCTTTTGACTATATCAAAAGCGAAGTAGAGGGGCTGCTACTCTTGCTCATTTGCTGAGCAGATTCAAGATTTAAAGAGCTTATCTACAAAATAATCTTTACTCTTTGTGATAGCCTTTTCATCCTCTTGATCATCCCTTAGCCTGTACTTGACCTATAGCTTTTTATTTCAGCAAAAACAGTGCATTTTTTAGCTTTTTATGACCCAGAATTTCTTGTAAACGCAACTCTCGTGTCCCAGAGCAGGCTGTCCACAGGCAGTCTGCATTACAGCGCAGGTACTCCCTTCGGGAACTGCACTGGAAGTCAATTTGACAGACCAGAGCCTGCGCTGGACCTGTTAGGCAGTGTCTTCCAGAGGTTTTCCACTGTGTCTGAGCCCTGTTCTCACTGATTTTTTGTTGATTGCTTGCTGGTCATTGTACTTGCTGTAAACCATTCTCCTTGACATTATTCCGCCTCGGTTGTGTGATGAAACTGTGAATGTTCTTTCAGTATTTCTTGTTTCAGTTACAGTTTCCCATTGTGAAAAGCGAACCAGTATAGCTGTGGCCTCTTAGATCCCGAACTGTAAAAGTGTCTTTGTGATCTTATGAGCTAGTTTCAGTACTGTTCATGGCTGTTTGAGTTTGTTTGTTTTTCACTTTATGGTTTGAATTCATATATTTTTAGTGTTGAAGCAAGTACCTGTGAAGCGTCTTTTCATTTTAGACAAAACTTGTTTGTTTACGCTTCAAATTGAATTCGAAAATTACACAACAATTTCCTTTTGTCTACATCAACATTAAGGGAAAAGAAAAGAAATACATGCATCTTGCATTTGCATTTTTGATAAGTTTGTGTGTCTGATCTAGGAGAAAGTGCATTAGTTTGTGCTTTGTGCTCTGTGTGGAAAGATATTGTTTTTCTCTCCCTTCAGTAGTTAGGATTTTCAAAGCTAAAAAGATTGTGAAAGCTTGCTTATCATTTTAGCTGCATTTAGGAATTTGTACCAATACATCTCATGGTGATCCTGAAAGACAAACTGATAAATAAGATCAACTTAAAATATATTGAATGAATCTAAAAACGCATTGTAACATAACGCTCACAATAGAGGTCTAGGTAGAGACGTGTTCCGGCGTCGTTAAACGTAGTGACTGTCAATCTCTACGAAGGTGGGTGATTCCTCCTGAGGGACGATAGCACTAATACGGACTTGAGCTCCCGCGTACCGTCGCGTATATTGGGAGACCCCTATAGGCAATTATCCTTTATCCTTAGGAAGCCGTGTCGACCGCCCTACTGATCGCGATGCAGTGAACACAGCATTCACGAAGATTGACCACCCGTACCGTAAAACGTATTCTGTGGTTTCGCGAAAGGTTTGGCACACCCTCTGCCTAGATCTCCAGAGCAGTTTCTTTTGGCCCTTTTCAAACTCTATAACTGAAAAGGTCCAACCGAGCATTTGTCACTTCGGGCTCGTTAATACATCGAAGGCGACTAGAGTCATCTTAAGCTTTTTCTCGACTCTTAAAACATGAAAAAGCAAAGTTGTGTCTAAAAGCGTCTAATAAAATTTATTCAATACGGAAACATAATTCCCCTTTTTGTATTTTAGTTGATCAAGTAATCCGCAACCGTGGAGGAAAGTCAATTAAAACTCCGTCGTTCGGGGAGACTCGCGAGTCAACCGTCTTTGTCTCCGGAACCGAAAGTAGTACGGGCGAAGCGATCTCGCTGGACCAGGTCAAAATATCCTTTTAAAGTTAGAACGGAAGTTCCAACAACATCTGAGATTCTGGTCACTCCCAATATTTCTGGAATCCCTGCCTCTATTGAAGAAGTTCAACAGCAACAGAGAGACAGTTATACTGATCCTAGTCTGAAGACAAGTACTTGCATAACTGAACCAGTTCCATCTGAAACCGGTTCACAGAGTCTTGTTGTTCAAACAACTGTCGCTGTCGAAGCAACCCCTTCTTCGGCACCAGAAATCTTTTACGGACCTGACGGTCTTCCTCTTCCTCCTGGTCTGATTGCGATAGAGGAAATCGTAGAGGACCAGCAAGCAAATACTCCAATTCATTTTGGAGTAGGCACCACTCTTTTTCCTTCTGCATCAGAAGTTTGTCCATCACCACAGGAAGTTCCTGTAGAATCGATAGGCAGTTTATTGGATAGACTTAAAATGTCTGAGCAACCGTCGACATCTAGGACTGTGCCAAACGACACAGTGACAGCAGAAGCTCCTGCTGTCACTCCAACGATGTTTGCCGGCATACCATCTGTCCCAACTAGTTCTCATCAACTAGAAGGAGTCCACCCAGGGACTATTATGACAACTTGGTCTGTTCTAGTTTGTTCTTCCGGTATAATACCCGGTAATTCTTATGTTGAAACTAGACAAATTGATCCCTTTGGGAATCAGTTTGGGCCATCCAGTCCTCAAAGGCCATCTACACCCTTGAGCTCCGGATTGTTACCGTATGGGGGGCAATATGCCCTTTCACTTCCCCTTCCGGGGGGATACCCATACGGCAGTTTTCAACCACATTCAGGTTTGGCTGAAGTAACGACGAGTGGTTGGGTACCTATGTTACCCCAACAACCAAGAGTTGTATATTCCATGCAACAATGTGTACCTATGTCTAGTATCCCGATGACGCCAGCAATTGTAACCGTGTCGCAAGTTCAATCGATGCCTGTTGTATGTCAACCCCAAGTTGTAATGCAACAGCCTATTGACCCTGCAACACAACCACAATCGCCAACTTCCGGGACGACACAGATACAAACGGGAACTATAACCCCGCATCTTGGTCCGTCGGTTAGTGTCGCACAGCAAAACATGGCTTCACAACCATGGATGGTGCAATACCAACAACCTCAGTTTCAACAGGTGTACCAAGGGTCTGAGCAACAGATCTTTGCGAATAGTAGGCAACCCTATATTCAGAACGGGTTAAACCAACCACTTTACAGTGGCCAAGCCCACCAGCCGTATCAGTCATATCAACATCAGTTGCATTATGCTGGTATGCAAAGACCTACTGCTCAGGCGATTCCATCGTATCCTGGGTACGCCTCGCCAAACCTGAATCAGCAGTTGCCATTCGTGGCGACCTTAGAATTACCAGATTTACATCGATTGACGAACGATCCAATCGCCTATGCCCATTGGTGGCCAGCGATTCCTCACAAACTTCCTTCGGACATTCCTAAATTCAATGGAAATCCGGGCGAAGACCCGTCAAATCATGTGATGACATTCCATCTATGGTGTTCGTCGAATACCTTGAATGATGATTCGATAAGGCTTCGTCTTTTCCAGAGGACATTGACTGGTCCGGCGGCCAAATGGTATATTGAATTACCTAGAGCCTCTTTCGACAATTTTAGTTCCCTAGCCACGACTTTCTTAACACACTTTCAGTTACCTATAAGGTACGAAAATGGAACAGAGATCTTGACCAATTTCAAGCAGACAACAGCCACACATATATCAGATCATATACATGAGTGGCGTCGTCGGCGCAGAATGGTAAAAACCTATGTTCCAAATCAGCTATTAGCTGAGTGGTTTATAAAGTCGCTTCTGCCTGCCATAACAGAAGATGTGGCCAAGGGAGGCATCGTAACAGAGGAGCAGGTTATTGCTCGTGCTCAATATTTGGACTTAGTGTATACTCAGTCGGGCACGCTCTATGATAAGATACCTGATGCCCCCAGACCGGAATTTTCAATCCCTCCTCCTCCCGGATCGAATAGTGACTCTCATGCCGGTGATGGCGTGATTGGAACTGCAAACGCTAAGTTGACAAGGGATTCGAATAAGAAAGCCCGTAAGACTTCGAATCAAAAAGCAAATCAAGAGATTCTTGCTTCGGATGTAAATGCTGTATCTACGGATAAAGACAAAAACTCCAATCAACCAGGAAGCAAGAAGAAACAAAACAAAGGGAAGAAGAAGAAACAAGGTGGGTCATCCCCTCAAAAAACTTCTTCAAACCCTCCTGGGCAAAGGAAACAATTTCCTCCATGTCAAATATGCGATGAAAATCATTCAACAAAGAACTGTCCGTTCAAAGCTGAGTTAAAGAGGTTCTTTAAAAGTTCCCAAACTTCAGCTGTGTTGACTGATCCTTTTCCCGCCCCAGGTCAAAATATGGTTGATAGTAGAAATGCTTCCCCGTCTCAAGTGCTTATGTTGTCGGTTTCTAAGCAAAATGATGCTTTGATCTCGACCAGGAATAAAGATTATGGGAATCCGCCGGTGTCGAACGACAAAGGGAAAGATCAACCCAGTAGTTCGACAACAACTTCGGCAGAAGTTGTACCCCCCCTCACGCATGAATTAACAATAAAGCCACCTAAGGGAGTAGTACACAAGTCGACATTTAACCCTCGCGCCAAAGCGGCGCAACACTATAATATAGTGGAGGATTTGGCCCAATCGCCATCTGCTATGTCGACTCTTGAGGTACTACAAAATTTTCCATCCCAAAGACAGGCATTGTTATCAGCAATTGGTGGAGTGGATCCTAAAGATTCCAATCTTGTATCCTTTGATCACAAAGGATATGATCCTCAGTTACCAGCGCAATTAGCTTTCCTTATTCAAGTGAAAGCACTCAACAAAACTGTTCATAGAACGATTATTGATGAGGGAGCATCGACATGTATCATGTCGATGAGTTGCTAGAAGACTTTTGGATCTCCAACCTTGTCGCGATCTTCGACGACATTGAAAGCATTTGACGGTAGGTCGTACACTCCGTGCGGTATCCTAAATAACTTTAAGGTTGAACTAGGAGGAAAAACAGTGGAAATTGATGTCGAAGTCATTGATGGCAATCTTGACTATAACATCCTACTGGGAAGACCATGGATATATGCCATGGCAGCTGTAGTGTCGACATATTTTAGGAAGATCGCATTCCCATTTGAAGGAGGGATTACGATCGTCGACCAACAGAACTTCCTCCCTAATGGTTCACAAGTTACTGGAAGCATTCCCCTGATCCATGGGAGCGACCATTCAATAAAAGACATCGGAGTAGGCTTGCTAAAAGATCCCACAATGATGGGAACTTTCGCGTTGCCACCTCCTTTCCATGTAGGGGATATCCCGTTTGTAGCAACATGCAACATGGTATCTTCATCGGAGGTCGCAGAAGACAAAGTCGTCATGGATCATCAGGTGGTATTGCCACCTAGCCCTATTGAAATATTGTAGCAATCAATGTTTCAGGCATGGGAGGCGAGCCCAAATGAACGCTCGTCAAGCGTTTGGGTAGATAGGTCCGAAGAATATGGTACCCCATTAGATCCATGGTCAAAAGTTCATGGGACTGACGAAGGAATCTTACAATCAATGATGATTGAGGGGGCACCATGGAATGATCACCACCATCGTTCCCTTCTTCCAGAGTGTGAAGAAGAAACTCAACACGACCTATATCACCCTTCAGTATTTGAATTCCTAACAAATACTGTAAATACGGTGGATTCAGAGCGAAACCTATCCAATATTGAAGAGACCGTAGCCGTGAACATCTCGACAAAATCTGATGTTGTAGAGAATATTCATGTCGGCAAAAGTTGTTCCCCTTCAGAACTGGAAATATATAGTGCTCTCTTTCGCGAATTTAGAGATGTCTTTGCATGGTCATATGATGAAATGCCAGGCATTGACTCGAGCATAGTTGAACATGAGATTAAAATGTATCCTGATGTCAAACCAGTAAGACAACGGCTTCGACAGGTTCATCCCAAGAAAGCCGCTGCCATTAAGGCAGAAGTTGAAAAACTTCTCCATGCTGGATTCATCTACCCGGTTCCTCTAACCGATTGGGTATCGAATATTGTCCCTGTTATGAAAAAGCAAGGGACGATAAGAGTGTGCGTCGACTATAGGGATGTAAAACAAGCTTGTCCAAAGGACAACTACCCTACACCCTTCATCGACCAGATAATTGATGAATGCGCCGGATGTGAAATCTTTTCCTTTATGGATGGATTTTCCGGGTATAATCAAATAAATATCCGCCCACAGGACCAGTCTAAGACTGCATTTATTTGTCCGTGGGGCACATTCGCTTATCGAAAATTACCCTTTGGTTTAAAGAACGCAGGGGTGACGTTTCAGAGGGCAATGAATTATGCCTTCCATGACATCAAGAACATTGTTCAACCTTACCTCGACGATCTTCCGGCTCATTCGCGGAAGCGGACTGATCATCCGCGGCATTTAAGAGCGATATTTCTACGTTGCCGACATTACAAGATAAGACTCAATCCGCACAAGTGTGTGTTTTGTGTCGGTTCTGGTCGTTTACTTGGCTTTGTTGTCTCTAAGGATGGGATTCGTCTCGACCCCTGTAAGGTTCAGGCAATCATTAATTTGCCTCCACCTTCAAATTTGCTTCAGATTCAGAAACTCCAAGGGAAAGCAAACTTTCTGAGGAGGTTCATTCCAAATTACGCAGAACTTGCCAAGGGTTAAACTCGTCTTTTGAAAAAGGATGTACCTTTTGTCTGGGACCAGGTTGCGCAAGCTTCCTTTGACGCTCTGAAAGATTCTCTAGTAAGAGCATCATTAATGTACACCCCGGACTATCAAAGAGATTTTAACCTGTATCTAGCTGCAGCAGATACGACCATTGCGATGGTCTTAGTGCAAGAAGTCGATGGAATTGAACATCCTATTTATTATTTAAGTAAAAACTTAAATGATACAGAAAGTAAATATTCCTATGTTGAAAAACTAGCGCTTGCTACTGTTCAAGCGATTCAAAGGTTTCGACATTATGTCCTCTTTAGGAAAACTACCATTCTGTCAGATTGCAATCCCATGACATATATACTGTCGCGACAGTTGCTTGGGGGCAAATATTCAAAATGGATAGCCATCCTTCAAGAGTTTGATTTAGATTTTGTAAAATCCAAATCGAAGAAAGCTCTAGTTTTCGCGGAATTATTATGCGATCTCCCATCGTCGTCCAACGATGAAACATCAGAAGAGTCAATCGTGGATGAAAATTTGTTTCTGATATCAGTAAGCGATGAGTGGTATGGAGACATCATTGTTTATCTCCAAACCCAAAAATTTAGGCCTAATACCTCACACTCGGAACGGAAACGTATACGATACCAATCTAAAGACTACATGATCGTCGGTGATACACTTTACCGTCGTGGTGTCGATACCGTTCTGAGGAGGTGCCTTACCCATGAGGAGGCCGAAAAAGCCCTGAATGATTGTCATTCAGGCGCGTGCGGGGGGCATCAATCTGGATATGCAACAGCACAAAGAATCTTACGAGCAGGATATTTCTGGCCAACTATGTTTAAAGATTGCATAATAGCTGTCAGAAGTTGCCATGCATGTCAGGTCTTTGATAGCAAAACCAGAAGACCGCCCACACCTTTACAGCCAATAGTTGCTGTTGGGCCCTTCGCCAAGTGGGGCATCGATTTCATGCAATGTAACCCCACCTCGACCGGGGGGCATGGGTATATTATAGTCGCTGTTGACTATTTTACCAAATGGGCCGAGGCGATGCCTACATTGGATAACACTGGTGAAACAGCTGCCCTTTTCTTTTTCAATCATGTAGTCGCCAGGTTCGGCGTTCCGCAAGCTATAGTGACAGATCATGGATCGCATTTTCGCAATCACATGATGGTTGAGTTAGCTGCCAAACTAGGGCTATCGCACGACAGCTCTACCCCATATTATCCACAAGCCAACAGACAAGTTGAGGCAATCAACAAGGTCCTGAAGCGTATGTTGCAAAGGATGATCGGGGTTCACAAAAGAAGATGGCACCTACTCCTGTATTCAGCATTGTGGGCTTACCGAACCTCGGTAAAGAACGCCACTGGGTTCACACCATTCCAATTGGTGTATGGCCTAGAGGCAGTATTACCGATCCAGTGCGAAATTTCGTCTCTTAAACTCGCAATTGACCTCCTCCCCGGAACCTCAGAAGAAGAAGCTCGTTTCTTGGAATTAATCCAATTGGATGAAAACCGTCGTGACGCCGCTTTGGCAAACGAAGCCCATAAGAAACGAGTCAAAGCACAGTTTGACAAGAATGTCAAACCTCGCATCTTCTCTGAGGGTGACTTGGTTTTTCTTTACGACCAAGAATCCGACAAATTAGGAGCAGGAAAATTTCAGTCCTTATGGATGGGTCCCTATATTGTTAAAAGGGTGTTAGCAAAAGGAGCCTACGAGTTAATGGATTATGACGGAATACCACTGGCGCAACCCCGTAACGGGTTGTACCTCAAGCGTTACTATGCCTGAATAGTAACCTGAGTGCTTTTGTTGTATTTTGTTTTCGCTAAAGTGTTTGTTTCGGTTTGGTAATCCACCTTTCTTGTTTGTTGCAGATGTCGAATTATTCTGATACATATGTGGGATATGCCGATGGAGCGAGTCGTAGTACGCGGAATTTGTCCTCCGCAGCCTGGGCCATTTTTGATCCAAGCGGCGAGTTAGTGAGTTTCAGAGGTGTGTGTATTGGACAGTCAACAAACAATATCGCTGAGTATAGTGCGTTGATTGAACTCCTCTCTGATACCATCGCTCATGGTATAAGCCGACTAAATGTTAGGCTAGACTCACAGCTTGTAATACTACAACTCACTGGTATATATTCAGTCCACAATCCAGCTATTTATCGTATGTTTCTAAGAGTTAAGATTTTGGAAAGAGAGTTTGATTCAATTCAATACCAGCATATTTCTAGAAACTTGAACACATTAACAGATTCATTAGCAAACTATGTATTAGATAGACATTTACAACATATATAAAAAGAGATGCATCGATGCTATGCAAGTGGATCACAAATAAACTAAAATAAACTCCGAAAATCAAAATATATAAAGCTGTTTATAGTTTGTACATAATGTGCTGTAATCAAAACAAAATTGGTCATATGACCGAGAACTCAAAAAGATGCTAGGGGGCACCCTAGCCTAGTGGTGCTCATGAAAGTACGTCACGGTCTGTGCGATCATGCGCAAGAGACGAGTCCATCGTCTAGGCACGCCGATAGTGTGCCGCTGCAACTGTAAAGGTAACTCGTCAATCTGTACATCCGGAAGACCACGAGTAAGGCTCTCAACCTGCTCCTGCACAGCTGCAAGTATCTCAGTATCACCAAGGTCGCGAATAACAACTCTCCTAGCAGGCTCTGCTGCTGGGGCAGCAACTGGCGATCGTGGACGAGCTACTGGACAAACAAGACCAACATCTGCATGCACCCAAGAGTTTGATCAGTTTTGAACAGTAACATCATGAATAAAAACAATAAACAGTGACATGGTCAGAGATTTTACCAATAGCACCCCATTGCTCGCCATCTGGAGGCACCAAGTCCGGATCACCTCGGTAGTCCATACCCACATATGGATACTCAGAAAATGCCATCTCCTGACGCTCGAACCACCTAAAGAAGGACTCAGTGAAAGTAATATGAGGTTGACCAGCATGACGGGACATGTGGTCAACCCACCTCTGCATGCGTGGCTCGGTCGGAGAGGGCAAGTCAAGTATGATGTACTGAGGCTGCATCAATGGGATTTTCTCCAAGGCAAAGGCAGTCAGAATAGAACCAAATCCAAAGTTCTTCAACCTCCCGTCCTTTACCTTGGTCAATTGACTTTTCATCTGAACAAGTACTGCATCACACCAGTTAAACACTTTCGGTTGGAGACACTCCAAGGCGTGCTGCATATAAGATCTGTTGGCAACATGTAAAGCTGCGCTACCGGCCATCCTACCAATAGTAAACAGAATGGACCTGAGAGACCTGTCGGTGATGTCACGGATATTGATCTTGCCGTCTTTGCTCGGCTGTGAACCTTCCCGGCAATACTGACGGATATAGTCTCTGGTGGAAGTAGTCCCTCGAGCCGTACCTGACAAAGAAATGGGGGCACCCCCCCTTGACAACCCAGTCAAGAAGTACATGTCCTCTATGGTCAAGGGGATGGTCTTCCCCCTAATCTGGAATACTTGGTTAACAGGATCCCAAGCATCAAGCATATACTGCAGTAAAGAAATTTGTGCTCTCATGCTAGAGATACGGAAGAACTTCAGCAGGCCACAGTTCCGAAGCGCGTTCACCGTGACTGGGTCATGGAGTGCAACCATGTCCTCTGCTTCATGTTCTCGTTCTCGCCATGTAAGGGACATTTTGTTCAAAGTTCCCTGCAATCAAACAAGAGAAGGAGTAAGTTCCTGATTTTGATGAAAATCTGGCGAAAAAATCATCAAAAAACTCATGCAAGATCAGCTTTTCTAGGCCCAATGCAAGCAGAGAGTCTCCCCCTTGCTCTGGAACGCAGTCTGCCTTAAGGCTGCCTGAAATACAATGCAAGTTTCGAAAGGGGAACCTGCGCTGATGCCAGGGCGCCCTGATGAAACCCCTGGGGCTCAGAAACTCTGAAAAACATGCATGAAACTGAAAAAGGAAACCATGAAAGTGAAGGGCTAAGGTTTAGCTCCTACCTGGTCCAAACGGTGCCGAAAATCGTCCACAGAATCTCCCAGAATCAGCTGGTGAAAATCAAGGAAGAAGAGGCACCTCCAGAGCTCCAACAAGCAAAATGCAAATGAAATGGTAAATGAGAGGTAAAAACCCCTTTTTATGACTTTTTACACAGTTTAAAGTTAAATATTAGGGTTATAATCTCATTTTCATGCAAATATGGTCCATTTCTAACAAAATTTGTTGCAGCAATTGAAGATGAAGTACTACATTTGAAAAGAGAAAAGCTAGTAAAAGTAAAAAATTAAATTTGACCATAAATCGAGCAGTTTTACCACAGAATTTATGCTCGTTAAAAAATAGAAAAGTGTGAGCAAAGTTCTTCCGCCAAAGTTCAAGCTCATTAAAAAATGAACCTATCTCGGTAAATAACCATTGCGATCGTAAATTTATCAGCCTTAAAAGCCTTGGTCGTGTTTTCATCCATCACCTCCATTTCATTTGGCCGGTCGTTCACCCCTATATGCGTGTTTACCCTTTTTGAGGAACAGCTGCGAAGAGTGATTTCACCTAGCCATCCTTGTGACACTACCGTGATTGGAAAATTCCAATTTGTACCTGGAATCAGTTGCTATCCCTGTTTATCACTCGTTCCTTAAAAGACGAGTCTTCTTTGAGCTCTTTTCACTGACTCGTAAAATATGAAAAGTTTGCCGAGTTTTGGCCTTCCAGCTCGTTAAACGACCGGAACGCTATCCCTCCTCTAGATTTTAATCTTTTTGGACCTGAGGGATTATTGCACAAAAAGATCGAGCGCTTGTCTTGTTCGGCTCGTAAAAGTACCGAACAGCCATCTCTTCTGTATTGTTTTATACTTTTTCGGACTTAAGGGATTAGATGACGAAAAAGGAATTATGGAGTTGACTTTCTGTACCTTTTCAGACTCTCTAAAAATGAAAAGGACCGAGTTTTCTTTGTCGTTAGACTCGTTAAAATGATTAAATAGCGACAAACTTGTCTTTAGACGAGAACGAGTTTCCCTATGGCTAAGCTCGTTAAATCATAGCGATGGGCTTGCCCGAAGGGCAGGTTATAGAACAAGCATATGTTATCCTCCTCAAGCTTGACAAAAATAAAGAGGTACTGGTCAGAAATGACCGGGGAAAAATTGGGAGAACATCAAAGTTTAATGGTAGCAAGTCACTCTTGAACATGACACTTTTCCTCCGTACCACATCGGGTTGGGTTGTTTCATTCACCGGTCTCATCGCCATGGTCCTCGCCAAACCATCCACATTTGGGGTAATGCTACCGATCCATCGCATCAGTGTCGTTATATGTTCAAGAGGGGTCATTCTGAAAGTGTCAACCGTGTCCCATCCACTGCCATACATTATCCTTCATCCATTCATGATCGCCACCCTGAATCATATGTCAAAGTTTGTTTTCACCTCCACTAAAATCATTAGCTCCGTTCCGTGTCATTGATGTGGGATTCATTAAGGCCCTCCTTTGACGGATCGCTTCTTGTCGACTTCAGCTCATTATCCAAGAAGTTGATCTAGGAACACCCCCATCAGTACTTTGAAGCTTGCATGCCTCAATGGCAAGTTTCTCACTTCCGGCGACAGGTATACATCAATGACCTTCGACCAGAAGATTTTGCGTGGCGTTCGACGCCAAGTCCTTTATTCACGCCACGTGAATTGTACTGCAGTACCTTGAGGGTCATCGTCATTATTGGTGATTCCTCTCGCGCTTGTTAACGGTTTTCATTATTGACCGGTAATCAAGCGATGTCTTTCCATGTTCGACTTCAGCGAAATTCTCACATGGATCGACTTGTACTTAGAGTGAAGATCGAACGAGTTTGAAGACCCCGGATCTAGTTTCATCCATCCGGGCTGCGATATATATTCAGGAAATATAAAAGCATTTGCCATGTACATCATTGCAGCAGATGATCATCCTATTCAAAGGATGATAATTTCAGCAGAAAATTATCAAGTCTATCTTCAGACGATCGTCTGTCATATGTACCAAAATGTATTTATAAAATCTGAGCATGGGAATGCCCGCCTTAGCTAGATCATGAAAATAGAATGAAAAATAATGTATTGTATTGTATTGTATTACAGGGCGCCTCCTCAGCACTGGAATGAACTTCGGACCCTCTAGATAAAGCATTTCACCCGATAAACGGCCTCATACTTTAGGGGGCAACTGTTATAGACATTTTTGTGCCTCGCGACATGGAGCATGAAATGTCAATAATTACAGGGATCCTCGGTCCCTAAACATGTTGTTCTTACCCCTAAAAGAACAAGGTCATCAAACAACAGCACTTCCAATCAGTTCTCCACCTGAAAACACTTCAAAACAGGCTATTTTTGGATCATGTCAGCTGCTCCACTGAGCTTCTGCGCTGGAATGCAACTGTCCCTCCTTGTACCTGCGCTGGAAGTCAAATCTAATGAAGGCTACCTGCGCTGGGCGAGATTGGCCAAGTGGCACAGTCATTCTGCAAGGTGTCAATTGCCCAGGAAGCTTCCAAACCGACACTTGGTTCATGAGATTCGCCCTGTGATGAGTAAGAGGTACTTGATCACCATGTGTAAGCAAGGATCTCCAAGTGGACTCAAGAACTGAAGATTAACTGAAGAGGGAGAGGACACAAGGCAGCTTCATGTCAGTCTCAAGCTGACTCATCCTCTCTTCTTCTCTCCTATATATAGAGCTCTTCTATGAGGTCTAAGGGAGGCTGGAATTTTGTGTAAAGAAAGGAGGTGCTGTTGGTTTACAGTTAGAGCTATTGGGTGATTGTTTTACTAGAGGTTAAGAGGAGAGTTCTTGCTGCTGGATTGGAGCCATCATTGGTTGTAACCTTCTCAGAACCCTGTTACTTCTATCAATAAAGTTTTGCATGTTCTCCTATATACTTGTATTGCATTGATGTATTGTATTTACTTGTATATTTGATTCACCCTAATCCATGAATCAGTTATGAGTACATGTATCTTGTAGTTTCCTCTCTTGTTTTGTGCAGGATCTGTGTGTAGCTGGACCGGCAAAGAGAGCAAAGAGCTGGGAACAAGAGACAAAGAGAGAGGACAAGGATCAACTAAGCGAAAGACACCAGGTTGTTTAATCTTTTCTTCCTTCTCTCTGTACTTTCATAAAGGAAATCATCAAAGCTTTACTTTCAGTTGTTGCTAAAGACTGTCACCTTTAGAGTAGGGATAGGGTCATCCGCGTCGGATACTTTTCCCCACAACAGGGTCTAACTCTCTGGGTGGTCAGCATGAAGGTTGATCGGATTGCTTGCAGGAAGTGTAGCTTAATGATCCGAATTTAAACAAGAATGCAACAAATTAAAAGTATAACCATAAAAACAAAGATGTAACGGAAATAATACTTCGTTTCATTAATGTAAAACATTGAAATATGCTTACAAACAGAAACGAAAATAAACCAGCTAGGGCGATGGTAGCTTATCTCTAAGAAGAGATGTGGTGGCTACATGCCTCTGAAATGTGCTACAATGAGGCTCGAAGGCCTATTTATTGTTGAGAAACAATGGAAAACCATAAACATCCAAAAAGCTAACCTTAGAAGATGAAATGCCAAACTTTGTGCTCCGTTTGGGTAAATTGGTACATGAACTTCCTGGGGTCTTAAATTTGGCATACGATCTTTGTTTCACACTCACAATACCTCATTAAAAACATCTACCTGAGCACTAAAACTTTGGGAAGAGAAACTTTGGCCCATGGCCCATTTTGCTCCCAGTTTTCCCAAAAAAAGTCGTTTAGGGCCTCAAAACGGCTCTGGAAGTTTAGGACCCGAAAAACTACTAAAATAGTAAATTGTGCTACAGCTAGGGAACTCAAAAACTGAAAGAGATAGTTGTGGGGGTCTAAGTGGGATAGGTGAGTGACCACTAACATCCACTTGGACCATTCCTCCCCCATTAGGAAGAAATGTTCCCCATTGCATTGAGTTCCTCCATCTGCTGAACTTGGTCCCTGGTGAGCTGTTCTGTAATCTCTAATGTGTCTATTAATGGTGGGAAGCATGGTAGAGGGCAGTCCACATTGAAAACTTGGTGCAAGTGAAGGAATGGGGGAGTGTTGTGCTCCAAAGCATTATTATCCACAGTCTTGGTACTGGTGAAAGGACCATGTTGCTTCTTGTACTTGTCATTTTTCAGAATGCAACAATGATATATCAGCCCGTTGGGTAGTGGTGCTCTGGGAGTCAGATTGAATGAATGCTGGACCTAACAGTGAAATGGTGTCCCTGTGGGTGAGGAGATGATGTTCCTATCTGATTTCATTCCTTTATCCATATGCTACTGCTGCTGCGTAGAGGAACCCTTCATGGGAGTCATGGATGTGGCGATGATCTTCCCCTTACTTTGGGAGCGAACCACATAGAAAATAAATTTCCTAGTCTAGGAGACGATCTTGCTACATTTCTTAGTAGTGATTAAAGAGGTGGTGGTCAGTGGGGCTACCTCCAGTATCCTGTATAATGAATTACCCAAAGAAATAATGACAATGCGAGGCCTTGACTCATACACAGCATGTCACCTTCATAAGTATGGCTAGCCTAATAATACATGACAAACGTCTAGAGGTGTAACATCACAAAATACCTCGTCTGTGAAGGGTTTGATTATGTAGGGAAGGTGACATTGCTGGTGAACTTGGAGATCTCATCCTTGGTGAAGCCACCCGATATTGTATGGCTATGTGTGTGGTGTAATCAGTAGGCCCAACCATTTCACGACCTATACTAAAATGAGGTTCTTTTGGAAGCAACTATTGACAACGAATTGCAACGGTGAACCCTTCACCCACATCTGTGAGTGGAAAATAAGCTCCCACTTCTCTGGATATTCGGGCTCATTCTTTTGGATCTTGGCAGTGGAGACAGTGGCGTTGGGCTCCACGTCAATGATCAGCTTCCCTTTGCCATTCCCCTTTTCAGGTTTTGACTCAGGGTCGGAACATGCATCTGATTCTGAAGCCTTCAACTCAGCCACTAGTGATTGCTTGGTTCGACACTCACTTGTGTTGTGAGTGGGGCTCTTGTGGAACTCACACCACTTTCCTGTGTCCTTCTTTGACTTCATGGTGTTTTTATTTTCTTCTGGCTTCGACATGTTGTCTTGGGTTGCCATGTCTTGGATTTTTCCTTTGCTCTACGGTTTGGGGAAGCCTTTCCCTTGCTTCGGTTTTGCAGATCCAAAGTCTCGCTTCTTTTCTTTGAACTTCTCCGCAATTTTGATAGTGTATCAGTACGCCGTGCCGAGCAAGGAGATGTTCAGGAAATCCATCTCTTCTTGGATGTATCTTTGTAGGAAACCATGGTATTTGAGTACCAAATGTAGCTCAGAGTCCTTGATACCAAACTGTGTGTGAAGGGTATGAAAAATGTTTTTGAACTCTGACACATCTTGATCCCTTCCCTGTCGCAGTGTGGTCCACTTTACGTATTTGTCCTCATAGCTTTTGATAGGGTAGTACTCCTCCTTGATGGCATCTTGAAATGAATTCCAAGTGGGCGCAGCTAAAATAGTGAGCTTGTAATTTCATCCTTCTACTCGTAGTAGGTTTCCCACTAGTCCTTGATGTGGGGAGCTGCTTTGAGAAGAGAAAAAGTTATATTTTCGTGACTAGAAAAATCATGAATAGAAAAATACCCATCTAGAAAATTTAACCATTTATCTACGACATTTGCATCTATTTAACCCTGGAAGATGGGGTTTTCAAAATTAACTAGTACCTTAAAGGGCGTGGCATTTTGAGAGTAGCTGCTGGAAGCCAATGCGTTGCCTCTGAGTAGTTGCTGAAGGATTTGCGCAACACTATCAATCATTGCATTCCTTTGTTGCTCGAGGGCTTCTTCGAGGAAAATTTTGATAGGATCTCCTGCCCCCTCATCTTTCTTTTCATCTGCCATGGGATGCCGTCAGGATTTGCGAGGCTAGTCTTGAAAAGGTTTGACCAGTTCAGGCCCTAACTCCTTATATCCTGACCTCGTTGGGGACATGCAAAGAAAAACATAGAAAAAGTAGACTGCAGTGATACCACTGATCTAGATTCAAACAAGAACACAACACATTATAGAGATAACCATAAACAAAGAGATGCAGTGGAAATCATACTTCATTTCATTAATGTAAAACACTGAAATATGCTTACTTACAGAAATGGAAATAAACCAGCCAGGGCAATGGTAGCTTATCTCGTTTAGGGCCTCAAAACGGCTCCAGAAGTTTAGGACCTGAAAAGCTGCTAAAAATAGTAAATTGTGCTACAGTTAATGAAACTAAAAAACTGAAAGAGACAACTGTGGGTGTCCAAGTGGGATAAGTGGGTGGCCACCAGCATCCACGTAGATCATTCCTCCCACTTAGGAAGCAATGGTCCCTATTGCATTGAGTTCGTCCATTTGCTCAATTTGGTCCTTAGTGAGCTATTCTGTAATCTCTTATGTGTCCAGTAATGGTGGGAAGCATGGTAGAGGGCGGTCCACATTGAACACCTAGTGCAAGTGAAGGAATGGGGAAGCACTGTGCTCCAAGGAATTATTACCTACGGCCTTGGTACTATTGTAATGACCATGTCACTTCTTGTACTTGTCATTTTTCAGAATGGAGCGGTGATATATCGGTCCATTGGGTAGAGGTGCTTTCAGAGTCAGATCGAATGAATGCTTGACTTGATAGTGAAATGGTGTCCATGTGGGTGAGGAGAAGATGTTCCTATCTAATTTCATGCATATATCCATATTTTGTTGCTGCTGCGTAGGGGAACCCTTCACGGTAGTCATGGATGTGGCAACGATCTTCCCCTTACTTTGGGAGTGAACCAGAAAAAAATGAATTTCCTAGTCTAGGAGATGAACTTGTTGCATTTCTTAGTAGTGGTCAAAGAGGTGATGGTAGGTGGGGCTACCTCCGGTATCCTGTATAATGAATTACCTAAAGAAATAATGACAACATGAGGCCTTGACTCATACACATCATGTCACCTCCACAAGTATGGATGGCGTAATAATACATCCCAAACATCCAAAGTTGTAACATCACATAATAGCTCATTTGTGAAGGGTTTGATGATGTAGGGAAGGTGGCACTACTGGCAAACTTGGAGATATCGTCCTTGGTGAAGCCACCCAATACTATACAACTGTGGGTGTGGTGTAGTTGGTAGGCCCAACTGCTTCACGACCTCTACTGAAATGAGGTTCTTTTGGCTGCCACTGTCGACAATGAATTATAGCGGCGAACCCTTCACCCACATTTGTGAGTGTAAAATACATTGTCCCTCCTCTGGATCTTCGGGCTCATTCTTTTGGATCGTGGTGGTGGAAATAGTGGCACTAGGCTCTGCATCAATGATATTCTACCTTTTGACATTTCCCTTGTTAGTTTTTTACTGAGGGTCGGAACATGCATCTGATTCTGAAGCCTTCAACTCGGTCCACTTGGTCCGACACACACTTGTGTTGTGAGTGTGGTTCTTGTGGAACTCACACCACTTTCTTGTGTCCTTCTTCAACTCTGTAGTGTTGTTCTTTTCTTGTGGCTTTCACGTGTTGTCTTGGGTTGCCCCATCTTGGATTTTTCCTTGGTTTTTGCAATCTGGGGAAGCCTTTCCCTTTCTTTGGATTCACAGGTCCAAAGTTTCGCTTCTTTTGTTTGAACTTCTTCTCGATTTTGACAGCATATCGGCACGCCATGCCGAGCGAGGTGATGTTCACGTACTCCATCTCTTCCTGGATGTATCTATGTGGGAAACCATGGTAATTGAGTACCAAATGTAGCTCATAGTCCTTGATACCCAATTGTGTGCAAAGGGTATGAAAAATGTTTGTGAACTCTGGCACATCTTGGTCCCTTCCCTATTGCATTGTGGTCCACTTTATGTATTTTTCCTCATAGCTTTTGAGAGGGTAGTACTTCTCCTTGATGGCATCCCGAAATGCATTCCAAGTGGGTGCAACTGCAAACAGTGAGCCTGTACTTTCACCTTTTTTCTTGTAGTATGTTTCCCACCAGTCCTTGATGTGGGGGGCTGCTTTGAGAAGAGCGAAAATAATATTTTCCCGAATTGAAAAATCATGAACAAAAAAATACCCATCTAGCAGATTTAACCATTTATCTACAGCATCTACATCTATTTGACCCTCGAAGATGGGGATTTCAAAATTAACTAGTACCTTAAAGGGTGTGGCATTTCTAGAGTAACTTCTGGAAGCCGATGCATCGCCTCTAGGTAGTCGTTGAAGGACCTGTGCAAAGTTTTCCATCATTGCATTCCTTTGTCGCTTGAGGGCTTCTTCGAAGAATATTTTGATAGGATCTCTTGCCCCCTTGTCTTTCTTTTGATCTGCCATGGGAGGCTATCAGGATTTTCGAGGCTGGTCTTGCAAAGGTTTGATGAGTTCAAGCCCTAACTCCTTATATCCTGACCTTGTTGGGGACATGCAAAGAAAAATAGAGAAAAACCAGACCACTCTGATACCACTGATCCAAATTTAAACTGGAACACAACAAATGACAAAGATAAGCATAAACACAGAGATGCAATGGAAATAATCCTTCATTTCATTAATGTAAAATACTGAAATATTCTTACAAATAGAAATGGAAATAAACCAGCTACGACGATGGTAGCTTATCTCTTAGAAGAGATGTGGTGGCTACATGCCTCTAAACTATGTTCCAATGAGGCTCAAAGGCCTATTTATTATTGAGAACCAATGGAAAACCCTAAACATCCAAAATCCTAACCCTAAAAGATGAAACACCAAACTTTGGGTCCTATTTGGGCAACTTGGTACATCAACTTCCCGGGGTCGTATCTTTGGCATACAATCTCCATTTGACGTGCACAATAGCTCATTAGAAAGATATATCCAAGGACTATAACTTTGTGAAGAGAAACATGGTTCCATGACCGATGATGCTCCCAGTTTTCCAAAAAAACATCGTTTAGGGCCTCAAAATGGCTCCAGAAGTTGAGGACCCGAAAAACTGCTAAAAATTGTAAATTATGCTACAATTAAGGAAACTGAAAAACTGACAGAGACAGTTGTGGGGGTCCAAGTGGGATAGGATGGTGGACACCAACATCCACCTAGATCAGTCCTCCTCCCTTAGGAAGCAATGGTGCCCACTGCGTTGGGTTCCTCCATCTACTAAACTCGGTCCTTGGTGAGTTGTTATGTAATCTTTGATGTGTCCAGTAATGGTAGGAAGCATGGTATACAAGGGTCCACGTTGAACACTCAGTGCAAGTGAAGGAATCGGGGAGTGTTGTGCTCCAAAACATTATATACCACAGCCTTGGTACTGGTGCAAGGACGATGTCGCTTCTTGTACTCGTCATTTTTTTGAATGGAGTGGTGATATATCAGCCCATTGGGTAGAGGTGCTCTGGGAGTTAGATCGAATGAAGGCTTGACCTGATAGTGAAACGGTGTCCGTGTGGGTGACGAGAAGATGTTCTTGTCGAATTTCATGCCTGTACCCATATGATGCTACTACTCTGTAGAGGAACCCTTCACGGGAGTCATGGATGTGGCGACGCTCTTCCCCTTACTTTGGGACCGAACCAGACATAAAATGAATTTCCTAGTTTGGGAGACGATCTCGCTACATTTCTTAGCATTGATCAAAGAGGTAGTGGTAGGTGGGGCTACCTCTGGTTTCCTGTATAATGAATTACCGAAAGAAATAATGACAACACGAGGCCTTGACTCATACATAGCATGTCGCCTCCATAAGTATGGCTGGCCTAATAATACATCACAAACATCCAGAGGTGTAAAATCACACAAGACCTCATCTGTGAAGGGTTTGATGATGTAGGGAAGGTGACACTGTTGGTGAACTTGGAGATCTTGTCATTGGTGAAGCCACCCGATACTATATGGTAGCCGGTGTGGTGTAGTCGGTAGGCCCAACCACTTCATGACCTCTACTAAAATGAGGTTCTTTTGGCTGCCACTAGCGCCGAACCCTTCACCCACATCTGTGAGTGGAAAATACACTCCCCCTCCTCTGGACCTTCGGGCTCATTCTTCTGGATCTTGGAGGTGGCAAAAATGGTGCCAGGCTCCGCGTCAATGATATGCTTCCCTTTTCCATTCCCCTTGTCAGGTCCTGACTCAGGGTCGGAACATGCATCTGATTCTGAAGCCTTCAACTAGGGCACTAACAACTACTTGGTCTGACACTCACTTGTGTTGTGAGTGGGGATCTTGTGGAGCTCACACCACTTTCTTGTGTCCTTCTTTGACATCATGGTATTATTCTCTTCTTGTGGCTTCGACAGGTTGTCTTGGGTTGCCTTGTCTTGGATTTGTCATTGGTTCTACGATTTGGGGAAGCCCTTCCCTTTCTTCAGATTCAGAGATCCAAAGTCTCGCTTCTTTTGTTTGAAATTCAGATCGATTTTGATAGTGTATCGGTACGCTATGCTGAGCGAGGAGATGTTCAGGAACTCCATATCTTCCTTGATGTATCTGTATAGGAAACCATGGTATTTGAGTACCAAATTTAGCTCAGAGTCCTTGACACTCGACTGTGTGCGAAGGGTATGAAAAATGTTTGTGAACTCCGGCACATCTTGGTCCCTTCCTTGCCATAACGTGGTCCATTTTATGTATTTTTCCTAATAGCTTTTGACAGGGTAGTACTACTCCTTGATGGCATTCCAAAATGAATTCCAAGTGGGTGTGACTAAAAATAGTGAGCCTATACTTCCATCCTTCTGCTCACAGTAGGTTTCCCACCAGTTCTTGACATGGGGGGCTGCTTTGAGAAGAGTGAAAATAATCTTTTCTCAACTGGAAAAATCATGAACAGAAAAATACCCATGTAGAAAATTTAACCATTTATCTATGGCATCTGCTTCTATTTGACCCTTGAAGATGGGGATTTCAAAATTAACTAGTAGCTTAAAGGGCGTGGAGTTTCTAGAGTAGCTGCTGGAAGACGATGCATTGCCTCTGGGTAGTTTGTGAAGGATCTCCGCAAAGTTATTCATTGTTGCATTCCTTTGTCACTTGGTGGCTTCCTCGAGCAAGATTTTGATAGGATCTCTTGCACCCTCGTCTTTCTTCTCATCTTCTATGGGAGGCCATCGGAATTTGCAAGGCTGGTCTTGCAAAGGTTCGACTAGTTCAAGCCCTAAATCCTTATATCCTGACCTTGTTGGGGACATGCAAAGAAAAATAGAGAAAAAGCAGACCTCTTGGATACCACTGATCTAGATTTAAATAGGAATGCAAATAATTACAGAGATAACCATAAACACAGAGATGCAGTGGAAATAATACTTCATTTCATTAATGTAAAATACTAAAATATGCTTACAAACAGAAATGGAAATAAACCAGCAAGGGCGATGGTAGCTTATCTCTGAGAAGATATGTGGTGGCTACATGCCTCTGAACTGTGTTACAATGAGGCTTCAAGGCCTATTTATTGTCCAGAAACAAGGGAAAATCCTAAACATCCAAAAACCTAACCCTAGAAGATGAAACACCAAACTATGGGCCTCGTTTGGGTAAATTGGTACATCAACTTCCCGGGTGTTACACTAAAAAATGTCACCATGACCATTTGCAGTTAGTATGGCTCCATCAACTGTCATACTATCCTCCTTGGCAAGTCTCATGCCTCTGCTTTTCATGTCAAACTCCAAGAAAGAGAGAAAAGTCATTTAAAGTCAATTATCTCTGGGTACACAGTTTCTCGCAGCCTTACCCGCGTGTACGCAACCCAAGTTCACAATACCTGCGTACTTGTACACTCTGTCTGTAAAGCAATGGGTGCGTACTCCTGTAAAGGTCAAAAGGCACAAGTTTCACTCCAAAAAGGTTACTTGTGGTCATTTCTAGAGCATTCTAGAAGCTTGTTTGACGTGTATGGAGCGCCTCCAGATGGTTCATGTATCCCTATGAAAGAGGAACTTATCCCATCAAGAGGGGAGCTAACCCATCCAAAGAGGGGCTTATCCCATTGATGGTGGACCTGATTAACTTCCTCTAGAGTACTATAAATACAGGCATTGGGCCAGAGGGAGGGGAGGTTGAAAGCTGAACATTCCTAAGGGTAGATGCTACTGAGATTAGGACTTCCTTGTAGAAGCTTGTGAGGAGAGATTCTCATCCTTCTTGTTTCATTTGGAAGTGGGTGATCTGATCAAAGTAAAGGAAAACTCTTGCTTGACCCTGGGAGGAACTTGCACAACACCAAGGCTCAGGTTGTAATGGTTTCTTTTGTTTCCTATTAATACAAATAAGTCCATTCTTCTCAACAATTTGTTATTTATGAGTTGTTTCATATACTCCTTGGTCTGTATGTTAAATATGTTTTATTTTATGAGATATTCAGGTCCTATTTAATCGTTTGATTGTTAGTGAATGCAGGTTTCGAAGAGAAGGAGGAGCTCATCTGGATCGACGAGGCTGGACTGCTACAACAGCGTTGGACTACAGGTAGGATCTACACACTTGATTTCTTATATGGTAAATGCATATTTAGAGAAGGATTGTTCTTAATTGTCTTGTTTGTCACTAGAAAGCCTTAAGCTTCTAGGGAGGTTGGTTTTGTCTGCAAAATTGACTCTTTCCTCATGACAAAATGGTGACTCCACTAGGGAATCCATTGATGTGAATGATTTTTCCTTTGTCTGAAACTTTGATCTGAGAAAAGTCTTTTTCTTTCTGGTTTTTGGTTGTCTGACTGTGTGTTTGGGTGGCTTAGCTTAGGGTTAAATTAGATTTTACTTTTTCTTAGTTTTGCTAGAAGTACACAGCCTCTGAGTTGAGCACAGTGCGTACCTGTACGCACTGCGGCTTTGTGCATAGAGCATACACGCACCTGTGTAAACAGGTTGCCTGCGTACCCTGTCAAAATTGAGAAAATTTCAATTTTCTCCTTTTTGCCTCTTAGATTTTGCTTTTAATTTGTTTTTTCCACCCAGATCCACTAGTTACCTACCAGAGATCTTCATCTGAACTTGTTTCGTCAGTGTCAAGTGTTTTAGTGGAATTCGTAGTCTAGCCTTAGGGTTTGATTTTTGCATTGGTCCTGTAGTGATTTTGGCTTTAGAAGTCGTAAAACCTTGGATGTCCCTGGTATTTGCAGTCTTCCTAGGAGTCGGACCTTTCATAGAATCTACCCTTGTGAGACATCTACCTTTGTTTTGTCTCTTTGCCGAATCTCGGAAAAGTTTGTTGATTGAACTGTGAATTTCATTTTACGAAAAAGAACAAAAGATTTTATGTTTGTTTTTGGCTAGTTTTTGATTCTGCATTGACTAATCCTTAGTTAAATCACGACTGAGTAAAACATCCTGGGATCATACTTTGTAGGTTTTGGCCTCATTAGATTTGCTTATTAGGTGAATTTCTTTTGATTTTCTTTTAAGTAGCTTTGATTTGATAGATTTGTAAAGGCTTTCTTTTTTATTTTTAAATGCCTTGTTAAGTAAAAAAAAAAATCCAAAAACTCTCTTTTGAAAGAAAAGTTTGCTTAGTGGCATTTGAGTCTTTGAAAGGAAAGGGAATTTTCGCAAAATAATTAGTGGTCATGTGTTGCATGTTTTGGAAAAGATAAAGAGATTGTTTCTTTGATTTTCATTGCCAAGAAAGTTGTCTTTATATAAATTTTGCATTCTCCAACTCTCTTAGCTAAGGAATTCATTGAAAAAGAGAATTAGTATAAATCATCCTAAGTGCATCTTTTTAGTGGTTTGAGTCGAGTCTACACACCATCAGTTTCATCTCCGCTACCTTTTGTCTTAAAGAAAAGCCATAAAAATTAACGCTTAAAGTAAAATCAACTTAGTAACTTTTTATTTACTAGGGCTCTGAAACACCAATATAGATCAGGCTAGTGTCTTGGAGTAGGAGAGTAATTAACTCTCCAAGACAGCAAAACCAAACAAGTAGCTTATCTTGTGGTAGGATAAATCCAACTGTTTCATTTGTACTCTGGGAAAGCTCCTCTTAAAGGAGAAGCACGAGACCGTGTCCGAACCAGTGAGGGGATCAATCCTCCTTCATTGGGAAAGACGCCAGATACGCACGTATTACAAACGGTAAACCTCAGATTATTTTCGAGGAGCCTGGGGTCACTTGTCGGTAAACCTTGGATTATTGTCAAGGAGCCGGCAAGGGGATTGAGCTTGTTACTTTGCCCTTGCGTGCTAGCGGGCCGTAGACTGTTCCCCTAGGTATATTTGTTGCTGTTGGTAACCTTAGTGACCATTATCTTTAGGATTCTACCCGAGGTGACGGTGGAGGGAAGATCCCACTGTACCTGGAGCAGACGTCGGCTGGACTCACTTGGATTTTCCGGGGGGTTCACTTCACTCGAGACGGTTAAAGTGGAGGAACTTGTGCCGGTCTATTCATTAAGCAGGTTGTCGGGGTAACTGTTCCACCCACCACTTCTGTACTGAATTCGGCGATGTTGGGCTTCATCACCAACTGGTGTTTTCGGTCCGGAAGGCTACTGTTTGTGTATGGTTTGACGGCCTAGATTCTTTAGGCGTGTGATTCAAATTTGTTTGGTTCTTTAGAGACTTTAGGTGGTTTGCTTTGAGATTTTACTTTGTTTGCATGTGTAGTAGTTAAAAGTTTTTAACTGTAGCGGAATTACCGAGACAGTCCCGTAGATTTCGGGGCCAATCTCCTGAGATTATTACCATGGCCGATTTGTTGAGGAAGTCTCGTAGACTTCGGGGTGACCCTCCTGAAGACGTCCCGGGTCATTACGAAGGTTTGAAAGTCCTTGTAACTCCTCCTAGTGGCAGTAAAGTACGTTCACCTGAAGAAGGAGAATCTTCGTTGGTAGTCCATCCAGATTACCAAAGTCTAGAAACAGGTTATAATCTTGAAGCTGTTGCAGTTTCCGAGCTTGCTGGTAGTTTTTCATCTACTAGTGATATAGGCGAAGAACCTGAAATATCTGAACCTGTTACTCCAACTTCTAGTGTTCCTGATTCACCTAGGGTAGAAAGAGTCATCACCGAAAATCTTCCTTCTGGTTTGATAGCTATTGAAGAACTTGCTCCAGAAGAAGAAGTAGGCGTCCCTATCCCTGAAGATCAACCTACCATTGATCTAAGGGAGCGTGAATCTATTTTTTACAGTCCACCTAGAAGTACTACTTGGTATCTTTCGTTAACTAATTACTTAGACAACTCAGGCATAAGTTTTTCTCCACCTCGTACTCCTTATCCACCCGGAGGTATTTATACTCCTGTAAATATGTCTAGTCAGTCGTCCGTGTTTACTCAACCCCCTGAATCTTTCTTGTATGGTGGTCCTTTTGTTCCTGCTGGGTATCAGTCACTTTCTGGTACTTTTGCAGGAGCATCTCCTCAACCCATTGGACATGGGTCATTAGCTGGAAACAATGGTAATAAACCGTTGGGTGTAGGAGACATTTATATGATGTTAGATTCAATTCCCGGTTCTCAACCTCAAGGTGGTAAATTACCGCCTGGGGGGCAGCCTCAATTAACGCCTGGGGGGCAACCTCAAGGTACACAACTTGCGTCTGGGGGGCAACCTCAAGGACAGTATGTAACCATGGTACAGTACATTCCTCAAGGTCAACCCGTTTACGTCTTTTTCAGCGTATGCTCATTGGTCTCGCGGCCAAGTGGTACATTGAGTTACCACGGGCCTCTTTTTATAATTTTATTCAGTTAGCTACCTTGTTTTTAACACATTTTCAGTTGCCGGTCAGATATGATAATGGCACCGAGTTATTAACTTCATTAAAACAGTCAACGTCCACTTATATTTCCGACCATATTCATGAATGGAGACGTCGAAGGCGTTTAGTGAAAGTTTTTATCCCGAACCAAATCTTAGCTGAATGGTTTGTTAAATCATTATTACCGAAAATTACTGAAGACGTAGCTAAGGCAGGAGTAGTTACTGAAGAGCAAGTGATTTCTCAAGCGCAGTACCTTGACTTAGTTTATACTCAGTCGGGTACATTACACGAAAAGATCCCAGATCTTCCAAAGTCGAATCAAATCGCTGCTGCTCCTTCGGGATCTCATGCTGCTGATGGCATGATTGGTACGGTAAATACTAAAAGCAAGAAGAAGTATTCGAAGAATTCTTCACCCATTATCACCTTACCAGACTCCCCGACAGGAGAGTCTTCTGCTGAAGTCTCCGCTGATATTCACGCTGTAGAGTCATCTACAGCTAAATCAAAAAACGGCGGGAAGAAGAAAGGAAAGAAGAATAATAAAGCAGATAAAACTCCAAAGGAGAAAACAGAAAAGTCGGAAACCAATGACGAAAAGCGCAAGCCTCGTTATCCTTGTCTTATTTGTGAAGAAGATCATTTTACAAGAGATTGCCCTCATCCGGCTGAGGTTGCAAAACTCGTCAAAGGTTCCCAAATTCCTACTGCCTTGAAGGATCCATTTCTGAAAGATAGCAAAATGATAGGTTCTTCCTCGAGTGCCGTTGAAGAACCCATATTGATGATGTCTCATGTAAGGATTGTGACTCGGTCACACGATTATGGTAGTAAAAGTCCTGTTGATGGATCGAAGGAAGCAGAATCTTCTCAGTCAAATCCATCAACCTCAGCTCTCGGTTCCGATCCACTACAGATCGAGAAACCTAACCCTGACTTAGTAATTAAACCGCCCGCCAAGGGTGTACTTCGAAGGTCTGCTTTCAATCCACATGCGAGAGCGGCCCATAATTACAACATTGTTGAGGATTTAGCTGTTTCACCCTCAGCAATGTCGGCTTTAGAAGTGCTACAATCATGTCCAGCACAACGAAAATTACTTTTGTCGGCTATAGGAGCTGTTGATGTTCAGGACCCAAACCTGATAATCTTTGATCTAGAAAATAGTACACCGCGTTTACCTCATCAGATGGCTTTCCAGATCCCAGTGATAGTAAAAAACAGGCCTATTCATCGGACTGTAATTGATGAGGGAGCTTCCACGTGTATTATGTCGATACAGTGTTGGAGATCGCTTGGTTCTCCATCACTAAATCAGTCTCCGACAATTCTTAAGGCCTTTGATGGCCGTGGGTTCCATCCGTTTGGCATTCTACAGGATTTGCCTATAGGGGTTAAAGGAAAAACTGTTAGTCTGGATGTGGAGGTGGTTGATGCCCCTCTAGACTAGAACCTTCTCTTGGGTCAAAGTTGGTCTTACGCTATGACAGTGGTCGTCTCATCGGTCTTCAGAGTAATAAAATTTCCACATAATGGCAAGATCGTGACCATAGACCAGCTGGCTTACTTTTCATCTGACCCAGCCTCTTCAGAAAGTATCCAGCATGTCGGTAAAATGACTATCCCTTATAAGGATGTTGGTGTAGGATTAGTTAAAGATGTCGGTTTACTGGGAACTTTTCCTTTTCCTCCAATCAACGCCGTGTCTTCGTTCGCATCTATTCATATGATTACATCAGATACCATTGTTTACGACGATCCTTGGATCGTTCCTTCCGAATCTGAAATAGACTCATTTGGTGATGCTATGCCTTTGAGTCCGTATGAAATTGCTTACGAAGCCGTGCAGTCTTTTACCGACCTGCGTTCAACCAAAATCGACCAAATGAATGTGGTCCGTGAGGAATCACTTTTCACTTCAACCTCAAAATTAATAGCGTTTCCCGAAGTTGTGTCATCTGACGAACAACTTTGTGAAGTCCTGTGTGTAGACGATTTACCATGGGAAGATCTCCATCATAGATCTTCATTTTTACCTGAGGATGATCGCTTTGAAAACGATTTCTCATCAGTTTTTACAGCTGAATATGTCAAGGAAGCTCAGAGTCCAATGAAACATCCTGATACAGAGCTGAATTTGGGAAACATCTCTCGTACTGTTCCCATTGACATTTCACTCAAGCCCGGAATCATTGAAAACATTCATATAGGTGCCTCGTGTTCAGATGATGAAATTCAAACATACAAGGCCCTATTTCAAGAATTCTGTGACGTGTTTGCCTGGTCCTATGAGGAAATGCCAGGAATTGATCCTGCAATTGTTGTCCATGAGATTAAGACTTACCCGGACGCTAAACCCATTCGGCAACGTTTGCGTCAGATTCACCCTCGAAAAGCGGCTGCAATTAAAGTAGAAGTCGAGAAGCTGTTGAAAGCAGGTTTCATTTATCCGATCTTCTTAACGGATTGGGTATCGAATATTGTTCCGGTTAACAAAAAACAAGGAACAATAGGAATATGTATCGACTATAGGGATATCAATCGTGCTTGTCCCAAAGACAACTATCCAACACCCTATATCGATCAAATAATTGATGATTGTGCCGGCAGTGAAATATTTTCCTTTATGGACGGTTTTTCCGGTTACAATAAAATCAATATTCTACCTGCCGATCAACCAAAAACGGCTTTCATTTGTCCATGGGGGACATTTCCTTATTGCAAATTACCTTTTCGGCTTAAGAATGCCAGAGCCACTTTTCAAAGGGCGATGTCTTATGCGTTTCATGACATCAAACACATTGTGCAACCGTACCTCGATGATTTGCCTGCTCATTCATTACATCGAGCTGATCACCTTGTCCATTTACGAGCAATTTTCATGAGGTGTAGGCATTATCATATACGTTTGAACCCACACAAATGTGTCTTCTATATAGAAGTGGGACGATTGCTGGGATTTGTAGTTTCAAAAGCCGACATTCGTGTCGATCCCTCGAAGGTAGAAGGTATCATCAAATTGCCTCCCCCTTCGAGTCTTCGCCAACTCCAAAGTTTGCAGGGGAAAGAAAACTTTCTACGCCGATTCATTCCTAACTACGCCGAGGTTACAAAAGGTTTTACACGGTTGTTGAAACATAACACTCAATTCTCTTGGGATGAGATAACTCAGCAATCTTTTGATGCACTTAAACACGCGTTGACCCATGCCCCGTTGTTGCATCCTCCCAACTACAACCAAGACTACTTTTTGTACCTCGTTGCCTCTCATTCCACTATTGGAATGGTGTTAGTTCAGGAATACGAATTCGCAACGGAACATGTGATATATTATCTTAGTAGGACGTTAAATCCCACTGAGCTAAAATATTCGCATGTGGAGAAATTGGCCCTGGCAGCCGTTCAGGCTATCCAACGTTTTCGTCATTACATTCTTCTCCGTAAAACTACAGTCATTTCGGATTGCAACCCTATGATCTACATTTTGACTAAACAATTGCTAGGGGGCAAGTACTCTAAATGGATCGTTATCCTACAAGAGTTTGACTTAGAGTTTGAAAAATCTAAGTCTAAGAAATCTTTAGTCTTTGCAGAGTTGATGTGTGACTTCCCGTGTGCTGACACGGAAACTGTGGCAGAGGAACCCATTGCGGACGAATCTTTGTTTCTCATCAGCGCTTTAGATCCGTGGTATGGGGATATAATCGTCTATCTCTAAACCCAATCCTTTCGGCCCGAAGCTTCAAAGTCAGAACGTCAGAAAATTCGATTCCAGTCCCAACAGTACAAAATTATTGGAGATACTCTTTATAGCCGTGGGGCAGACTTGGTTTTCCGACGTTGCTTAACTCACGAAGAGGCAGAAAGGGTTTTGAATGACTGTCACTCTGGGGCGTGTGGCGGTCATATGTCTGGGTATGCCACAGCTCAGAAGGTGTTGCGTGCTGGCTATTTTTGGCCGTCCATGTTTAAAGATTGTATCATTGCGGTCCGAAAATGCCACAACTGTCAAGTGTTTGATCGCAAGATGCGCGCACCACCAGCTCCTCTCCACCCTATAATTGCCGTTGGTCCTTTTGCCAAATGGGGTATCGACTTTATTACATGTAACCCTCACTCGGCCGGGGGGCATGCGTATATCATCCTTGCGGTTGATTATTTTACTAAGTGGGCCGAGGCGATGCCTACATTTGAGGCAGACGGCAAAACAGCTGCAATTTTCGTATTCAATCACATTATTGCTAGGTTTGGTGTCCCACAAGCGATAATCACTGACCATGGGCGCCATTTTCGAAACATTATGATGACAGAACTTACAGGCCAGCTTGGTTTGCGTCACGATAGCTCAACTCCTTATTATCCACAAGCCAGTGGTCTAGTTGAGTCCATCAACAAAGTTTTGGTTATCATGATCCGACGAATCATTGGGATTCATCGGTCGAATTGGCACAACATGTTATTTTCTGCACTTTGGGCATATCGAACTTCAGTGAAAACATCAACAGGGTTCACTCCTTTCCAACTAGTTTATGGTTTGGAAGCCGTGCTACCCATTGAATGCGAAATCCCATCACTTCAAATGGCTGTCGAATTACTTCCAGCTACTTCCGAAGAGGAGAGGCGTTTATTATACTTAGCTCAATTAGATGAGACTCGACGCGATGCTGCACTGGCAATCGAGACTCATGCAAAATGAATGAAAGCTCAGTATGATCGAAATGTGACCCCTCGAAATTTTTCGGAAGGAGACCTAGTGCTATTGTATGATCAAGCTAACGATAAATTAGGTGCTAGAAAATTCGTTCCTATGTGGCATGGGCCCTACATTGTTAAGTGGAAGCTAGCAAAAGGGGCCTATGAGCTGGTTGATTTTGACGGGGACTCTTTGGGTAAACCTAGAAATGGACTTTACCTAAAGAGGTACTATGCTTAAATGATAAGTGTGAAGATTTTAAGTTAAGTTAGTTAGGTTAATTTTTCTTTCTAGCTAGTGTGTTTGTTAGTATAGACAGTGTGCTTAGCTTAGAAGGTGTGTTTTTCGTCGTTATTCTGCTTATCTTGGTTTTACCCTTGATGTTTGCAGATGTCGATGCCTCTCCAAACGTACATTGGATTTGCTGATGGTGCTTGTCGTAGTACACGGAATATCTCTTCCGCAACTTGGGTTATCTATTCGCCCTCTGACGAGTTAGTTTCTATGCATGGGGTAGGCCTCGATCAAACAACAAACAACATTGCAGAATACAGTGCAGTGATTGAGTTATTATCTGAATCCATTTCGTTTGGGATTCGGAGTTTGATAGTGAGGTTAGATTTTGAACTCGTTGTATTACAACTTAATAGAGTTTATGCCATTAGAAATCCAGTGTTATTAAGGTTATTTTTGAGAGTGCGTCTCTTCGAACGTGAATTTGATTACATCGAATATCAACATATTCCAAGGTCTTTTAATACATTAGCAGATGCAATTGCTTCTCGAATGTTAGACAGACAGTTGCGATAATCATACATGTAAATTTAAAAACATTAACATCTAATCACACATGTTTAACAAGATAAGCCAGTAATAATGATATATATATAGATAGGAGTGTGTCAAAAATACATCGTCTTCAATCATAGGTTGCAAAACACCTTATGATCGGCAAAAATGATAAGTACAAAAAACCAAAATGTCACATGTGTGTACAAAAGTGACCATCCAATCACTGGTGGTGCTCCATATACGACACCACTGCACGGGCTACCCCACACAAGAACCTCCTAAAAGGTCCTGGGACTGCAACTACATAGCGCTGAAGTCTGATAGGAATATCATCTATAGTAGTCTCTGGTATATCTGCCGTCAGACGCTCTAGATCCTGCTCCAACTCAGCTAAGGTCTCTGCAGCCGCGTCCTGTGGGACCGGTGCCGGTGCAATTGGTTGTCTCCTCTCGAAAGGCCGGAGATTGGCTGGACGCCGTGGACATACATCTGCATTTTGAATTCTTTTTTTTTACTGCCAGTTTTGAGACGATATATAAAAACAAAAAAATATAGATAATTTAAAAACTTGTGAAAAATGAAGTACCTCTGTTGTCCCATTGTTCTCCCTGTGGAAGGACCATGTCCAGATCATCGCGAAAATCCACTCCGGCATAAGGAAAATCCTGGATCGCAAAGACCTGGTCCTCCAACCAGTGAAAGTAACCCGCAGGAAATCGGACAACTCCCGCTCCCTCATCAGGATGCCGGGCCATCACCGCAACCCATCGCATCAACTTTGGCTCCCGAGGAGGCCCAACCGCAACAGTGAGATGCTGCGGGATCAGCATCGGAACTCTCTCTAGGGAAAAGCTCACAACCAAAGGCCCATACCCAAAGGTCTTTAATTGCCCGTTCTTTGCCCTAGTCAGTTGGCCCTTCATATTGGCCAACACAGCGTCGCACCAGTTGAAAATGGTGCCTCGGAAGCAATCAATCGCCATCCGCATTTGGGACCTGGTGGCAATGTGCAAAGCGGCTACGCCGCAGAGTCTGGTAACTGTAAAGGAAATTACCATAAGTTCAGGTCGGGATATGTATTTGATTTCTATCCCCTTCTCCTGGTTTTGATTATTGCACCACTCTAACCGGAGACTAGCAAGGGATTGGCCACCCGGCCTAGTCCCGAACAGAGATAGTTGGTCGCCCCTATTAGGCAAACCAATGAGAAAATATATATCTGAGGGCTCTATCTCGAGCTAGTGCCCTCTAATGTAAAAAAAATGATCCTGAACGTTCCACCTTTCAACCAGCCACTCTAAGAATGGCACCTGGGCCCTCATGCCAGGTATGGCCCAGTATTTGTAGAGACCGCATGCCTTCAAAGCATCAATGGAAGGTTGATGATCTATTGCGGCCAAATCGACATCTTCGTGTTCTCTTTCGCACCAATCAAGCATGGTGGGCAATCTACACACCAGAAAACATCCATTAGAATTGACTAAATCAAAAATTAATGGTTCAAATTTGAGATTTGGGGGTTTAAAAATGCTTTGCGCGGAGTACACACCCCGCGTTCAGAAACAGAGCGTCGGTACGCAACTGCTCTGAAGGTAGGTTGCGTACACCTGCCATTTTCCCAATGGAGAAAATGTCGGGGTACGCAGGTCACCCATGGGGCACCTGCGTACCCCGAAAAGCGGATCTTGAAACCCCAAAGCCCCCAAAAAATCAAACTAGGGCCTAAATTGAAATTCTAAACTGATGAAAACAAAGAGGAGGATGTTGTGGAATACCTGAAAGAGACGGCGCTCGATTTCGATGGTCGGATTCTCCGCAAAGTCCACGGGAAGTTTCTTGCCAAAAGCCCTTTTCTCTCCCTCAACAGTAAAATGGTAAAAATGACATGGTAAAAGGTCTTTTTATAGGTTTTTTGGATAAATGAATGCTAGGTTTGTTTATTTTTCACCATGGAAGGATATTTTTCAATGTATTTTTGCCTATCTTAAACAGGTATGAGTAATGTGTTGTTTTTGTGCAGGACAAAAGGACCTTCAGGGAAAATTATCATTTTTCACGAACCAAGATATCAGAGTCATCTTTTAAAGCCGTTTTCTGACTCCTAAAACATGAAAAGATTGCCGAGCGTTTCTTTTACACTCGTTAAAATGGAATTAAAAGATGGTCCTCTTATAACCCTTTTCTGGTCGTAAAAACACGAAAAGATTGCCGGATTTTTTTCGTTTCAGATACTGGAAATAAAACGACGTGCCCTTGATCGCTTTTTACTTTTCAGGTCAGAGGCACTAATCATGAAAGTACTCCTTGGTCGCAAGATCAAGCGGTTCTCTCAAGTATTATTTTATACTTTTTCGGGCTTGGGAGACACAAATTTACGAAAAATTTCAACCTTGGAGTCTTCTTTAGTTTTTTCAGACTCTCTAAAATTGAAAAACGCCGAGTTTCTCCTATACTGGACTCGTTAAAATTTCACAGTAGAGGACCTGTTCGATTACAAACATGAACGGACCACTCCTTCTTAGGGTTCGATTCTAAACTAAGTTGGACTCATCCGAAGGATGAGCTTATAATCAAGCATATGTTATCCTCCTCAAGCTTGTAAAAAATAAAGAGGTACTTGCTAGAAATGGTGGGGGAAAAGAGAGAAGAATGAGCCTATTTGTTATCCTTCGTCAGAGAAAAAACCTTATTACCACTCTTGAACACGACACTTTTCATTCACCTGGGTTGGGAAATCCTTTGTCTTAAAGTTGGTTAAACCACTTTGAAAGTCTTCAACCATTTCTGGGTATTAACTTTGGGTCAATCATCGCCAAGCCATCTGTCGTGTCATTATGTGTTCAAGAGGTATCTGCAAATAAACCATTCATATGAAAATTACTTGTCATCCATTTTGACCATCCCTGAGTCGGTCCTTACAGCAACATTTCTTCAACTTGAACTATGATTTCGTGTTGTGGGCTTGCCCGCAACGGGTCGCTTTCTATCGACATCAGCACATTATCTAGAGAGATGACTTAGAAATCGTCAGTACCTTGAAGTCTGCATGCATCAATGGCAGGTTTCTCGCCTTTGACGACAGTTTACATCATTGACTTTCGATCGAAGGATTCCGTGACATGTTCGACATCAACCCATTCATTCACATCTCATGGATTGTACTGGGTACTTTGAGAACCATTGACATCTATGGTGGTCTCTCTCACACTTGTTAACAGTTTACATCATTGACTGGTAATCAAGTGGTTTCTACCATGTTCGACATCAACTCATTTATTCGCATGGATAGAATCGTACCAATTCGGGAAGTAGAAAAAGACCCTGGATCTAGTTTCTACCATCCAGGCTGCGAGGAGTTTTGTATTCATTATATAGTAGACTAATCATAAACAGATGGCTGCGTCCATACTGTGTCTACATGTGTCTATGATTGTGATGTATTGCAAAATCATTCCTGTATCAGAGCAGTAGTTAGATTGTTAGTTAAAGTTTTCAATCTGAGTATGGGAATGCCTACCTCAGCGATGATATCATCTTATATATGTATTTTGTGTTGAATATTTGTAGGTTCTGACCGAGCTCTCCACAAGATAATCCTTGAAATGATAAAGTACTTCAGCCTTCCTAGATGATTTAAAACCCTAATACTACTACAGGCTTCGCACTTTAGGGGGCAATCTGTTACACTAAAAAATGTCACCATGACCATTTGCAGTTATTATGGCTCCATCAACTGTCATACTATCCTCCTTGGCAAGTCTCATGCCTCTGCTTTTCATGTCAAACTCGAAGAAAGAGAGAAAAGTCATTTAAAGTCAATTATCTCTGGGTACGCAGTTTCTCTCAGCCTTACCCGCGTGTACGCAACCCAAGTTCACAATACCTGCGTACTTGTATGCTCTGTCTGTAAAGCAATGGGTGCGTACTCCTGTAAAGGTCAAAAGGCGCAAGTTTCACTCCAAAAAAGTTACTTGTGGTCATTTCTAGAGCATTCTAGAAGCTTGTTTGACGTGTATGGAGCGCCTCTAGATGGTTCATGTATCCCTATGAAAGAGGAACTTATCCCATCAAGAGGGGAGCTAACCCATCCAAAGAGGGGCTTATCCCATTGATGGTGGACCTGATTAACTTCCTCTAGAGTACTATAAATACAGGCATTGGGCCAGAGGGAGGGGAGGTTGAAAGCTGAACATTCCTAAGGGTAGATGCTGCTGAGATTAGGACTTCCTTGTAGAAGCTTGTGAGGAGAGATTCTCATCCTTCTTGTTTCATTTGGAAGTGGGTGATCTGATCAAAGTAAAGGAAAACTCTTGCTCGACCCTGGGAGGAACTTGCACAACACCAAGGCTCAGGTTGTAATGGTTTCTTTTGTTTCCTATTAATACAAATAAGTCCATTCTTCTCAACAATTTGTTATTTATGAGTTGTTTCATATACTCCTTGGTCTGTATGTTAAATATGTTTTATTTTATGAGATATTCAGGTGCTATTTAATCGTTTGATTGTTAGTGAATGCAGGTTTCGAAGAGAAGGAGGAGATCATCCGGATCGACGAGGCTGGACTGCTACAACAGCGTTGGACTACAGGTAGGATCTACACACTTGATTTCTTATATGGTAAATGCATATTTAGAGAAGGATTGTTCTTAATTGTCTTGTTTGTCACTAGAAAGCCTTAAGCTTCTAGGGAGGTTGGTTTTGTCCGCAAAATTGACTCTTTCTACATGACACCGGGGTCGTAACTTTGGCATATGATCTCCGTTTGACACGCACAATAGCTCGTTAGAAAGATATATCCAAGGAATATAGCTTTTGGAAGAGAAACATTGGTCAACAACCCATGTTGCTCGAAGGTTTCCAAAAAAACATCGTTCAGGGACTCAAAACGGCTCCAAAATTTCAAGACGCGAAAAACTGCTAAAAATAGTAAATTGTGCTACAGTTAAGGAAACTGAAAAATTGAAAGAGATAGTTGTGGTGGTCCAAATGGGATAGGTGGGTGGCCACCAAAATCCACTTGGATCATTCCTCCCCCCTTAGGAAGCAATGGTCCCCATTACGTTGAGTTCCTCCATTTGCTGAACTTAGTCCCTGGTGAGCTGTTTTGTAATCTCTCAAGTGTCCAGTGATGGTGGGAAGCATGGTAGAGGGCTGTCCATATTGAACACTCGGTGCAAGTGAAGGAATGGGGGAGTTCTATGCTCCAAATAATTATTACCCAGAGCCTTGGCACTGGTGTAACTACCATGTCGCTTCTTGTACCTGTCATTTTTTAGAATGGAGCGGTGATATATCGGCCTGTTGGGTAGAGGTTCTCTAGGAGTCAGATTGAATGAATGCTTGACCTGATAGTGAAGTGGTGTCCCTATGGGTGAGGAGAAGACATTCTTGTATTCTCTCATGCCTATATCTATATGTTGTTGCTGTTGCATAGAGGAAGCCTTCATGGGAGTCATGGATGTGGTAGGAATCTTCCGCTTACTTTGGGAGTGAACCAGACAGAAAATGAATTTCCTAGTCAAGGGGACGATCTTGCTGCATTTCTTAGCAGTGATCAAAGAGATGGTGGTAGGTGGGGCTACCTCCGGTATCCTGTATAATGAATTACCCAAAGAAATAATGACAGCACGAGGCCTTGACTCATACACATTATGTCGCCTCCACAAGTATGGCTAGCCTAATAGTACATCAAAAACATCCAGAGGTGTAACATCACACAATACCTTGTCTGTGAAGAGTTTGATGTTGTAGGGAAGGTGACACTGCTGGCAAACTAGAAGATTTCATCCATGGTGAAGCCGCCCAACATTATACGACTCCGAGTGTGGTGTAGTCAGTAGGCCCAACCACTTCACGAACTCTATTGAAATGAGGTCCTTTTGGCTACCACTGTCGACAATCAAATGCAGAGGCGAACCCTTCACACACATCTGTGAGAGGAAAAGACGCTCCCCCTCCTCTGGATATTTGGTCTCATTCTTCTGGATCTTGGCAGTGGCAACAGTGGCCCTGGGCTTCGCATCAATGATCTGCTTCCCTTTGCCATTCCCCTTATCAGGTTCTGACTCAGGGTTGGAACATTCATTTGATTTTGAAGCCTTCAACTCGGCCACCAGCAACATCTTGGTCTGACACTCACTTGTGTTGTGAGTGGGGCTCTTGTGGAGCTCACACCACTATCATATGTCCTTCTTCGACTTCATGGTGTTGTTATGTTCTTGTGGCTTTGATGGGTTGTCTTGGGTTGCCCCATCTTGGATTTGTTCTTGGTTCTACGATTTGAGTAAGCCTTCCCCTTGCTTTGGATTCATAGATCCAAAGTATTGCTTCTTTTGTTTGAACTTATGCTCGATTTTGATAGCGTATCGGTACACTGTTCCGAGTGAGGAGATGTTCAGGAACTCCATCTCTTCCTGGATGTATCTGTGTAGGCAGACACATTATTTGAGTACCAAATGTAGCTCAGAGTCCTTGATACCCAATTGTGTGCGAAGGGTATGAAAAATGTTTGTGAACTCTGGCACATTTTGGTCCCTTCCCTGTCGCAGCATGGTACACTTTATGTATTTTTCCTCATAGCTTTCGACAGGGTAGTACTCCTCCTTGATGGCATCCTGAAATGAATTCCAAGTAGGTGTGGTTGAAAATAATGAGCCTGTACTTTCATCCTTTTGCTCACAGTAGGTTTCCCACCAGTCCTTGATGTGGGGGCTGCTTTGAGAAGAGCGAAAATAATATTTTCCTAATTGGAAAAATCATGAACCAAAAAATACCCATCTAGCATATTTAACCATTTATCTATGGCATCTACATCTATTTGACCCTCGAAGATGGAAATTTAAAAATTAACTAGTACCTTAAAGGGCATGGCATTTTGACAGTAGCTGCTGGAAGTCGATGCGTCACCTCAGGGTAGTCGCTGAAGGATTTGTGCAAAGCTATCCATCATTTCATTCCTTTGTCGCTCATGGGCTTCTTCGAGAAAGATTTTGACAGGATCTCCTGCCCCCTCATCTTTCTTTTCATCCACCATGGGAGGGTGTCGCGACTTGCGAGGTTGGTCTTGCAAAGGTTTGACCATTTCAAGCCCTAACTCCTTATATCCTAACCTCGTTGGGGACATGCAAAGAAAAACAAAGAAAAAGTACATGGCTCTGATACCACTGATTCGGATTTAAATAGGAATGCAACAAATTACAGAGATAACCATAAAAACAAAGATGCTGCGGAAATAATACTTCAATTTATTAATGTAAAATACTTAAATATGCTTAGAAACTGAAATGGAAATAAACCAGCTAGGGCGATGGTAGCTTATCTCTAAGAAGATATGTGGTGGCTACATCTCTTTGAACTATTTTAAAATGTGACTCAAAGGCCTATTTATTGTTCAGAAATAATGGAAAGCCCTAAACATCCAAAAACTTAACCCTAGAAGATGAAATGCCAGACTATGGGCCCTGTTTGGGTAAATTTGTACACCAACTTCCCAGGGTCGTAACTTTGGAACAAGATCTTCGTTTGATGTGCACAATAGCTGGTTTTTTATCGGGAAATCTAGTGTCTATGCAAAGCTGCTAGTCCCACTAAGACTGGTATCTATCTTAGAAACAAACAAACTAAAACTACTTTCGTTTTCCTTTATGAGAAGTAGATAAGAGGGGAACAAAGGAGACCAACCTCTGTCTTACGCTTGGTTCCTTGTTTGATTCCTCTCCCTTCTGATAGATATTTGAAACTTGCTTCCTCGTCTACCCAACTTCAAAGAGCACCTGTGGAATCAAAGCAGAATAACACTATCCAAGAACAGAGATCTACTATCATAAACAATATAGGACCAGATATATATTGACCACACAAATCCATATATCATCAATCATACAAGAATGTGGAGGAAAACTTGAATAGCTTTATTAATATCAAGAAAAGCAAAGAGGAATACAACCAATTGTTCTGACCCAGCGTCATCCTCTCAGCAAGAAATCCCTTCTTCACCTCATGAAAAGCTTAGATCTCCCAACACTATGATGTTACACAAAGAAACCAGCAACACTTCCTTAGAAGATACAAAATTCCAGCCTCTGGACCTCTGGGATGAGGGATCCATATATAGATGATTGCAGGGAGGTGAGTTAGCTTCTGAAATTTGATTAGTGTCCTCTCTCTGATAGTTCTTGATTCCACTTGGACATTTATGATCTCTTACTCATCCCTGGGCGAATGCGGAGAGGCAAGTGTCACAGGAGAAGTTTCTGGAAGATTCCATGATCATCCACCTCGCAAATTGACTCTACCATTTGTCCACTCTCGCCGATCGTACCCCATGGAAGGGCTTTTTAGTATGCATCGCACCTACCGTGTGCATTTAGGTGGGATGCAACGCACTTTGACCATGGAGCAGGTGAGATGGTCCAGTTTTGACCAATTCTGAGTAGGTTTTCATGGAGAACTTCTGGGAGATGATGTAATTAGCTGACCTTGTTCTTTTAGGGGATGGAACAACACTTTTAGGGACTTAGGAGCCCTTGTTTTATGGACATGTTTGATTGGGGTTGCAGTGCCCAAAAATGTCTATAACAGTTGCCCCCTAAAGCATGAGGTCATTAATCTTTTGATGTCGGGTGAAATGCTTTATCATGAGGATCCGAAGTTTTTTCGAACTGGAAGGCGACCTGTAATAAGATACAATACAATACATTATCTTCATAATATTTCATGATCTAGCTGAGGAAGGCATTTCCATGCTCAGCTTTATAAATTCATTTTCATGTACATAAGACAAACAATCGTCTGTGTGCAGACGGATGATTATGGTAGAGTCATCATCCCTTAGATTGGATGATTATCTGTGTAGCAATGACGTACATTTGATGTCTTTATTTTCCTGAATATATATCACAGCCCAGATGGATGAAACTAGATTTGGGGTCTTCAATCTCATTCGATCTTCACTCAAAGTACAAGTCGATGCATGTGAGAGATGTTCTGGAGTCGAACATGGAAAGACGTCGCCTGATTACCAGCCAATGATGTAAGCTGTTAACAGGCGTGAGAGGAATCACCGATAATGATGATGACCCTCAAGGTACTACAGTACAATTCACATGGTGTGAATAAGGGACTTGGCGTCCAACACCACACAAAATATTGCTGTCGAAGGCCATTGATGTAAACCTGTCGCCGGAAGTGAGAAACTTTTCATTGAGGCATGCAAGCTTCAAAGTACTAAAAGGGTTGTCCCTAAGTCGAATTCTTGGATAATGCGCTGATGTTGACAAGAAGTGACCCATCGTAGGAGGGCCTTAATGAATCCCACATCTACGGCACGGAACGGAGCAAATGATTTTAATGGAGGTGAAAACGATCTGATGATATAAGGTTCAGGGTGGCGGTCATGAAAGAATGGAGCGTAAATGTATTGCAGTGTATCAGACACAGGTGAATTCTCTGAGTGACTTCTCTTGAACATATTGGCAACACTGACATGATGGATTGGTAGTGTTAACCCCAAATATGGATGGTGTTATGGACCAATGGTGATATGACCGGTGAACGGAACAACCCAACCTGACTCGGATGCGGAGCGAAAGTGTCATGTTCAAGAGCGACTTGCTACCAATAAAGTTTCTTCAAGTTTTCTTCCCAATTTTCCCCAGTCATTGCTGACCAGTACCTCTTTATTTTTGTCAAGCTTGAGGAGGATACCATATGCTTGTTCTATAATTTTCCCTTCGGGAAAACCCATCGCTATGTTTTAACGAGCCTAGCGATAGTGAAACTCGTTCTCGTCTGTATGGACAAGTTTGTCGTTATTCGGTTTTAACGAGTTTAACGACAAAGATAACTCGGTCCTTTTCAATTTTAGAGAGCCTGAAAGGGACATAAAGAAAACTCCAACAATCCTTTTTCGTCATATAATCCCTTAAGTCTGAAAAAGTATAAAATAATACAAAAGGGATGATTTTTTGTGTAATAATCCTGAGAAAACAAGTGCTCGATCGTTTTGTGTAATAATCCCTCAGGTCCAAAAAGATTAAAACCTAAAGGATGGATAGCACTTCCGGTCATTTTAACGAGCTGGAGAGGCCAATTACTCGGCAATCTTTTAATATTTTATGATTCAAATGAAAAGAGCTTAAAGGAGACTCGTTTTTCGAGGAACGAGTGATAAATTTGGGTAGCAGCTAATTCCAGGTAAGGTTTGGAATTTTCCAATCACGGCAGTGTCACAAGGATGGCTAACAGGATCACTCTTCACAGCTGTTCCTCAAAAAGGGTAAACAATCAAATGGAGGTGAACAATCGGCCAATACAGAGTGGAGGTGATGATGAGAACACGACCAAGGCTTCAAAGGCTGATGATAATGCATTCATGATGGTTATTTACTGGAAATTGGTTCATTTTTTAATGAATGAGCTTAAACTCTGGGGGAAACATTTTCTCACTGTTTATGTTTAATTTTTAACGAGCTTGAAGTCCACATAAAAACTGCTCGATATAATGATCATTGATTACCTTGATTTTACCATTGACAACTTTGTTCCTTCAAAGGTTGTACTGCCTATTCAATTGCTTCATCAAACTAGTTAGAAACGAATAATATATGCTTGAAAAATGAGTCAAAACACTAATATTTTACTTGAATTACGTGAAAAGTAATTTAAAAGTGGTTTTTACCTCTCATTTTACCATTGCATTTGAACTTTGGTTTGTTGGAGCTTTGGAGGTGCTTTCCCCTTTGATTTTCACTAGTTGATTCTAGGAGATTCTATGTACAATTCTTGGCGCCGTCTGGACTAGGTAAGATCTAAACCTGACCTCTTCAGTTTCATTCTTTCATTTTTGAATTATGAGCATGTTTCCTGGTTTTTCTGAGCCCCTGGGGTTTGAAAAATTCGCCCTGGCTCCATCACACCTTTCCTATATCGAAATGTGTGATGCATGCTGGCTTGACCATTGGCCAGACAGCATGCATCCCACCCAGTACACTACTGGGGGTGCGATGGTTGCAAGGAGGGAATCTTGTGCACCGTTTTTCATGGAAATGTTTGCCTGTTTTTCACCAAATCAGGATCCTGACTTTCTCTTGTTTGTTTTCAGAGATTCATTGGAGTAAAATGCCTGTTACATGGCGAGAACGTGAGCATGAAGAAGAGGACATGCTTGCTTTACATGATCCGGTTATGGTAAATGCACTGCGGAACTATGGCCTGTTCAAGTTTTTCCGCATCTCTTGCATGAGGCAAAAAATCAACTTGTTGCAATATTTTCTCGATGCATGGGATCCTACCAACCAGGTGTTCCATATTAGGGGCAAAACCATCCCCTTGACTGTCGTGGACATCTATTTTTTGACCAGTTTATTGAGGCGTGGTGCCCCTATCTCATTATCAGTTTCGGTCCGTGGCGGTGAATCTGTGAGAGATTACATTTGCCGGTATTGCAAAGAGGGATCTCAGCCGAGTAAGGACGGCAAGATCAATATCTGGGATGTCACTGACAGGTCTTTAAGGACTATTCTGTTCACTTTTGCTAGACTGGCTGGTAGTGCCGCTCTTCATGTGGCCAACAGGTCTTATATGCAGTATGCCTTGGAATGCCTTGAACCAAAGGTGTTCAACTAGTGTGATGCAGTAATCTTTGTGATGAAAGAATAACTGACCAAGGTAAAAAACAAAAGATTGAAGAACTTTGGATATGGTTCTATTTTGACCGCTTTTGCCTTGGAAAAGATCCCGCTGATGCAGCCACAGTATGTTTCACTTGGTTTACCTCCACCGACTGAGCCACGGATGCAGAGATGGGTCAACCTTATGGCCAGACATGCTGGTCAGTCTCAGGTTTCCTTTTCTGATACCTTCTTCTATTGGTTCAATCATCAGGAGATGGTTTTTTCCAAGTATCCATATGCTGGTATGGATTTCTGGGGTGACCCGGATTTGGTGCTGCCGGCTAGCGGGCAGTGGGGTGCCATTGGTAAATTCTCTGACCATATCTCTATTTATCATTTATTTTTATAATGTTCTTGTGCTTTCTTCTATCAGTACTAATCAAAACTCATGTGCTCATGCAGATGTTGGACCAGTTCGGCCAGCAGTATGCCTGAGAGTGCCAGCTGCCGCTCCAGTAGGAGAGGCTATGGGAAGGGCTATCCCTGCGACCTTGATGTGGCCGAGACTCTTTCAACATTGAAGGATCAAGTCAAAGGCCTCACTCTTGGTATTCCGGATGTGAGGACTGACAAGCTGCCTCTGAGGTTGCAGCGACATACTACCAGTGTGCCGAGTCGATGGACTAGGCTTTTACACATGATTGCACAGGCGGTGACTTGTTATCACCAGCATCATTAGACTAGGGTGCCCCCTGGCGTTTTGAGTTTTGGGTCATCTGACCAATTTTGTCTTGGTTACAGAACATTATGTGTAAACCATAAATAGCTATATATATATATACTTTTGATTTTCGGAGTTTTATTTTGGTTAAGTTACATGATCCTGATGCAAATATTGATGAAATTCTTCTTTTTATAAATGTTGCAAATGTCTATCTAACACATAATTTGCCAATGAGTCCGTTAATGTGTTTAAATTTTTGGAAATATGCTGATATTGAATAGAATCAAACTGCCCTTCAAAAATCTTGACCCTTAGGAACATGCGATAGATAGCTAGATTTCGAACGAAGTATATACCAGTGAGTTGTAGGATGATGAGTTGTGAGTCTAGCCTGACGACAAGTCGGCATATGCCATGTGTGATGGCATCAGAGAGGAGTTCTATCAACATGCTATATTCAATGATGTTATTTGTTGACCGACCAATACATACCCCTCTGAAACTTACTAACTTGCCGCTTGGATCAAAAATGGCCCAGGCCGTAGAAGATAGGTTCCGCGAAATACGATTTGCTCCGTCGACATATCTAACAAATGATTCCAATAGGTTCAATATCTACAACAAATGTAAAAGGTGGATTACTTGACCAAAACAATTACCCTTAGCGAAAACAAAAATGTAACAAAAGCATAGGGGTTACTACACTGAATCATGCATAGTAACGCTTAAGGTACAACCCATTACGGGGTTGCGCCAGTGGAATCCCATCATAATCCACTAACTCGTAGGCCCCTTTTGCTAATAAACGTTTGAAAATATAGGGGCCCATCCACAAAGACTTGAATTTGCCTGCTCCCAATTTATCGGATTCCTGGTAGTAAAGTAAGACCAAGTCACCTTCTAAGAAGACACGGGTTTGACATTCTTGTCGAACTGCACCTTGACTCGTTTCTTATGGGCTTCATTATCTAATGCAACATTACGATGGGTTTCATCCAATTGGATTAGTTCCAAGAAATGAGCCTCCTCTTCTGAAGTTCCGGGGAGAAGGTCGACTGCGAGTTTGAGGGATGAGATCTCACAATGAACTGGTAAGATTGCTTCTAGGCCATACACCAGTTGAAAGGGTGTGAACCCAGTTGTGTTCCTTACCGATGTTTGGTACACCCACAAGGCTGAGTACAGGATTAGGTGCCAACTCCTTTTGTGGACTCCAATCATCCTTTGCAGCATCCGCTTCAACATTTTGTTGATTGCTTCAACTTGTCCATTGGCCTGCGGGTAATATGGAGTAGAGCTGTCGTGGGACAACCCCAATTTGGCAGCCAATTCAACCATCATGTGATTGCGAAAATGCGATCCATGATTTGTGACTATAGCTTGTGGAACGTCGAATCTGGCGACTACATGATTGAAAAAGAAAAGGGTAGCTGTTTTGCCAGTGTTGTTTAATGTAGGCATCGCCTCGACCCATTTGGTAAAATAGTCTACCGTGACTATGATATGCCCATGCCCCCCGGTCGAGGTGGGGTTACATGTCATGAAATCTATGCCCCATTTGGCGAATGGTCCAGCAACAACTATTGGTTGCAGGGGTGTGGGTGGTCTTCTGGTTTTGCTATCAAAAATTTGACATTCATGGCAACTTCTGACTGCGGTTATGCAATCTTTGAACATTGTTGGCCAGAAGTATCCTGCTCGTAAAAATTTTTGCATTGTAGCGTAACCAGATTGATGCCCCCCACACGCGCCTAAATGGCAATCATTCAGGACTTTTTCGGCCTCCTCATGGGTGAGGCACCTCCTCAGAACTGTATCGACACCACGTCAGTAAAGCGTATCACCGACGATCATGCAGTCTTTTGATTGGCATTGAATACGTCTTTGTTCTGAGCGAGAGGTACTAGACCTATATTTTTGGGTTTGGAGATAGATGATTATATCCCCATACCATGGATTGCTTGAAGATATCAGAAACAAATTTTCATCCATGATGGTTTCTTTGGATGTTTCATCATTGGACGACGATGGGAGATCACATAGTAATTTAGTGAAAAGCAGGGATTTCTTTTATTTGGATTTTACAAATTCTAGAATGAACTCTTGAAGAATTGCTATCCATTTTGAATATTTTCCCCCCAGCAATTGTCGCGACATTATATAAGTCATGGGGTTGCAATATGACAAAATGGTAGTTTTTCGAAAGAGGACATAATGTCAAAATCTCTGTATCGCTTGAACAGCCGCAAGAGCCAGCTTTTCAACGTAGGAATACTTGCTTTATGTATCATTTAGGTTTCTACTTGTTGGGTTGTGTTATATTCTTTCCACGTAGTTAATAGGGGGTTTGAAGGGCACCCGTAACCCAACTTTATGGGGTCCAGGGCAACGCCCTGGAAAATTTTGGTTTTGGACCATATGTTAGGTTGGGCAGACCCACCTATGGTTTGTGCATGATTTTCGCACATGTTTTTTGGACGTGATGGTTTTCGGTCCATGGTATTGGACGCAATGGTTTTCGGTCCATGGTATTGGATTCTTCGGCATGTATAAATATGTATTGTAACATTGAAAGGAACATAATGAAAAAAAAAATCAAGCTGGTAGTCCCGGTTTTGGGATCCAGGGAAAAATCTCTGTGCATATGTGTTTTATGGGCTATGCTCTCACATTGTTTATTTTCTTTGTTTAAGAATTCGTATGCAGGTAATTTCTGTACAGGGTTAAAACCTACATTTGGTATCAGAGCTGTTTTGGCTTCAAGGGGACGCCTTTGTTGCTGAGGGGTTTCGCTTGGGCCTGTGGTAGACCCTGTTCAGTGGGAGATCTGCGAGATCGATTCTGGTGGTGAAAGAAGATGGCGAGCAGTGGAAAGATAGAGATTGAGAAGTTCAATGGTCAGAATTTTGAGTTGTGGAAACTCAATATGGAGGATCTGTTGGTGGATAAAGATCAGTGGATCGCGGTAGATCCGGGTATTAAACCATCGGGAGTGATCAATGAAGAATGGAATAAGTTGGATCGGAAGGCAAAGAGCACAATACGATTGTGTGTCTCGGATTCAGTATTGCTGAATGTATCAGGGGAAGCTACGACAAAGGCTTTGTGGGTCAAGTTAGGGACTTTTACCAATCTAAGTCTCCGGTGAATAAACTGTTCCTGCGGAAAAAGCTGTATAACCTGAGGATGAAAGATGGAGACTCGGTGACAGAGCATCTGAATGCGTTTAATACTGTGGTAAGTCAGTTATTATCTGTTGATATTAAAATTTCAGATGAAGATAAGTGCATCAGTCTGTTGTGTTCTCTACCAGATTCGTGGGATAGTCTGGTTATTGCAATAGGTAGCAATGCAACTACTTTGCAGTTTGATGAAATAGTCTCAGCCTTGCTGACGGAGGAGATGAGACGGAAAAATATGGACAACCAGAATGGTGATGCCTTGTTTGTACGAGGACGGTCCTAGAACAGAAACAAAAATAAGTCATCGAGTGGGAGATCTAAATCTAGAGGGATATCTAAATCTCCAGGAAAACCTACAAAGGTGGTGTGCTGGAAATGCGGAAAGGAAGGGCACTTCAGAAGGGATTGTAAATCTAAAGCTCTTGATAAAGGAAAGGGATCTGATGATGCTCCTTCTGCAGAGGCGAAAACCACCTCAGATGAAGGTGGGGATGTGTACCTGGCTTCTTCAAGTACACATGTAGATCATGAGGCATGGTTGATTGACTCAGGTGCATCCTTTCACTTCACTCCCCATAGAGAGTGGTTCTGCGAGTATGAGAAATACGATGGTGGTGATGTCTTCTTAGGAGATGATAGGAAGGCTAGAATCATTGGTAGGGGAAAAGTAAAGTTGAAGTTGCAAGGTGGAAGGGTTAGAACACTTCCGGGTGTTCTACATATTCCTGCATTGGCCAGAAATTAGATTTCTGGAAGCAAGTTGGATGATGCAGGTGTAAAGACGGTGTTCGAGAAAGATACCTGCAAGATGGTTCGAGGGGCACTGATATTAATGCGGGGAGTTCAGATTGGAACTCTGTACAAGCTGCAAGGTAGCACTGTTGTTGATGCGTGCAATAGTTCTATGGTACCTGAAAATGGAGTAGAGAATCTAGTGGTGTCTGGAGAGAAGAGCATGTTGTGGCATCAAAGGCTTGGACACATTGGAGAGAAGGGCCTTCGAATATTTCATGGTAAAGGTATGGTAGAAGGTATGAATAATAGCTCTCTGGATTTTGATTTCTGTGAAAATTGTGTATATGGGAAGCAGAATTGGGTGAGTTTCCCCTCTGGTAGTAAGAGGATGAAACAGATATTAAAGCTTGTGCACAGTGATGTGTTTGGGCCTGTGAAGGTTCCATCACTGGGTAAGTCTGTGTACTATTTATCATTCATAGATGACTTCTCAAGGAATACATGGATATATTTTCTTAAGAATAAATCTGAAGTCTTTGACAGGTATAAATAATTTAAGGCTCTGGTGGAAAATCAGACAGAGAAGAAGATAAAGGTGCTGAGAACAGATAATGGTGGAGAATTTTGCAGCAAGGAATTTGAAGAATTTTGTAAGAAGTGTGGTATAGCACGATAGAAGACTACTCCATATACACCTTAGCAAAATGGAGTCGCAGAAAGAATGAACAAGACGTTGATGGAAAGGGCAAGAAGCATGCTCAGTGGTGCCGGGTTAGGACAAGAATTCTGGGCAGAGGCGGTGGATACTGCATGTTACCTGATCAACAGATCACCTTCATCAGCGTTGGAGGATAAGACTCCACAAGAAGTATGGACTGGCAAGAAACCCTCTCTTTCACATCTAAGGGTATTTGGATGTGATGCATATGTACATGTTCCAAAGGAGAAACGAACCAAGTTGGATAGTAAATCTGAAAAGTGCATCTTTATTGGGTATAAGGATGGTTTAAAGGGTTATAAGCTTTGGAACCCAGTCACACGGAAGGTTGTGTACAGCCGAGATGTGTTGTTCAGAGAGGTAAAAGATATTATTCAACATGAAGTCCAACCAAAGGAACCTGAGAAGATAGAGTTTGAGCCAAAGGAGGAAGAATCAGACTCTGCAGTAGAGGAGGAATCAGAAGATGAAGAGCCACAAACTCCGGCTGTGAGAAGATCAGTTCGAGAAAGAAGGCAGCCAGAAAGGTATAGTCCATCTGGTTTCAGTTCAAATTTTGCTTTGTCTGTTACTGATAATGATCCCAGAACTGTGAAGGAAGCAGTGGATTCAGAGGATGGAAAACTTTGGAAAGAGGCCATGGTCGATGAAATGGCATCTTTGCACAAAAATGAGGCTTGGGATCTGGTGGAGTTGCCGGCTGGAAGGAAACCCATTGGTAGCAAATGGGTGTTCAAGAAGAAGACAAATGCAGAAGGAAAGGTGGAGAAATACAAAGCTCGGTTAGTAGCAAAAGGTTATTCCCAGGTGCCGGGAATTGATTTTGGTGATATTTTTTCTCTTGTTGCCAAGGTGACTTCTATTAGATTACTTTTATCTGTTGTTGTTGCTTTTGATTTTGAGGTAGAACAGATGGATGTGAAGACATCATTTCTTCACGGGGATTTGGAAGAGGAAATCTACATGAAGCAACCTGAAGGCTTTGCGGTGAAGGGTAAGAAATAACTGGTATGCAAGTTGAAGAAGTCTCTGTATGGATTAAAACAGTCACCAAGGATGTGGTATCAGAAATTTGATACATTTATACAGGGACTTGGCTTCACCAGAAGCAAAGCAGATCATTGTGTGTATTTTAAATTAATTGGTGACCGTATTATTTGTCTGGTCTTGTATGTGGATGATATGTTGCTGGTTGGAAATGACAAAGAAATTATCCAGGATTTGAAGACCCAATTGTCCTTCAAATTCGACATGAAAGATCTTAGTGCTGCAAACTATATTTTGGGCATGGAAATTAAAAGAGATCGGTCAAAGAGGAAGCTCTGGTTAAACTAGAGGAAGTATGTCGAGACAATACTCGAGAGGTTTAATATGCAGGATAGTAAACTGGTGAAGGTTCCTATTCCTGTAGGTGTGAGGTTATCTGCTGAACAGTGTCCCAAGACACAAGAAGAGGAAGAGGACATGTCCCGTGTTCCATATGTAAGTGCAGTCGGTAGCCTGATGTATGCAATGGTCTGTACTAGACCATACATTGCACATGCAATGGGAGTATTGAGCAGGTTTATGTCAAAACCAGGGAAGGAGCACTGGACAACAGTGAAGCGGGTTTTCAGGTATTTGCGTGGCACTAGTGATTATGGTTTGTGCTACCAAGGAAGACCAGGATTGGAAAGAGTGTTGGATATTCATGGCTTTGCTAATGCAGACTGGGCTGGAGATCTGGATCAGAGAAGATCTACAAGTGGGTATGTGTTTAACCTATTTGGAGGTGCAGTCAGTTGGATGAGTAAGAAACAATCTGTAGTGGCACTATCAACTATAGAGGTAGAATACATGGCAGCCACTCATGCAAGCAAGGAAGCAGTTTGGTTGTAGAGATTGTGTTCAAGTATGGGGTTAGTATAGGGAGCTATAAGAATAGACTGTGACAGCCAAAGTGCAATTTTCTTGGCAAAGAACCCTGCTTATCATTCAAAGACAAAGCACATTGATGTTCAGTATCACTTTGTGAGGGATATGATAGAAGACAGAAAGGTGTTGCTGGTAAAGGTGGACACTTTGAAGAATACTGCAGATGCATTGACAAAATCTGTGAGCTCTGAGAAGTTCTCTTGGTGTAGAGAAGCAATGGGAATCTCAGGGCTGAAAAAATGACTAAGCTCTCCTGTGGCCCCCTGTGGAAAGAAAACAACAAGTGGGAGATTGTTGGGTTGTGTTATATTCTTTCCACGTAGTTAATAGGGGGTTTGAAGGGCACCCGTAACCCCACTTTATGGGGTCCGGGGCAGCGCCCCGGAAAATTTTGGTTTTGGACCATATGTTAGGTTGGGCGGACCCACCTATGGTTTCTGCATGATTTTCGCACATGTTTTTTGGACGCGATGGTTTTCGGTCCATGGTATTGGACGTGATGGTTTTCGGTCCATGGTATTGCATGCTTCAGCATGTATAAATATGTATTGTAACATTGAAAGGAACATAATGAAAAAAAAAATCAAGCTGGTAGTCCCGGTTTTGGGATCCAGGGAAAAATCTCTGTGCATATGTGTTTTATGGGTTATGCTCTCGCATTGTTTATTTTCTTTGTTTAAGAATTCGTATGCAGGTAATTTCTGTACAGGGTTAAAACCTACACTACTTAAATAATATATAGGATGTTCAATTCCATTGTCTTCTTGAACTAAAACCATTGCGATGGTTGTATCTGCTGCAACCAGATACAGTTTAAAGTCTTTTTGATAATCAGGAGTGTACATTAATGATGCTTTTATTAGGGATTCCTTTAAAGCATCAAAGGAAGCTTGCACGACCTCATCCCAGACGAAGGGTACTTCTTTTTTCAATAGACATGTATAACCTTTAGCAATTTCGGAATAATTTGGAATGAACCTCCTCAGAAAGTTTGCTTTCCCTTGGAGTTTCTGAATCTGAGGCAAATTTGAAGGTGGAGGAAAATTTATGATTTCCTGAACCTTACATGGGTCAAGATGAATCCCTTCCTTTGAGACTACAAAGCCAAGAAAATGACCAGAATTGACACAGAACACACATTTGTGCTGCTTGAGTCGTATCTTGTAGTGTCGGTAACGTAGAAATATCACTCTTAAATGCTGTTGATGATCGGTCCGCTTTCGCGAATGAGCTGGAAGATCGTCGAGATATGGTTGAACGATGTTTTTGATGTCATGGAAGGCATAATTCATTTCCCTCTGAAATGTTGCCCCTGCGTTCTTTAAACCAAAGGGTAACTTGCGATATGTAAATGTGCCCCACGGACAAATAAATGCAGTCTTTGACTGGTCCTGTGGGCGGATATTTATTTGATTACACCCGGAGAATCCATCCATAAATGAAACGATTTCACATCTGGTGCATTCATCAATTATCTGGTCAATAAAGGGTGTAGGGTAGTTTTCTTTTGGACAAGCTTGATTTACATCCCTATAATCAACGCACACTCTAATCGTTCCTTGTTTTTTCATTACACGAACAATGTTCGACACCCAATCGGTTAGAGGAACCGGGTAAATAAAACCAGCATGGAGAATTTTTTCGACTTCTGCCTTGATGGCAGTGGATTTCTTGGGGTGCACCTGCCATAGCCATTGCCGTACTGGTTTGACATCTGGATACATATTTATTTCGTGTTCAACTATACTCGAGTCGATGCCAGGCATTTCATCATATGACCAAGCAAAGACATCTCTGAATTCACGAAAAAGAACTTTGTATATTTCCAGTTCTGAAGGATAACAACATTTGCCAACATAAATATTCTCTACAACATCTATTTTGGTCAAGATATTTATGGCGATAGTCTTTTCGATATTGGACAAATTTCGCTTGGAATCCACCGTGTTTACAGTATTTGATAGGAAATCAAAAACTGAAGGATAATAAAGGTCATCAGGAGTATCTTCTTGACAATCCGGAAGATGGGAACGATGGTGGTAATCTTCCCATGGCGCCCCATCAATTATCATTGACTGAACAATTCCTTCGTCGGTGTAATGCACTTGCGACCAAGGATCTAAAGGGGTGCCATATTCCTTAGACCTATCCATCCAAACGCTTGATGAGCGTTGATTTGGGTTTTCCTTTGATGCCAGAAACATTGATTGCTACAATATTTCTATTGGGCTTGGAGGCAATACCTGTAGATGATCCATGCTAATATCATTATCTGAGATCTTTTGAATAGACGATATCATATTGTAGGTTCCTACTATTGCCACTTCCGCCATATTGATTGGAGGTGGGAGGGAAAAAGTCCCCATTAATATAGGGTCTTTTAGTAGGCCTACTCCGATATTTTGAAGCGAATGGGGGCTTCCATGGATCATCGGAATGCTTCCTGTAACTTGGGAACTATTGGGGAGAAATGTTTGTTGGTCGACGATTTTAATTCCCCCTTGAAAGGGAAATGCTATCTTCCTAAAGTAGGTCGACACAACTGCAGCCATAGCATATATCTAGGGCCTTCCCAGTAGGATGTTGTAATCAAGGTTTCCATCGATTACTTCAACATCTATTTCTACTGTTTTTCCCCCTAGTTCCACTTGCAAGTTACTTAAAATCCCATATGGGGTATATGTTCATCCATCAAATTCTTTTAATGTCGTCGAAGGTCGTGACAAGGTTGGAGATCCTAAAGTTTTCCAGCAACTCATCGACATAATACATGTAGACACCCCCTCATCAGTAATTGTTCGATGAACAGTTTTGTTGAGGGCTTTCACTTGAATGAGGAAAGCTAGTTGAGCTGGTAACTGAGGATCATATCCTTTGTGATTAAACGACACAAGATTAGAATCCTTTGGGTCAATCCCACCTATTGCTGATAATAAAGCCTTCTTTTGGGAGGGGCAATTTTGCAGTACCTCAAGTGTCGACATAGCGGATGGTGATTGGGCTAGATCTTCCACTATATTATAATGTTGTGCTGCTCTGGCACGTGGATTAAATGTCGACTTGTGTACTACTCCCTTTGGTGGTTTTATTGTTAGCTTTGGAATGATGGGTGGCGCAACTTCTGTCGAAGTTGTTGTCGAACTACTAGGTTGATCTTTATCCTTGTTGTTCGACAGCTGTGGATTCCAGTAATCTTTATTTCTTATTGTTATCAAAGCATCATTTTGTTGCTTCAAAACTAACAACATTAGCACTTGGGATGGGGAAGCATTGTCACTGGCAACCAGATTTGTTCCTGGATTTGGAAACGGATCAGTTAATACTGCCGAGGTTTTTGAATTCTTGAAGAATTTTTTAAGCTCAGCTTTATACGGACACTCTCTTGTCCAATGATCCTCATCACATATTAGGCATGGACTTTTTGGTTTCCTATCTCCAGAAGGGTTTGCCGTAGAATTTTCAGGTGATGATTGCTCCTGTTTCTTATTCTTCCCTTTGTTTTTCTTCTTGCCTCCTAGTTGCTTGGTTTCTTTTCCCTTGTCATTTGAGAGGGCATTTACTTCCGAGGCGAGAAGCTCTTCTTTCCCCTTTTGACTAGAAATCTTACGGGCCTTTTTAGATGTAGCCTTTGTTGATTTCGTGTCTGTTATACCAATCACGCCATCATCGGCATGAGAGTAATTTTTCGATTTAGGAGGAGGAGAAACAGAAAATTCCAGTCTGGGAGCGTCAGGGATTTTATCGTAGAGCGTGCCAAACTGAGTATAAATCAAGTCTAAATATTGTGCACGAGCAATAACTTGCTCTTCAGTGACGACTCCTCCCTTTGCCACATTTTCTATAATGGAAGGTAATAATGACTTAATAAACCATTCAGCTAAAATTTGATCAGGAACGTACATTTTTACCATTCTACAACGACATCGCCACTCATGAATATGATCGGATATGTGAGTGGCTGTCGTTTGCTTGAAATTGGTAAGAATTTTTGTTCCCATTTCGTAACTTATGGGTAACTGAAAATGGGTTAAAAAGGTTGTGGCTAGGGTACTGAAGTTATCAAAAGAAGCTCTAGGTAATTCGATATACCATTTTGCTACCGGACCAGTTAACGTTCTCTGAAAAATGCGAAGCCTAATCGAATCATCGTTTAGGGTGTTTGATGAACACCACAGATGAAAGGTCATCACATGATTCGATGGGTCTTCACCCGTATTTCCATTAAGTTTAGGAATATCTGATGGAAGTTTATGCGGAATTTCTAGCCACCAAGGGGCATAAGCAATTGGATCATTCATTAGCGTATTTAGATCCGGTAACTCTAAAGTTGCCACGAAGGGTAACTGTTGATTCAGGTTTGGCGAAGCATACCTAGGATAAGATGGAATCACCTCGGTAGTTGGTCTTTGCATACCAGCATAATTCATTTGATGCTGGTAACTTTGGTAAGGTTGATGGGCATAACCATTGTAGGATGGTTGATTTTGACCATTTTGAATATACGGCTACCCATTATTTGCAAAGATTTGTTGCTCAAATCCTTAGTAAACTTGTTGGAATTATGGTTGTTGATATTGCACCACTCATGGTTGTGAAGCCATGTGTTGTTGTCCAATATTGGCTGTTTGACCAAGATGAGGGGTAATTGTACCCGTTTGGGCCTGTGTCATTCCACTAGTTGGCGATTGTGGTTGAGTCGCAGGGATAAGAGGCTATTGCATTACAACCTGAGAAACCTAAGGTTGGCATACAACAGGCAACGCTTGTACTTGCGACACAGTCACAATAGCCGGAGTAGTTTTTATATTTTACATAGGTAAACATTGTTGCATCGAGTATACAACTCTTGGTTGTTGAGGTAGTATCAGCACCCAACCGCTAGATGTAATTCCAGCATAACCTGAATTTTGTTGTGAACTCTCGTATGGTTGTCCTCCCGGAGGAGACAATGAAAGGGTATATTGCCCCCCATACGGCGGTAATCTGGTACTTAAAAGAATGGTTTGCCCTTGAGGACCGCACTACCCAAATTGACACCGTGAAGGATCAATTTGCTGAGACTCAACATAAGAGTTCTCGGATATTATTCCGGATGAACAAACGGGAATGGACCATACTGTTGAAATAGCCCCTGAGTGGGTCCCATCTAGTGATTGAGAGCTAGTTGGGACAAATGGCATGCCGACGAACATTGTTGGAGTGACAGCAGGAAGTTTTGTCATCGATGTGTCAAATGACACAGTCCTAGATGTCGACGGTTGTTCAGACATTTCTAGTCTATCCAAAAGATTTCCTAGCGATTCTACGGGAGTTTCCGATAAAGGTAGACTAATTTCTGATGAAGAAGGATATAGGGTGATCCCGACTCCAAATTGCGATGGAGTACTAGATGGAGGATCCTCCACAATCTATTCTATAGCAATCAGACCAGGTGGAAGAGGTAGACCGTCAGGTCCGTAAAATATTTCCAGTGTCAAAGAAGGTATAGATTCTACAGCGACAGATGTTTGGGGAATAACACCTTCCGAATCAGCTGTAGATGGAGTTGGTTCAGTAATACAAGTGTTTATCTTCACACTAGCATTAGCTCTGCTGTCCTTTTGTGGCTGCGGAACTTCTTCTATAAAGGTAGGGATACCAGAAATGTTTGGAGTAACCGGAGTCTCCGATGGTGTTGGAACACTTGTTCTAACTTTACCAGGGGATTTTGAACCAGTTAAATGAGTTCCCTTTGTCCGTAACAGTTTTGATTCTGGAGACAAAGACGGTTGACTCGTAAGCCTCTGCGAACGACGGGGTTTCAATTGACTTTTTTCCACGATTGCGGATTACTCAATCAACTAAAAATCAAGGGGAAATATGTTTCCGAACTAAATGAATTTTAGATGCTTTGATACAACTTGTTTTTCAATTTTTAAGAGTTGAGAAAAAACAAAAGATGACTCTAGTTGCCTTCGATTTTTAATGAGCTTGAAGTGACAAGTGCTCAAATGGACCTTTTCCTTTAAGGAGTCTGAAAATTAACGAAAGAGACTAATCTAGAAATCTAGACAGAGGGATTACCAAACCAATCGCAAAACTGCAGAATAGTTTTTACCGTACGACAGTCAATCTTCCCGAATGCTGTGTTCAGTGCATTGCGATCGATAGGGCGGTGGACACGGCTTCCTATGGATAAAGGATATAGCCTATTGTGGTCTCCCAATATATACTCGATGGTACGTGGGAGCACAAGTCCATACTGGCACTTGTCGTCTCAAAGTGGAGGAATCACCCAACCAGCAATGAAAACAATAGTTACCAGGCTTTACGACGCTGGAATACATCTCTAGCTTAGACTTCTAAATGTTGTGCGTTAGGTTCCAAAGCGTTTTTAGATTCATTAAATTTATTTTACAGTTGATCTTGTTTAAGAAATTTGCCTTTCAGGTTCACCGCGTGATGTAGATATAAAATTCCTAAAATGCAATCTGAGATGATAAACAATCGTTTAATCTTCTTTTTGCAATGAAAATCCTAGCTACTAAAGAAAGAGAGATGATATTCTTTCAACATAGAGCAGAGAGCACACACTATATGCACTGCCCTAAATCAAACCAACAAACATTCTAAATGAAAATGCACATGCATGTATTTGTTTTCAGGCTTCTTAACGTGTGGATGATAAAAAGAAAGCTAAGCGCAAATTTGAATTGTTTTTCAAAGCGACATTACTAACAAGCTTCTTTTCAAGACAAAATGAAGACAATGACGACACTTTGCGATTTGGAATTGAAAACTTGCTTTCGACACTTGAAAAACTACTAATTCAAATCAAATACAAGAGTAATAGTGTAATCGACTATCAAGAACAACCGGATTCTCTTCTATGACTGAAAATGACACTTGCGACACTTCCAAATCAAGAAATGACAGTTCAATTACGCTACTTCTTTGTAAAAGAGAACTGAAAATGGCTCACAATACGTAAAAACATTTACATTTCTTTGCATAATGGAGGTAGAATAATGGCAAGGAAGGGGGTTTCCAACAGAGGTATATTGACTACAGACAGCAAAACTCCTGAATAGAGCTGAAAAGAGAAGAAAAACCAAAGTCTGGAGGTAAAATTAGCCTTTTCTGATCAGCGCACCTGTTACACAGGGATTCCAGTATGCATCCCACCTATAGCACACGGGAAGTGCGATGCCTACTGATATCCGTGAAGAGAGGGTGCGATGGTACAATGTGAGCCTTTTGATCTAGTTCTTGACCACAATTTGCAGCACAGTTCATGGATTTCGGCCGAGCAAGTGATAATCAGTAAATAAATCACAGGGGTAGATCTAAGGAGGTTACTAGAGCCACCACAAGGGAAATTAGAGAGTTTGTAAATTGATTGTTCAGTTCATAAACAAAACCTGTAGATAGACTGAATCAACATTGATCTACTTTGCACTTGCATAGAAAATGCAGTTCGAAGGGTAGCTGGCTTGACTTTAGGCTCCATCTGTAAGTTTATAAAGAAAACAAATATAGACAAACAAACAATCTATTTGCTCCCCAACGGAGTCGCCATTTTTTTATTGGGAAATCTAGTGTCTATGCAGAGCTTCTAGTCCCACTAAGACTGGTATCTATCTTAGAAACAAACAAACTAAAACTACTTTCGTTTTCCTCTATGAGAAGTAGATAAGAGGGGAACAAAGGAGACCAACCTCTGTCTTACACTTGGTTCCTTGTTTGATTCCTCTCCCTTCTGATAGATCTTTTCCACTCGCTTCCTCATCTACCCAGCTTCAAAGAGCACCTGTGGAATCAAAGCAGCATAACACTATCCAAGAACAGAGATCTACTATCATAAACAATATAGGACCAGATATATATTGACCACACAAATGCATATATCATCAATCATACAAGAATGTGGAGGAAAACTTGAATAGCTTTATTAATATCAAGAAAAGCAAAGAGGATTACAACCAATTGTTCTGACCCAGCATCATCCTCTCAGCAAGAAATCCCTTCTTCACCTCATGAAAAGCTTAGATCACCCAACACTATGATGTTACACCAAGAAACCAGCAGCACTTCCTTACAAGAAACAAAATTCCAGCCTCTGGACCTCTGGGATGAGGGATCCATATATAGATGATTGTAGGGAGGTGAGTCAGCTTCTGAGATTTGATTAGTGTCCTCTCTCTAATAGTTCTTGATTCCACTTGGAGATTGATGATCTCTTACTCATCCCTGGGCGAATGCAGAGAGGCAAGTGTCACAGGAGAAGTTTCTGGAAGATTCCATGATCATCCACCCCGCAAATTGACTCTGCCATTTTTCCACTCTCGCCCATCGCACCCCATGGAAGGGCTTTTCAGTATGCATCGCACCTCCCGTGTGCATTTAGGTGGGATGCAGTGCACTTTGATCATGGAGCAGGTGAGATGGTCCAGTTTTGACCAGTTCTAAGTAGTTTTTCATGGGGAACTTTGGGGAGATGATGTAATCAGCTGACCTTGTTCTTTTAGGGGATGGAACAACACTTTTAGGGACTTAGGAGCCCTTGGTTTATGGACATGTTTGATTGGGGTTGCAGTGCCCAAAAATGTCTATAACATGGTTAGAAAGACCTATCTGAGGGCTATAACTTTGGGAAGATAAACAATAGTCCACCTCCTAATTTTCCCAAAAACATCGCTTAGGGCCTCAAAATGGCTCTGAAAGTTCAGGACCCGAAAAAGTGATAAAAATAGTAAATTGTGCTACAGTTAAGGAAACTGAAAAACTAAAAGAGACATTTGTGGGGGTCCAAGTGGGATAGGTGGGTGGCCACCAACATCCACCTAGATCATTTGTCCCCCCTTAGGAAGCAATGGTCCCCATTTTGTTGAGTTCCTCCATCTGCTGAACTTGGTCCCTCGTCAGCTGTTCTATAGTCTCTGATGTGTCCAGTAATGGTGGGAAGCATGGTAGAGGGCGGTCCACATTGAACACTTGGTGCAAGTGAAGGAATGGGGGAGTGTTGTGCTCCAAAGCATTATTACCCACAACCATGGTACTGGTGTAAGGACTATGTCGCTTCTTGTACTTATCATTTTTCATAATGGAGTGGTGATATATCGGCCCATTGAGTAGAGGTGCTCTAGGAGTAAGATCAAATGAATGCTTGACCTGATAGTGAAATGATGTCCCTGTGGGTGAGGAGAAGATGTTCCTATTTGATTTCATGCCTGTATCCATATGCTGCTGCTGTCGAGTAGAGGAACCCTTCGCGGGAGTCATGGATGTGGCGATGATCTTCCCCTTACTTTGGGAGAAAAGCAGATAGAAAATTAATTTCCTAGTATGGGAGATGATCTTGCTACTTTTCTTAGCAGTGATTAAAGAGGTGCTGGTAGGTGGGGCTACCTCTGGTATAATGTATAATGAATTACCCAAATAAATAATGACGGCGCAAGGACATGACTCATACACAACATGTCCCCTCCACAAGTATGGCTAGCCTAATAATACATCACAAACATCCAGAGGTGTAACATCACACAATACCTCATCTGTGAACAGTTTGATGTTGTAAGGAAGGTGACATTGCTGGCAAACTCAAAGATCTCATCCTTGGTGAGGCCACCCAATATTATACAGCTGCTAGTGTGGTATATTCAGTAGGCCCAACCGCTTCATGACCTCTGCTGAAATGAGGTTCTTTTGGATGCCATTGTCAACAATGAATTGCAGTGGTGAACCCTTCACACACATTTTTGAGTGGAAAAGACGTCCCCCCTCCTCTGGATATTCAAGCTCATTATTCTAGATCTTAGCAGTGATAATAGTGGCGCTGAGCTCTGCGACAATGATCTGCTTCCCTTTGTCTTTCCCCTTTTTGGGTTCTGACTCAGGTCGAAACATGCATTTGATTCTAAAGCCTTCAACTCGGCCACTAGTGACTGCTTGGTCCGACACTCACTTGTGTTGGGAGTGGGGCTCTTGTGGAACTCACACCACTTTCCCATGTCCTTCTTCAACTTCGTGGTGTTGTTCTTTTGTTGAGGCTTCAACTGGTTATCTTGGGTTGTCTCATCTTGGATTTTTCCTTGGTTCTTCGACTTGGGGAAGCCTTTCCCTTGCTTTGGATTTGCAGATCCAAAGTCTTGCTTCTTTTGTTTGAGCTTCTGCATGATTTTTACATCGTATCGGTACACCATGCCAAGTGAGGAGATGTTTAGGAACTCCATTCCTTTCTGGATGTATTTGTGTAGGCAGTCGAGGTATTTGATTATCAAATGTAGCTCAGAGTCCTTGATACCAAACTGTGTGTGAAGGGTATGAAAATTTTTTGTGAACTATGGCACATCTTGGACCCTTCCCTACCGCAGCGTGGTCCACTGTATATATTTATCGTCATAGCTTTTGACAGGGTAGTACTAATCCTTGATGGCATCCCGAAATGAATTCCAAGTGGGTGTGGCTGAAAGTAGTAATCTTGTACTTTTGTCCTTATTCTCACAGTAGGTTTCCCACCAGTCCTTGACGTGGGGCGCTGCTTTGAGAAGAGTGAAAATAATCTATTCCCGACTAGAAAAATCATGAAAATAAAAATACCCTTCTATCAGATTTAACCATTTATCTATGGCATCTGCGTCTATTTGACCCTTGAAGATGGGGATTTCAGAATTAACTAGTAACTTAAAGAGCATGGTGTTTCCAGAGTAGCTCCTGGAAGCTAATGGGTCGCCTTTGGTTAGTCACTGAATGATATGTGCAAAGTTGTCCATCATTGCGTTCCTTTGTCATTCGAGGGCCTTTTCGAGAAATATTTTGATGGGATCTCCTACCCCCTCGACTTTCTTTTCATCCACCCTGGTAGGACATCGCGATTTGCGAGGCTGGTCTTGCAAAGGTTCGACTACTTCAAGCCCTAACTCCTTACATCCTGACCTCATTAGGGACATGCAAAGAAAAACAGAGAAAAAGCAAACAGCTCTGATACCACTGATCCAGATTTAAATAGGAATGCAACAAATTACAAAGATAACCATAAACACAGAGATTCAACGGAAATAATACTTCATTTCATTAATGTAAAATAATGAAATATGCTTACAAACAGAAATGGAAATAAACCAGCTAAGGTGATGGTAGCTTATCTCTAAGAAGAGATGTGGTGGCTACATGCCTCTTAACTGTGTTACATTGAGGCTCGAAGGCCTTTTTATTGTTGAGAAATAATGGAAAACCCTAAACATCCGAAAACTCAACCCTAGAAGATGAAACACCAAACTGTGGGCCTCGTTTGGGTAAATTGGTACATCAACTTCCTGGGGTCATAACTTTGGCATACGATCTCCGTTTGACGCGCACAATAGCTCGTTAGAAATATCTATCCAAGGAATATAACTTTGGTAAGAGCAACATTGGTCAATGACCCATTTTCCACTAAAGGAGAAAGTAGTGGGGGCCAAGTGGGATAGGTGGGTGGCCACCAACATCCACCTGGATCACTTGAAAAGACTTATCTAGATTTAAACAAGAACGCAAAAATCACAGATATAACTGTAAATACAAAGATGCAATAGAAATAATACTTCATTTCATTAATGTAAAACACTGAAATATGTTTACAACCAATAATGGAAATAAATGAGCTAGGGCGATGGTAACTTATCTTTGAATAGAAGTGTGGCAGCTACATGCCTCTAAATTGAATTACAATGAGGATCAAAGGCCTATTTATTTTTGAGTAATAATGGAAAACCCTAAACATCCAAAAACCTAACCCTAGGAGATGAAGCACAAAACTATGGACCCTATTTTGGGTAAATTGTTACATCAACTTCCTGGGGTGATAAATTTGGCATACGATCTCCATTTGATGCACATAATACCTTGTGAGAGAGATCTATCCAAGGACTACAACTTTGGGATGAGAAGCATTAGTCCATGTACCAATGTTTCTCTCAGTGTTCCCAAAAACATCATTTAGGGCCTCAAAACGGCTCCGGAAGTTCACGACCTGAAACACTGCTAAAAATAGTAAATTGTGCTACAATTAAGGAAACTAAAAACTTGAAAGAAACAATAGTGGGGTCCAAGTGGAATTGGAAGGTGTCCACCAATATCCACCTAGATAAAATACTTTCTTAGTGCTTCTATGTTGTTCTTGGTGATAGTCGATCAATTCGATGGCATGGTGATGGTCCAATTGTCAGAGGGAAGTCTGGTTGTTAGACTTAGCAAAATTTACTATGTGTGTGAACGAGTGAAAGATACAAGTGTGATATTACAAACACGCACCAACATGACTTGATGACAAGATGACTCAAACCAACCAGGCACACATGTTCAACATGATTGACTGATGGTGCAAGTGACAGGCGTGACACTCGTGATTGATCATTGATTGACCGCAACAACACTTGTGCGACAATGGATGTGACTCTGTGTGTGAGTACGATAGATTCTTTCATAGTGAACACAACATTTACACATGAAGCGAATACCTTGCGCATGACTAGAAAATTGTCACAAGAAAGAATTGGATAGCAACATGCAAAAAATTCGATGAAATGAGCAAGCAAGGTGTTACATAGTAATTTGTCACTGACCCTGCATTCCTTGATCCCAGATACTTTCGGTCCATATTACTGACATCTATTCTATTTCATGTTGCCAATTATGTGTCAATATCTTCCTTGTAATCTCAGGAAGAATGTTTCAGTTCATTATCGTTGAAGCAGACCCCTTTTTACCAAAGTTTTTGGGTCGTCGCGGGTCATCAGTTGTCCCACCGACGAAGATGGTCAAGTTTGCACTAGCCCTAGCGAATTCGTTGCTCTATCCCTGTGTTTCACCCACGATGGTATACTTTTGGCAAGTTTTTTAACAACTTGTCGAAGCTTCGAGATGAAACTGCTTCATGGGCAGTCCTAGGCCTAGTTGTTGGGTGAGATGAGCTCACTTCTCTCCTTTGGGATAGTTGTTCCACCTTTTGTGCAACCTCCCTAAGAGATAAGCTATTCCTCCCATCTATTATGTAACCTCTCCCTCCTATAAATGTCTCCTCCATGAATGAGATTAGCTAGCTTGGATGTAACTTGATGATAGCTAGATGTAATTTGGTAGCTTCAGGTTTCTAAGAGAGGAGTAGAGGTAGAGAGTGTTATTGGAGTGTGGAAGTAGCCTCACATGTATTTTGGCTTGAGAGATGTTTGAGTAGAGTTGGTTTGAGAACTTTCTAGCATCAATCTTTTGAATAAAAGAGAGAGTCATTTGTTCCCTTGGGAGACGGTTCACAAGTAAATGCTTACAGAGACATGACGATGGGACCCTTCAAGGAGACTTACGGAGTCAAGGCTCAGTTGTAAGTTTTACTCTGGTTTATACTAATACAAATCAAGAGCTTGTTTCCTATATCGTATGTTGAATTGTATGCCGATAGCTTGAGGTTCCTTAACTCTTCAAGTAGAATGTTTGGTTGTTTTCTATGGTGTTTTTGGTGTTTCTCTACATGTTGTTTTCAGGTACAAGCAATTAGAAGAACAAGAGCTGGAGCGACATGACGAGGACTTCATCGAACGTTGATATGAAGGTAGGCCTTCATAACACCATCTTTCTAAGGAAATTTTCTTTGGTATCATCTTTGCAGTGACTAGACCCACTCTAGGGCTAGAGGGGTTGCCTCTATCCACAGAGGGAACTTGCCTACGTCACAAGTTGGCAACCATACTGGGGAACACTGGTCTTTTGTCTTTTTTGTTGATTGGTTTTGTTTGTTTATTGTCTCCCTTATTGTGTGGGTAGCATGCTCTATTATGGAAGTTGTTAGACTAATCCTATAGTTTTCCCACTCTCATGAGTGATAGATCTAGCCTTGCCTCAGCAAAAATTTCATTTTTTCCTTTGATCCGAGGTTGTCATTGTTTATGTTATGATAGTCGTGAAGTAGTCATGCCTACGCTGTTTCTTGGGTTGTGCCTTTTACTTTTTAGCGCGATTAAATTGCCTAAAAGTCACGATGAGTCCTGAAATTGACTCGGCACAACTAACTAGTGTACTTTCGTGACGAAGTCGCAAAGTCCTTAGTTAGAGTGGTGCGACGATTTACTGTTGGTGCATGTTGTTAGTTTTATACTCGAGACGATTCCTGTAAGTTTCAAATATTGAATTTTGTTGGTTTATTGGCCAGTGTGTTCTATCCTCTGAGCTTGTTTTTTTCCTCTTTACTGTATCTGGAGTGTTGGTTGTTAGGTTTTTCGGTTCCAGGTTCCAAGTCTTTTGAAATCCTTCCTCTTGAACCGTGTGACCTAAATACCTTAGGGTTCCTTGAATGATTGGTTTGCTTAGGTTGCTCATTCATTGGGATCTTTAAACTCTGCTTGGTATAATCTATGACTTTGTTTGAGGCTTCTTCCTATTCACTATTTGTCATCTTCCTTATTGGTATGTGAAGTTTGGTTACCAATCTTTCATGTCTTGTTCGTGGGGTTTCCTTTTTTCACTTGGCATATATCACATTGCTTCCCGTTCAGTGAGTCAGCTTTCCAGTTTTGCAAAAAGAAATATCTCCTTAGTTTTGAGTCTTTGATTCATTTTGCAGTTAGTTTCTTATCGTTTATTTGAAAAAATAAAAAATTCCATTCATCTTGTATTAATATTTGAGAGACGATTTTTTCATTAGTATATTCTTGAGATTAAAAGATTAAAAAGACAAAAGTGTGTTTTCCATTTTCTTGTTTAAATTGCTTGCATGTTTGAGTAAATGGTAGAAGTATTCCTTTTTTCCTTGACTGGTTTGCTTTCTTTCCATTCATTTGTTGTGCATTGAACCTCTCAATCTTCCTTAGCTAGTTGTTCATCCAAAGAGAATGGTATATTTGCTCATTTAGTTGCATTTTAGGAGTTTTGAAGATACATTCGATAGGGCCTTAAAACCAAGACTTAATTCAAGATCAACTATTAAAATTTATGGAGTAAACTTAAAAATGTATTGGAACCTAATGTTCACATATCTAGAGGTCTAGGCTAGAGACATGTTCCTACTGTTATCACTCAGGTTGTCCTTAAAGCTCCTTAAAGGATACGGCCGAGGTAACCACAAACCAATCTTTGGACTGCAGGTCCTAGCCTACCTGCAATCAGAGAGGGCTCTCTCTTTACAATTTAGCTTTGTTGAAGATGATATTAGGCTAGCTAATGAGTTCAAGGGGGTTTTGTTTATGTTTGGTGAGATGGGGGATTCTTTCAAACAGAGTTGGGATGCATAGTGTGAGAAGTTCATACCATTGGGCATGGAGTCGTGGATTAGGCTTGCTGGTGCGTTTTCTTGGTCACAAGAGAAATACAGAGTAGGATAGCTACACATAAAACAATATCAAGCTGGAATAAGGATGGAATGAAGGTCAGTGAATGAAAGGCAACTAAGTATCTCTCATTATGCTAACAGAGGGAAGGTGAATGAACATTTATATAGGAGCAATCAAGGATTCCTAAACAACATTCATATATGAAGGAACTAGTGTAAATATGAGCCAATCAGTATTCATATTCAGGACTAATTCAGAGGAAAACATAGATAAATCACAGAAATTGAGAACAGAATACAACTAAGTGAGCTCTGAACTATTCTTTCTTTTTGCTATTTAGATAGTGAAACAATGATGGCATAAAACATATAAACTGTAAACAGAGATAAGAAACACTTATTGGGCTATGTAGAAGCGTTAGGATTCCATAGTCACTCTTTAGTCATTAAAACACAACAGCCAGTTCATCTCCCAAACATTCCAACGATCTTTGATTATAGAGACTCTCAGAAAATACAGTTCAAGTCTAGAGAGGAAGTTCTCGACCAACCAACCCTTTACATAAATACAAAGGGTTGTTTAAATAGAAAATATTTACAGACATCAGATCTGGGATAGATCTCCTCAAATAAATGCCTTTAACCTAATTTGTACAGAAGTAAATGGCAGAAATATCTATCTAACAGTTGTGCTGGGGTAACTGGCATCTCAAAATATCTATTACAGTAGATCTTAGGCAGATCTGAGGAAAATGAGTGCTTTAATCTATTTTATCTTGAAGTAAATGCCTAAAACATTTATCTAAGTGCTGCGCTGGGGCAGCTGCCTAAAAAATGGATCAAAAGAGTTCCTTGAGCCACGCGCTGTCCTCTGTGTGATAACTGTGCATTTAAGGAAGCAGTGCTGCTCCAAAAATATGACTGGGAACAATGTCTCTACAATAACTCTGCCTTGAAAGCCTTCATCTATGCCTTTAGGTGGCTTTAAAGCAACAAAAGAAGTGTTGGTGAGCCTTAATGGCCGAATGATGCTTTGTTGACTTTGCTGGGCTTGCTTTGCTTTCATCTACTTTGAAAAACTGGACTGATACTCTTTGCCGCATCCTGATACACTTTGGCACTGAATCTGGGTCTTTTCTCACCGCTGATACTCTTTAGATTGTCCCATTTCCCCCTTTCTTCCTTTTAATGCAAAAATAACTGCTGCTAATGTCCTCCGTGGCCTTTGGGTGCAATCGATGCTTGGCCGATCAAAACTAGCCTTAAACGTTTTGAAAAATGGTGCAAACAGGAGGAAAAAGTGTTGCCAACTGTGCGGAGGCCGAGACTGGCTATCTGAAGCAAAACTAGGCCTTGGAGCGCTCTCCGAAAGCTTAGAGATGCATGAATTGTGCTATCGGGAGTCGGGCGCAGGCATATATGTGAAAATATGAACAAATGCCGCCTTTTTTTTTACACAGAAAAAGACCAATTTCTATGTAAAATTCGTGAAAAGCATAGGTGGGAGCGGCACTGTAGCGGAGATTAAATCCTGGCCGTTGGATCGCGCGAAGGCAGATCCAACGGCTGGTGCTAAATCGCATCGGGGCAGACCAGGGGGTGGCACATAAACAATCACCGAAACTGGGCGGACCCGATATGCTATAGGCTCTTCCTTTTATTTTGAGATCGCGTCCGGCCCATCGGCAATGTCATATTGGCGGACTTACAAGAACTTGGTTTGCAGACCCGAAATGCTTATATGCCCTTTCTTTATGGAGATCGGGTCCAGTCTGTCGGCGATTTCATATCGGCGGATTTTAACAAAATCAATATGCGGACCCGAAATCACTTAAAACTACCCTTTATAACTTTTTGACTCCGGAATATCGGAGCTTTCCCATTTCACTATACAAAGGCCTCCTTTCGGACCCGATAATTTTATATACTGCATTTTATTAATACTTCGGCTCCGGAATAAGCAATGCTATATATGGGGCCGTGACTTAATAAAGACTGTTGATCTGAGGGCCCGAATGGGTGGCCGCGATTAAATCGGCACTTCGCTATCGGCGGAGACATGGGCCAGGACTTTATACAATTGCGATCACCAAAATGGGAGATCGCCGACAAGATCTGGGCCGTTGATCTGAGCGGGGGCACTGGATGGATACGATGCGATATTGTTGAAAAATGCGGGTTTTTATGTTATAACTTAAGTTTTATAAAAAACTTGAGTTTAAACGATAAAACAAAAAAGGGGAGTTGTGATAAAAAAGAGTATGTGCGGGATATATGGGAAAATATGTTGGAGGAAGCCTCCGATAGCGATATCGCATCGGGGCAAAAAGGAATGGGGGCATATATATATGGGCCAGCACTGTTATTACCTCTGACAGTAATATCGCGTCGGAGGGGGGGGGGGGAATCCATCGGAGGAGGGTTTATATGTATAGAAGGGGCTATAAAGCATCGGAAGGGTTTTTTGCCTTTGAAGAAAGGTAAAATGAAATCGGAGGAAAGTTGTTAATGCATCGGAAGGGGTCCGAAGCATGGTGAGAGGGTTTTGAGGGGGGAAGTGAGGGTTCTTGATCAGTTTCAGGTAAACTTAGTAATTCCCAAGTGTACTTATGGTTATTTTTCAACCAGGGGGAGGGGATAAGTATATAGGGGAGTTATAGAGATAGTTTTAGTAGGGGAAGGGAAAAGAGATAGGGAGTTACATAATAAATTTAGTAGTTAATATGATAGATGATCAGAGAGCGCTAAGAATGATGTCTTAGGCTATCAATGGGGGAAAATGACTGATAGAAGAAGTGTGAACATTCCTTTAGTGAAGCAGATCTTCACCAAGGCAGATAATATGGAGAATGATGAATCTAAGAGGTATCAAGCAAATCTTGACCTCTTTAGGGGAAGTTAGTGAGTGATTTGGGAAAGAGGGAGAAGGGGGAAGTTAGACATGCATTTCTTGAAGTCCTCCAACTGAAAAATCACCTTCAACTTATGATATGATAGATATAACACTTGACAATATGAAATGGATCACAAGCCATGATTCTGCAACCACAAAGCTACCTACCCAGCCTATTCACCTAGCATTTTCTCTTCTTTTTGGTTTGGGTGCACTTGAACTAGCATACCCAGCTTTTTGTTCTTTTCTTCTTGTTGTCCTCCTATCTACAACTACACTTATTGCATCCAGGGGCTTAGATTAAGCTGTTGAGCACCCTTGTTTGTCTACCTATCTACAAATCTGCCAAGATTAAGCTGTTTGGACAGATGTTCATTCTCTATATTCTACAACAGGAAATTGAAACCTAGGGAAGCCAAGATTAAGCTGTTTGGACCTCCCTTAGCTAAAAAACACATCAAAAATGGATCAACTCATAAAAAATGATACACAGCAGTGGCATTTAGACTAGCACACTCTCATGGATACTTTTCTGGCCATCTGTAGCAAATATGGAGCATTGCAGCAAGCAAAGTATGACATATTTGGCATGTAAAAATGTCGATCATGAAAGATGATTAACCTGCTGTAGCAGGAGGCTAACAGTGGCTCCACTTGGGGATGGATTTTCCTTGTGACAAGCCAAGAACAGCAAGTCAGAATGCCTTGATTCTCTGTAGTTGCTGTTAATTGAAAATTTCTTCTGTGCTAATTTCTGAATGACTAGAACTTTAACTTCTAAATGCAGCACTCCTCCTTATCTGAAACACTATGAAAAAATAGAGCATCGCCTGCTTTCTTCTGCATGCTTGATATTGCATACACTTTTGCTTGAGCACTGCCTTGTGAAATAAACACAAAAAGGGAATAAAACTGGAGCTCTTCTTTTCTTGTCTTTGAAAGGGTGCTGAAGTAAACTGAAAATCCTCCTTTCTTTTTGATACTGTTGATTTGAAGACTACAAGCTGCAAACAACTTCTCTTTAACATAAATCACTGTGATATGACAGCGCTGCTCTTGCTGTTTTTCTAAGATTACTGCAGAGACAGAGATTAAAAATAGAGGACTTGCATCGGCTGTGTCTTCACAAACTTTGTTGCTACTCCTCTAACAATCAGACTGTTTATACAAAAATAAAAACACAAGTGCTGATATATACAAATATCAATGTACAAAGAGATATTTACAAAGTTGCGTTATGTTCAACAAAAGGGATCATGATAATGCTTCAACATACGGCCATTTACAGGGCCTTCTTCAGCAGTGCTGCCCTCTATAGATTTGAGGAAATATGTGTTATTTCCCTGAACAGCAGAAATAACGAATGGCCCTCTCCAAAGGAAATCAAATTTTGCATGTTTTCCCTCGTCTTCTCTTCGTGAGTCCCACCTTAGAACTTTGTTTCCAACACAGAAATTCTGAGCCTTAGTCCTCTTATCAAACATCCTTTTGAGCTTCTCTTGCATAATTCGATCTCTGTCATAGACTTGCTCTCTTGTCTGTTGCAAATGAATTGTTTGGTTTATCCTCCTTTGTATATCATTTGGCTCAGCTTGAATCTCTTGCAGCAGCTTGATAATAGGAATGCCCAGTGATGAAGGAAATCTGGCCTCCATGCCATATACTAGCTCATAAGGGCTCATCCCAATGGATTTCTTGGTTGACAATCTGTCTGCCCATAGGGCATTTGTGAGCTTTCTATGCCAGTTCTTCTTGTTTTCTTCTAAGATCTTCTTGATAATATTGATCAGGCTCTTGTTAGATGACTCGGATAAGCGATTACCTTGAGGGTAATAGGCTGTGGAATGGCCTAAAGTGATATGGAATTTATGGCAAAAATTGATCATCTTTTTGGATTTGAAAGCAATGGCATTGTCAGTGATGATCTTCTTAGGGAAGCCAAATCTAGAAAGGATATTGCACTCAAGGAATTGGATAATGGTGGTGTCATTGGCCTGCCTGCATGGAATGGCTTCAATCCACTTGGTGAAATAGTCGGTGGCAGTTAAAATCCACTTATGCTGGCCTGAGGAAGAGGGATGGATTTCTCCAATGAAGTCAAGACCCCATTGTTGAAAAGGATTTTCGATTGAGATGGGTTTCAGAGGCAAGGGGAGCAGCTTTCTTTTTCCCTCAAAGATTTGGCATTTGTGACATGAGATAGAAAACTTCTTTACATCTGCAAACAAAGAGGGCCAATAGAAACCAGCCCTTAAAATTTTATCAGCAGTGGACTTCCAATATAGATGTCCTCCACAGTCCCCTGCATGGAATTCTTTCATGACATTATTAGTTTCATTCATGGTCAAACAATTAAGCAATATGCCTTCATGATTCTTCCAAAATAAAGCACCATCTAAGACACAAAATTTCACAGCCTTCATTCTTAAAAATCTCTTCTTGGTCCTGGACAATCCACGGGGAGCACACAGGTTTAACAATACAAAGCAAATATCAGCATACCATGGGGATTGCAGAAAGGTGTCACTGATCTGTGGAGTCGCTAGCTCCTGTTCATTGTCTAGTTGGTTGATGTCTAAGGCTTGAAAGTTTGTTTCGGACATCAGTTTGGCTAAACCTTGTCCCTTTATTAGCTTGGTTGGTTTTATTTCTATGTCATACTCAAGAATGTTAGCAATCCACTTGCCTCTTTTGCCTTCTAATCCTTCCTGGGTTAATATGTCTTTTACAATAGCATTTGGGACATAGGAAATCACGTGTGAATATAAAATGTAAATTCTGAAGTCTTTGATTGCTTTAACAAGGGCATAGGCCTGCTTCTGCATGATTTGGTACTTCAGGGGTGCATCTCTTAAGGCTCGGCTGAAAAAAGAAATTGGCTTTTCATTTCCTTGGTCGACCTTTTGCAATAGGACAATAGCTATGGTATTATCAGATGCAAATGAAAATATGATAAAGTCCCTATCAAATTGAGGACTTGTGAGGAATCGGGCTTGAGTTAAGGCAACTTTGATACTCTCATTTGCTTGCTTGGTTTCAAGAGACCATTTTACCTTGTCATCCTTCTTAACATGTTACTCAACAATCTTATTAGCTCGGCTAGATTTGGGATAAATCTCCTTAGGAAATTGATCTTTCCTAGGAATGCTTGCAGCTCTTTTATGTTTCTTGGATATGGGATTTGAAGAATGGCTTGGATCCTTTCCGGATCAATTCTAATCCCGTATTTTGAAATGATATGTCCAAGTAATTTGCCTTCTTCAAGGCCAAATAAAGACTTCTTGGGGTTCAAGGAAATGCCATATTTCCTACATGTTAGGAACACTTGTCTCAAATGTCTTAGGTGCTCTTGATCAAATTTGGAGAAAGGGGTAAGATCATCAAGATAGACAACCAAGAAATCATGGATTTCCTTGGAAAATGCAATGTCCATGGCCCTTTGAAAGGTGGCACCTGCGTTCTTTAGACTGAAAGGCATTTTCACATATTTAAATGTTCCCCACAGTGTTGTAAAGGTTGTCTTGTCTTGATCATCTGGGTGAACCAGTATTTGATTAAAACCTGAAAATCCATCTAGCAAAGAGATTCTAGATGACCCTACTACTCTTTGTAGGATGTGGTCCATTTTGGGCAATGGGTAGTGGTCTTTAAGGGAGACTTGGTTTAAGTTTCTCAAATCTACACAAAGCCTAATCTCACCCGTTTTCTTTCTTGTGGGAACAAGATTGGATACCCATTCGGAAAATCTGATTGGTGCTATGATTCCTGCCTCATACATCCTCTTTACCTCCTTCTCAACCAAGGGAAGGAGCACGAGGTTGATTCTTCTAAGTTTTTGTTTGAAAGGCTTTTGATTTGGTTTTAAGGGAATGGTATGTTGAATAATTGAGGTGTCATAGGACTTCAAGTCCTCATAACTCCAAGCAAATACATCTTGGAATTCTTTGAACAAATCAACATATTTGGGCTTTTGATCGGGTGGCAAAGATTGAGATAGTTTGATCATTTTGGGCTTCTCTGCTGTCCCAAAGTTGTATTCTTCTATGGCAGTGTTTATAGGCTGCATTTTCGGCTTTTTGGGCACATCATTTGCATCAAACATGTCTTCTAGTGGAGTGAGGCCAACCGGGAGAAAATTGTCCTTTAGATCAATTATTTCGGCCTTTGTTTTGGCTATTTCCTCCAAATGCATCTGTTTCAACTCTTCTATGTTTTCATCATCAAAGATGGTTGGCTGTAGCAATTTTCTAGCTGTTTGAGCTGTTACAGTTTGCTAGATTTGGTTTATTGCTTGCAGTGGATCATCCATGGCATCCATATCAATGTTTAAGCTTGAAAACTCATGCTGTAAGGTAAGAAATTTTTTGATTTGAGCATCATCCTCAAACACTTGCCAATCTTTAACATTGTTAGGGACAACAGGCCTGTGCTTTATCTCAGCAGTAAAGTGGTGATTGAACTCAAAAGGAAGCTTGCAAGTGCTAGCAAAAGTAGCTAGGCTGTGAGCATGCATGTTATTGCTTCTAGAAATCTTAGCAAGTTTGGATTCAGTGAAGGTATCAAGTATTGCAGTGGCAGCAATCCTATAAGCTCTTAGCCTTCTATCATTGGTAACGAAGTTGCCCTTCATTTGTTGTATGATTAAATCGGAGTCACCTAGAATGGACACCTTTGCAGCTCCTAGAGCTTTGAGCAGTTTAAGGCCTAAAAGGAGAGCTTCATACTCTGCCATGTTGTTGGTACATTTGAATTTAAGTCTGTAAGCATGACCCTCTGCATGGCTATTATGTGTATTGTGAATCCATATTCCTGCCCCTGCTCCTAGCTTATTAACAGAACCATCAAACTCTAAATACCATGTGATTTCTTGCTTGTGGTTGACATTAAGAGTTTCAGTCATTTTAGGATTGGGCAAACCTAGGTTTTGTGCTTCATGTGGTTCTTCTTGTATGTTGGTTGCGCTGACTGTTTTGATAGTTTCCTGGGTATGAGCAACCGATTCTTGATTGATGCATGTTTCTTGTTCTAAAGGCAAAGACCTCTGATTAGTTGGAGGACTTGTTTCATCATTAAACAAAATAAAAGAATCCATATCAGAATGGATTGAATAGATAGGGAAATTCTGGGGCTTTTCCTCACTACTTACCACATACTTCATCAGTGTTTCTCTATACAGTCTCTTTGGTTTCCCAAAGGCTGAAATAGTGGCATAGGAGAGGTCTAATTGGAGAGATCCTTGGAGTTTTTCCCCCCAAGATCTTGACAACAACATGCCATACTTTGGTGGAATGTCAGCAACCACCACGTCCATGAGGATTGTCTTGTTTGGGTATTGGACTAAGGAGACACACAAGTCTTTGATGAGGCCTAAACATTTGACTTGACTTGAGTCAAAGGAGAATAGATCTTTGTAGGGTCTTGTTACATCAAGGTTTAGCTTCTCCATTACAGCTTTGGGCATAAGGTTGTGTGAGGCACCTGAGTCAAACATTGCATTGTGTAAAACTTTATCATGTATGTGAAGACTGACATAAAAGGGGATAATAGCTCCATGTGCTGATTTGCCATCAACTTCTGGACCAAAAAGCAACTCAGGTGTATCATCTAAAACATTCACATCATCCCTATTCTCTGGCATTTGGAGTGATCTTTGGATTTGTTGCCTATACACATCATGCTTTGCAAGTTCAGATAAGGGGATGGAAATCTTAAGTTTGCTTATTTCTGCTTCTAAGTTGAATGGTTTCTCCAATGGAATCTTTGTGTTGGCAATAGTAGATTTCCCCTTTTCAAGTGTATTTTCTGCGTTTTCCTCTTGATTATCAGTGTTATGGTGAGTGATACCTTGCGGTATTTCTATTTTGGGAAGGCTTTTAGGAGTGATGTTCAAGTTCTCTTTCGAGGGAGAAGGTGGCAGAGGCTGATCAACAGAAAGATGTATGTCTGTTATGTCCTCTACAGTCACTTGGTGTGGGTTTGGGACAGTTATATCAACTGTTTCTGTTATAATAGCCTTGCCTCTAATCTGGTTGGGTTGTTTGCCCTCCTTTGGTTTAACTTTTTCGGGCACATCTATGGTTCTTGTCCTCAGCTTATACTATTTGTGGAATTCATAAATAGCTGAATCATAACGTTGTTTAAAGTCAAAAGACTCACCAGAGTTAGTCTGAAATTGACTTATCTCATGGTCATCTTGGTCTTCTTGAGTTAGGAAAATTTGTTGCTCACCCTTCAATTCCACCAAGTTCATGTGAGTGTCCTCTATGGCATCACTAGATGTGGATGCTTCTGTATAATTTTCTTGGAAAGGAGGCCTTATATCACGGTCTGGGCTAGATCTACCAGCGTTTGAGTTCTGAGTGTTCCTGAAATTTCGGTTCCTTATGGTATTGGGTTGTTGTCCTTCCCATGATGATTTCCTCTCAACACTCTCTACTATGTCTCCCAGCCTGTGCATGCCATTGATAATAGCATCTAGCTTTTGATCCAAGGCTGAGGGCTCTTCCTTGAAGGTGGTTCTTCTCTCAGTTCTAGCTCTGTTCCTTTTGGCAATTACATTTGCCTCCACAGTGACAGCCACATTTTGCATGTCTGCAAGGCTGTTAGGGGCTCTTTCTTTTAATTGGTAGGCCATATCTAGGTCGAATCCATCAGGGAATTTATATAAGGAAAGGTCAGGTGGGGGCCTTAAGTTTTGTGGGATAGCATTATAAACGCTATTAAACCTTGCACAATAGTCCAAGACTGTTTCTTGTGGACCTCTTTTGATTGTATCATATTCAGCTAGTATGTGCAAAGGGTCTTTCTTTTTCTCCCATCTGTTGATAAATGACTGGTATAAGGCTTCTGGGTCTGCTATGGAATTGGCTGGAAGTGCTCTAAACCAAGTCCTGACATCACCTGACAAGCTTTGGACAAAAATCTTCATTCTCACACCATCATCGTCAATCTCATAGCTTTCAAAGTAATCCTGCATTTTCTTTTTATGATAAAGGGCTGTGCAGGCACTTGTGCCATCAAAATATGTGATTTTAGTTTGGTAATCCTGAGGCATAGCTCCAGGATTAGCAGGTAATTGCAAAGGTGCATATCTGTTAGCCATATTCAAAGGGATAAAAGGGACAATAGGAACAACTGGGATAATAGGAGTAGTAGTGGTAGTATGTGTAGTGAATGGAGGTGTGGAAGGAGTGCTTTGAGAGGTGGATGAAGAAAAAGGGGAACTAGGGGTTGAACGAAATAAAACTTTGACAGGGGTTGGGCCATAGCGTGGGTGAACTGCTTTAGGACTATTATCAGCAAAATACTCTCTTTGCTCTAGCTTCCTGAGGTTCCTTGGGATTATATTGGGATTTTCAAAAGCTGGTGGGGGATTTGGGTTTGGATTTGACCTTGTATAACGTGAATTCTTTTTGGGAGCCAGTTTCTAGCTTGTTTTTTGGGGATTTTTCTAAGAATATAAGGGTTAGAAAGAAACTTTTGAAGGTCTGGTTCCTTCCCAGTGGAGCTTTGCAACTTGATTTGTAAAATTAACTGAGGATGGTCCCCAGTAGAGTCGCCATTATGTTATCACTCAGGTTGTCCTTAAAGCTCCTTAAAGGATACGGCCGAGGTAACCACAAACCAATCTTTGGACTGCAGGTCCTAGCCTACCTGCAATCAGAGAGGGCTCTCTCTTTATAATTTAGCTTTGTTGAAGATGATATTAGGCTAGCTAATGAGTTCAAGGGGGTTTTGTTTATGTTTGGTGGGATGGGGGATTCTTTCAAACAGAGTTGGGATGCATAGTGTGAGAAGTTCATACCATTGGGCATGGAGTCGTGGATTAGGCTTGCTGTTGCGTTTTCTTGGTCACAAGAGGAATACAGAGCAGGATAGCTACACATAAAACAATATCAAGCTGGAATAAGGATGGAATGAAGGTCAGTGAATGAAAGGCAACTAAGTAGCTCTCATTATGCTAATAGAGGGAAGGTGAATGAACATTTATATAGGAGCAATCAAGGATTCCTAAACAAAATTCATATATGAAGGAACTAGTGTAAATATGAGCCAATCAGTATTCATATTCAAGACTAATTCAGAGGAAAACATAGATAAATCACAGAAATTGAGAACAGAATACAACTAAGTGAGCTCTGAACTATTCTTTCTTTCTGTTATTTAGATAGTGAAACAATGATGGCATAAAACATATAAACTGTAAACAGAGATAAGAAACACTTATTGGGCTATGTAGAAGCGTTAGGATTCCATAGTCACTCTTTCGTCATTAAAACACAATAGCCAGTTCATCTCCCAAACATTCCAGCGATCTTTGATTATAGAGACTCTCAGAAAATACAGTGCAAGTCTAGAGAGGAAGTTATCGACCAACCAACCCTTTACATAAATACAGAGGGTTGTTTAAATAGAAAATATTTACAAACATCAGATCTGGGATAGATCTCCTCAAATAAATTAACCTAATTTGTACAGAACTAAATGGTAGAAATATCTATCTAACAACTGCGCTGGGGTAACTGGCATCTCAAAATATCTATTACAGCAGATCTTAGGCAGATCTGAGGAAAATGAGTGCTTTAATCTATTTTATCTTGAAGTAAATGCTTAAAACATTTATTTAAGTGCTGCGCTGGGGCAGCTACCTCAAAAATGGATCAAAAGAGTTCCTTGAGCCACGCGCTGTCCTCTGTGTGATAACTGTGCATTTAAGGAAGCAGCACTGCTCCAAAAATATGACTGGGAACAATGTCTCTACAATAACTTTGCCTTGAAAGCCTTCATCTATGCCTTTAGGTGGCTTTAAAGCAACAAAAGAAGTGTTGGTGAGCCTTAATGGCCGAATGATGCTTTGTTGACTTTGTTGGGCTTGCTTTGCTTTCATCTGCTTTGAAAAACTAGATTGATACTCTTTGTCGCATCCTGATACACTTTGGCACTGAATCTAGGCCTTTTCTCACCGCTAATACTCTTTAGACTGTCCCATCGCCCCCTTTCTACCTTTTAATGCAAAAATAACTGTTGCTGATGTCCGCCGTGGCCTTTGGGTGCAATCGACGCTTGACCAATCAAAACTAGCCTTAAACTTTTTGAAAAATGGTGCAAACAGGAGGAAAAAGTGTTGCCAACTATGTCGAGGCTGAGACTGGCTATCTGAAGCAAAACTGGGCCTTGGAGCGATCTCAGAAAGCTTAGGGATGCCTGAATTGCACTATCGGGAGTCGGGCGCGGGCATATATGTGAAAATATGAACAAATGCTGCCTTTTCTTTTACACAGAAAAAGACCAATTTCTATGTAAAATTCGTGAAAAACATAGGCGGGAGTGGCACTGTAGCGGAGATTAAATCCTGCCGTTGGATCGTGCTAAGGCAGATCCAATGGATGGCGCTAAATCGCATCGGGGCAGACCAGGCGGTGGCACATAAACAATCGTTGAAACTCGGCGGACCCGATATGCTATAGGCCCTTCCTTTTATTTTGGGATCGCGTCCAGCCCATCGGCGATGTCATATCGGCGGATTTACAAGAACTTGGTTTTCGGACCCGAAATGCTTATATGCCCTTTCTTTATGGAGATCGAGTCCGGTCTGTCGGCGATTTCATATCGGTGGATTTTAACAAAATCAATATGCAGACCCGAAATCCCTTAAAACTGCCCTTTATAACTTTTCGACTCCGGAATATCGGAGCTTTCCCATTTCGCTGTACAAAGGCCTCCTTTCGGACCCAATAATTTTATATGCTGCATTTTATTAATACTTCGGCTCTGGAATAAGCAATGCTATATATGGGGCCGCGACTTAATAAAGACCGTTGATCTGAGGGACCGAATGGGCGACCGCGATTAAATCAGCATTTCGCTATCGGCGGGGACATGGGGCAGGACTTTATACAATTGCGATCGCCGACAAGATCTGGGCCGTTGATCTGAGCGGGGGCGATGGACGGCTGCGATGCGATATTGTTGAAAAATGCGGGTTTTTACGTTATAACTTAAGTTTTATAAAAAACTTGAGTTTAAATGATAAAACAAAAAAGGGGAGTTGTGATAAAAAAGAGTATATGCGGGATATATGGGAAAATATGACGGAGGAAGCCTCCGATAGCGATATCACATTAGGGAAAAAAGGAATGGGGGCATATATATATGGGCCAGCACTGTTATTACCTTCGATAGTGATATCGCGTCCGAGGGGGGGGGGATTCCATCGGAGGAGGGTTTATATGTATAGAAGGGGCTATAAAACATCGGAAGGGTTTTTTGCCTTTGAAGAAAAGTAAAATGAAATCGGAGGAAGGTTGTTAATGCATTGGAAGGGGTCCGAAGCATGGTGAGAGGGTTTGGAGGGGGGAAGTGAGGGCTCTTGCTCAGTTTCAGGTAAACTTAGCAATTCCCAAGTGTACTTATGGTTATTTTTCAACCAGGGGGAGGGGATAAGTATATAGGGGAGTTATAGAGATAGTTTTAGTAGGGGAAGGGAAAAGAGATAGGGAGTTACATAATAAAGTTAGTAGTTAATATGATAAATGATCAGAGAGCGCTAAGAATGATGTCTTAGGCTATCAATGGGGGAAAATGACTGATAGAAGAAGTGTGAACATTCCTTTAGTGAAGCAGATCTTCACCAAGGCAGATAATATGGAGAATGATGAATCTAAGAGGTATCAAGCAAATCTTGACCTCTTTAGGGGAAGTTAGTGAGTGATTTGGGAAAGAGGGAGAAGGGGGAAGTTAGACATGCATTTCTTGAAGTCCTCCAACTGAAAAATCACCTTCAACTTGTGATATGATAGATATAACACTTGACAATATGAAATGGATCACAAGCCATGATTCTGCAACCACAAAGCTACTTACCTGGCCTATTCACCTAGCATTTTCTCTTCTTTTTGGTTTGGGTGCACTTGAACTAGCATACCTAGCTTTTTGTTCTTTTCTTCTTGTTGTCCTCCTATCTACAACTACACTTATTGCATCCAGGGGATAAGAATATAGGGGAGTTATAGAGATAGTTTTAGTAGGGGAAGGGAAAAGATATAGGGAGTTACATAATAAAGTTAGTAGTTAATATGATAAATGATCAGAGAGCACTAAGAATGATGTCTTAGGCTATCAATGGGGGAAAATGATTGATAGAATAAGTGTGAACATTCCTTTAGTGAAGCAGATCTTCACCAAGGCAGATAATATGGAGAATGATGAATCTAAGAGGTATCAAGCAAATCTTGACCTCTTTAGGGGAAGTTAGTGAGTGATTTGGGAAAGAGGGAGAAGGGGGAAGTTAGACATGCATTTCTTGAAGTCCTCCAACTGAAAAATCACCTTCAACTTGTGATATGATAGATATAACACTTGACAATATGAAATGGATCAGAAGCCATGATTCTGCAACCACAAAGCTACCTACCCGGCCTATTCACCTAGCATTTTCTCTTCTTTTTGGTTTGGGTGCACTTGAACTAGCATACCCAGCTTTTTGTTCTTTTCTTCTTGCTGTCCTCCTATCTACAACTACACTTATTGCATCCAGGGGCTCAGATTAAGCTATTGAGCACCCTTGTTTCTCTACCTATCTACAAATCTGCCATGATTAAGCTGTTTGGACAGATGTTCATTCTCTATATTCTACAACAGGAAATTGAAACCTAGGGAAGCCAGGATTAAGCTGTTTGGACCTCCCTTAGCTGAAAAACTCATCAAAAATGGATCAACTCATCAAAAATGATACACAACAGTGGCATTTAGACTAGCACACTCTCATGGATACTTCTCTGGCCATCTGTAGCAAATATGGAGCATTGTAGCAAGCAAAGTATGACATATTTGGCATGTAAAAATGTCGATCATGAAAGATGATTAACCTGCTGTAGCAAGAGGCTAACACCTGTGTCGTTAAACCTAGTTGCTATTGATTTCACTAAGGTTGGGTGATTCCTCATTTTGTAATTCAATAGATACTAGTACGGATTTGTGCTCCCTGTACCGTCGTGTATATGTTGGGAGACCCCACTAGGTTATCATCCTATTATCCATAGGAAGCCGAGTCTACCACCTTATGAATTGTAACACACCGAACACAACACTTGGGAAGATTGACTACCATACAGGAAGTCCTTGGTCATTTCTCTTTCATTTTATTACCAAGGTGTATATGAAGTTTTACGATTTTTCCTGTAAACCTTTTGCCTAGAATTCCAAAGAAATCACTTTCATTCCTTTTTGACTCTTTAAAAGTAAAAGAATCATCTAAGAACTTGACCTTTCAAGCTCATTAAACTTCGAAGGAGACTAGAGTCATCTTTCGTCCTTTTTCTCGACTCTTTAAACATGAAAAGGCAAAGTTTCGTTCCAATGTCATAAAATTTATTTGTCCATGATAACATATTACATGTTAATCTTGGCCACATTGTGAGTAATATCTTGAAAGGTTTTTGCAACCCTATTGATTATATCTTTTCTCCCACACCTTTGAGTTTAGGCCATCCTAGCGGACTCACCAAATCCATCGTCCTTACCAAGTGATGGAGAGCCCCTTTCTCCTATCTCTTCTGAGGTATCATCTGTTACTGGTACTCTTCCTATTGTTCTGAGTGTTCAACCTCTTGCCTCTCGAGCTCCGGGTGAGGAACCTTTTGATATCAATTGGACTCCTCCTAACGTTTGGGAATTTTTAGACGAGGATCTTTTGTCTACTCCTCTTGGTGCTTTGGTCCCTATGGCTTCTTTCGACATGGACGAGTCAAGTCTCGTTAGCAGTCAAGAGAGCCTTGTGTTGACTGGGGAACATCAGTTTCCTCCAAAATGTTTCCCTTTCCGCACTACTCCAAATGTTTCGTTACCACTTTGCTATCACGCTTTGGCTGACATACTTGGTTCTACATCTCTACATCAGTGCTCTATATGGTCTCGTGCAACAATTCTGGCTTTAGGACCTTTCATGTCTACTCAATCAACTTTGAATTCCATTCCTTAGACACAGGTTACATTAGTTACGTTTGTTCCATCAATACCCACCGTGTGTGTGGCATCTATAGCCCCTCCTATTAGTGCAGTTACCGCATCTTCAGTAGTTACTACTGTTACTAGGATATCTTTCGGACCCATTGGCAGCGGTCCTTTGCCTCTGGTTTCTAGAGTCGGTCAACCTATGGGTAATGTACTGATCTCTTCGAATTCCATTCCAGTAGGATTGTCGTATGAGAAGTATCTGTTTGCTCTTCAAAATCTGACTTATAACCCTCTAGGTTCTCAACCGTTGTCTGTTCCGCATAACCCTCTGCACTACTATGATCACCGTGGAGCACATATTTATTACACTGGATCTCTTCCTCAGGAAGCCCTAGTTGAGAATTACATTGCACTTTCGGTTTGCTAGAATCACACTACTTACCACGGCCCGGAAGGACAACCTTTTCAAGGATAACCTTCAGGTTTGCAAGGGCAACCTTTTCAAGGAGAACCTTTAGGCTTGCAAGGACAACCCTTTAAGGAACAACCTTTGGCATCCATAGGTTCCTCCTTTTTTTATTCAGGGTAGCCTTTTGGTCAGCTAGGTCATCCTAAATTCTAGGAAGGACAACCTATTTCCTAGCAAGAACAACCTTCTGGCTAGATAGGTCAGCCTCAGTTTTAGCATGTTCGACCTCTTGCCCAGCAAGGCCAACTGTCTGGTTTGATAGGTCAACATATTACCTAGTCAGGCCAACCTTCTGGTCGGATAGGTAAACCTCAGTTCCAACAAGGCCAACCTTCTAGTCAGATAGGTCAACCTCAGTTCAAACAAGGACATCAGTCTGGTCAAGCCAATCCAACTTTATTCAACCTAGTGTTCAAATGCAAGCTACTTCCCAAGCTCAACCTGATCCCCAGACTCAAGTATGATTCCAATCCCAACCTGTTTATCAGACACAACCTGGACCCTAGGCATAGTTTGGACCTTAGCCACAATACAGTTTCCAAGTACCTGAGCAAACCCAAGGGCAACCTCAGCGTACTTTGTATCAAAACTATCAACAACCTCAGGTTAATCCTTTTCAGAATTTTCAGTAGCCATATGATTCCCCTGTTGGTCAAACTGGTAACCAATGGTTTGTTGGCGGTCAAAATCCAGGTCAACAACCACGTTATGGTGTTAATCTGCCCAACTATAACCCTTATGGAAAAATCCATGGGGACAACTAGGGTCTGGTTGGAACCCTAACACTGGCCCTCTTATCACTCGAGGAAGCTCTCCTAGGTTGTAGCTTGGAGATGCCTGGTAACATATAATGTTCAAAATTGTTCTTTGAACTATTGGAATGAATGATGGTTTGGATCAAGCCAGATAACCATTTGAACTTTGTTTTTACTCAAGACATGCATGAACACCCTTAGCTTTATAAGGCTTTAGACCACTAATGCTCAATAGTTTGTAGATTCAATGAATAGATGGAGAATATCAACTATACTAGCAGATGCATATATATAAACACATATGAATGGCCAACTAGAGGAAGTACAAGAAGCTTGGAAATCTAATTTATCAACACAGAGATAAGATGATAGTTATCTGGCATTAGACACAGAAGAAACATGAACAACCTGTTCAAGTGCAAGCTTAAAATAGAAGGGAAAATGGAAATTGAACATATAACAACAAAATAATCTTATATTGTTAGAATGAAGATGAGAAGCTTGAGTAAAGTATCAATAGTCTTCAGAAGTTGAATCCATGTTACATTTATCTTTCATTCTTTTATAGGCCTTTTACAATGCTCCTGAGCTTTCAAAGGCTCGGAGTCTTAATCTATCCTCTCTGTCCCTTTAATTGTTTGATGCCCTGACTAGGCAAGCATGGGCTCAGAGGTTTCTTCTTCTGATAGCAGAGTAACTACATTCTATTAGTTTGTTGCGCTGTCTGGGAGCTCTCTCATGCTAGAGATGCCCCAAAATCACCCTTGTTGTTTTGGATGAGCTGTGCTATCTGCTCCATGATAGTTTGTTTCGGGCTGCATCATACTATGATGCTCCATGATCGATTTCCAACCTCTGTCTCCCGGAAACTATTTCCCAGCCTCTTTTCTGTAATGGAATGGGTCTTCAGGCCTATGTAATCCCTTCAATCAGCCCCTTTCTGTTAACACAGAGTAACACTGCCATATTGTGGACTTCCACCAAAAATAATGATTGTTTTATGTTTTAAACAAAAAATGTTGCAACAATGAGAAATCCTACTCATCTCTGTTCATTTCGGACTTAAAAAGTCCTTAAACATGGCCTATTCCTCTATTGAGTCCACCCTCTAGGTCGCTATCGCAAGTCGCTAATGGCTTGTTCCCAACCTTCCCTCTGTATTTGGAAATATGTCGAAAACACTGGAAATACAATAAAAATTTTCTTTGGCAGACATGAAATATTTCATATTTCATTTCTGAACCCTTTTGGGTCAAGGCCTTATCACATCGGCGCCGCTCCTTGGTTCCCGTTGTATTTCATTATATAACGAAAATACAGGAAATACATTCAAAATTTTCTTTGGAAGAGCTAAAATATTATATATTTCATTTCTGTACCCCTTTGGGTCTGGGTTTTATCACATCATTGCTACCCCTTTGTATTTTGTTATATAACGAAAATACACAAAATACATTAAAAATGGCCTTTCCGTGGACTTCAAATTTTATGAAATATCGTATATATAACCGTCAGGTCTGGTTAATTGCACCTTTGTGAAACTCTGATAGCGAAACCTTGATATAACGTGGGCCATCGATCTATGCACTTGATCAATGGTCCACGTTGAATCACCGATTGCCATCGTAATGCCCATCGCAATGCCCACATGGTCTGCGCCGACTGCAACTGTTTGCCCGTGCTGATTGTGACCGCTGATCAGATTCATCGATTGCGACTGCTGATCAGATCCACTAATTGTGACCCACCTATCAGATCTGGACCATTGATCAGCCAGATCAGACGACTGTTGTGCTTTATACTGTTCATGCCTCCGATACTTTGATTTTCACTTATTTTATGCATTTTTGTCTCCGGATAGTGCTTTTCTACCACTCCAAGGGTTCTTCTCCTACACTGGCTTTGGTCTTTGGCATGATTTTACTGGCCTTTGAGGACTTAAAGAGCATTTTTGGACCCATTTGGAGATGCGAGAGTAATATTTGGAAGTCTGGCTTATGGCCAAAGCGGAGCAAGAGGAGATGTGGCCTTTAGAGCTGAAACGGGGGACATTTATGCTAAAAATAGTAGAGCTGCACCTCAGGGGCTAACACTGGCTCCTTCTACGGATGAAAGTCTCCCTGTGAGGTTTCAAGAACTACAGAACAATGCCTTCCCTGTAAAACCAAAATCAAATCTTCCTTCTAGTTTTCCGTTGGGCATGGAGTCTATTTTGCAATGAAATAAAAACTGGAAAAAACATATTTACAATACCAAGGCCTTAAAGCCTTAAATGAAATAAAGTTTCAAAAACCACCCATTGACCAGGCTACCTAAAACACCTTCCCCCTATAAATTGTGTAGAATGAAAATGTTTCTCCTCTAAACTTGAGCGATGACAAACGGACCTGTCCATAGGGCCTCATGGTCGCCCTTCTTTTCCTTCAATGCATCCCATTTAAGAACACAGTCACCAAACTGAAAATTGTCCCTTTTTACCTTTTTGTCAAAGGTTTCTTTTTCTTGGTCAGTGTGCATATCAGCAAATTCATCAAAGACTTGTAAAAGCCTATTAATTTGATCATCCTCTTCAAAAACTTTCCAGTATTTGACATTGTTAGGCAGAGATGGTCTATATTTCACCTCATCTCTGTATGCTTTCAGCCTTGGATGTTTTTCTTGGAAGGTTTTGTTCACCTGAAAATTTAATATAAAAGATGAATCAATGCATTCCTGTGTGGGGGACACAAGGACTACACCTGCTCCTGCAACTTCCTTAGAGTAAGCCCCATCAAAGAACATATACCAAATATGTGGGCCTTTTTCCTCTGTGATCTGGCAAACCGGTTTTTTAAGTTGCATGGATGCCGACTATGATTCTTCAATCTGAGGAAAACAAGCTCCAAAATTAGTGTCGACAGCATAGATGGGATGATTAGTGGGATTTCTTTCATCGCTGATAATATAAGACAACTAAGCCTCTTTGTACAATTTCCTATCTTCACCTCCAAAAACTGTGATAGTAGCATAGCATCGATCATTTTATAATGTTCCACCTAATCTCTTGATTTAGCCTCTGGAAAGAAACATGCCAAACTCAGGGGGTACATCTGCTACCATAATATCCATCATCATTCTCTTCATGGGCAGCTAAGACAAAGTGATGGCTAGGTCCTTGACTAATCCCTGACATCTCACTTTTCTAGAGTTAAAAGAAAACAAATCATGATAGGGCTTGGTAATGTCAATACCCAATTTATCCATGACAACCTTGGGCATTAGATTATGGCTGGCTCCAATGTCCAAAAGGTAGTTGTGAAGGATTTTATCATGAATAGATAGAGAGACATAGAATTATGGGGAGCTGTCTTCACAATTTTCAATCATTGGGCTGAGAATAAGAGCTGGTTTGTCATCTTGTAGATTTACATAATCAGTGGAAGCTTGGATGGAATTAGGTTCGAGGGCCTCGAGGATGGATCTTTTCAAGGACTCATTCTTCACTAGTTCAATCAGAGGTATAGGTATTCTTAGCTTCTATATTTCTAATTCAAAACTAAAAGGAGGAGACTTGTTGGGGCCTCTTACCTCGTGGGCTGGAGCTTTGAGGATGATAGGATCAACCACTGGTCGCTTCTACTTATTAGCTGTTGTACTACAGTGACAATAGCTATTTGAACAGGGGTTTCTTTGGCATTATTCATCTTTGACCTTAGATTATATCTTTGTTGATCTTCAGTTTTTAGAACAGCTTCACCGTCCCACTCTTGGCTGATTTGGTCATTGAATAATGAATTTTCATAGGCAGCTAAGGTCAAAAAAGGGGAACTACCTTTGTCTTCCATACAATGGATTTCGTCATATTCATCAAACTACTCCTCCTCCATGACTACATTCTAGAAATGGGTCTTCACCCTTTGGTCTTCATGGGCATCTTTGCTTCTTTGCAAAATCTGGAACTGCTCATTACCTCTTGTATATGGATTTGGATTTCTAGGAACAAAGGTATTAGGAACCCTTCCTTTCCCAAAGTGCTACTCAACCTTTAATTTGGAGATTTCAGAGGCTAATGACTCTATCATCTTGGTCATTTTATCTATCTTGGGATCTGAAGATGATGAAGAATCACCCCTCTGTCTCCTTCTATCAACATTACCTTTGAGCTTTTCTACAGCCATGATGTTTGATTCTACTTCCAAGGTTGCATCCTGCAAATCAGCCAAAGTAGCACATCGCCTCTCCATCAACAGTAGGTAGAAAACAAAATCAAAAACACTGGCATAGGTGAGTTTAGCATAGGTAGTGGTGGGTTTTACATCAGCTGGTATCTTGTTGTACATGTGGTTAAACCTCTTATTAAAATCTTACAACAACTCACCATTTTCCCTCTTTAAGTTCCCAAACTCAGTGTGGTAGTAGAGGAGATCCTTCTTATCACACCAATGCTTTAGGAATGCATCATCTAAAGCCTAAATATCTGCTATAGATCTTGGGGTTAGTTGTCTGAACCATTTTCTAACCTCTCCATCTAGGCTTTCGATAAATACTCTCATCCACACATCATCTTCACTAATGTCTAGGTTATCAGTATAGCTATAGAATGACTCAAGATGTTCTTCGGCTATAACACCTTTAGTCCCAGTGAACTTAGGCCTATATTTATGATATTCTCCAATAGGCATGGCATTCAAAGGAGTGGGCAGTACTAGAGGTCCATACCTAGTAGCTATGATTCTTTCCATTTTCATGGATGCTTGGGGACCTGCCATAGCTATGGTGGCTATAAGAGTACTGGCAGTCTAAATTATAGAGAGCTGAGGAGTGACTGCTAAGACTAAAGGAGTATGATGGACAGGAGGTGAGGTTTCCTTTGGGCTTACAACAAAAGGAGAACCTAAAGAATAAGGAGCTTTATGAATCTTTGAGAGTTTTTCTTCACTGCTAGTATTAGATGTTATACTCTCAACATGTATTTGTTCTATTGCAAGATTTTCTTAAAGAGAGATAGAAGATTGTTTAGATTTACCTGAACCTGATGATTTTTTTTGGAATACCTTTCTTTCTTTGATGATTTTTTTAGGATCCGATACTAGGTCAGCTTGTGGCTTCTGAGGATTTCTCTGAGTATGCCTCACAAACTGAGCTAGAACTATGAAGTGGAGTCACCAAGAGTTTCATCCTTCAGTAGCATTGCCAAATAGATGATTACAACCAAAAAGTGCCTAGACTTTGTCTATAATCAAAGCTGGATCTGTGTAGTCTCCAAGGGAAGTTGTGCTTCAGTCTCCCCTCCCTGGCAATGATGCCAATTATGTTATCAGTCCAGGAAGCTCTCCTAGGTTGCAGCTTGGAGATGCCTGGTAGCATATAATCTTCAATATTGTTCTTTGAAGTATTGGAATGAATGATGGTTTCGATCAAGCCAGGTAACTATTTCAACTCTCTTTTTACTCAAGACATGCATGAACACCCCCAGCTTTACAAGGCTTTAGACCACTAATGCTCAACAATTTGTAGGTTCAATGAATAGATGGAGGATACTGACTATATCAGCAGATTCATATATATAAACACATATGAATCACCAGCTATAGGAAGTAAAAGAAGCTTGCAAATCTAATTATCAATGCAGAGATAAGATGATAGTTATCTGGCATTAGACACAAAGAAACATGAACAACTTGTTCAAGTTCAATCTTAGAACATAAGGGAAAATGGACATTGAACATGTAACAACAAAAGAAGCTTATATTGCTAGAATGAAGATGAGAAGCTTGAGTAGAAAAGTATCAATAGTCTCCAGAAGTTGAACCGCTGTTACATTTAGCTTTCAACGTTTTATAGGACTTTTACAATGCTCCTGAGCTCTCAAAGGCTTAGAGTCTTAATCTATCCTCTCTGCCCCTTTAACTGTTTGATGCCCTGACTAGGCAAGTGTGGGATCAGAGGTTTACTCTTCTGACAGAAAAGTAGCTGCATTCTATTAGTTTTTTGTGCTGTCTAGGAGCTCCCTCATGCCAGAGATGCCCCACAATCACTTATTTTGTTTTGGATGAGCTACACTATTTGCTCCATGATCGTTTATTTCAGGTTGCATCATGTTGTGATGCTCCATGATTGCTTTCCGACCTCTGTCTCTCGACGACTGTTTCCTGGCCTCTTTTCTGTAATGGAATGGGTATTCGGGCCTATGGAATCCCTTCAATCGGCTCCTTTCTGTTAACATAGAGCAATGCTGCCATTTTGTGGACTTCCACCAAAAATAATGATTGTTTTCTGTTTTAAACAAAAAATGTTGCAATAATGAGAAATCCCACCCATCTTTGTTCATTTCAGACTTAAAAAGTCCTTAAACATGGCCTATTCCTCTATCGGGTCTTCCCTCTGGTCGCTATCACAAGTCACTGATGGCTTGTTCCCAGTCTTCCCTTTGTATTTGGAAATATGTCGAAAACATTGGAAATACATTAAAAATTTGCTTTGGCAGACCTGAAATATTGCATATTTTATTTCTGAACCTTTTCGGGTCTGGGCCTTATCACATCAGCACCGCTCCTTGGTTCCCTTTGTGTTTTGTTATATAATGAAAATACAGGAAATACATTAAAAGTCTTCTTTGGCGGACCTGAAATATTATCTATTTCATTTCCGAACCCCTTCGGTTCCGGGTTTTATTGCATCGTTGTTGCCCCTTCGTATTTCATTATATAACGAAAATACACAAAATACATTAAAAATGGCCTTTTCGCGGACTTCAAATTTTATGAAATATCATATATATAATCGTCGGATCTGGTTAATTGCATGTCTATGAAAATTTGATAGCGAAACACCGATGTAACATGGGCCATCGATCTATGCGCTTGATTGAATCGCCAATTGCCATCGCAATGCCCACATGGTTTGCACTGATTGCGACTGTCTGCCTGTGCCGATTGCAACCACTGATCAGATCCATCGATTGTGACCATCGATCAGATCGGATGATTCCAACCCATCGATCAGATCTAGACCACTGATTGGCCAGATCAGACGACTGCTATGCTTTATACTATTCATGCCTCTGATACTTGGTTTTTCGCTAATTTTATGTGTTTTTTCCTCCTGATAGTGCTTTTCCGCCACTCCAAGAATTCTTCTCATGCGGTGGCTTTTGTCTTTGGAATGATTTTACTGGCCTTTGAGGACTTAAAGAGAATTTTTGGACCCATTTGGAGAGGCAAGAGTAATATTTGGAAGTCTGGCTTATGGCCAAAGCGGAGCAAGAGGAGATGTGGCCTTCAGAGCTGAAACAGGGGACATTTCTGCTAAAAATAGCAGCGCTACACCTCAGGGGCTAACAGGCCCTTATCAAAGGACCATGATGTCTTTCAACCCTCAATTACCTTTTCTTGTGACTTTGGAACTGCCTGACTTGTCGAAGTTGACAAATAACCCTATACTTCATAATCCATATTGGCCACCAGTTTTGATCAAGATTCCCAGTGATTGTTCTAAATTTGACGAAAAATCTAGAGAAGATCCCTAGGCACATGTTATGACTTATCACCTTTGGTGTTCATCCAATTCCAGGCTCGATGATTCTATTCATCTCTGTCTTTTCCAAAGGACTCTTAGTGGCTCTGCTACCAAATGGTATATTGAACTCGCTCGTGGAACTTTCCAAGACTTTAACTCTGCTACGATGGCATTTCTTACCCATTTTCAGTTACCAATTCATTGTGAAATGGGAATGCATCTCCTCACTTATCCAAAATAGTACATGACTACCCACATCTCTCATCATATTCATGAATGGAAAAGGCGGCATTGGTTGATTAAGTTCTGGATCCCTAATCAGCTACCGACTGACTAGTTTACTATCTCTTTTGTCGGTCCAATAGTCCGAGATATTTCTATGGGGGCATGTGTTACTGAAGAGAAATCCATCGTGCATGCTCAGTATCTTGATTTGGTATATTCCCAATCTGGCACACTTTATGATGTATTACCTAATGCTCCATGACTTGGAACTTCTAAAGCCCCGTTGACGCCTTCTGTTGATGGTGTTATTGGTTTTGTTGATCCATCTTCTCAAAAGTCTTCCACTAGGCATGCGAAGCAAAAATCTACTGCTCCTATTGAAAATGCTTCTAAGTCTTTGTCTAATTCTGGGAAAACCTCAAAAGTTAATGTCATTCAGTCTACCGCAGTACAGAAAACTTCAAAAGGTAAGAAGAAAGGGAAAGGTAAAAATAAGGCTGATGCACCAAAGCAAGAACCTCCTAAGACTCCTATCGATGATGGTTCTAAATGAAAACCTAAGTATCATTGTCTTATCTGTGATGAGGATCACTACACTAAAGACTATCCTAGATGGTCTAAGGTTAGTTGTTTGCTTAAGGGGACTTTGGGGACTCCTGTTGTACTTAAATAGCATTTTCCTTCCCAGCAAACTCAAATGGTGGTGGACCAACCCCAATCCTCTCCCTATTTTGGCTCCCAGGTTTTTATGGCTGGGACTATCCCTATTCATGTGAGTACTTGATTGAAATATTATGCTCCATCCACAGGGAAGGAACCTGAAGTACCTTCTAACGTTCCTTTGTCGAGTTCTCGCCCTCTTCATATTGAACGGCCCAACACCAAGTCTGTCATTAGATCGCGTACTAAGGGATTTCTCCAGAAATATTCCTATAACCCCAATGCCCGTTCTGCACAACACTATAGTATTATTGAAGACCTAGCCCAAGCTCCTTCGACTATGTCGTCATTGGAGGTTCTCTAGAGTTGTCCTCCCCAACGAAAGTCCCTACTATATGCCATTTGTAGCATTGATCCGGCTAATTCTAAGTTAATTAGGTTCGATCTTGAAAATAATGTGCCACATTTGCATCACCAAATCGCTTTTCTCATCCAAGTCATTATTAACTAGAAGAATATTCATCGCACTGTTATTAATGGAGCCTCAATTTGCATCATGTATGTTGCTTGTTAGAAGCCATCGGTTCCTCATCTTCGAGTCAATCTCCCAATACCTTGGAAGCATTTAATGGAAGAGATTCTCATCCATTTGGTATTCTCCCAGGCTTACCTGCCACCTTGGAAGGGAAGACAGTCAATGTTGAAATCGATGTTTTTGATGCTAATCTGACTTGCAACCTTCTGTTGGGTCGAAGTTGGACCTATGCAATGTGTGTCATGGCTTCGTCATTATTCTGCATGCTCTATTTTCCTCATCAGGGAAATATTATTATGATCGATCAATTGTCCTTCTTCGCTTCCTCTTCCTTGGATGACAATGTTTCGTTTGTGGAGCATACCAGTATTCCCTATGAGAGTGTGGGTGCTAGACTCTTTAAAGACCCTACCCTTATGGGAATTTTTCCACTCCCACCTCCTAATGTTGCCTCTATCAGTATGATCTCTATCAATCCTGATCCATGGGTGATTCCCCCCTTTGATCAGGTGGATTCATGGGGTGATGTTATGCTATTGAGCCCTACGGAGCTCAACTATGTTGAAATCGTTTCGGCTTTGGTTTCATCTTCTGACTCTACTCCTTCGAGTAGATCTCTCGACATGTATGTGCAATCCCCTTGGCTTGGAGATATTGCTTCTCCAGATCCGTTACGAGAGACATTTCCTTCTGATGATGCTATTCTTGAGACTATGTCTTTTGAGGATCCTCCTTGGGTCGATAATCATCATCATTCCTTGTTTCTCCCAGGCTATGGGGCCATGACTGCCTGTCTAGACAAGTTTGCTTCCCATGTTCCTTCTCAGTCACTTCAGACACCCATCCTTGCTCATGAGGTATTTTTTGAAGGGAATATGGGAAATATTACGCAAACCATGCCCATCGACATCTCTGTTAAACCAAGGGTTGTTGAAAATATTCACATTGGAGTGACTTGTTCTCCCGAGGAGATCTAGATTTACACCAATCTCTTCCGAGAGTTTCGCGACATGTTCGCCTGGTTGTATGAAGAAATGCCTGGTATTGATCCAAGTATTGTGGTACATGAGATACCTACGTATCTAGATGTGAAACCAGTTCGTCAATGTTTACGTCCCATGCACCTGAGAAAGGCAGCTTCCATTAAGGGAGAGGTTGAAAAATTTCTCAAGGTTGGGTTCATTTACCCTATTCCACTGATAGACTAGGTATCTAACATTGTCCCTGTGACCAAAAAGCAAGGCACTATTAGGTTTTATGTTGATTATCATGAAATCAATTGCGCATGTCTGAAAGATAACTATCCTAATCCCTTTATTGACTAGCTTATCAATGATTGTGGTAGGAGTGCGATATTCTCTTTTATGGATGGCTTTTCTGGCTACAACCAGATCAATATTTCGCTCGCTGATTAGCACAAAACTTCCTTTATTTGTCCGTGGGGTACTTTTACTTACAAAAATCTCCCTTTTGGTCTGAAGAATTACGATTCAACTTTCCAATGAGCAATGTCATATGCTTTTCATGACATCAGACCCATTGTTCAGCCTTATTTGGATGATCTTCCAGATCATTCAGCTAAATGCACAGACCATCCGAACCACCTCTGCCAAATTTTTCTTTGCTGTAGACATTACCATATTCGTGTCAATCTGCATAAATGTGTCTTCTATGTCAAATCTAGCAAACTCCTTGGGTTTGTCATTTCTAAGGAGGGTATTCATCTCGATCCACTCAAGGTCGAAGCTATTTTGAATCTCTCGCCTCCTGCTTCTTTGCATCAGTTGCAGAGTTTGTAGGGGAAGGCTAATTTCCTACGTCGTTTTATCCCTAACTATGTCGAGGTTGCTAAAGGTTACACATATCTCCTTAAGCGTGACACTCCATTTATTTGGGATGCCATTTCCCAAAGTTCATTTGAGCAGCTCAAGACACTTCTTGTTTCTACTCCCCTATTGCGTCCACCCAACTATCATCGTGACTATTTGCTTTATCTAACTGCTGTTGATAGTACCATTGGTATGGTTTTGGTCCAAGACGATGATGATGGTTCTGAGCATGTCATATATTATCTTAGTCGCAACCTTCTTGACACTGAGACTCGCTATGCTTATGTCGAGAAGTTAGCCTTGGTAGCTGTTCAGGCTGTCCAACATTTTCGTCATTACATTTTGTTGTGCACTACGACCGTGATTTTAGTTTGAAACCTGATGACATACATTTTTTCGCGTTAATTGATGGGGGGAATACTCAAAATGGATTGTTATCCTTCAAGAGTTTGATTTGGAGTTTACCAATGCCAAGTCTAAGAAGTCACTGGTCTTCGCTGAGTTGATTTTCTCATTACCATCTGCTTCCGCTCCCTCTCGGATAGAGGACTGCATTCCAGACGACACGCTTTTCTTGATCAGTACCCTCAATCCCTGGTATGGTGACATTATTGTTTACCTCCATATGTCTTCATTCTGCCCTGATTTATCTAAGGATGCTCGGTAATGCATTTGCCACCATTCTCAACCCTATCCTATTGTTGGAGACACTTTATACCATCTTGGGGTTGATTCAGTTCCCCGTTGTAGTCTGACTTTCGAGGAAGCTGAAAAAGTCTTAAATGACTATCACTCTGGTGTCTGTAGTGGTCATATGTCTGGTTATGCTAGTGCTCAAAAGATTCTTTGTGCTGGTTACTTTTGGCCACCCATTTTCAAAGATTGAATTTTGGTCGTCTGCTCCTATCATGCGTGTCAAATTTACCAGTGGAAGATGTGAGCGCCACATTCCCTTTTGCATACTGTCATTATCATCGGCCCTTTCACTAAATGGGGCATTGATTTTATGACCTGTAACCCTCACTCGGCTAGGGGGCATGGGTATATCATTGCTGTCGTCGATTATTTTATGAAATGGGTTGAAGCAATGCCTACATTGTCTAACGACGGTAAGACAACTGTGCAATTTTTGTTCAATCATGTAATTACCTAGTTCGGAGTCCCTCAAGCTATAGTCACTGATCATGGTTCCCATTTCCATGGTTATATGATGACTGAGTTGACAACCTAGTTAGGCTTGCGTCACGATAGTTCAATGCCATATTACCCTCAAGCCAATGGCCAAGTCGAGGTAGTACACAATGTGTTGGTTACTATGCTTTAGCATACCATTGGAATGCATAAGTCCAACTGGCATTTGATGTTGTTTTCCGCTCTATGGGCCTACCGTACCTCAGTTAAGGATGCGACTAGATTCACACCATTTCAACTTGTTTATGGTCTAGAAGCTACCCTTTCGATTGAATGTGAAATCCCTTCTCTCAAATTAGCTATCGAATTGCTACCAAATACTACTCTAGTGGAAGAACTCCTTCTTTATCTAGAATGGCTTGACAAGACTTTTCGACTTGCTTCTTTAGCCATTGAAGCAAAAAAGAGAGAGTGAAAACTCACTTCGATCAGACAATCAACCCACGTTCTTTCACGGGGGGGGATTTAGTTCTGTTATATGATCAAGCTAATAACAAGTTGGGAGTAGGCAAACTTGAACCCATGTGGCATGGACCCTATATTGTCAAACGTGTTTTGCAAAAAGGGGCCTATGAGCTAATTGACTACGAAGGAAACCCTTTAGATAAGCCCCAGAATGGGCTTTATCTCAAGAAATATTATGCATGAGTCTTTCGTGCATTTCTGTGTACATAAGCATGTTTTTCATTTTGTACATGTTTGGCTTGGTGTGTAAGCATTTGTTGCTTTTTGTGTCCTTTTTTCTTCTTATGCAGATGTCTATCGCACCTTATGTCGGTTTCGTTGATGGTGCTTGTCACAATACTTGGAATCTTTCCTCCGTGGCATGGGTTATCTACGATCCTCACAGTGAGTTGGTAGATCTTCAAGGTGTTTGTCTAGGATGTAATAAAAACAATGTCACTGAATATAATGCAGTCATTGAATTATTAACTGAGGCTTTTTCCCTCAATATTCACACATTGATCATGAATCTCAATTCACAGCTTCTTTTTCTTGAAGTGAACAGGCATTATTCCGTTAGGAACCCTCAAATTTTAAGGTTTTATTTACGTGTTCATTTACTATAAAGGAATTTTGAATATGTTACATATCGACATATTCCTAGAAGACTAAATACATTAACTGATGCATTGGAAAATCATGTGTTAGATAGACATTTGCGACATTTGTAAAAATAAACATTAAATACATAATAAGTCAATATAGCAAAACATAGGTATATATATGTATATCAAGTGTTGCACATTGCAGTGCTTAAAAAATATATGTTCAGGTTACATCACGAGACAACATGTCTCTCAAAATTCCAGAAATTAAACCTAGGAGTCTAATCTGCATGTTGCTCTCTATAGCACATGACTACTCGGACGACACGTCTGAGTAGTTGGTGAATCCTTCCTGACACCCCTTCTGTGTGTCATCGGTACCATCGAGGGACATCCTTGGATCTCGTGTAATCTAGGATCCCCTCCGTCAAACACTCTAGGTCATGGGAAATATCATCCTCTACATCTCCACCGGGGGGGGAGGAATCTTGAACTCCCTCTCAGTTCTTCAAGCAATCGAAGACAAACCTACAGGCCTTTCTAGCCCAACATCTACAAAATTGAAACATAATGATCAGAACATATATGAAAAATGATAAAAATTACAAAATCTTTAAAAAATCAACAAATGAATTTGTTACCTCTGTTATCCCAGTGTTCCCTAGGGGGGAGTACTAAATCTGGATCACCCCTAAAGTCTATCCTGGCATATGGCCAGTCCTCGACAACAACTAGTTGGCGATCTAGCCATTGGAAAAACTTGGGTCTCCATGACATATGTTGACCCCTACCTCCTCAGGGCATCAGCATCGCCCACCGAGTCATCCATGGCTCTCGCAGTGGTGGCCATGCCACGACTGCTTCCTGTCTCTAGAATATAGGAAGACGCTCGAGGATGAAAGATACAAGAATAGGCCCATACCAAAATTATTTTATGTCCCCTCGCCGACACTTTGTTAATTGTCATTTTAATTTCTCTGTTACGGCCTCGGCCCAGTGAAAAACGATGGGATCCAAACAGTCAACTACCAGCTGGAGTTGGGTTTTGGTGGCCTCGTGTGGGGCCTGTGAGCCAGCTGCTCTAGTGATGGTAGAGAGGAGAACTTGAAGAGATAAGTCTCTAACTATTTCGATCTTGAGTTTTACGCCCTTATCTTACTTCTTCGCCTCTGGACACAGTCTTCACATAAGCATATCCATGGTTTTTCTAGTGATAAGGGTCCTAGTCATGCAGCAGCTTTCCGCCATCCATGAAAACCCTATTAGGAAATAAATGTCTACTGCCTCAATTTCCAGGTCTTGCCCTCGAATATTGAATATCCCCTCATTTAGATCCCATGCTCCAACAAGATATTGGAGTAGGTCCAGTTGCGCCCTCAGATAGGGAACCATGAAGAATTTCAGAAACCATCAATTCCAGTGCACGTCCAGGTAGTTTTGATCCCCCATGGCTAATTCATCATCATCATTATGCTCTCATTCCTTCCACTCAATCACCATGGTTTTATCTTGCATACACACATAAGTGATTATAAGTGCTCCATTTGTGCTTAAAATCTCGTGAAACTTCTTAGGTTTTGGGAAATTTTAACTATCGGCACTTGTCATGCTTGTTTTTCTAACAAGTGTGTCGAGCCAAAATCCACCGTTTTGAAAAATCGAGCTAGTCACGACTTTACAATGTACAGTCGTGAATATCTCGTTTTTTCCTCGTTGAAGATTTTGGGTCGTCACGGTCCCGAGCTGGCGACTCGCGACGACCACTGTGAATATGTTTATCCTAAAATCCTCCTAAATGGCGGCTAATACCACCAAAAAATGAATCACAATCTATCTAAAAATGTAGGGAATCGTGTAGTGCCTACCTAGACTGGACAAATTTGCTGACAAGGTTCTGATCTTCCTCTAGTTGACTGTTGAAATCACGAATGCGCAAGGGTAAAATTTTCACTCTGAGGTAAAACAGTGAAAAGTAAATTGATTTTTACCTAATGACTCTTTTTATAAGCCTTTTGTAAAATTAGGGTTTGTAAATTAGGGTTTTTTTTCATCTATTTTTGAATATTTCATGTATTTTTATATCGAAAACAGATCTTACACTTGTTTTTGTGCAACGACAGGTTTCCGCAAACTCTGGTGATGAATTTGCGACTTATGGTTTTGTACTTTTTCGAACCTGGTAAAAACATAAAAAAAATCTCTTTTGGAGTCACCTTTAAGCTCTTTTCTGACTCTCGAAACATGAAAAGGTCGTCGAGCTCTTATCACTTTGAACTCGTTAAATGTTGTAAACCATCATCTACCCAATAGAAGTTTACCCCTTTTACAGGCTAGGATAGATTACTTACGAAAAAGGTATACATTGATCTATCATGGTTAATAAGTTCCCTTGGATATTGTTTTCTACCTTTTTATATTCGAGGGACAAATTTACGAAAAGGTACCTTTGGAGTTTTCTTTTCTTTGTCTTTCTCAAACTCTCTAAACATGAAAAAGACTCTGAGTTTTACCTATGTCAGAGTCATTAAACCCTGACGACATTGGACTGGTCACCATGATGAGACCGAGCTTCTCCTTCTTGGGGCTCATTAAAAATCACTAGGTCAAATTCATCCAAAGCATGAACTTACATTAAAAGCATATGCTATCCCCTTTAAGTTTGTGTTTCAAAAATAATTGGGGTACTTGACAGAAATGGTGGGGGAAAATTTGGAAACATTGTATTGGTTGTGTTAGTTATTATGGCAACTTGTCACTCTTGAACATCAACACTCTTTTTGCTTCATGCTGGGTTGGGATATACTCATTCTATCGTTGGCCTCCTGGGTTTTGGGTTGTTCATTTTTCCTCATTCCATCTTATCCTTGCTACATCATCATGACCTTTGATCCCTTGGTACCAAAATGCTGCCAAACTCCAGAGTCGTGTCACCGATATGTTCAAGAGCTTAATCCTTCTGCTGTTTGTAGCCTTACATACCTTCCTCAGGTTCTCTATCTCATCCACATTCATCTTGTTCCTTTGTCTCGCATCAATGATGTGGGAAACATTATGGCCCTCCTTCGGCCGATCGCTTCATGTCGACTTCAACTCATTATCGGGGAAGTTGATCTAGAGACTCTTTTTTGGTACCTTGGAGCTTGCATGCCTCAATGGAAAGTTATTCACATTCGACGATAGGCTTGCATCATTGGTCTTCGATCGAGTGATTTCACAAGTGTTCAACTTCATATCATTCTTCACATTTTGTGGATTGTACTAGCAGTACCTTGATAACCATTGACATTACTAGTGGTCTCTCTAGCGCTTGTTAACGGTTTACATTATTGGCCGGTAGTCAAGTGATCTTCTACTATGCTCGACTTCAACACATTTATTCACATATTAGAATTTGTACCATGATCAGGTTGGGATTCAAGACCCTGGGCTTAGATTACACAAGTCCAAGTTGCGTGGATTGATTCATACATGACTCTTTTGATTGGACAGCTACGACTATACATGAGTCCTTTTTGTGGTCTTTCTGATTGGATGGCTACGTCCATACCATAGACCATTTATGTTTATGTCATGGATGGCTACGCCCATGCCTTATAAACATGTAATTCCTTTCACTATGTACTCATGTATTAGACATATCAGTTGTACTTGCGTTTGTAGGTTCTCCACAAGGATGTTCTGTTTCAGTTATGAATTCGTAAAGTATTTCACCCCTCCCACTCTCTCAGCCTTCATTCCTTAGGAGGCATCCATTACACAGTAATGTTTCATCGAACTTGCATTCCCTGATCCTAGATACTGTCGGTCCATATTACTGACGTCTATTTGGTGTCATGTTGCCAATTATGTGTCAATAACTTCCTTGTAATCTTAGGAAGAATGTTTCAGTTCATTATCCTTGAAGCAGACCCCTTTTTACTTAAATTTTTGGGTCATCGTGGGTCATCAGTTTTCCCACCCGCGAAGATGGTCAATTTTTCACTAGCCCTAGCGAAGTCATTGCTCTGTCCTTTTGTTTCACCTACGAAGGTCTACTTTTAGCAAGTTTTTTAACAACTCATCGAATCTTCGAGATGAAACTGCTTCATTGGTGGTCCTAGGGCTGGTTGTTGGGTGAGATGAGCTTGCTTCTCTCCTTTGGGATAGTTTCTCCACCTTTTGTGCAACCTCCTTGAGAGATAAGCTCTTCCTCCCATCTCCTATGGAACCTATCCCTCCTATAAATGTCTCCTCCATGAATGAGATTAGCTAGCTTGGATGTAACTTGATGATAGCTAGATGTAATTTGATAACTTCAGGTTTCTAAGAGAGGAGTAGAGGTAGAGAGTGTTATTAGAGTATGGAAGTGGCCTCACATGTATTTTAGCTTGAGAGATGTTTGAGTAAAGTTGGTTTGAGAACCTTCTAGCATCAATATTTTGAACGAAAGAGAGAGTCATTTGTTCCCTTGGGAGACGTTCAGAAGTAAATTCTTACGAAGACATGCCAATGGGACACTTCAAGGAGACTTACAACGTCAAGGCTTGGTTGTAAGTTTTACTGTCATTTATATTAATACAAATCAATAGCTTGTTTCCTATATCGTATGCTGAATTTTATGTCGATAGCTTGAGGTTCCTTGACTCTTGAAGCAGACTGTTTGGTCATTTTCTATGACATTTGTGGTGTTTCTCTACATGTTGTTTTTAGGTACAAGTGATTAGAAGAAAAATAGTTGGAGTGAAATGAAGAGGACTTCATCGAACGCTAATCTAAACGTAGGCCTACATAACACCATATTTATAAGGAAATTTGCTTGGGTATTGTCTTTGCAGTGACTGGACCCACTCTAGGGCTAAAGGGGTTGCCTCTATCCATAGAGGGAATTTGCCTGCATCACACAAGGCAGATGTAATGACTCACACGGGCTCATGGGGTGAACCCAAGTGTGTGTAGTCATCAATTGAAACTCTAAAAGGAGGCTCTGAAATTGGGTGCAGGCCAAAATTGTTTAGGGTGGTGTAGCCGCTACAACAAACAGCTATGGAAAGACTAGCTCATCAACATCCTCTCCATGATCCTCGGTGACAAACTGATGCCAAGCATGGTAGTGCACAATGGTGTCCATTTACTCTTTGATGATGTCTTTCTGGAAATCAAGTCTTTCCTCCATTACTTTCAAGTATACTAATTTGGAACCTTTGTCCAATGCATCTTGTAACATGCACAACTTAGTCCTGAACAAGGTTGGACTAATGATATACATTTGCATGTTATCGGTGCTGACTTGCAAATCTGCACTGGTGGCCATAAGCATCAACTGATCAAAGCATGCATCGAGCTCCAGTTGGACTTGGTTCTTCTATTTGGCCTTGGTGAGCATTCCAAATGATGGCATGCCATACTTTCTCACCATGACATCCAAACTCTTGTACAATTGTGCATACAAAGCATGAATATTGGTGATGAGTCATGGAAGTTCCTCATAGTTTTGTTTCAGGCTCCAGATTCGTGCTTTGTCCAACTCTACCTATGGCTTCATCATCTTATGCAAGTGAAGCGGGGCTCCCTTATACCGCATTGTCATGTCTCTACATGATCAACTATGACCTGCGTATCTGTGAGTATTAGCTATATCTTGGTGCAACACTTTTCATGACCATGTAGATGGATAACTTCCTTGTGCACGGTGACGAACCTGTCATACAGTCTCCGTATGACTGTCTCAAGAGATGATACCTCAGCTAGTATCTCTTTCTTCATCTCTTCTCTGGAAGATATTTATTGATTGTTCCTCTCTCTTCCTCACTGCTTACAATTCCTTAGCCATGTGGTAATTTTATGCTATCGAGAACTTAACACTTGAGCTCATAGATTTGGCATAAGCCTTTGTAGCATTGACCAGGGAAGCTAGATGTCTTCATACATACGACACAATCACCCTCTCTTCAAAGTGCACAGGTGATGCATGCTCATCTGGGGTGTGCACTCTACGTGCTTGTACAATGTTATGTTATGACTCATCAAAGGCTACGTTGTACACATCTATTACCAGATTATCCTTAAGGAGAACAATCCCCTTGCTCACTTGGGACTTTCTCTACTGATGGAGATAGTGAAGGCTATGGGGTGACCTCATCTGCTTTTTGCATGAGTTCAGTGTCCTGATCCTGTTCCAGATGCTCCATCTTCATTTCCATATATTCTACTATTGGTTCATCCTACTGGGCAAGTTCTTGTTCCTACAACTACTCACCCTATTCCTCATCCGCTGCTAGATCTGAGTCTTCAACATGTATGAGCACAGTTTGGACTGTCTATTTTCCTTGTACTTCCTCCTCTTCTTATTCTTGTTGTGCTTCCTTATCTCTTCTGCACAACTCTTGTTCTTCTTTGAGCTTCCTGCAACTCCCTCTCTATCTCTTCCATTGTTTTCTTATATCTCCTTTTCTGCGCTCCTCTCCTATCACTTTGGTTCCTCTTCACTTCTATATACAAATATACTCTTTCCACAAGTGGCTCTTCCTTAAACTTGTAGCTTTTCTCCTAGTCTGGTGTGGTGCTATTACCTTGAGTGCTACTATCCACTCTATTGTCATGCTCATCGGTTCATTGAGCCTCGAGGAATTATAGAAATATCTTCATGGGTCTTCCTCTGGCCAATGATAAGCCTCGTGGATCCAAGAATAATACACTCTCACACAGTGGTCCCTTTATAATCCATGTGGATCATACGGATTTAAAATCTTGGTGCCAAACTAAAACTTCTTGAAGTCCTTGACCTTGGTATCCTCTTCTTTCAAACTTTGAATCACGTAAAACCCAATTCGCAAAAGAATCATCGCCCACAATTCCTTCTTCTTCCTATGCAATATAGTTCATAACCCTGTCGAGATGTGGTATGAAAGCCCCTCGATGGCCAACTTGTCTATGGCAAACCTCGACAAAAAATGTGGAGACTTCTCTGTGTTGTACATCCTGATGAAGGTTCCATCGGGTTGTTACTCTAAAAAATGTCACCATGACTATTTACAGTTAATATGGCTCAATCAACAGTCATGTTACCCTCTTAGGCAAGTCTTATGCCTCTGCTATCCATCTCAAACTCAAAGAAGAGAGAAAGTCTTGTAAAAAAATGTGTTTATCTCTGGGGACGCAGGTTCTCTCAAGCCTTACCTACGAGGACGCTCACAATGTTCACAAAAGCTGCGTTCTTGGGCGCTCTGTATGTTAAGGGACAGGTGCGTCCTTCTGTAAAAGGCAAAATGCGCAAGTTTCATCTTAAAAAAGTTACTTGTGGTTACTTCTAGAACATTCTAGAGGTCGGTTTGATGAAATGGATGCGCCTCCAGTTGGTTCATGTATCCCTATTAAGGAGGAACTTATCCCATCAATAAGGGAGCTATCCCACCCAAAGAGGGGGATTATCCCATTGATGGTGGACCTGAATAACCTCTTTACAGCACTATAAATAAAGACATTGAGCCACAAGGAGGGGAGGTTGAAGCTATACATTTTCTTTGGGTAAATGCTGCAGGAATTAGGACTCCCATTTAGAACCTTGTGAGGAGAGATTGTCTTTGCTTGATTCTACTTGGAAGTGGGTGAGCTTTGTCAAATTAAAGGAGAACCCTTGATGGACCCTGGGAGGAACTTGCACAACACCAAGGCCAGGTTGTAAGAGTTTCTTTGTTTCGTTATTAATACAAACTGGTTCATTTTTCTCAATAGCTTGTGTTAATGAGTTATTTCATGTGTTCCTTGGTCTGCATGTTGAATATATGTTTTATTATATGAAATGCAAGTGCTTTGTAATTGTTTGACTGTTGGTGGTTGCAGGAATTGATGTGAAGGAGGAGCTCATCCGGATCGGCAAGGACGAACTACAACAACAGCGTTTGGAATAAAGTAAGCCTAATCACTTGTATTTTTCATGTTTTAAAAGGTGTATTTAGAGAAAGATCGTTCCTTTTTGTCTTGTTTGTCACTAGAGAGTCTAGGCTCCTAGGGAGGTTGGTTGTGTCCACACAAACAACTCTTTCTGCCTGACAAATTGGCGACTCCGCTGGGGAATCCATTAATGTGAAAGTCTTTTCCTTTCTGTGAACTTTGCTCTGAGAAAATTACTTTTATTTTCTGGTTTTTGACTGTGAGAATTAGCATTTGGGTGGGTTAGCTTTAGATTTAGTTAAATTTGGTTTTTCTTAAATTTTCCAGAAGGACGCACCCTCTGAGTACTGCACAGTGCGTCTTTGGACGCGCTGTTGCCGTTTGCACAGAGCGGGTCCGCGCATGTTCTAACGGGTTGCCTGCGTCTTCCTGTAAAAATTTAGGAAAACTCCATTTTTGCTTTAATTGCTTTTAGATTTTGTTTTTTCTTAGTGTTTTCTGCCCAGATCCTTTAGTACCCTGTCAAAAATTTTTCACCTGAACTTTTTTTGTGAGCTTTGAGTGTTTTAGTGGATTTCAACGAAGTTTAGACCTAGGGTTTGATTTTTTGAATAGGTTCTATAGTGACTTTGACGGTAGAAAGTTGTCCTGCCTTAGATCTCTCTGGTTTGTCAGCTTTCTTAGAAGTCGGACCTGTCGTAAAGTCTCCTTGTGTGAGCAGCTTGCCATTTAAGTTGTCTTTTGGGTCAAATTTCGAATTACTTGTTCATAAAGTGTTGATTTCCATTTTACAAAAGAACAAAAAGATTAGAGTTTTGTTTTGACTAGTTTTTGGTTCTGCAATAGCTAGTCCTTGATTTGATTGTGATCAAGTAAAACACCTTAGAATAATCATTATTGGCTTTGCCTCATTAGGTTTAATTAGGGTAATTTCCTTTTGATTTGTTTTTTGAGTGAATTTTCATAGATTTCATAGTTTGCAATTGATTTTTATTAGAATAGATTTATGTTTTTCATTAAATAAGAAAAATACAAAAACATCTCCTTTAAAAGTTTTGTTTCAAGTAACATTTGAAGTATTTTGGAAGAAAAAGAGTTTTTTCGTGCAAGTAAAGAGTGGTCATGTTTGTATGCTTGGAAAAGACAAAAGAATTGTTTCTTTGATTGTCTTTAATTAAGAAGTTGCTTTTATAAAAATTGCATTCTCTCAACTTTTTAGTTAAGCAATTCATCGAAAAAGTAAAGTAGTGGGTAAATCATCCTAGGTGCATTTTGTAGTGGTTTCGAGTCGAGTCAACACACCACTGGTTTCACTTCCATCACCTTTTGACTTAAGAAACAACCTTAAAAGTAACGCTTAAATTAAAATCAATCTAGTAATTTTTACTTTCTAGGGCTCTGAAACACCAACATAGCTTAGGCTAGGGTCTTGGAGTAGGTGAGTACTTAACTCTCCAAGACTACAAAACCAAACAGATAGTTTATCTTGAGATAGAATAAATCCAATTGTTTCAATTGCACTCTGGGAAAGCTCCTCTTAAAGGAGAAGCACGAGCTCGTGTCCGAACCAGTGAGGGGATCATTCCCCCCTCATTGGGAACGATGCCAGACAGTACGTATTACAAACGGTAAACCTCGGATTAACCATTGTCGAGGAGCCAGGGGTCACTTATCGGTAAACCTTGGATTACTGTCAAGGAGCCGGTAAGGGGATTGAGCTTGTTACTCTGCCTTTGCGTACTGTTGGAGTTTAGACTGTTCCCCCAGGTGTAATTGTTGTGATTGGTAACCTTAGTGACCATAATCTTTAGGGTTCTACCGAGGTGACGGTGGAGGGAAGGTCCCACTGTACCTGGAGCAGACGTCGGTTATACTCACTTGGATTTTCCGGGAGGTTCACTTCACTTCGAGACGGTTAAAGTGGAGGAACTTGTGCCGGTCTATTCATTAAGCAGGTTGCCGGGGTAACTGTTCCACCCGCCATTTCTGTACTGAATCCTGCGAGGTTGGGCCTAATCACCAACTAGCGCTTTTGGTCCGGAAGACTACTGTTTGTGTTTGGTTTGACGCTCTAGATTCTTTAGGCGTGTGCTTCAACTTTGTTTGGTTCTTTAGAGACTTTAGGTGGTTTTATTTGAAATTTTATTTTGTTTTCGTGTGTAGTAGTTAAAAGTCTTTAATTGTGGCGGAATTACCGAGACAGTCCCGTAGACTTCGGGGCCAGTCTCCTGAGACTGTGACTGTGGCCGAATTGTTGAGGCGATCCCGTAGACTTCGGGGTGAACCTCCTCGAGACGACCCAGCTTACTTAGAAGGTTTGAAGGTCCTTGTAACTCCTCCTAGTGGCAGTAGAGTAGGTTCACCTGAAGAAGGAGAGTCTTCCTTGGTAGTCCATCCAGATTACCAAAGCTTAGAGACAGGTTATAATCCCGAAGCTGTTACAGTTTCTGAGCTTGTTGGTAGCTTTTCATCTGCTAGTGATACAGGCGAAGAACCTGAAATTACCGAACCTGTTACTCCAACTTCTAGTGTCCCTGATTCACCTAAGGTTGAAAGAATTATAACCGAGAATCTTCCTTCTGGATTAATTGCTATTGAAGAACTTGTTCCAGAAAAAGAAGAAGTAGGTTCTCTTTTTGAAGATCAACCAACTCTTGAACTGAGAGAGCGTGAGTCTATCTTTTACAGCCCTCCTAGAAGTACTACTTGGTATCAGGAATTAGCTAATTATCTAGACAACCTAAGTCCCAGTTTTTCTCCACCTCGTACTCCTTTTCCACCTAGAGGTATATATAGTCCTGTAAATATGTCTGGTCAGTCATCCATTTTTTCTCAATCATCTGAATCATTTTCACATGGCGGTCCTTCCTTTCCCCCTGGATATCAGTCACTTTCTGGTACCTTTGCAGGGACGTCTCCTCAACCTGTTGATCATGGGTTTTTAACTGCAAATAGCGGTAATATACCGTTGGGTGTAGGAGACATTTATATGATGTCAGGTTCAGTTCCCGTTTCTCAACCTCAAGGTGGCCAATTACCGCCTGGGGGGCAACCTCAAGGTACACAAGTTGGGTCTGGGGGGCAACCTCAAGGTCAGTATACACCTATGGTGCAATACGTGCCTCAAGGTCAACCCCAGCTTCAATATGTACCCCAAGGTGAACCTCAGTATCAATATCAACCTCAAGGATGGCAACCCCAAGGATGGCAACCCCAAGGGTATCAACCCCAAGGTTATCAACCTCAGGGCTATCAACCTCAAGGTCAAGGTCAACCCCAGTATCAGTATTTACCTCAAGGTTATCAACCTCCAGGTCAATACTCGAACCAAGGTTATCAACCACCTCAAGGTCAGTCATATGTTCCAAGTATAGGAGCTGCACCTTACAATTATCAATCCTATCCTCAATCCGGTTATGGATCTCAGTATCCTCAACCTGTTACGGGTCAATACCCTGGAATGTTAGTGTGGGATCCATCACAAGGTCAGCAGGTGTTGCAGCCAAGTTTACAGTTGTTACCTCCACCTGGACAACCTGTAGTTTCTGGTACCCCCCAGCAACCACAACCTGTCCAGTCAACTATTCAAACTCCTGTAACTTCAGTAGTTACTCAGTCGCATATTGCACCTAGTACTCCATCTCAAACGACTGCTGCAACTACCGCACCATCTGCCCAGTCCACCGCACTCACTTCTGGAGTATCGACGGCTCCAGTTTCTACTGTTCCTGTTACCACTCCTCAGACATCTTTACCGTTGTCTGGATCCACTATTCAAACCACGGTCCAGATGCCTACAGGTCCGCCTGGTACAAGTACGGTTGTCACTTCTCAACCTCAATTTGTTCACCAACCGTACCAGGGACAGTATCCAACTGGGCAAGCTGTCCAACAGCCGGTTTACCAGTATCAACCGTATCCTGGGTACACTTATCAACAACCTCAACAACCCCAGTACGGTCCGGTTAATCCTGGTTTTCCAGGAGGCTATAATATCCCGAACGCGACTCCTGTTCCTAGTTATCCTGGATATCCTCCTCCTGGGACTGGTCTTGTGACCCAGAGTTTTAGAGACCCTAACCGGCAGTTACCGTTTATCGCAACTTTGGATTTACCAGACTTGACGCGCCTGACTAATGATCCAATTCAATATTATCAGTTCTGGCCGCCAATGCCAAATAAGTTGCCCAGCGACATACCTAAGTTCGAAGGGAAGCCTGGAGAGGATCCGTCCAATCATGTGATGACTTACCACCTCTGGTGTGCCTCAAATTCTATCTCGGATGATTCGATCCGCTTACGTCTTTTCCAACGTACACTCATTGGTCTCGCGGCCAAGTGGTACATTGAGTTACCACGGGCCTCTTTTTACAACTTTAGCCAGTTAGCTACCTCATTCCTAACTCACTTTCAGTTGTCGGTCAGATACGATAACGGCAAGGAATTATTAACTTCGCTAAAACAATCGACGTCCACGTATATTTCTGATCACATCCATGAGTGGAGACGTCGTAGGAGGTTAGTGAAAGTTTTTATTCTGGACCAAATCTTAGTTGAATGGTTTGTCAAATCATTATTACCGAAGATTACTGAAGATGTGGCCAAGGCCGGGGTAGTTACTGAGGAGCAAGTCATTGCTCAAGCGCAATACCTTGACTTAGTTTATACTCAGTCGGGTACGTTACACGAGAAGATCCCAGATCTTCCAAAATCGAATCAGATCGCTGCTACTCCTTCGGGATCTCATGCCGCTGATGGTATGATTGGTATCGTGAATACGAAGAGAAAGAAGAAGTCTTCCAAGGCTTCAACTACTCCAATTATCACTTTGCCTGATTCTCCAAAAGGAGAGTCTTCTCCTGAACTTATCATCGATATTCACGCTGTAGAGTCATCTACGGCCAAATCAAAAAACGGTGGAAAGAAGAAAGGAAAGAAGAAGGCTAAAGCAGACAAGGCTTCGAAGGAGAAAACTGAAAAGTCGGAAACCAATGACGAAAAGCGCAAACCTCGATATCCTTGTCTTATTTGTGAAGAGGATCATTTTACGAGAGATTGCCCTCATCGGGCCGAGGTTGTGAAAATAGTCAAAGGTTCTCCCACTCCTGCTGTGTTTAAAAATCCATTTTCGGAGCAGGAGAATAAGATGATAGGTTCTTCTTCGAATGCCAGTGAAGAACCCATTTTGATGATGTCTCATGTGAGGATTGCGACTCGATCGCAAGATTATGGTAGTAAGGCTCCTGTTGATGGTAAGGAAGCAGAATCTTCTCACTCTAACCCATCAACCTCAGCTCCTGGTTCCGATCCACTACAGATCGAAAAACCTAACCCGGACTTAGTAATTAAGCCGCCCGCCAAGGGTGTACTTCGAAGGTCTGCTTTCAATCCACATGCGAGAGCAGCCCAGAATTACAACATTGTTGAGGACTTAGCTGTTTCACCTTCAGCAATGTCGGCGTTAGAAGTGCTGCAATCATGCCCAACACAACGAAAATTACTTTTGTCGGCTATCAGGGCTGTTGATGTTCAGGACGCGAACCTGATAATCTTTGATCTAGAAAGTAGTACACCGCGTCTCCCCCATCAAATGGCTTTCCAAATTCCAGTGATAGTCAAAAACAGGACTATTCATCGGACTGTGATTGATGAGGGAGCCTCTACGTGTATTATGTCGATTCAATGTTGGAGATCCCTTGGTTCTCCTCCATTGAAGCAATCCCCCACCATCCTTAAGGCCTTTGATGGCCGTGGGTTCCGTCCGTTTGGTATTTTACAAGAATTACCTATAGGGGTAGAAGGTAAAACTCTTAGTCTGGATGTGGAAGTGGTTGATGCCCCTCTAGACTACAACCTTCTTTTGGGTCGAAGTTGGTCATATGCTATGACAGCGGTCGTTTCATCGGTCTTCAGAGTAATCAAATTTCCATATAACGGTAAGATCGTGACTATTGATCAGCTGACGTACTTTTCATCCGACTCAGCCTCTCCAGAGAGTATCCAGCATGTCGGTAAGACGACAATCCCTTATAGGGACGTTGGTGTAGGTTTAGTTAAGGATTCCGGTTTACTGGGAACTTTTCCTCTCCCTCCACTCAACGCAGACCCTTCATTTGCAACAATTCATATGATTACATCAGAAAACATTATTTATGATGATCCTTGGATTGTCCCATCTGACTCTGAGATAGACTCATTCGGTAATGCTATGCCTTTGAGTCCATATGAAATTGCTTATGAAGTTGTCATGTCTTTTACCGACTCACATTCAACCGAAATCGACCAAATGAATGTGGTTAGTGAAGAATCACTTTTCACCTCAACCTTAGAACGGATAGAGTTTCCCGAAGTTGTGTCATCTGACGAAAAACTTCGCGAAATCCTAAGTGTAGACGATCTACCGTGGGAGGATCTCCATCATAGATCTTCGTTTTTACCTAAGGATGATGCATTTGAAAATGATTTTTCATCTATCTTTACCGCTGAATATGTCAAAGACGCTCAGGATCCAACAAAACATTCTGATTCAGAGTTGAATTTAGGGAATATTTCTCGTACTATTCCCATTGATATTTCAGTGAAGCCCGGAATTGAGGAAAACATTCATATAGGTGCTGCTTGTACAGAAGATGAAATCCAAACTTACAAGGCCCTATTCCAAGAATTCTGTGATGCGTTTGCTTGGTCTTACGAGGAAATGCTGGGAATCGATCCTGCCATTGTTGTTCATGAAATAAAAACCTACCCGGATGCTAAACCCGTCCGGCAACGGTTGCGTCAGATTCACCCTCGAAAAGCGGCTGCTATTAAAGCAGAAGTCGAAAAGCTGTTGAAAGCAGGTTTCATTTATCCGATCCCGTTAACGGATTGGGTGTCGAATATTGTTCCGGTTAACAAGAAACAAGGAACAATAAGAATCTGTATCGACTATAGGGATATAAATCGAGCTTGTCCAAAAGACAATTATCCTACGCCTTATATCGATCAAATTATTGATGATTGTGCCGGAAGTGAAATGTTTTCTTTATGGATGGTTTTTCGGGCTATAATCAAATCAATATTCTACCTGCCGACCAACCAAAAATGGCATTCATTTGTCCATGGGGAACATTTTCTTATTGCAAATTACCTTTTGGGCTTAAGAATGTCGGAGCCACTTTTCAACGGGCGATGTCTTATGCATTTCATGACATAAAGCACATTGTGCAACCGTATCTCGATGATTTTCCTGCTCATTCTTTACATCGAGCTGATCACCTTGTCCACCTACGAGCAATCTTTATGAGCTGTAGGCATTATCGAATTCGGTTGAATCCCCACAAGTGTGTTTTCTGTATAGAAATAGGTCGATTTCTGGGATTTGTTGTTTCAAAAGCCGGCATTCGCGTTGATCCCTCGAAGGTCGAAGCTATCATCAAATTTCCTCCTCCTTCGAGTTTGCGCCAACTCCAAAGTTTGCAAGGGAAAGCAAATTTTTTACGCCGATTCATCCCAAACTACGCCGAGGTCACAAAAGGTTTTACACGGTTGTTGAAATAGAATGCACAGTTCTTTTGGGACGAGATTGCTCAACAATCTTTCGATGCTCTCAAACACGCGTTGACCCATGCACCGTTGTTGCATCCTCCCAACTACAACCAGGACTACTTCTTATACCTCGCAGCTTCGCATTCCACCATTGGAATGGTGTTAGTTCAAGAAGATGAATTTGGAGCAGAACATGTGATTTATTATCTTAGTAGAACCTTAAATCCCACTGAGTTAAAATATTCGCATGTGGAGAAATTGGCCCTGGCAGCCGTTCAAGCTGTCCAGCGTTTCCGTCACTACATCCTTCTCCGTAAAACTACAGTTATTTCAGATTGCAACCCTATGATTTATATCTTGACAAAACAATTGCTAGGGGGCAAGTACTCTAAATGGATTGTTATCCTGCAAGAGTTCGACTTGGAGTTCGAGAAGTCTAAGTCTAAGAAATCCTTAGTTTTTGCGGAATTGATGTGTGATTTCCCGAGTGCTGACACAGAGACTGTGGCAGAGGAGTCCATTACCGACGAATCTTTGTTTCTCATCAGTACTTTATATCCGTGGTACGGGGATATAATCATCTATCTCCAAACCCAAACCTTTCGGCCTGAAGCTTCCAAGGCAGAACGTCGAAAAATTCGGTTTCAATCCCAGCAATACAGAATTATTGGAGATACACTTTATTTCCTGGGGGCAGACTTAGTTTTTCGACGTTGTTTAACTCACGAAGAGGCTGAGAAGGTTTTGAATGATTGCCACTCTGGAGCATGTGGCGGTCATATGTCTGGGTATGCCACAGCTCAGAAGGTGTTGCGCGCTGGCTATTTCTGGCCGTTTATGTTTAAAGATTGTATCATTGCCGTCAGGAAGTGCCACAACTGTCAAGTTTTTGATCGCAAGATGCGCGCTCCACCTGCTCCTCTCCACCCTATAATTGCCGTTGGTCCATTCGCCAAATGGGGTATCGACTTTATTACTTGTAACCCTCACTCGGCCGGGGGGCATGCGTATATCATCCTCGCGGTTGATTATTTTACTAAATGGGCCGAGGCGATGCCTACATTCGACGCAAGCGGCAAGACAGCTGAAGTTTTCGTATTCAATCATATCATAACTAGGTTTGGTGTCCCACAAGCAATCATTACTGACCATGGGAGCCATTTTCGAAACATCATGATGACTGAGCTTACAAGCCAGCTTGGTCTGCGCCACGATAGCTCTACTCCTTATTATCCGCAAGCCAACGGTTTAGTTGAGTCTATCAACAAAGTTTTAGTCATCATGATTCGATGGATCATTGGCATCCATCGAACGAATTGGCACAACATGTTATTTTCGGTGCTATGGGCATATCGAACCTCAGTGAAAAATTCAACCGGGTTCACTCCCTTCCAGCTAGTTTATGGCTTAGAAGCTGTGTTACCCATTGAATGCGAAATCCCATCACTTCAAATGGCTGTCGAATTACTTCCAGCTACTTCCGAAGAGGAGAAACGGTTATTGTACTTGGCTAAATTAGATGAGACTCGACGTGACGCTACATTGGCTATCGAGACTCACGCGAAGTGAATGAAAGCTCAGTATGATAAAAATGTAACCCCTAGAAGTTTTTCGGAAGGAGACCTAGTACTATTATATGATCAAGCTAACGATAAGCTAGGTGCCGGAAAATTCGTTCCTATGTGGCATGGGCCCTACATTGTAAAGCGAATGCTAGCAAAAGGGGCTTATGAGCTGGTTGATTTTGATGGGAACTCTTTGGGTAAACCCAGAAATGGACTTTACCTAAAGAGGTATTATGCTTAAATGACGGGTATGGAGAAATTTTTTAGATAGGTTAGATTTTCTTTCTAGCTAGCGAGTGTGTTAGTTTAGTCAGTATGCTTAGCTTAGAGAGTGTGGTTTTTCGTCGTTATTCTGGCTTATCTTGGTTTTACTCTTGATATTGCAGATGTCGACTCCTCTCCAAACATACATTGGATTTGCTGATGGTGCTTGTCGTAGTACACGGAATATCTCTTCCGCAGCTTGGGTTATCTATTCGCCCTCTGACGAGTTAGTTTCTATGCATGGGGTAAGCCTCGGTCAAACAATGAACAACATTGCAGAATACAGTGCAGTGATTGAATTATTATCCGAATCTATTTCATTTGGAATTTGACGTTTGATAGTGAGGTTAGACTCTGAACTTGTTGTATTACAGCTTAATAGAGTTTATGCCATTAGAAATCCTGTGTTATTAAGGTTGTTTTTGAGAGTGCGTCTCTTGGAATGTGGATTTAATTACATTGAATATCAACATATTCCAAGGTCTTTGAATACATTAGCAGATGCAATTGCTTCTCGAATGTTGGACAGGCATTTACGATAATCATGCAAGTAAATTTAAAAACATTTCATCACATATGTTAAACAAGATAAGCCGGTAATAATGATATATAAAGATAGAAGTGTGTCAAAAAATATACATCGTCTTCAATCATAGGTTGAAAAACACCTTATGATCGGCAAAATGATAGTACAAAAATCAAAATGTCACATGTGACTACAAAAGTGACTAGTCAATCACTGGTGGTGCTCTCTGTACGACACCACTGCGCGGGCTACCTTACGCAAAAATCTCCCAAACGGTCCAGGGACTGCGACTACGAAGCGCTGAAGCCTGATAGGAATGTCATCCATAGTAGTCTTAGGTATATCCGCCGTGAGACGCTCTAGATCATGCTCCAACTCAGCTAGTACTTCTGCAGCCGCGTCCTATGGGGCCGGTACCGCTGCAGCTGGATGTAGTCTATCAAAAGGCCGGAGGTTGGCTGGACGCTGTGGACCAACATCTGCATTTTGAAAATTTTACTGTTAGTTTTGAGACGATATATATAAAAAATAAAAAAATACATAATTTGAAAACTTGTGAAAAATAAAGTACCTCTGTCATCCCATTGTTCTCCCTGTGGAAGAACCATGTCCGGATCATTTCGAAAATCCACTCCGGCATACAGAAAGTCCTGTATCGAAAAAACCTGGTCCTCTAACCAGTGAAAGTAACTATTTGAGAATCGAACCACCGCCGCGCCCTCGTCAGGATGCCGGGCCATCACCGCAACCCATCGTATCAGCTTTGGCTCCCGAGGACCCAAGATATCAACAGTGAGTTGCTGAGGGATCAGCATTGGAACTCTCTCCAAGGCAAAGCTCACGACTAGAGGCCCATATCCAAAAGTCTTTAGTCGTCCGTTCTTTGCCTTGGTCAGTTGGATCTTCATATGAGCCGACACAGCTTCACACCAGTTGAAAATGGTGCCTTGGTAACAGTCAATTGCCATCCGCATTTGGGATCCGGAAGCAATATGTAAAGCGGCCGCGCCGCAAATTCTGGTAACCGTGAATGCTATGACTTTGAGTTCACGCAGAGTGATGTGTTTTATCTCTATGCCTTTCGAATGGTGAGCCCCAGGTGTGCACCACTCGTCTCGGAGACTATCAAGGGATTGCCCACCCGGCCTAGTCCCCGCAAGACTGAGTTGCTCGCCTCTGTTCGGCAAGCCAGTAAGAAAGTATACATCTGAGGGCTCTATCTCGAGCTGGTGCCCTCCTATGTAAAAGCATTGTTCTTGAACGTTCCATCACTCAACCAGCCATTCCAAGAATCTTACCTGGCCCCTCATGCCCGGTATGGCCCAGTATTTGTATAACCCGCATGCTCTTAGGGCATCCAGGGAAGGTTGATGATTTATTGCAGCTTCATCATCCTCTACATGCTCTCTTTCTCTCCAATCTAACATGGTTAATGCCCTGCACACCAGAAATAATCATTAGAAATTGATTTGGGAATTTTTAGATAGTTATTTGAGGGGGTTGGGGTTTTGAAATGCGTGTTTCATGGAAGACGCACCCCGACTTTACAGCACAGGGCGCCCGGACGCGTCTAGCCTGAAGGCGGACTACGTCTTCTGACCGTTTTCCTGTATAGGAAAAAGTCAGAGGACGTGGGTCACCCGAAGGGCACCCGCGTCCGCCGAGAGGCGCATTCCAAAACCAAAACCCCCCCAAAAAATGAAACTAAGACCTAAAAATTAATTCTAAACGGATAGAAATGTAGAGTAGGATGTGCAAAATACCTGGATAAGACGGCGTTCGATTCCGATGGTCGAATTTTCCGCAGCGACCACGGGAAATTTCTTGCCAAAAGCTCCTTTTTCAACCTCAACAGTCAAACAGTAAAAATGACATGGTAGAAGGTCTTTTTATAGGTTTTTTGGATGAATTTGTTCATTTTTTACCATGAAAAGATGTTTTTCGATGTATTTTTGCCTATTTTAAACAGGTATGAGTAATGTGTTGCTTTTGTGCAGGACAAAGGGATCTCGAGGGAAATTGTCATTTTTCACAAACAAAAATATCAGAGTCATCTTTTAAGCCCTTTTCTGACTCCTAAAATATGAAAAGATTGCCGAGCGTTTCTTTTACACTCGTTAAAACGGAATTAAAAGACAGTCCCCTTATAGCTCTTTTCTGACCGTAAAATCAGGAAAAGATTGCCGGGTTTTTGTCGTTTCAAACTCGATAAGGAAATAAAACGACGTGTCCTTGATCGCTTTTTACTTTTCAGGTCAACGACACTATTATGAAAGTACTCCTTGGTCGCAAGATCAAGCGGTTCCCCCAGGTATTATTTTATACTTTTTCGGGCTTGAGGGACACAAATGTACGAAAAAGTTCAACGTGGAGTCTCCTTTAGTTTTTTCAGACTCTCTAAAATTGAAAAACGCCGAGTTTCTCCTATACTGGGCTCGTTAAACTTTTACAGTAGAGGGCCTGTTCAATTACAAACAGGAACGAACCACTCCTTCCTAGGGTTCGAATTTAAACTAGGTTGGACTCGTCCGAAGGATGAGCTTACAATCAAGCATATGTTATCCTCCTCAAGCTTGTTAAAAATAAAGAGGTACTTGCCAGAAATGGTGGGGGAAAAGAGAGAAGAATGAACCTATTTGTCACCTTTTGTCACAGAAGAAGCCTTATTACCACTCTTGGACACGACACTTTTCATTCACATGGGTTGGGAAATCTTTTACCTCACAGTTGACCAAACCACTTTGAAAGTCTTTTAGCCGGGTTTCGGGATTAACTCTGAGTTATTCGTCACCAAGCCATCTGTCGTGTCGTTAAGTGTTCAAGAGGTCTGCGAGAAAAACTTTCATCTGCAAAATACTTGTCATCCATTTGACCATCCCTGAAGTCGGTCCTTACAGCAAACATTTCTTCAACTTGAGCAATGATTTCGTGTTGCGGGCTTGCCTGCAATGGGTCGCTTTCTATCGACATCGACACATTATCTAGAAAGATGACTTAGGAATCGACAGTACCTTGAAGTCTGCATGCATCAATGGCAGGTTTCTCGCCTTTGACGTCAGTTTACATCATCGACTTTCGATCAAAGGATTCCGTGAAGTGTTCGACATCAGAACATCTATTCACATTTCACGGGTTGTGCTTGGTACTTTGAGAACCATTGACATCACTGGTGGTCTCTCTCACGCTTGTTAACAGTTTACATCATTGACTGGTAATCAAGCGGTTTCTACCATGTTCGACATCAAATCATTTAATCACATGGCTAGAATCGTACCAATTCGAGAAGTAGAAGTGAAGACCCTGGATCTAGTTTCCACCATCCAGGCTGCGAGGAGTTTTGTATTCATTATCTATGTAGACTAATCATAAACAGATGGCTGCGTCCATACTGTGTCTACAAAAGTCTATAAATATGATGTATTGCAAGATCATTCCTGTATCAGAGTAGTTAGTCTGTTAGTTAAAGTTTTGAATCTAAGTATGGGAATGCCTACCTTAGTGATGATATAATCTTATCCATGTATTTTGTGTTGAAAATTGCAGGTTCCAACCAGGTCCTCCAGAAGACAATCCTTGAAATGATAAAGCGCTTCACCCTTCCTAGAATTACAAAACCCTAATCTATTCCAGGCTTCGCACTTTAGGGGGCAATCTGTTACTCTAAAAAATGTCACCATGACTATTTACAGTTAATATGGCTCAATCAATAGTCATGTTACCCTCTTAGGCAAGTCTTATGCCTCTGCTATCCATCTCAAACTCAAAGAAGAGAGAAAGTCTTGTAAAAAAATGTGTTTATCTCTGGGGACGCAGGTTCTCTCAAGCCTTACCTGCGAGGACGCTCACAATGTTCACAAAAGCTGCGTCCTTGGGCGCTCTGTATGTTAAGGGACAGGTGCGTCCTTCTGTAAAAGGGAAAATGCGCAAGTTTCATCTTAAAAAAGTTACTTGTGGTTACTTCTAGAACATTCTAGAGGTCGGTTTGATGAAATGGATGCGCCTCCAGTTGGTTCATGTATCCCTATTAACGAGGAACTTATCCCATCAATAAGGGAGCTATCCCACCCAAAGAGGGGGATTATCCCATTGATGGTGGACCTGAATAATCTCTTTACAGCACTATAAATAAAGACATTGAGCCACAAGGAGGGGAGGTTGAAGCTATACATTTTCTTTGGGCAAATGCTGCAGGAATTAGGACTCCCATTTAGAACCTTGTGAGGAGAGATTGTCTTTGCTTGATTCTACTTGGAAGTGGGTGAGCTTTGTCAAAGTAAAGGAGAACCCTTGAAGGACCCTGGGAGGAACTTGCACAACACTAAGGCCAGGTTGTAAGAGTTTCTTTGTTTCGTTATTAATACAAACTGGTTCATTTTTCTCAATAGCTTGTGTTAATGAGTTATTCCATGTGTTCCTTGGTCTGCATGTTGAATATATGTTTTATTATATGAAATGCAAGTGCTTTGAAATTGTTTGACTGTTGGTGGTTGCAGGAATTGATGTGAAGGAGGAGCTCATCCGGATCGGCAAGGACGAACTACAACAACAGCGTTTGGAATAAAGTAAGCCTAATCACTTGTATTTTTCATGTTTTAAAAGGTGTATTTAGAGAAAGATCGTTCCTTTTTGTCTTGTTTGTCACTAGAGAGTCTAGGCTCCTAGGGAGGTTGGTTGTGTCCGCAAAAACAACTCTTTCCGCCTGACACGGGTGAGGCATACCAATCTGCAATGTTCATTAACGCTTCCATTGCTTCCTTGGACATGCAGGGCGGATCTTGTTCAAATATCATGATGTACAGAGGAGCGATGAATTGGTCAAATAGTCTAGCCATGACTCCTCGATAGCTAGACTCTAAGAGAAACTTGCAATATACGTTCACAACATTATTTGAAGGTTTCCATGCCCAATCCACTCCAGGAAACTACTAACAAGCATAAATTGCATCAAGCAGGTAGGCAGACATGAATAATATTTATTCCTGATCCTATGGTGGACTTCAGGAATTGGATACATGCAGTTTTAGCTAGAGAGCCAACATATTAGAGTAGTTGAAAGGTTTTCCTCCACTTTCTAGTTGGTCCAACATAACAACCCAAATCTACGAGAAGGTCTCTGTGCTCTCTTTTCCATACAAGAGACATGCAAAGATGACCAAGAATTGGTAAGCCTTCCTGAGTTCCTTTGTCTTCTATATCTAGTTGGGTGCCATCCTAAACATTGATGGCACCCCTACCCAATGCTTCAAGATGTCTCTTTTGTTCGCATTGCTATTAAGAGTGTTGAATGGTGCATCCATTCTTTTCACCGGCTATGGTAAATGTTACATCTGCTGATAATATTCCATCTTGAAGGTAGAAAGCTCTACTCCACTGACACTACTCAGTATTATTGTCTCAATATCACTGTGTGACACAATCGAGTGGATCACATATGCACACGGGAAGGTGTAACAACCAAAATAAATATCTAATTAAATTATTAACATGAAACTTAAATCAGAGTGGCCTTTACCTAGCCAAATAAACAAGTAATTAATTAACTAAATTCAAACTATGAGTAGTGCTTACCTATGGTAGAAGCATGCTTACCACAACAAGGTTTTGGGGACGACTCTCCACCCAACCGTAGGCTCAATTGCACAAGGATTTGCTACAACTGGCCACCCCCGAGCCCTCAATCAACGTACTACTGCCAGTGACTCCTAAGTCTGAGAACACCATTCTCCCAAGAGAATGAAAGATAGAATCTCGGAATGATGGAATGCAGGAATGCCTCTCACCTTCCTCACCATCTATTAAATAGAACAACATTGGAAGGGGAACCACATGCACACACTCCATGTGTCTACATGCAACTTTCTTTTGATTTTTAGCTTTCTTGTTTTATTTCTTTACTTTTCTTTTGATTTTTAGCTTTCTTGTTTTATTTTCTTCTTTTTGATAGTTTTCTTGTTTTATTTCTATTTATTCTTATTTAGAGTTTTAGTATGGTTACTACTATTTTTATTTATTTTCTTGTATATATTTTTAATATCATTTATGATTTATTATCTTTATTATTTTTATTATTTATTATTAAGTGATTTATTTATTATTATTAATTATTATTTTTGCATTATTTATTATTTTTATTATTTATTATTTATTATTTATTAACTTCATGTTGCCAACACCCTCTGCTGAACTAGTATAACCAGCAGGCATCGAAAGTCCCCAACACCCTAGGAAATCTCAAGGAATCTCTGTCCTTTTTCCCACTTTCGGCACCAGGCATAAGCCTGACCCAATCTGTATCCTAGTCCAAGGCTGGCCCCAAGGCTCGCACCTGACTCAGACCTCATCTACCCCAAGGCAGGCATCCGGTCCGGTACTCAATGACCCCGGGCATCTCGCAAGGCTGGCCCACTCCCTGCACAACTACTTAAGGTGCACAGCCCCAGGCATCGAAGTCCTTGACATCCCTTCCAGACTTCGGCATCCCAATCCAATAATAGGCACCTAGCCTAGAACATCAGGCACTTGGCCTCCTCAAGATGGTCCCATAGCTCTTCAAGAGCTATCCATCAAGAGCTATACACAAGACAAAGGAACCACTGGCATATGTAGTGTTGATTGAGTTTTGTCCCCAGCCCATATGGTGTTACTTATTCTCCCTCGTGCGTATGGGCTCACACGAGATCATCAAATAAACTGGCCCTCTCGGCCCATTTGTGGAGTCCTGTGAATCATCACATCTCAACATGCATCCAATGCATTAACCATACCATCATAGTATCATAGGAAATAATCCACATGCCAACTCTTGCATGTCATCATGAGAACATTCATCTTTGTTAATCGCGACATTATGAATAATAAGGAACTGCATGCTCATGCATGTCATAGATTTGTACGGAACTATCACATGCTTCAGTTATACCATCAACATAATTATATTAAAGACATATCATGACTTCTCATAAATGAACCACATGTCAATAATCCTCATATTATAGCATCATAATTCCTATGCCACATTATGCATATCATATCCATCATGAGTATTGAACATTAAATACCTATCATCACATAGTAAATGAATATGTCAATATACCTTGACATAATGTCATAATACCTATGCATATCGCTATTATCATATGGATACATTATCACTATAAGAACCATATGTAAATCATTATCTTCCTACCATGAAACATTGTCAATATGTTTTCATCAAGTTGTCAATTACTTTTCAATAATCATTTCGACTTCTTTCTACTAGGTAGTTGATCATTTACACCAACGGTATATCATTAAATTTCACATGAGCCTCATCATCTTGAGTCTTAATCTCTCGTCATATATTCTTCCTTCCCCAAGGAAATTCTGGTGAATTTCATTGTTTAAGATATTACTAGTGATACCATCATTATTTAAATCATCTATCTCAAAATTAAAATCCCTTGATTTTACATCCATTTACCCTTTGGCTTATTGATTCCAATATCGCTATATGCAATTGCATATAAACACTATTTCATCATGATTTAATCTTTATATCATGAGGATTTGTTGATCCATGTTGACTTATTTAACAATTAGCACTTCATCCACCAAAAATATTTTCTTATCTCGTCGAGTTCGTAAAGTTCATATCTCAATACCACTTGATTTCTTTATCATAAATTCAGTTTCCTCAAGGTGGGCAAAAGACTCTTTCTTATTAAATAGTATCATTATTTAGATTTTGAAGCAGTTGGAAACACTACTACCATCTTTATCCATGGGAAACTTATATGTGAGCTGTTATGTGGAAACCACCTCTTTTAATGTTATGGGACGTCTTACTCGTGAAATAATGAGTCACGTACAATCTCTATTAATTGACTTTTACTTCTTTTGTCACTATGTACACAATCCTTCTCAAGGTATCCGTATAAAATTTCTAGCAACATTCCTTCCTATATCTTCCTCGTTTATTATCATTTGGTCATCATGCAACTTCACCTTCACATTTTTTAAAAATATGTAGATCATCATTATGACCATTACCAATCATGTTTCTAGCTCTACTCATCAATACCTTTAAAAGAACTTTCTTCTTGATAGAACATCCCTTCATTTCCTCCTACCCAATATTCATAGATATATTTTTATTTTTCTCCTTGTCTTGATTTCCTACTATTCCATGTCTACTGGCTAAAAATGGAAGTTTCTTCACTTCATTAAATTGACTTGAATTGTGGTTTCTTCTCCTTCTCTCCTATAGCATTGATATCCTTTGGAAATGTTGTTACTATTTCCAACTTGGGTAATACATAAAATCTCCTGATCATACATCTTGTTATCCATAATTCATTCATATAGTTAGTCACCTATGAAATATTTACAATGTGGCTCTCCCATTGTTATAGATGTTGTTATGCACACAACTTATCTTCTCCAATCATCCTATTTATCATACCTTACATGTTCCTTAAAATAACCTTCATTATTACCCTGATTTTTCAACTCCATTAGTTGATTGCCAATACTTTCTTCTTTATGTGCATCATCCTTAGATAGACCTTATAGTGATACCTTTAGAGTACCAAGTCATGATTATACCAAACTCTTCCATTATGTTTTAAAATAGGTTGTTTCTTCTTATTGATTTCTTACCCCTGTTGTGATACTTCTTCTCTACCACCTTAAACATCTGATCCAAGTTGGCCATAATCACTTGAACTATCATTAGCAAGTTTCTCCTTTCCATTTCTCTTTAGACATCTTTATCCACTATATGCAATTAAACTTGAATCACGAAACCTCATGTAACATTATACTCAACATCTAAACTGAAATCAAAGTCTGTACAATTTGCCATTGAGAATATAATAGTACATGAGCATATACATGTAATATGAATGGCAATGATAGTGCAAAATTAAATTTATTAGAAGATCATATTGAGAGAGTTGTGTTCTTGTAATAATAGACCAGAGAAATGCCAAGCAACTATTATTTCTAAAGGACAATGAGAATAGAAATCCAACCCAAATAATTAGTGAATAGTATGATCAACATTCAAGGAATGTTATCTCTGTGTTTTTAGATCAGATTGAACAATAAAATAATGAACATATGCTAGTGAACAATGATCATCTAAAGGTATTAAGATATCAAAGTTTATCCATTGTGAATTGGAATAGATTTCACTATTTTAGAACACTTTAATTGGTGACAAATTTCAACTTCAATTATCCAAATACTTCAAGTGCTATGTAAACTGTGTTGTAAAATGAACTGGTGGTGAGTAGTTACAACAGCATTAAAGATTTGTTAAAAAAAAAAAAAAAATGCCAGCATACCATATCAATAGTGAAATGATAGCCAAACACTGTAATTAGTCACTCAATATCAAGATTCATCACTGAAGAAGCCTAAAATAAGAGCCAAAATACTTAGATTATTGTTGTGATAATTATGCAGTGAATTTTTAACCAAATATGTATTGACCTTGCCAAATTTATTCAACAAAATTTTGAAGATTCTTGATTCATTTCAATCTAGTGTTTTATATATATTTTCCCCTACTGCTCGGCATGCAATCAAACCATTGCCAAATTTGAAACTGTGTGATTGATCATGCAAATTATCAATAACCACTAATTTTGTAGTATTAAAACTTAGAGAATTGTCTCGACATAAAATCAAAATTCCAATGAGTAAAGCTTAAGAATATGAGTGGCAGTATTGTTTTACGAAGGTACTTGAATTCTGAAAGAAAATTCACCATGACTTTTGAAATGATATGTCACACCAATATTAGATTCATGACCTTATGTGCTAGGATAAATTGAAATTATGTGTTGTAGAGTGAAATATTGTGAGTATCTGTTTAAGCAATCATAACTTATGTTAGAAGAATTAAATGGACTGCTTTTAACAAAATAAATCGTTTAAACAAATTTATTGAATGTATCTTGAGATTCTTATGGCTATTAAATGATTACTCTAAGGAAATTTAAGAAATCAAAAAACCAAAGAAATATTCCATACCATAAAGAAGAGACACCGCCACCCGACCCAGAACTGGATCAGATGACTGGGAAGGTTATCCCTCCCCAACACAAAATAAAATCATTTTATTAATTATACAGCATGCCTGCAAGCGCACTCGCGAAGGCAACACCATCCCTTAAATTACAATACATTTAGCCATATTAATTTCCCAGAAAAGACATAAAATTGCCTGCATAAGACATAATATTATAAGCTTGTGGCCATGGCTATGCGTGCTCCTGTAAATTCCATTGTTCCTTTCAACAACAATGTCGAGAAAGTTGCGCACACTATAAAATCAATAGTACCATTTACCCAATCAATAGTACCTTTTCCACATCCAAGGTAGGTAATTGTTCTTTCAACAATTCCATAAACTACTAATAGAAACTATACCCTTTTACAACAAAACACTTGTAAAAATGAAATTTATTATTTACAATGTAAGACATTTTATTATACTACTATCATGTAACAATTATTATAATAAAAATATTTAACTTTTTGTTAATAAATTTAACATTGCATTTTTGATTCATCAAAAATACATCTATTAAAGATACATAAATAGTATAGTAATTTAGCAAAATACTAGAGCTACTCTTGCAAAGCCTGTCAACACTGAATTCATATCATCCTATACAGGAGGTTAATGTAGTACCACAATGGTTCCAACATGGATCAAAATGCTACATTTTATCAACAAACATTACGCTAAGTAAATGATTTTTTTTTTTTAAAGCTAATCATGGATGATAAAATTCTGAGGAGTATTCTTCTATGGAAGCAGTGATTGGAAATTATGGAAATAATCGAAGTTTTCTACATTAAAATTATAAAGTTTTAAAATTATTTTTCCACCGTGAGTATGGTAATATTGCTTTTACATGCACCTAATTACATGACACGAATATCATTTTTAATAACCACAGCAATTTCGGAATAATTCAGCACATAGGATCATAGGATCTCAGTCCACAGCACAAAATAATATGCTCACCTTACTATCCAATGTGAGAATATAAAACAGGACTAAAGGAAAAGTTTGGATCTGTTCTTCAATAGGTGGCCATTGTTGAAATGCAGAATCTTTAAAGAAGGTGATCAAATGCTTTTCAAAAATACCAAAAATCAATAATTGTATTTAATTTATTTGAATAGAATTTGCCGCTATGAAGTAAATGCGGAATCGTAAAGAGATGATTATGTATTTTACTAAATAAGCAAGATGGCAAAATTCTCAGTTATATTTATGTTATTTACACAGAGCTTTCTGTTGCGAATGTATTCAGATAAGATAACCCAGGGTATTCCAAAACTTACCTACCGCTTTTAATAGTTAAATACCCAAGTAAATTGTCCTAGATATTTTCAGATAAATCAATTCCAGTATTGAAAGGAAAAACCTTTAAAAGAGGTGCTCAGCGACTCTACAGAAAATGGGAATATAAAACGAGACTTAGTTATAAAAAAAATTACCAGAATTACTCCATGGAAACCACCAGCTCAAAAAAAACCGTAAAGATTGCCTTTATTTAAAAGGAAACCGTAGAGAGTTGAATTTAAAAGGAAACATAAACCAAATAAAGGGGAAATCCAGGCCAGACAAGGTTCCTGAGGGCTGTTTTCATTTTAAAAACTTGTCTGTGAAACGGCCCACTCAGCTGCGGCATCTGGTAACTTAATCTGCGAGACCAGTTTTGCATTGGTTGATTCCAAGCTTTCCCTATTTTCAACCGTTTTTAGACTGTTCTGTTGGCGTTGGTTTGTGAATGATTTGTTTCTTTGGACATTCCTTGGCCTATTTGACTGGTCTAAGCAAATTGATTGGTAATGTTGCTTTCCATAGCAATCCAAAAGTATGGAAATTACATTGTTACAATTTTGGGATATTTGAACTAATTTTAACAGTACCCCAACCATATTTTCAAATTATCAACCTTGAATTACATACAATAAGATGAATTTAAATTCTCAAAACAACAGGACAGATAAAAATAAAACTTTACCAAAGCTAGTCCTATATCTTATCCTTGCCAACAAGAACACGACCTGGGCTCAATAGAAAAATTGCAACTTCATTTCGGCACTTGTAACTCAAGACACAACGAAATGACAGGCATAATTTTTTTCTTTCGATTTGAAAGCGATCTTGGAGCTAGGCTGAAAACAAATAATATTTTGGTTCTACGATTTTAGTATGGTTTCTCTAACCCACGGAAAAATAATAATGTACTTCGCTTCACATTCTCCTATGCCCATGGCCCAAAATTAATTTTTTTTTTCTTTCCGCATTTTGATACGAGGCTCCAACTCTCAGCCTTAACAAGTTTGGTTGGGTTCGAAACCCAAAAGAATTAAACTGGCCCCAAATCAAATTTGGCCCCCACTTTAAATTAATGCGCCATACAAAATAAAAAATAAAAAAAATTGCTTGCTCCTTTTACAATCCCACTAGAATTAACATTAGACCTTGGCCCTTTTTAGAAACATTGGAATAAAATCATACGCCTCTTTTAAATGCTTTATGGCCCCATTTTAGAACAAATGTACCACCACTTTTAAAAAAAAAATTCTCACGACACTTCAAGATTAATACTCACGCTGGTCCTTCTAAAATTTCAACAAATGTTTTCTTGGCGTTTCACCAAAAAAATAATTGGACCTTTGAAATTTGATTGCTTACGACTTCATAGTTCGCTCCTTTTTCATAAAATTTTAATTATTGGCCCTATTTTCATGAAAGAAATTTCTACAACAAAGACACGGCTCAAGAAATAATTTTCTTTTGGCACTTCTGATATAGACCCTCAAGCTGGCAGGAACACCAGCTCTGATACCATATGTAACAACCCAAAATAAATATCTAATTAACTTATTAACATGAAACTTAAATCAGAGTGGCCTTTACCTAGCCAAATAAACATGTAATTAATTAACCAAATTCAAACTATGAATAGTGCTTACCTGTGCTTACCTATGGTAGAAGCAGGCTTACAGCAACAAAGTTTTGGAGATGACTCTCCACCCAACCGTAGGCTCAATTGCACAAGGATTTGCTACAACTGGCCACCCCCGAGCCCTCAATCAACGTACTATTGCCAGTGACTCCTAAGTCTGAGAACACCATTCTCCCAAGAGAATGAAAGATAGAATCTTGGAATGATGGAATGCAGGAATGCCTCTCACCTTCCTCACAATCTATTAAATAGAACAACATTGGAAGGGGAACCACATGCACACACTCCATGTGTCTACATGCAACTTTCTTTTGATTTTTAGCTTTCTTGTTTTATTTCCTTCTTTTTGATATTTTTCTTGTTTTATTTCTATTTATTCTTATTTAGAGTTTTAGTATGGTTATTACTATTTTTATTTATTTTCTTGTATATATTTTTAATATCATTTATGATTTATTATCTTTATTATTTTTATTATTTATTATTAAGTGATTTATTTATTATTATTTTTGCGTTATTTATTATTTTATTATTTATTATTTATTATTATATTATTATTTATTATTTTTAATATTTATTATTTATTATTAAGGGGAGCGATATTACAGAAGGTGGCATACCTGCATGCAGCCTTGTAAATTCCTGACATATGGATGTTTACATAGACTTGTTAGTCATCTAGATTGTCCTCAAAGCTGCTTGTGAAAATAGTGTTGATGTCTTGCCATGTGTTATGTAGCAAAAGCTCCGCGGAACGAGTATGGGGGCGAAGATCGAAATTTTCGGTAATATTAGGGTAAAAGACTCCGCGGAAAGCACGGAGCATGAGCTATAGGAGGTTGGGTCAAAGGGTAGTCCACCTGAAAATATTGTAAAGAAATAGTAATAGAGTCATCTCGTGGTGGGATCGCAGGCCAAGGTAAAGTATAAATAGAGCAAGGCTCTATGAGCGAAAGGCAGTTCAATTTTTGGATTTTTGATTATATGATGTAATGGGTGCATAGTCTAAGAGCAGTTGTAAGTCCGAGTATAGGGAGTAGGGTAGAAGGTGGAGGCTCTACAACTATGTGCGCAGAGGCTTGGAAAGTCCACAGTTGTGTGCACAGATCCCTGCAGCTGAGTGCGCAGGGTGGATTTGGATGTATTATTGAAGATTGATGATAAAGATAAGTTTCTTCTGAATTCTGTGTTGATTGTGGCTGTACTTTTTATTATAAATGAACTGTTATGATTTCTGCATCTGCTACGGTTGAATTCATGTGAACTGGATTAATCTTGATGCGTGAAATAACTGAAAGTAATAAATGTTTGCTTAAAGACCGTTTTAACTAGATCAAACCAGCAATAAGTGATTCCATCTATAATAAGCACGATAACAGTATTCCAATTTGTGTGGATCTGGCATGGCGCAAGGTTGCAGAACCACATGCGAGCCCAAAACCACATCCAAGACATCCCCAGGGTGTGGAAACCTAGTTCCAGAACCCTCCCCTGCTACCTCCGGTGAGACCTCAGCGCACGCTTCGCAGGCTATGGCAGAAAGGGCCTGTAGCTACGGGATTTGTTTGGATAAATAATTCTTCCGGACCTGGGTCAAGCCCATATAAGCCAACAAATGGTTATGTTGCCAGGACCGGGATCTGCCTAAGGGGTGTCTAATGTGGGAACACTAGAATCCTACAAAGAAAGAGCTCGAATATTGGTGGGATTTGAAGCTCCATGAGTTCCCAGTTCAGGAAAATAGGCACTCGTAGATATCAGAGGAATAGTGGTTGGGTCGCTATATCCTCATGGACATACATGAGATCTACTTCGTAACATTCTCGATAGAATTGTGTGAGTGGATCACAAAGTTAGCTGATAGCGTGGGAATGTGTAGATTAGACCAGCCGATAGTGTGGACCCCAGAACTGGTGCATAGACTAGAAGCCACTTAAGACAAACTCACGCGTGTGATCGATCACTGGGTAGATCGAATCATTGGATGATTTATCATTGAATTCGCAATAGATACAACTGTAAGCTACAACGAAGTGGAAAGACAATTTCTCCAAGGACTGCGAGGTCGATACATCAAGTCATTAAACACTTGGATTAAGATGCTGTTGTGTGAAAAACAGATTATGTGCATACATTAATGTCTGGAGTAACACGGAGTGGAAGAGGTTACCGAGGAATGGGAGGAGCAGGGAACAGTCCACTGATTTCTATCTCGTAGGAAGGCGAGGAAGATCTCACTAGGTTCTCGCTTAGAAGTGCAGTCTGGTTGATTATAGAACGCCTTCCACTAATACCACCTCCATCTACACCATCAGCCCCATCACCCACATTGCGTCTGCCCACACCAGCTCAACGCCCACCACCTCCTAGAATAGGGATGGCGGCCGCGTTCAAGTTACCGACCTTTCAAGCTATAGGGAATGAAGATCCAAGCTGGTTCTGGTTTGTGATAAACTTCGTATGGGACGTGCAAGGTATAACGGATGAAAACATCAAACAAGCTACGCTGGTTAGTGCACTCCAGGACTACGTGCTGACATGGTACATAAAACACTCAACCAACCATCTGAATGAAGGAATAGTAGCTATACAGGATGTTCTTAATAAAGAGTTTGGCTGACCAAAGTTTGAGAAACAATTGATCATTGGGCTCAAGGAAATAGCAATGCTGCCTGGTGAAACCCCATGGGATCTGGACCAAAGATTAAAGAGTACTATGCACGAAGCTAATATGACATTTACCAACAGACAACATTGCATGTGGTTTGTGGCGTCATTAACACCCAATCTAAGGACGACTCTATCACAATAGAAGATCTCAACCTAGGCCAAGACATTAGAGATAGCTATGAGGTTATACGTGACCCCGATTCCGGACCCAGGGTTGGGAGTTCAGCAACTCCACGTGAAACTTCAGAATTTAAGTTTGGAAGTACAAAGCTTGAAGCAAGGAAGAATGCCTCAATCACGGGTATAGCCGAAGGCACAGTGTATTAAATGTAAAAGCCACGCACATGACAAAGACCATTGCCCGGTCTTCCCGAACTATCTGGCGGGAGGAGTGCCCGATGCCATTAAAAGTGGAAGCCTAGATAGGACAAAATGCCATGCCTACACTCTGGTGCACAATTTTCCAATTGGGAGGGAAACATGCAACAAACAACTGTCATCTATTACGTAAGTATACGCAGACCTCACAACAATTATATTGCAATTTTTGTCGATCAGTAGGACACGATGAGCAAACGTGTCGAAGTTATGACTTAATGATGGAACGGAACCTAGCCTACAGGGTGCAGGCTGAAACATGAGGAGGATTTCAAGGATGAGGTCGGGGAAGAGGATGGGGACCGGCCATGGTCACGGATAGATAACTTGTTATAATTGTGGTGAATAAGGACACTATGCTCACGAGTGCACTAACCCAACTTGGATCTCATGTTCTTATTGTGAACAGTTCAATCACAAATTGGTAGATTGTCCAACCTTGCTTGCCCAATTAAATGAGAAAGGGGTGCTTCAACCTCTACCAACCCAAAATGTCCAGATGATGTGTGCGGAACCCTGTGAAGAGGACACTAGTATAAAAATGGTGTGAAGGAACGGTACAACGGAAGGAGGGAACACAGGAGGGGAGTGAGGCGACCCACCTATGGGGAACCGTACTGTTGAACTAAAACAAGGAAGGGCGAGGCCAAACGAAGATCCACTAAGCTTCGCGAAGGCCACTACCTCAGGTGAGAAGGACCAAACGAAAGCCAAAATGGACCCCTACATGATCACCTCCTTTCTTGACGCATGCATGAAATTGTTGTGGAATCAGAAGGTTATCCAAGGGCTATAGATTTGATTACCAGGAGCATTGAGTTCAATGAACCTGAGGTGGTCCAGAGGGTAGGATGACATACTCTACGCACTGGACAAGAAATGAGGATGACGGTGCAAATAGGAGATTATGAGATGGATCAAGTCATGTTGTATTTAGGCTCAGATACAAATATACTACCTAAGCAAACTTGGGAGCATATAGGCAAGCACATATTGCAATGGTCCCCGACTCAACTACAGATGACTAACCAGCAAAAAATCTTACTGATGGGCTGATTGCAAGGGGTGACGGTGGATATCAATGGTGTAACAACCCAGACCAACTTCGAAGTCATAGAGCTTATCGATGATATCAATCCTTACCCTACTTTGCTCGGGATTGATTGGGCCATCGACATGAAAGGAATCATCAACCTGAAAAGGTGCATGATGAATTTTGAAAAGAAGTCACTTCGCGTAGTAGTTCCTTTGGACCCAGTGGAAGGGGAGTGCTACATAGAACCCATCCATGACGAGGAAAATAATGATGAACTAGATTTCATTTATCAGATAATAGTGCAGAACCTTGGTCAGATGCATTACAATGGCAATAGAAGAACCTCATGGGAACGTGAGAGTATCTGTACTATCAATTCTGAGGGGGATACGTAGCACTGGTAGAATTGATTACAGGAAGTTACAACACTCAACTATAATAGGGTGACTCAATCGGCACGATGTGGAGAAAGACACCACCCGAAAGAGCAGGACGCAACCACTGAAGACCAGCGCAGATGTGTAGTATAAGAACTACCTAGTGCATCGATATACAAGGGGCACGCACCGATAGAAGGATCGGGAAAGCTCAAATACACGAGACAGTTTGGACTCTGAATTGGAAGATATGCCCAGTGGTTAAGTTGGCACAAAACGATAGCACGAAGAATACGGGTGTATGGCAGATGACTGACACTTCAAACAGACCACAGTGGACCATAGGATCATCAGTCTAGAGTGAACCTCCCCCATACGGCCCAATTAGACACTATAAGCATAGCTTCTCCCACTAGAGATGACGTCCGTGGCATGGTTCAATAATTGTCGGTTTCCATTCAGCGTGCAAAACGACGACTTGATGAGTTGGAACAAATTGAGGCCCGAATCCATGACCACAGTATGAAGTTGGACAAAGCCATCAAGAAACTTCAATTAGAAGTAGCCGCTCTAGATGATGAAAAGGAATGGCCCAAGGAAACCAACATGGCTGGCTTTCCTACCTTGATAGGGTTGCACCAGAAGCCATGGGGTCATGCACACCATAATTTCATGATAGAAGCAGGAGGACATCTAGGATGCTCATGACCCGGGTCAGTGAGGAACTGGGGGACCTGCAGGAAGGGTTCGCCCTTCTGACTATCCATCCAAGGTTTAGTCCCAGCACCCCAAGCAATTGGAAAAGGGTGTGTGACTATAAAACATGATACTGTACAATGGCACGATACAACCACTAACCCCCTGGAGAAACTGCATCTGCGACCTTAGGGATTTGCTGCTGCAAAGGAAAGATGGAAAGTGACCATTAAAGATACTGTTCATGGTATGATGTTTCATTTAAAGCACCTTGAAGCAAGTGGTGGGCCATTAAGGCAAAAGCATAACCGTCCAAATCACATTTATGAGCTATCACAAAAATAAGCCACCGGTTTTCGAGTTTAATCGATATACAAATAGTGCAAAGGTCACACCACCACGTCATACTATCCGAAAAGAAAATTGACCCGTATTACCTACGTCATGAGCAAAAACGAAGCTGAATACAGTCTGTGGTTTCTGGCATTGCCACAACAATACAAAGATGCCATCCTGAAAGCTCAAGGGCCTATCGCCGATAGTCCACAGCCAGAGTCACCGCAAGAAGTAGAACACTCTAAATCCCCACAGATGCTGAAGACCAAGAAGAAACCTCCACTCCCAAAATTAGTTCGACAGTCGCCAAAAAACCTGCAGGTTGACAAGTCCACAATGAAGGAAAAAGGTAAAATTGTTATCATCGATAGCGAGGAAGAAACAGAAGAGTCTCCCACTAGGATCGAAGAGGACATCTATGAGGAAGACCCTGTATAGTCGATGCGACGACCCAAGTATATGCCTCCAGGTAAGGGAACGAAAAAGGTACCGACAAACCTAGGCGAATTCAGTAGTATAATCACTACCCCCTCTCTCTCGAAAGATGTCCCAGTGGAAAATTTGGTCGTTGGCCGTGTCTCCATGAAATTAAACGATTGTGACCTTGCAGATAGAACAAAATTTCCCCATCTAGCGATGGATGCCTTAATGGACCATACAATAGAAGGCATAGTGACCACTCTATAGTGAAAGGAGTGGCTACAAAAGGTGGATGAAGCTAGATTACTTTGTCTCCTAGAAATTCCGCACTTTCTCTGGCCCCCTATTACTATGATAGCCATCAAGTATTTGATTTGTCTAGTGCACGGTTGGTAAACCCGTCTGTATCACAACAGAACTTGTTCATCGGGTCTCACATCTACCCTACGCCAGACGGAACCCTCAGGAAATTACGACCAAAAGTAATGATGTGGGAATGATAGAAAGAATAAAGAAGACGTATAAGCTCACCAAGGGAACATGAGGGTACATCACTGACAATATCTATGACAACGCAGTCTGGGTGGCCACTCAGTTGCTAGCAAGAAAAGTAATGAGGAAATTTCGGAGCTCTGAGGTCTCCATTGTAGTTATTGCACTGGATGAAGAATGTGCCACTGGTGTACGATTCAATTGGTCACAGATTCTTTTTGAAGAATTTCTAGCTAATTGTCGCGAAGTCCAAGAAGAAGGCAACCATTCTATTATGCATGGCTACTACTATCCCTCATGCTGGTCGCTACTAAGTTGCCTGACGATAGCTAGTTTCTCATTTTAACCCCAAAATGGCCGGAAGCCACACAGTATGCGTCCCTCTTAGCAACCAAGGAGGCAAGCAGAATTCAAGGAATTAAGATCTTTTGGGTATTAACGGACACAACTATGTGTCAGTGGATCAATACGTTACCATGCTTAACAAATGAAGTTTATGAGAGTATGAAGCACATTGTGGAATTCAAAGTAGATATGCATCACATCTACATCTGGGTGCAAAAGGATCCAGCCTAGACATGGACCCCTCTCCGATTCATTGTCACTAATGACGTTATTCACAAGATTGTCAAGGCTTGGCCCGCGACTTGGCGAGGACCCGCAAGAGTGGAACGAGACGAGGCTGTGATTCAGAAATAAAAAGAGGGAGCCAAGCGCACTGCACAACAAAATAAGAATGAATAGTATGCTGCAGAGGTTAAGGTAGCACGAGAGGAAAAACTTGCAGCAAAGGAAAAAACAGTACCAGGCGCGCAAACACCAACAAAGGACAAAGGCACTAAGAAGGAAACTGCTCAACCAACCGCAATGGGTACCCCACAAAAGCGCTCAGCCACACCAGAGTGACCGAAGGCATGAAAGAAAGGAAAATCATCTAAGCCTGTCAGTGAAGGTACCACCCTAACAGAGGGCAATCTAAATGACATCCGAAAACATCATTCACGTAGCTACTCAGGAGGCAGTCGATGAGGCTATTTCAGAATAGCACATTGTGTTGGGGGAGCTCCAGGCAAAGTTATGCGAATTGGGATCAAGAATTGCACAGGTAGGCCCTAGTGTTCCTACAAAAGCCTCTAGTATGACAGCTACAGAACCATTGCTCCAAGCCTAGGTTGCTTAGTCTACTCCTATTCTGGCAGGCGCGTTGGTCACCAACCAACCGGAAGACCCAATAATATTAGAACGACTTACGAGATTGGGACTGAACGTGGCTGCACTTCCACGCGAAAGTTTGCAGCAACTTCATGACAGCACCACAATTGAACTTCGCACAAGGGCCGGCCGCACCGACCAGATACTCCAAGAGCAGAGAATTAATATTGAACAACTATGACTCCAATGCGATGAAACAATCACCCACAAACAATAGATAGAAAAGGTAGTATTGGATGCTTGTTTGAGTGCTCAGGCGATAAATATTATAGGGGACTTGGCCATTGAAGCACAGATTCATGCGATGGCTACGGAGTTTCAAAGGACAAAGGAAGAGGTTGCATGGCTACAGCTCGAACTCAGTACGTAGATCGCAGAATTGAAATTACAGGTCCCACCACCAATGCCTCCAGAGATAGTAGTACAACACCAAAACATTATTGATATGGGGCATGTGATGCTTGCACGGCCACTCGAAGAATGTACCGAGTTGCTAACTCAGTCAATTAATATGCTCATTGTCCTTCAGGAAGATCCCACACTCCACAGATTGGAAGTAGAGGTATGGGAACTTCAGCACGCATACGACCAGCTCCAAGGAACCACGCAGACCATTTCCATCCCGCAACGGTTGGCTAAGATGAGGAAGGTGCAGGACATGAAAATCCAAGTAGAAGTCATGAGACAGAAGGAAGCTGTGGTGAAAGCTCGTATCCAACCATGGTTGGATGAGGCATTTATTGTTTCAGCCACCATAGAGCATAAGGTAGCACACATGAAGGCCGAATGTGCTAGGATGGAGACAGCTGAGATAGAGGCAGAAATATTGGTACCACAGATGGAATAAATGTAGCGCATTATAGAAGAATTTGCTGCTAGTACCAGTGACGCACGGAAGTTGTTCACTGATCTCTGTGCAAAGATGGACACACCAGCTCAATGACTTGGGACGAGTCACGATGATTGTGTTGGGGGACTGTTCGGAAGCCAAAGCCCCGTGGAATGAGTATGGGGCATGAAGCCTGGAATTTTGGGTAATATTAGGGTAAAAGACTCCGCAGAAAGCATGGAGCGTGAGCTATAGGAGGTTGAGTCAAAGGGTAGTCTATCCAAAAATATTGTAAGGAAATAGTAATAGAGTCAACCCGCGGTGGGATCTCGGGCCAAGGGAAAGTATAAATAGAGTGAGGCTCTATGAGGGAAAGGCAATTCAGTTTTTGGATTTTTGATTCTATGATGTAATGGGTGAATAGTCTAAGAGCAATTGTAAGTCCGAGTCGAGGGAGTATGGTAGAAGGTAGAGGCTCTATAGCTGTGTGTGTAGGGGCCTGGAAAGTCCGCAACTGTGTGTGCAAACCCCTGCAGCTGAGTGCGCAGGGTGGATCTGGATGTATTGTTGAAGATTGATAATAAAGATAAGTTTCTTCTAAATTATGTGTTGATTGTGACTGTACTATTTTATGATAAATGAATTGTTATTATTTCTACATTTGCTACAGTTGAATTCATGTGAACTGGATTAATCTTGATGCGAGAAATAACCAGAAGTAATAAATGTTTGCTTAAAGACTGTTTTAGCTAGATCAAACCAACAATAAGTGTTTCCAACTGTAATAAGCGTGATAAGGGTATTCTGATCTACATGGATCTAGCGTGGCGCGAGGCTATAGAATAGCAGGTAAGCCCCAAACCACATCCAAGACATCCCCAGGGTGCGGAAACTTGGTTCCAACACCCTCCCCTGCTACCTCGGGTGAGACCTCAGTCCGCGCTTCACGGGCTATTGCTGAAAGGGCCGGTAGCTACGGGATTTGTTTGGCTAAATAATTATTTCAAACCTGGGTCAAGCCCATATAAGCCAACACCATGTGATCTTGAAGTCTTTTTGAATGAACAAGTGTGTGTCTTAGTACATGGGAAAGTTCATAGACACCTGTTGAAACACATCTCTAGTACTGCTTCCAACTGTGCCTTTTGATCCAGCTCTCTTGGAAGCCATGATACCTACACTGCTAGGAAGCTACTCAAAAACATATGGTACCTCAAGGCAGAGAAGACAATCACAACAAGACAATGTAAGCTAAAAAACATAAAACAACAGGAGAATCAATTAGGCAACAAAATGGTGAATGCTGGGTAAGATTACACAACATTGACGCTAGGAGGCTGGGAGACTATCAGCTGGAATTTCCCATTATGCAGTCTGAGCTTTAAATGAGGCTTACTATTGATTGGAACTACACAATGTGCAGTCTAGAGAGGTTGACTACTGACTGAAACTACGTAATGCATAGATCAGTTAGGTTGGGCTGCTAGCTAGTAGTGCACAATGTGTAGTTCTAGTGGGCAAGACTGGCACACTACCTCCTAGGATTACACATAGCATAGCTAGGAGCTAGTGTCTGTAGGTTTTGCACAATTCTTGGAGGTAAGGCAGAGCCTTGACCACTAGGAATGCACATTGCATGTTGGGAGAAGCAAGATTTGGACCAAGACAACCCATATCTACCCAAGGGCAACCTAAAAACATGAAGGACTGAATGTGTTTGCAAAGTTGGTGTAGATATGAGTGAATAGGCATGCATGAAATTTAGGTAAGTGCAGAAATAAATCAAATGACAAAACCATGGAGCTCATGAAGAGAGTCATCACAACGATGAATATAAGTGCGTAGATAGTGTTATAAGTGCAACACTAAGGAAATTTAATGCAAAACTCGAAAAAACAATTATACAAGTTAAAACACATTGAAACACGAGCGGTCATTCAATAAAAAAAGGAAAACAACATTCACACAAGATGAGAAATAAAAAGAAATAGAAAAAGTGGCAAAAATCATGAAAATAAAAACTTACCCAGAAAAGTTGTGCCGACTATGCCAAAGGTTCCTAGATGGGTCGGGAATACTAGAGCTCCAAGATCGAATGTGAAGAATGAGATTTGAGGTGTCATTTGAATAAATTTGGAAAACTTAGGGTTTCTAATGCGCATGGCACAAGTCTAGGAGAAAGCAGCACTTGGCGAGGAGTTTCTAAAATCGATTTTGCATTTAACTCCCACTGCTAAAAATAGATCCCTAAAATATAGGGATTCCTTTTCACATTTTTATTTTTTATTTTTTGGGAAAGGCTTCCAGGCATGCAAGGAAGGTTGTGCAGTTATGGGGAGAACCGGGAAACCTACCAGCACATTCGATAAATAGTCACTAAGGGAAAAACTTCTGCATTGTTTCTAGGCTGAGCAACCCTAGTTAGCTGGCCAGCTCTACGCAATTTTCTAGAGCATGGTTGCTTCCCTGCTCTACACATTTCTGGAGAGTAGTGTTGGTGAGCATGATCTACACAATTTTCCAGAGAATAGATGGTTGGACTACTCAACACAATTTTTGAGTGCAGGGTAGTTGTTGGGTTGCTCTACACAATTCCTAAGGGGAAGATAGATTGCCCTCTAGGATTACGCAGTTTTTCCCGACAGCACAAAGACCATATGTGAACCAAGTGGTGGGTCAAATTGTGGTTAGTTGATGGAATAAGTGAACACAAGCTGTTAAGAGACAGATAAAATCAAATAAACACAAGTACCTGATCAGTGCAGGATAAATGCTATTATTTTGAGGAGGGATGCTCCAAAATGAAGTGAAGGAAAAATTTTGGAGGGTGGTTGTAGTCGCTACAATAGGGCTTTGTTGGGGTTCGTTAGGTAGCCCATTCCTTGGGGTCGTAACTTGGTCATATTATCTCCTTTGGCGCATATGATACCTTGTTGGAAAGGTCTCTCTGAGTACTATAGGATTTGTAGTAGGCAATTGACTATGGGTATGGGATTCCTGCAGAACTCAAAAAAAAAAAAACATTTTTAGGGGGTAAAAACTTCTTTAGAAGTTTAGGACCTGAAAAATGCTAAAAATAGTAAATGATGAAATAAACAAGGAAACAAATGAAAATGTCTAGAGGTCTAGGGGGAATAGGTAGGTGGCTAAAAATAGAAATTGATGAAATAAGCAAGGAAACATATGAAGCCAACTGGAGGTTTAGGTGGAATAGGTGGGCAGTCACCAATATCCACCTAGATCATTCCTCCTTCCTTAGGAAGCAATGGTCCCCATTGCGTGTAGAGCCTACATGAGGTGAAGAAATTTCTGTTGAACCTGGTCCCTGGTGAGCAACTTGCCTTGGTGAAGGATTTGGCTTACTTTTACAACTCGTTATAGTTGGATCCTCTGTTGGCGAGTGTTATTTATCTGTGTATCCATGATCTGTTTAGTGTTGGGTTGTTCCATGTAGTCCGGGTTTAGATCTGTTGGTGCGAGTTGTTCTGCAATGTTGGATGTGTGCAACAATGGTGGAAGGTCTGGTTGAAGGAGGTCTACATTGAACACTGGGTGCAGACCAAGGAATGGTACAATGTTGAGCTCGACAGAATTTCCCCCCACAACCTTGGTGATGGTGTATGGAAGATGTCAAAGCGGGCAAAGCTTGTTGTGGGGTCCAATGATGCGCTTCTTCTGCAAATGTAGCCAAACTTTGTTGCCCTTTTGGAACTTTTGTGGAACCTGATGCTAATCATGGAACTTCTTGTACTTAGCGTTGGCTCTGTCCAATATATCGTGGACCTACCAGTAGATGTGTTGAATGTGGCCAATGAAGTTTTTAGCCCTGTCGGCTTCATACTGGAAATGATCCAAATCTGCCTGAATAGTTGCAAATGGTATGGCCACGTCAATGGGACATAATGGATGAAATCTCAGGGATACCTAAAAGGGGTTGTGACCCGCTAAGTTATGGAGAGCTTTATTGTAGAAATTCTAGATATAGGGGAAGCTTTCATCCCATGTGCATGGATGCTTCAATTTGTACATGTAAAGAATGTGTACAATAATCCTATTGATGACCTCTATTTGGCCATCAGTTTGGGGATGGAAACCCCTGGACTTAGTAAGATTGGTATGCAGCATCTACCAGAGACTTGTCCAAAATTCACTCAGGAATATGTTGTGTCAATCTGAGACAATAGACTATGGGATCCCAAAGTGTACCCACACTCACTCAAGGAAGAGTTTAGCAATGGCCTCCACTGTCATACTCTTCTTATAGGGCGCCATAATGGCCATCTAATAGAATCTATCAATGACCATGAAAATGCAGTTGTTGTTGTGCTTAGAAGAAGGAAGGCACAACATGTAATCCATGGATATGGATTCCGAAGGTCGACTAGGAGTAGGAAGAGGAGTATGTATGCCTTGATTCTTGATGGTTTATTTGGAAACAAGGCAGGTAGTGAAAGATTTAATGTACCTCCCAACATCCTGACAAAGTTTCGGCCAATAATAATACTTTTGCAGTACTTCCACTATTTTCTCTACCTCGAAATGTTGATTCACCATCTTGGCACACTCGCTTGAAGGAACAAAGATCTATCCCAGGTGGAATAATCGTGTATCTTGGAGGTGAAAATTTGGAACTTTCTTATCTTCAAGGAGTGTCTGGTATGTGCTGCCAAATTTTGGATCACTCTTGTAAAGATGCAGCCACACCGAAGTCTCGTGCCCATAGGAGTCGAGCATAATGATCAACTCCATGATTGGTGGTCAGATGAGGTAGTCTGCATCATTATTGGTGATTCCCATCTTGTACTTAATGTTCAAGTGCAATTATTTCATGTATGTGGACCATTTCTGATGGCAAACATTCTACAACTTCACTTGTGTCTATATGAACTGCAAGGGGTCTATGGTCTATGTGGATGACCGTTTCCTTCCCCATAATGTAATGCTTCCATTGATGATAGACCTACATAATGGAATACATTTCGTTTTCATAAGTGGGATACTTTCAGATAGTGTCTGAAAGCGTCTCATTGTGATAAGCCACTCGATGCCCCTGGTGAGTAAGAACTGCACCAATAGAACAATCAGATGCTTTTGTCTCAATCTCAAATGGTTGATGCAGGTTTGGTAATGTGAGAACTAGTGTAGATAAGAGTTGATGCTTCAACTTGACAAAAACCTTTTGTTGGGTTTCAGACCAAAAATTCTTTGCTTTCGCTTCGCCCTTGGTGACTTGACTTAATGGCCAAGTGATATGAGAGAACCCCAAGACGAAATTGTGGTAGAAATTCACAAGACCCAAGAAGTTACAGAGGTATATTAGACTGGTTGGGGCTGGCATTTCCCGAATGACTTGTATCCTGGTTGGGTCGACATGAAAACCTTGGTCATCAATGATGTACCCAATATAGTGAACCTGTGTCATGCCGAAAGTGAATTTCTCCAAATTGACACAAAGCTTGTGCTGTCACAGGGTTTAAAGGACCTGTCAAATATGGTGGAGGTGCTCTTCTCAGCTCTGACTGAAGATAAATATGTCATATAAATACACCACCATAAATTCATTGGTGAAGGGTCGAAAGATGTTGTCCATTAATCTCAAGAAGGTTACAGGGGCATTTGTGAACCTGAAATGCATGACCAACCATTTAAGAAGGCCCTCCTTGGATTTGAAGGTAGTCTTCCACACACCGAAGGGTTTCATAGGCTCCATGTAATAACCATACTTCAAGTCAATCTTGGTGAGATATTGCCCCCCCCTCGACATTGTCTAGAAGGTCGTCAATCAATGGGATTGGGTACCTATTCTGAACAATGATCTTGCTCAATGCTCGATAGTCAATACAAAGTCTCCATGCCTTGTCCTTCTTTTGTACTAGTACAATCAAGCTCACATAGGGTGATGAGCTTCGACTGATGTGCCCTCTCTCCAACAACTCCTGAATCTGCCTCTTGATCTCACAGTTCTCTAGAACAGAGCATCGATAGATTAGTTCATTAGGTAGCAGCCTGCCCAGGTTTTGTTATAGGACAAATGACCTCCTAATCAACTCAAAGGAGAAGGAGAAGATGACTGAAAGAATGACCATAGTTGCAGGCCCAGAATCCACACTAACGCTCTCTGTACACTGACAACCTGCTTTATAAAGCTTGTTTACAAGCATAAAGCAGCGTTAGTCACCTGCTAACTCATGTTGTTAGACCAGGGGGTGCATTAGTGAACTTTAGTGATGCTCAAGTGGTTATGCCAATGAATCTGCCATAAAATATCTAGATATTATTTCCCTAAATTTGTGCAAGAAAGGTAGGGAAACTCCAAAAATCAAGATATTTGGAGGAATTATATTCCGGAAACAGAGGCAAATGGGAAAAAGTTGGCAAAAGATGCAGGTTCATGGATTTTATTCAAATGAACTATAGGTGGAGTTGGGAAGCCCTAATTCAATTACCATTTAAGTAGCCAGAGGGCCATTGCACAAGGCTCTGAGCATTTAGAAGGATAGTACATGGTGTTGTTGTGATATTGTCATATTCTTGAAGGAGCTAGCTGAAAGAAGGAGAGAGAGAGAGGAAGAAGGGATAAGGAAGTCTGATACAATAGGGTTGTTGTAATCACTCTTCTGACTATAGGACTACATTTGTGTTCCACTACTCAAAGTGTTGGTGATATTGTGCATTTATTTGTTCATTCTTATGTTTGTTGTGTTGAGTAGATAAGTTACACATTTATACATGTTTGTTACATATTCTTTCATTATTTGTCAGATGTATATGCTGTGATTGGTTTGCTTCGTTCTTTCGTGCAGGAATCGTCTTGGAGCCAGTTAAGAGGAGTTCTTCTTATCACACTGAGATCCCCAAGCGAATCTAGAAAGAAACAAAGGTGATATTTTCTCCATATCCTATCAATATATGTTAGATATATGAACATGTTTGTAACAGGTACCTTTCGCAGATAACCTTACGGTCTGTCGGGGAAGAATTTCGAGGGTAGTTTTCATCCCATGCATTTTACCCCATGGCAGAACTGGCGACTCCACTGGGGATTATACATTTAGTTCCCAGTTATCTAGACTCCTCTCAGATCTCTTCTCTCTTCTATGATTTTCCTGCTTCTTCATATCCTTCTCTGATCCACCACCTAGCTTGTTGCATCCTGCAAAGTTGCTTTCTCTTCAGAAACCGATCCCAAAATCCCACTTTTTGAGCTCTTTCCCTCACTAATGTAGGTTGCTGGTCCACACAAAGCTTTATAAAGCTCTTTGATTGTGCACAGGGAGCGTTAGTGGCCAAACTAAAGCTCTGTTTACACATAGACAAAGCGTTAGTGACCCATTTCCATTTTTTTCAAGAGATTTTGTAGACCAAAAGGGGGGGAAAATTGTCCCAAGGGCTAAATTAGGATCTGCAACAGTATCATGCTAAAAAATTTGGTGTCTTAAAATTTATTTTTTAAGAAAATGCTTTAGTTTTTCTCTCATAAAAGAAATTTTTGTTGAAAGAAAAACTGATAAACTGAACATCTCCTTCTGTCGAAATAGTTGTAGGCTGCTTTGTTTTGGTTCAATAGTTGTTAGGGAATATTGAGAAAAGGAACTTTTGGTTATGCAAAGTGTTGAATGACTTTAGATGCACTAGAGAATACATGAATATGTGAAATAATACATGTGTAGAATAAGACTTGTTTGCATAAGAAATTGAAAAAAAAATTCAAAGCATAGTTCTGCACGGTTTATCGAGTCGAGAGTCTCATCATATTAATATGTCAACACCCCCTCTGAAGACAAATAAGAAAGTACACTAAAATTTATAGTAAAATCAATCAGATGCTCTTTTTTAGAGCAAACCAACATTAGATAGATTAGGACCTTTGGTTAAGAGAGTGAGCCAAATACCCAAGGTTGCAAATCAAACTAGTGTCGTTAAAGAGTGAAAAATCCTTCTGCACTCATATTGCCAAGACCACTCCACTCACACTGGAGTGAAATATGAGACAACATTGGATTGTAATTGAAGGTAGCATGCCTTCTTTTACAACTCCTTTGGGCATTCTGTGTAATGGGGGTCCCTTCAGGGATTTCGGAATTGAGTCGGGGACTCAGGTATCCTGCCCACACAGCGTGCTGTCTATGACTATGTCCCCCCTGGTAATGTATGTGATTTGAGGTATCTCTAGTGGCCAATACTTCTAGGTAGTTACCTAAGGTGACTGGGACAGGCTGTCCTGGTACCTCAAACGGATGGACCTACATTGTCTTCATTCTTTTGGGAGGGTGCTCATCTTCACGAGAGTACTTGGCCCCTCAATCTGAGGTTCGGGTGAAGCTCAAAAGTAACTGTAACCATAAATTTGGCCATCCTTCTCTGTTATTCATTGAGAGACTGGGTTTCATCTCCAGTAATTAGTGTTCATCAGACAAGGTAATTTCACTTTGTTTGTTGATTGTCATTTTTAGCGTATTTTTTCTTTTTAGGTACCTATGTGCTATCGTTTTTGAGACTTAAAGAATATCACCTTAAAATTTATCTAATAAAATTTACCAGTCATTGTGGCTACATCTGGCCCACACTGTCAAACTAGATGGTTGTTAGGACTTCCTCCACTCACTATGGAGGATCTACCGAGATCCACTAACTCAGATTCCTCATATTTGATTAATCAGTCTCCTAAATCCCGTACGGGATCGTTCTGGACAACTGATGATTCTGATTTGCCAGAGGAGTTCTTTATGGAAGGATTTCTTCCTCATTTTAACACTCCCCTTACAAATCTATCAGATCCTGTTATTGACCCCATCATACCAGTCCTTCACTCTTCACTGGGAGGAACTCTCCCATCTATTTAGTCGACACCTCAAGGTTTATGGAATTATAGAGACATTGTGAGTCCTCTACCACTTCCCCCAGTTGATGGTCATCATAGCACCCGTAATGTGGAACCCCGCAATCCCGTTTGTCCTAGGTACTGCAACTCACATAACACCCTCTATTAGTGGAACCTAGCAGATGCCAGGTTCCAGTCCTATGGTGCATCAAAGCAAAACTTCAACTAGTGCCACATACAGTGCTCCATATAACACTCAATGTGGCACTATGGGCATGGTTCTAATTTACGAAAACCTAAGTCGGATGCCAATGTACAGTTATAACCCCCAAATTCAAACATCTGGGGTGGTTCCCAATATGCACGTGGTGGCGGGGAATCTCACAGTCCCCCCGCCATTCTCAGGCATGCATGGATAGTCGCTAATTGACATGAATTTTCCCTCTGTCAATCAAAGCCATATGGTTAGTTAAGTGTCGATTGGGAATCGATAAAGGATTCCAACCCAAACCATGGGGGCACCCTACTCACACACTCAGATGAGTCAAGGGAGCACCACTTATACTGAGGGCAACTTCATACCCTAGTATCAAAATCCTCATGGTAATCCACTTTACAACACCATACCGCAAAGCAAATGCTACAACATGCAGCCCATGTACACCATGGGGAACTAAATGATGGGAGAAGTGCAGAGTTCCTCAGGTCATCCATCTTCACAATGGTCCGAGTTGGGGGCACCCAAAAATTTGCCTTTTTTGGCAACATTGGATATCCCCAACTTATAAAAGTTGAAAAACGATCCCATCTACCATAACCTACAATGGTCGTCGATCCCGCATAAAATACCGATGGACATTCCTAAGTTTGATGGAAAACAAGGGGAGGATTCGGGCACTCACGTCACCACCTACCATCTATGGTGTGTTTCTAACTCTATGGTGGATGACAATGTCCGATTGCATCTTTTTCCCTGCACCCTCACTGGCAATGCTGCAAAGTGTTATATTGAGTTACCATGTGCATCAATGAATACCTTTGATGCTTTAGTGATGGAGTTTCTGAAGCACTTTTAGTTAACTATATGCTATGAGATAGGGACGAAACTCCTCACTTCATTTCGTCAGGATACCTCCACCCACATATCTGATCATATCCATGAATGGAAACGTAGGTGGAGGTTAGTCAAAGGCCGCATCCCTGATTCAGACTTGTTCTGTAAGTAGCTACTCCCACAGATCGCTAGAGATGTCGCTCTAGGTGGTACAGTCACAGAGGACCAATCCATATGTCATGCCCAGCACTTGGATTTAATTTATTCACAATCTGGCACTGTCTATGACAATATCCCCTATGCTCCCAGTAACCCCAATCCTCCCACCACTTAGCGCCTTGGAGCGCATGCCAATGGGATCGTCGGCTCAACCTCAATAGGCATTATAAAACAACTCAGTGGGTCCATTGCCAAGTTGGCAGTGGACCCCTCTACCAAATCGACTGCTCTTCCTGCCACTGCGATTAACTATGTGTAGTCTACACAGAAATCCAATAGCAAGAACAAGAAGAAACAGAACAAGACCGCTCCTTCTGAGGATAAGTCATCTAGGTAGCCCAACCCGAAATAGAAGGTTGTTGTGCCTATTGATATGGAAAAGGATAAAGGCACCAACTATTCGTGCAAACTCTGTCTTGAAGATCACGTAACCTGGCGTTGTCCGCATCTTCAAGAATGCATGGATTACCTTACCAAGAAAGATTTTGGTAAGACACCTGTGGTCCTTAGAAATCCTTTTCCTAATCAACAACAGCAACATCTCGTTGCCAACCAAATGCCACCCACGTCAAGGGGCAGCGATGGTTCGCAACAACCTTCAGCTGGTGAAGGAAGTTCTACCGTTTACACATTTGAAATGGTAGAACTAACAACCAGAGCCAAATCATATGAAGCTCCTGTCGCTCCGGCAGCAGAATCATCCGTAGGTCAAAACCCATCACCGCCCAACGATTTGCGAATCGAAAGGCTGGTTGAGGACCTTGTAATTCGACCCCCCAAGGGGGCACTTCGATGCACAATGCACAACACATCTGCACGTGCCGCCCAACACTACAACATTGTAGAGGATTTGGCGCAAGCGCCATTGGCCATGTCGGTGCTCGAAGTATTACAAACATGCCCCAACCAAAGGAAAGCTTTGCTTTCAACTATCGAGGATATTTACCCTGCGGACTCCATGCTTTCCATTTTTGACATGGACAAGTGTAAACCTCCCTTTTCCCACTAGCTTGCATTTCAGGTGCATATCACTTCGAAAGGTAAAGGTATACACCGAATTGTCATCGACGAAGGTGCTTCGACCTGCGTCATGTCAGCTTCATGTTGGCTCACCTTGGGTTCCCCAACCCTCTCCCCGCCGTCAAAATCCCTTAAAGCTTTCAACAGGCACACCTTTGTCCCAAAAGGATACTTAGCCAATTTTCCCATCACTTTGGTTGGGAAAACAATAACAGTGGATGTAGAAGTCATGGACAAGAGAGTCAACTATAATCTGTTGCTAGGTCGTGGTTGGACATATGCCATGATGACTATCGTATCCACTGTCTTTCGTATCATCCTATTTCCTTTGGATGGAAAGGTCATAACAGTGGATCGGTTGTCTTTCTGCACCTACGATTATTCACCATTACCAAACGGCTCCATACCCCTAGCAGGAGGTGTAACTGACAGTTTTGTCAGTATAGGTACCGGTTTGTTGAAGGCTTCCTCCCTGAAGGGTTGTTTTCCTCTTCCGTTGTCGTAGGTTCCACAATCGGTCAACATGCTTTCATCAATTCCTCATGAGCCGACCGATCCCTAGATCCTAATGGTGCATTCAGACCTTGACACATTCGGAGACCAGATGCCATTGTCAGTAGCTGAATCAGCCTACCAAGGCATTCAATCAACATCCACATCTCCAGTCAGGTTGGCTATCGCTGACCATACCACCCCCCTTCCCATAACTGCTCTTCCTTTAGATCCATGCGATCAACTCCCCTCAACAAATGAAGCCATTAGAGAAATCATGAGTTTTGGAGAGAAACATTGGGAGGAATGGAATATTCAGGGTTCGAAATATGATTCGGACATGATGCCACTTCAAGTCCTATCCTCTAACACAAAAAAAATCATTTCCCCACCCTATACAAGCATTCAAACTTTTGGGTTGGATGAAAATATGGACGACACTTCTAGGTCAATGCCCATAAATATTTTAGTCACGATAGGCACCATGGAAAATACCCAAATGAGCACAGATTGCAGTTCTGAGAAAATTGCAAACTCCACCTACCCACATGAGGAATTCCATGAAGAATTTGTTTGGTCTCAGGAGGAAATGCCTGACTTTAACCCATCATTTGTCACGCATGAGATCCAACTTTACGACGAAGCAAAATGGAATGGGTGGCCACTTCCTTCCCTCGATATAGCCATTGAAACCATACTTGGTTGTACGACCAAAGACGAATGCCTACTATACCTCAAACAACTGGATAAAACCTGTAGAGCTGCTAATTTAGCACTCGCACCTCACAAGGAGCAGGTACAAGCCAGATTTGCACAAGTGGTTAGGTTTTCTTATTTCCAAGAGGGTGAATTCATATCACTCTATCATCCAAAAGATAATCTCTTGGAGGCATGCATGCTTCGACCCATTTGACTAGGTCCCTATGTCATAACTAAAGTCCTCTCAAAAGGGGCATATGAATTACAGGACTAGGAAGGAGTCCCGCTCAAGGAGCCTAGGAATGGGCTCTACTTAAAGAAGTATTATGCCTAGTATGGCACCAAGCATATACTTTGGAAATAGAGCATTGTTAGGGATATTTTATTTCTCTTTAAAAAATATAAACATCCCCGAGCTTTTGTCCTTGCGCTCGTTAAATCTATGTAACGATAAATAGAGCACTTTTGGGGACATTTTATTGCTCTTTAAAAAATATAAACACCTCCTATTTTTTGTGGTAGAGTCACAACCTGTAAATAATTTTTTTGGGATATTTCATCGCTCTTTAAACAATACAAACATCCCCGATTTTTTCATCCTTTGCACTCATTAAACATATGCAAATGATGCTCTGAGCACCTCTTTTTTGATCTAGTTCCAGCTCATAAGCTGAAAAAGGCCAACGGAGCATCCTTTTTAGGCACTTTTTTCTCGCTCTTTAAACTGAAAAAATCCTGGAGCTGTATCTTGCTGCTCATTAAACATGCTAAAGATGACCTGAGCATTCTTTCAGGTAGTTTTTTCAAGCTCATTAAAAAATGAAAAATCTTGAGTTTTTGTTACCGAGCTCGTTAAAGTGTGACGAAAAAACACGAGTTTAGTCTGCCACCTCGTACTCATAACAAAATGAGGTAGACATCTATTGGAAAAAGGTTTCTCTTTATCCAGGTCTAGTAGATTAAATATGGAAAAGTAACTGATACGAGTATACTATTAACCTTTGGTCGCACCTGTTTAATAACTATGAAAAAGGGACCACCATGGAGTCTCTCTTTACGATCTTTTTAGACTCTTTAAAGATGAAAAGATCATCAAGTTGTCTAGTCTGGACTCTTTAAATACACAGATAAGATATAGAGTTGTTCTTTTTACGATACTTTCAGACTCTTAAAAGACGAAAAAATCGATGAGCTTTCCTGTCTGGACTCATTAAACTAATCAGATAGGGCAAAGAGTCGTTCTTTTTGTGATCCTTTTCAGACTCTTTAAACATGAAAAGATCGATGATTTTACCTATCTGGACTCATTAAAAATCAGATGGGGAAAAAGGTGGAAATACAACCGTATCCTGAAGCATGATTTGGCAACAAAAGTTCCCTTGAACATGGCACTCCCTCAGATAAACCATCATTTTGATAGCCTCTCAATATGAACGCTACCAACCTATGAGTTTTTAGTCTATATACCCTGATGCCATTGCATCTCCATATCTTAAACACTCTGTAGTGTTCATGAGTCTAGTGTTGTCTTGTTAAAATCGTTGTCGTGCCTTCTATTGTTTAAGGGTCCCTACTTGTTTCCTCGATCAACTGACCCTACATATCCTTTTATCATGCCCTCCATTTTTTATACCCAAAAGCTCAAAATATTCTTCAGAAAACAAAATCATCCTTTTCCAGTTTTGTGTCGATTGATGTAGGACACGTCATTGCCTACCTTTCGACTGGTTCCTTCCTATTGACTTCAACACTCTATCTAGGAAGATAACCTAGAAACACATTCAATGCCTTAGTGCTTGCAGACATTAGTGGCAGGTTACCTTGTGCTTGATCACGGGTATTCATCATTGGCTCTTGTTTAAGTGATTCTACGAGTGTTCGACGACAAAAAATCTTTCACACTCGCTAGTTTGCACTGTGCATCTTGGAGACCATCACCATTATCGGTGGCCTTCCTTGCATCTGTTAACAGTCTCCATTATTGGTTGGTAATCAAATGATTTCGTGCATGTTCGATGTCAACTCATTTTATCACCTGTACTGATCTATGCTATTCGGTGAAGCAGCAATCAAGACCTTGGGTAGAGGCTTGCATCGTTCAGCCTTGTTTCCTCTCCCAAACTGCGATATTGTTCTTTGAAGACAGCCATTTCAGGATAATCTATTTTGACACTGGATAGGCCCTCTGCCAGGTTGGCGACCAGCATTGTTATATCTCTGAGGAGAAAGTTACTCTAACATAGCTACTAAGCATGGGAATGCCTGACTCAGGACATGATTTTAGCAGTTCATATATATGTACTTTTGTTGTATCAGGTTTTCCTTATTTCCCGACACTTCTCTCTCTCTACAAATATTTCGACAGGAAATTACAGTATTTTCATAAAGTATTTTGGCCATCATCTCTGCCTCTGATCTCATACTTTAGGGGGCATCTGTTATAGGACAAATTGACCTCCCAATCAACTCAAAGGAGAAGGACAATATGACTGAAAGAATGACCACAATTGTAGGCCCAGAATCCACACTAACGCTCTCTGTACACTAACAACCTACTTTATAAAGCTTGTTTACAAGCATAAAGGAGCGTTAGTCACTTGCTAACTCATGTTGTTAGACCTGGGGGAGCGTTAGTGAACTTTAGTGATTCTCAAGTGGTTATGCCAATGAATCTGCCATTAAATATCTAGACATTATTTCCCTAAATTTGTGCAAGCGAAGTAGGGAAACTCCAAAAATCAAGATATTTGGAGGAACTCTATTCCAAAAGCAAAGGCAAATGGGAAAAAGCTGGTGAAAGAGGCAGGCATGGCTTTTACCGAAATGAACTACAGGTGGAGTTGGGAAGCCCTAATTCGATTGCTATTTAAGCAACAAGATGGCCATTGCAGAAGGGTCAGAGCATTTAGAAGGATAGTACATGGTGCTGTTGTGATATTGTCATATTCTTGAAGGAGCTAGCTGAAAGAAGGAGAGAGAGAGAGGAAGAAGGGATAAGGAAGGCTGATACAACAGGGTTGTTGTAATCACTCTTCTGAATATAGGACTGCGGTTGTGTTCCACTACTCAAAGTGTTGGTGATATTGTGCATTTATTTGTTCATTCTTATGCTTGTTGTGTTGAGTAGATAAGTTACACATTTATACATGTTTGTTATGGATTCTTTCATTAATTGTCAGAAGTATATGCTGTGATTGGTTTGCTTCGTTCTTTTGTGCAAGAATCGTCTTGGAGCCGGTCAGGAGGATTTCTTCTTACTGCACGAAGATCCCCAGGCATATCTAGAAAGAACCAAAGGTGATCTTTTCTCCATATCCTATCAATATATGTTAGATAGATGAACATGTGTGTAACAGGTACCTTTTGCAGATAACCTTACGGTCTGTCGGAAGTCCCGGGAAGACTTTTGAGGGTAGTTTTCATCCTGTGCATTTTACCCCATAGCAGGGTTAGATCGATGGAGTGCTTGAATTGAAAATGCAGAGGTACCCCTATAGATGATGCAAAAATGTCCCTATATTTCTCTATGACCTTGTCCATATACTTTTGTTGTGAGGAGGAGCCCTATCTGGAAGTCGTGGCCACAACCTTCTTCTTTCCCTAAGGGTGAATCATAAGGAAAAAAAATTCTTGGTATGTGAAATTATCTTACTGCATTTCTTTATAATGATCAAAGAGGTGTCGGTAGGAGAGGCTAACTTTGATATCCTTTTGAACTTATTTCCGAAAGTAATAATCATAGTGAGGTCTAGACTCATATACAACATGCTGCTTCCATGAGTATGGTTTTCCTAATAATACATCATGAACTTCAAGAGGAGAAACATCACAATGTACCTCATCCATGAAGGGATTGATGTTGTAGGGGAGGTGACACTGCTTCCTGACGCGGATATCAAATCCTTGATGAAGCCACCCAATAGTGTACGGTTGCGGATGTAATGTCATTAGTAGGCCCAACTAGTTCACGACCACTGATGAAATGAGGTTATTTTGGCTCTCGATGTCGAAAATGAATTGAAGAGGAGAACCCTTTGCCCACGTCTATCAGTGGAAGAGGCATACCCCCTCCTCTAGATATTCATATCATTCTTTTGGATCTTGGTGGTGGCCATGGTGGCATGGGGCTCAACATTAATGATCTACTTCCATTTTTCATTCCCCTTATCGGGTTCTGACTCAGAGTCAGAACACACATCTGATTTAGAAGCCTTTAGCTTGGCCACCAGTGACTATTTGGCTTGACACTCACTTGTGTTGTGAGTGGATCTCTTATGGAACTCACACCACTTTCCATGTTCTTCATTGTCTTCAGGGTGTTTCTATTTTCATGCGACTTTGATAGGTTTTCATGGGTTGTCCCTCCTTGGATTTGGGCTTTTCTTTGTGGTTTGGAGATGAATTTTCCTTGCTTCAAATTCATAGATCTAAAGTATCTCTTCTTCTGTTTAAACTTCTGCTCAATCTCGATAGCGTATCAGTATGTCGTGCCGAGCAAGGAGATATTCAGGCACTCCATTGCATCCTCGATTTAATTGTGTATGTAGTTGCAGTACTTGACTACCAAATGTCGCTCACAATGTTTAATGCAAAATTTTGTATGGAGGGTACGGAAAACATTTCTGAACTCTGGCACATCTTGGTCCCTTCCTTGCTATAGCATGGTCCACTTTATGTATTTACCCTTGTATCCGCTTAGAGGGTAATATTTTTCCTTGATGGCATATCAAAAATAATCCCAAGTGGGTGCGGCTAAAAACAATGAGGATTCCCTCTTGTCCTTTTGTTCACAGTACGTTTCCCACCACTCCTTGATGTGTGGGGCTGATTTTAGAAGTTCAAAAGTAATCTTTTCCTGATTGGAATAGTCAAGAACTAAAAAATATCCTTCGAATAGATTTAACCATTTACATACGATGTTTGCACCTATTTGGCCCTAAAATATGGGAATGTCAAAGTTAACTTGTACCTTAAAAGGAGTGGTGCCTCTAAAGTGGCTACTCAATGAATATGCATCACCTTTGGGTAGTTGTCGAAGGATCTAGGAAAATTTATCCATCATCGTGTTGCCCTGTCGCTTTAGGGATTCCTCGAGAAATATTTTGATAGGATCCGTTGCCCCTTCATCTTTCTTTTCTTCTACCATTGGAGGCCGTCTGAGTTTGCAAGGCTAGTAATGTAAAGTTTCAATGAGATCCAGCCCTAACTACTTATACCCTAAGCTCACTGGCGACATGCAAAGAAAAACAGAGAAAGAGCAGACTACTCTGATACCATTGACCCAAACTTAAACAGGAACACAACTAATGACAAATATAACCATAAATATAGAGTAAATAACACTTCATTTAATTAATATCAGAATATTGAAATATGCTTAGAAACAGAATGGAAATAAACTAGCTTGTGTGATGGTAGCTTATCTCTGAGAAGAGATGTAGTGGCTACATGCTTCTGAATTGTGTTACAATGAAGCTCTAGGGCCTATTTATTATTGAACAACAAGGTAAAACCTTAAACACACTATAATAAAAAAGGTCATTCATGAGGGTCATGCCTATGATGGACCTTTAAGGTCTGTAACCAATGTCGCATATGGTGAAGGTATTTAAAAAAGTGTTGTTGTAAGTATATATAGTGATGGTCCTTTAAGGTTTGTCACCAAACCTATTTTCAAAGGCAATTTTGGTGAGGGTCGTTAAAGGCCCATCACTAATTCTCTGTTTGGTGACACTTTTGGTGAGGGTCATTAAAGGCCCATCACTATTTCTCTCTTTGGTCACACTTCTAGTGACAATATTTTATTGACCCTCACCAATGATCTTTTTGGTTACTTTTGGTAACGATCAAAAAATGTTCATCATCATTGATTATTCCAATGAGTTTTTGATGATGCTCCATGCTTGTGATGGACCTTTAAGGTCCGTCATCAATGTTGTGTATGGTGACGGTGTTTAAAAAATGTTGTTGTAAGTGTATATAGTGATGGTCCTTTAAGGTTTGTCACCAAAGCCATTTTCAATGACACTTTTGGTGAGGGTCGTTAAAGGCCCGTCACGAATTCTCTCTTTGGTGACACTTTTGGTGAGGGTCATTAAAGGCACAACACTAATTCTCACTTTGGTGACACTTCTAGTGACAATATTTTATTGACCCTCACCAATGCTCTTTTTGGTTACTTTTGGTGACAATAAAAAAATGTTCGTCATCATTGATCATTCCAATGAGTTTTTGATGATGTTGTGTACCTATTACTATATTTTTTGTCAAAAGATAATGATTTAAGACCATTGTTGTGGAGTCTTTTTCATTATGTGTCCAAGGTCAAGTGGTTATAGTTATTCAATTTGTCAATAAGTAATTAGTGTGTATCATTCCCCTCAAGTCATAAGAATATAGCTTTGCTATGATTCAACACATGAACTAGGAAAAATAATATTATGCAAAGTGGACAATAAAAACAACACCGTAAAATTAAATCAAACCATCAGAACACAAAAAATTCTGGCATGTGTTAGCACACCTTCTCATTCCTTAGAATTCCCTATCACTCCTTATTTATCATGCCATCACAACTACCCTTACAGTTTTTGCAATAAGGAACCCAAAAAAATCCTACGTCAACTATAACAACAACTTAACTATAGCAAGAGCTTGACCAAGTTACAATTGCATTGAAATTTTAGAACAAGTGAGTATCTATGTCAACCAAGCTGTAAAAAAAGCATAGAGAATGAGAGAACCACACAAAATAGTGGTGTGTGTACGGAAGCTTAGACAATGATGAGGTCAAGTTCCAAAGATGCAAACCCTGTACTTCAAAACACAACATTTTATGGAGTGGTAGAGGAAATAATTACATTGGACTGTTTTTGTATGGAGTACACATTGTTCAAATGTAATTGGATTGATGTATACAATAAGAGAGGGATCAAAACTGATGATTTGGGTTTTACAATGGTGAATATGAAGAAATGCTTAAGTCAATCATTGGCAAGATGATCCATTTATTCTAGCATCGCAAGCTAAACAAGTATTCTATGTACAAGATCCAATTGAGACTGACTGGTATGTAGTGTTAACATGTCCTCCAAAAGGATTGAGAAATAATGCATCATATGAACCCGAGTATATTGCAGATTTGTAATAGGTTGTAGACTTTCCAGAAACAAAATGTGTAAGTGAAGAACATATTGATGATGTCGATGTTAAGGTTGACGTGAACATGGAATATGTTTGTTTAGATTGTGAAGGAATAAGGTTGAATATTAAGAAATAAAAGATATTGATTTTGCTATTTTGTTTTGAGAACTCCAAAATTGATATTTGGTTATAATGAGAGATTCATTTGTTTCTTATCTATAAAATGTTTTAGACCTGTTTAGTAGATCCATTTATAGTCCCTGCCTATGACATAGACTAATTTTTATAGCTTGCACCATTAATATTGTCAAATTGAACACATAAAAAAATTATGTGAGTGATCTGATAATCACCCTATGAGTGATCTCAGTTAAGAATTATAGAATAGAGGTATTACAAACTCATGTGCTAGTGTGTGTGTCTAGGTTATTTAAGCAACGGATCGATCAGATTGCATATACATAGACACTTGAAAAGGAAGACAACAGAGAAATACAGTAAGCAAATATAAGAACACAAGAAATTAATAAGGAGTTCACCCTATCCTCCAGGGCTACATCTTCGGTCCAACTTTCAGTGGTGGCCTTCTTTTATTGTGTCTTAAAGCAAAGATTTACAAAGAAGTAGCTCAATATGAGTCTCCTATCATAGGATAGCTTGGCAGGGTGTCCCTTGGATTCCCCAAGCCACTGGAGTACACAGATTCACGACCTTACCATCTTTCTGACCTCTCGGGTCTACAATGGAAGGAGCCCAATGTGGTGCTCGGTCTTAATAGATCCCCTTCAGGGATGGCTCGAATTCCTCAAGCCCTCTAGTGCTCTATGCTACCTTTGGTCAGCTCGGCCCTTTGTCTTCTTTCTACTTTTTTCTTTCTTTGTTCTTCCATGTGTGTGGGTGTGTCCCGTCTTTCTAGTCCTGACTGATCCCCTTCAGCTGGTCTGTGCATGGCTTCAAAGCCACTCGAGCTCATGGCTGTTTGATTCCTCTTCCAACTCCATCGGATCACCTACTACAGCTTCACTTGGAGTTCCCTATCTTGGTGTCATCATCAAACTCACGGGGAGCGACCACTTGACCTCCTGCAAATTGCGCCATCTTGCCTCGTCGGTTCGTTTCTTCGGTTACATTATGGAATGAGTCAATTTCCACCTTGGAGGTTAAAGTGGACCTCAAGTTCTTCTAAATCATCACTTAATCCCTCTTTAAATCTAGTTTTATCATCGGGCGCGATCTCAGCTGTTAGATCTGGAGCCCGCTAGATCCAACACCATTCGCTTGTTTCGCGCAGTTGATTTGCTCGACCGTTAGCATGCGATGAGTTGTTTTCTCTCTCCCCCGCTTGCCACGCATCGAGCGCTAAGTAGAATCGCTCCATTTTTGCCAAAACTGCTTACTACCCAGGGATGCCCCCGATCAATACCACCAGTTTTTGGAGCGCGGGTCCTGCCTTTGCCTTTAGCCTTTCTTTCCCACGTTTTTCCCGGCTCTCATGCAACCGAGCGCTCAGGGCTTCCCCATTTTGAGGGTTTTGCCCAGTGATGCATGATTAGCGCTAAGTGCTAATCGCGCATCAAAAACTCCCTCCGTTTCCTAATCTGGGCCTCCCAGGGGCTAATTTCACCTCCCGCGCAGTCTCATCGGTCAGCACGCTTTGACCAAGGTCATCGTCGTTCCACACTGGCTGCCAAATGCCACCGGTTTAGAGGTGTTCTTGATCGCTGTTCTAAATTCTTTGAAGTCTACCTCACTTGGTACAACCATGGTTCTGTTGATCATTATTTATGGATCCAATTTAGATCACAGCCTTCCCACTGAAAAGCTTTTGGACCACCAAAAGTTGGCTTTCTTTCAAGCATCGACTAAGTGAGGGTACTACTGTCTCACTTGCCCAATCTCAATCCACTTTGCACTACTCGGTTTTGAACCTTTGAGTCCAATTCTAAGGTACTCAATATCTCCTAAGCACATTGTCCTCACCTTCTTGTCCAAGACTGTGTCTTCTTGCAATTCATTCAGATATTCAGGTAGCAAGTCATCAATAGAAGGAAATTGAATTTGCTCTTCAGGATCCTCAATCATCGAAGGTTGAAACAATCTCAAGCAATCTGCATTTATGACTGAGTAGATGTGCATGTAAGCTGGTAGATCAAGGCGAAAAGCATTTTCACCAATCTTCTCAAGTATCTTGAAGGGTCCATACCTGATAGGCTTTAGCTTTTTTATCTTCACTTTGCATCCTGTCCTTGCTGATATACACCCAGACTTGGTCACCAACTTGAAAACAATGCTCCACCTGATGCTTATCATGCCTTGCCTTGTATTTGGCTTGGCTCTTTTCCAGTTGTTCTTGTACTGCCTGGTGGATCTCTTGGATCTGTTCAATGAACCCAGTTTCCTTGTCCACATCACTGTGTCTATCAACCGTGGTATCTTTACCAAAGACAAAATCCAAAGGAGACCATGGTGTGAAACCAAAACAGGTTTCAAAAGGAGATCACCGTGTAGAATAATGTTTTTCTCTGTTGTAAGCATGCTGCACATAACACAAGTGTTCATTCCAAAGCTTAGGATGTTTGCTGCAATATCCTCTGAGTAGCTGGATCATTGTCCTGTTAACTACTTCTGTCTAGCCATCAGTTTGTGGATGAAAAGCTGTGCTTTTCTTCAGTTGGGTGTCCATCAGCTCCCACAGACTTGACCAAAACTTCCCCACAAATCGGGTGTCTTGATCAGATACAATAGAAGTGGGTAATCTAAAATGAACCCATACATGTTCAAAGAATAGTTTTGCAGTTTGTTCAGCTATAATCTGCTTATTACAAGGTATCAAAATGCACATTTTGCTGAACCTATCCACAACCACATACAAATAATCATGACCTTTTCTAGACTTAGGCAGTCCCCCAACAAAATCCATGGAAACACTTTCCCAAGGGTGAGAAGGAACTGGTAATGGAGTGTACAGGCCTAGTTTTCTATTACTGGGCTTGCTTTTGGCACACATGGTACACCCTCTCACATATCTAGAAACTGTCTCATTCATTTTTGGCCAATAACAAAATCTTTGCAGCTGTAAAACTGTTTTACTTACCCCTAAATGACCTGATATCAGAGAAGTGTGTGCCTCTCTAATTATCTTTACTCTCTCTGTTTGTGGAATGCAGAGTTTCCCACAATGATATAAGAGTCACTCCTTCACATGATAATCCAATTCTTCTACCTTTTTGCCTTGACTCAAAGTTGCATATACATCTTTAAAGTCTATATCTTGAGCATATTGTTCAATGTAGCTTTCATGTAATACAGAATTATGCTTAAGTATAGCAGATGCATTTATAATGGGTCTAGATAACATGTCTGCAACTTTGTTATGTATGCCCTTTTTATATCTGATGACCAAATGAAACTATTGTAGAAAACCCATCCACTTCTAATGTCTTGTTTGCTGCAACTTAGTTTGGGAGTGTAGATTTTGAAGTGGTTGATGATCATTATGTATTACTGTCTCTTTGCCCATTAAATAATGTTTCCACTTTTTCACACTCTGAACTAATGCATACAATTCTTTATCATATGTAGGATAGTTAACTACTACAGAATTAAAAGTCTTATAATGATAACATATGGGTTTACCGTGCTGTGTCAACACTGCTCCCATGGCATAGTCAGTGGCATCTGTTTGGATCTCAAATGGTCTTTGTAGATCAGGTAGTGCTATTACAGGTGTTGTACTAATTTTTTGTTTCAAGGTGTCGAAGGCTTTCTGATGTTTTCCTCCCCACTGAAACACCTTGTTCAATCTTGTCAAAGCATGTAACAGAGCTGAAATTGAGGAAAAGTTAGAGATGAACTTCCTCCAATATTGTGTTGTTCCTAAGAAGCCTCTCACTTCTGTAGTAGACTTGGGTTTAGGCCAGTTTACAATGACTACCACTTTATAGGGATCTATTTTCAATTCACCACCCCCTACTATATGTCCCAGATAATTTAGAGATGTTTTGCCAAATTCACATTTGGAGAGTTTAACATAAAGTTTTTCTTTCTTCAAAACATCTAATGTCTGCTTAACATGCTTTAAGTTTTCCTCCCACGTTTTACTAATAATCAGAATGTCATCCAGATATACAATAACAAAATCATCAAGAAAAGGTCTGAGTACATCATTCATTAATCTCATGAAAGTAGCAGGGGCATTGGTCAAGCAAAATGGCATAACCAGTCACTCATACAATCCCTGCTTTGTCTTGAAAGTAGTCTTCCATGCATATTGCTCTACAACCTTGACCTGATGGTATCCACTGTGCAAATCCAGCTTAGTGAAATAAATAACTTCCTTCAATTGATATAAAAGATCATCTATGCGAGGAAGGGGATAACGATTTTTAATTGTTATCTTATTCAATGCTTGGTAGTCAATGCACATTCTCCATGAGCCATCTTTCTTTCTCACCAAAATGATTGGTGACCCACATGGTGATGTGCTAGGCCTGATGAACCCCTTCTCGAACAACTCCTACACCCGCTTCATGATTTTGAGCATTCTCTAAAGCAGAAAACATGTACATTCTAATGTTAAGCAACAAACATCTTGCTACAAAATAATATCATGTACTATTTCCTTTTTGGGTGGTAGACCTTTAGGTTCTTGAAACAGAACATCATACTCTGAAACAATCTTTTCTATATTAGCTTGCTGCTTAGCATTACAGCCCTCAAATACATTGGTTTTATCAGGTTTCTTTTCCTTTAAAACCATTAGTGAGAATTGTTTGCATGAATTTATCATTATTTTCATCTGTCCTGAGTTTATGAGAGTATAATTATTCTTGAGCTTATGAGATCTTACAAAGTATTCGATTCCATCTTTAACAAGTAGATACTTGTTCTCAGCTCTATAGAAAATGGATTTTCTATCATACAAGGACTCCCTAAAACAATTCCACATATATCCAAAGGAATTCTGTCTAACTCAACCTCATCTACAAATGCTGACCCAAAAGAAAACTTGAGTTTGCACTGTCTACTCACTTGTAGTTGTGCTTTATCATTCAACCATCCTAATGGTATCGTTTCTTATGAGGTGTAGTTGCTAATCCCAATTTTTTTACAATCACTTCAGAAATCAAATTTACTTGTGAGCCACTATCAAACAAAGTATCAATCTTTTGATATTTGGAAACAACTCGAATATGGAAAAGCTCATGTATTTTTCTCTCATGTTCTTCATCAATAATAGATTGAGTAGAATTACTAGTAGACGCTTCAGAATTCTTGCCTTTTATACTTGTGGCTGCAATGATTGTTTCATCTCCTAAGTCTGACCCCAAATCTTTCTGAACAGCTGCAGTAGTCTTCCTCTTCTTGCCCTCCGACTTCTTAGGTCTCAGCTCTAGATGCAGAATCCAACAATGCTCATCATCATGCCCATCCTTTTTACAGTGAGTGCATGAAGCTTTTATTTTTTGTGCAATGTTAGCCTTCCTTGCTTTCCACTTCTGCTTTCATTTCTCCTTGCTCTTGCTTGCAGTGGTTGGGATAGTCCCCTAACTTCTAGATTTCCATTCTTTCCTCTAGCCTCTAGATGAGTAGCTTGTACAGATACCTCATCTATAATAGTGGGATTAAACATGAGGATGGTATGCCTCATGTAGCTATGTAGACCACCAATGTACTTCAAAAGAGTCTCTGGTGAGTCTAATGAGATCCCTAGAATCAATTCTCTCTTTCTAAATTCTTGAGTGTACCCTTGCACACTTTGCCCTTTCAACTGCCGAAAAGTTTGCCAACTCATCATGGCTTGTTGCATGTAGGCCAATGGATAGAATTTCTTCTTGATGGCAGAAACAAATTCACTCCAGACAGAGATAGTCTTACCATGTATTTTCATTTCAGCTTGGGTTTTGCCTTCCCACCAAACCAAGGCAGTGCCTCCTAGGCATAGGCTTGCTAACTAAATTTTGCTCTTGTCTGAGTCAATGTTTTGTAGTCTGCAATACACATCAATTTGTCTAATCCAATTGTCCAACTTTTCGGCATTTAGCTCTTCATTATATATAGGCAAGTCAAATTTAACATCTAGCTTGATCAAAGATGCTTTCTTATTATGTACAAGTCTATTAGGAGGCATGAGAAATCTTTCCTCTTTCCCTTTGCCTTTTGAGTGGTCATGGGAATGAGATTAATCTTCTTCTTTATCTTGTTTAGATCCTGATGAACCTTCATCCTTATGCTTTCTAAAGTCCCTATACATTTCTTCTACCATAGACTTTATAGCTAGGAAAATTTCTATGAATTGAGGGTCTGGCCCCACAAAACCTTCCTCTGACATTGTCTTCTGAGGATAGATTCTCCCAATCTTAGGATTAGTTTCAACTAACTCTCCTCCTCCTAATTTGAGCCTTGATCTAGTGAGCATTCAAAAGCTAAACCAACACAAGCTTGTCTAAACTTACAACCTAAAGCTCTGATACCACTTGATCTGATAATCACCCTATGAGTGATCTTAGTTAAGAATTATTGAATAGAGGTATTACAAACTCATGTGTTGGTGTGTGCGTCTAGGTTGTTTAAGCAACGGATCAATCAGATTGCATATACATAGACACTAGAAAAGGAAGACAGCAGAGAAATACAGTAAGCAAATATAAGAATGCAAGAAATTAATAAGGAGTTCACCCTATCCTCCAAGGCTACATCTCGGGTCCAGCTTTCAGTGGTGGCCTTCTTTTATTGTGTCTTAAAGAAAAGATTTACAAAGAAGGAGCTCAATATGAGTCTCCTCTCACAGGATAGCTTGGCAGGGTGGCCCTTGGATTCCCCAAGCCACTGGAGTACACTGACTCTCTACCTTACCAGCTTTCTGACCTCTTGGGTCTACAATGGAATGAGCCCAATGTGGTGCTCAGTCCTGACAGATCCCCTTCAGGGATGGCTTGAATTCCTCAAGCCCTCTGGTGCTCGATGTTGCCTTTGGTCAGCTCGACGCTCTGTCTTCTTTCTGCTTTTTGCTTTCTCTATTCGTCCATGTGTGTGGGTGTGTCCCCTCTTTCCGGTCCTGACTGATCCCATTCAGCTGGTCTCTGCATGGCTTTAAAGCCACTTGAGCTCATGGCTGTTCGATTCCTCTTCCAACTCCATCAGATTGCCTACTATAGCTTCGCTTGGAGTTCCCTGTCTCAGCATCATCATCAGACTCACAGGGAGAGGCCACTTGTCCTCCTGTGAACTGCGTCAGCTTGCCTCATCAGTTCATTTCTTCGGTTACAATATGGAATGAGTCATTTTCCACCTTTGTGGTCAAAGTGAACCTCAAGTTCTTCTAAATCACAGCTTAATCCCTCATTAAATCTGGTTTTATCGTTGCGCGCGATCTCAGCCATTAGATCTGGAGCCCCCCGGATCTGACACGATTCACTCATTTCGCGTGGTTGACTTGCTCGACCGTTAGCATGTGATGAGCGACAGTTTTCTCTCTCCCTCACTTGCCACGCGTCGAGCACTGAGTGGAATCGCTCTATTTTGGCCAAAAATGCTTACCACCTAGGGATGCCCCCAATCAATACCGCTAGTTTTTGGAGCATGGGTCCTACCTTTTCCTTTAGCCTTTCTTTCCCATGGTTTTCCTGGCTCTCATTCAACCGAGCACTTGGGGATTCCCCATTTTGAGGGTTTTTTCCCAATGATGCGCGATTAGTGCTAAGCACTAATCGTGCATCAAAAAATCCCTCCATTTCCTGATCCAGGCCTCCCAAAGGCTAATTTCGCTTCCCATGTAGTCTCCATGGGCCTCGGTCAGTGCGCTTTGACTGAGGTCCTCATCATTCCACGTTGGCTACCAACTGCCACTGGTTTAGAGGTGTTTTTGATCATTGTTCTAAATTCTTTGAAGTTTGTCTCGACCTGGTACAACCATGGTTCTGTTGATCATTCTTTATGGATCCAATTCGGATTGGTGAGAAGTTTCTATAACTTTATATTTTTATATTTTTAATATTGAAATTAGAACTTTCTATATTATTATTAGACCAAAGCCCTAAAATTTACTCATTTAAAAGAACCCATAAAGACAAATTTATTGGGCACATGGCATTTGTCTAGCCTTCTACGACTGTTGATTCCCCACATTTAAACAAATAGAGTTGGGTCTTGGGAATGATGTGGGTGCACTAAGGACATCATCTACCTCTTGATTGCAAAGGACTTATGAATGCTAGATGTGTAATGCCCAACAACAACATATTTCTATCTCATGAGGAGAAAAGTTGCTATAATATAGTAGGGCTCATCTTGGGACACTACTAGCAGCTCTACTATGGGATGGCACTTACTCATCTCATCAAGGAAACCTCAAATAGGTCTTCTATATCACATATATTTGGAATTTATCTTGTTGATTATGGGATATCCCCAGAGATCAATTTTAGGAAATTCCATTCTAATTAAGTAAGAAAAATCTTCTTTTTTTATCCTCGATGAAGAAAAATAATGGTCATTGGATACATCGAAAATAGATTTTGGCTATTGCAAAATGCCAAATGATAATGGCTTTGATTTAAGATAAGATGATCTTGTTCCACCGATGGATTCTTTTCATCATAGTTCTAAAGATGAGAAGACGTTTGCACTGTGAACCTTAGCTAGTAGGAAGGAATTATTGGTTGAATCTAATCAACTAGTAGTGGTATAATCATACCAATTCGCTAATTCTATATGATGGATAAACTTGTTTGCACCCCTTTTTGGTGCTTAGCTTCTTTTATGCCTTCTTTTATGCCATAGAAGCTTATTTTTGTCCCTTAATGGAATACGAGTAAAACGTAGATATCGTGCAAGATCTATCTCTGCCTATCGCAAAAGGTTAGAGAAGCATCCACACACACATAGGAGGAGTACACTCATCCCTAACATATATGGTATGGGTTTCTTATGCCTAGGCCAAGGAGATACTTATCAACAATGTAAATTGGCTTTGATGTGGAGACTATGAAAAAGAATAATATCATATGGCACATTAGACACACTGAATGGATTTGAAACCCTCCTCTTGCATAGATACACACCTTAACATAGGTTGAAACCCTCATAAATCAATCAGACACCCTTAATGGCCCTGACAAGCCTCCAACCTCTCTCCATATAACACTTGACAGGTTGAAACCCTACAGCTGGAAGTAAGGTAGGAAGGATGGGTTTGCATTTTGGTTGCGGATGATCATAGTTGGATGGGGAAAGTTCAGCATCTCGATGCAAGTTTCTTCGAGCCTCTCAATCGATTAATACATCGTGTTTCCCTAACACTCCCCACCACTTCCTATCACATGATGACACATCTTGGCACCTAACACAACTTGCAATCTAACACATCTTGGCCACATGTCACCATGGCACTCTATCATGACTTAGTATTGCCTAGCATGCCATGTCACTTCTTCATGCTAGTTTAAGATTCATACTTTCCCGTTTTCCAAAAAAAAACATTGTTTAGGCCTCAAAACAGCTCTGAAAGTTCTTGATGCGAAAAACTACTAAAAATAGTAAATTGTGCTATAATTAAGGAAACTGAAAAACTAAAGGAAACAATGGTGGGGGTCCAAGTGGAATAGGTAGGTGGTCACCAATATCCACCTGGATGAGTCTTGACCCCTTAGGAAGCAATGGTCCCCATTGCATTGAGTGCCTCCATGAGATGGGGAAACTTCTGCTAAACTTGGTCCCTGGTGAGCCACTTGCTTTGGTGCAATAGTTGGCCAGCTTTGACAACCAGATACAATTGGATCTTCTACTAGAATTTTTTCTTGATCAATGTGTCCATGATCTGATTAGTTAACACATACGTTAGCTAATTAGATTTCACATATTAATTACCACTAGTTGAAGAAGTATAAGCGCCCTGAATTAAAGATGATATCTTAACACAAGTTATCAACACTTGAACATAGTTTCCATTGATCTCATGGACAAAATATGGAGAGAATATTTGAATCTTAGGAAACATTTTCTCATAATATACTTAATCTATAATAGGTAGGGCTTCAATTTTTTCCATTTATTGGAAAATCTCACCCAAAAAGTCAACCATTGAAGGATCAATCCTATGTTAAATCACACCTACTGTCTCATTTTTAATATCTCTGTGAGATTTCACCTATGAACCTTAAATTCAGTGCCCTTTAACAATTGAATGGTGGAATAGAAGGCATTGCAATAGGAGGTGAACTCCATTCACTTCACCTTTGTCAAGATCTTTACAAACACCTACACTATATATCCCTCCTTTGACTCAACATGATTCCACTTCCTTCACAAACCCTCCCTTCAAGGGCATCCTCATAGGAAGAGCTTGTGCTTGAAATATTACAACAAAAAATCGAGCACATCATCTCTTTGTAGGGTTTCTGTTGTAATGGCTACAACCAACCTCAAAAAATTTTCCTTAGTCTGTTTTGGAGCCTCCCTACGAACATTTCACAACACCTTGTCTTGCTTCATCAAGTACTCAAGCTTCACTATTTTCCTCGCACAAAGGAAACCTATCGATCATATTTTGATCCTTTGCCCTCACAGGTTGTTCTTCGAGAATTGGTCCAGCTACTGGTTGAGTAACCTCCCCTTGAAAATTGTGCATTTCTAGAGGGCAAGCAACCTTCTCTCCAGAAATTGCAAAATCCTGTCTAGCAGCTTGTTGGGCTCCTAGATTCTACAATCTGTCTAGTCAACACTCCCCGTAGGATTTGCGTAATTTTTCCCAAAAGGGTTGCTCAGCCTAGAATTTGCACAAATCTAGGTAGTGGTCAGCTGTTCTGCCCAGAAATTGTGGAAAACTCCTAGGCAGCCAGCCTAGCTCCCAGCTAGAAATGTGAGTTTTTCCCAAGCAGTTGAGCAACTACATGCATGAGCAGTTTGGTTGACTAGCTCCACCTAGGATAAAGGAAACTTGACTTGCATGCATGCATGATTTTATCTTCCCTGAATATCAATAGGAAACATGAAAAAGGCATCCCATGATTTAGGAAGCTATTTTTAGCAGTCGGGGGTTATATGCAAAGTTTTTTTAGAAACTTCGCTCCAAGTGTCACTTTTTCCTAGATTTGTGGTATGCGCGTCATGAGACAAAAATTATTTATTCAATGCATTAGAGCTCATTCATTCATAATGATCTTGGAGCTCTGACATCCCATAGCACATCCAAGAATCTTCGACACATCCGACTCATCTATTCACAGGTAAGTGGCCTCAACTTGTCTTTTTCAACATTTCTATTGCATTTTTTGTATTTGCTTTTGTGAGTGTTGTTTGCTTGATTTCTTTGAACGCTTGTTGTAGTTTACATGTATACTAGATTTTCCTAGCTCTATATTAGTTTTCATTGCTATCTCAGTGTTGCCGCATGCATGAAACTATTTTGCATGGACATTCGCCGCACTGGCGAACTGCCTCACCCACATGCATGTTGATTTGTTTGTTGAATCTTTCATTCATTTTTTGCATGCATTGTCAATCACTTCTAATATCACTTAGTGTCACCATGCATTCACTATCTTATATGCTTTCATTTGTCCGTTGGCAAGTTGGGCCAACCTTGGCCCAAACTTTGCCTTCACCAAGGCTACATTGTGAAATCTGGGGAAGGAAGGCTCTGCCTTCCCCTCCAGAAATGGAGATTTCTTCCAAACATTGGCCTCTAGGATTGTTTTGCATATTTATGGAGGATAGTGACTATTTGACCCAGGAAATTGTGTAAATTGGTCCCTAGGCCTATAGTCCTTCCCAACTGGAATTGCGCATTGCACAATCCCAACAGCCAGCAGCCAGACTAGATTGTGCATTTTGTAGATCCAGTAGCCATTCCTGCCTCCCAGATAGCCTAGACAGCCTTTCGCATAGTTCTGGCAGCCAGTCAACCAGCCTCCCAGAACAAATTGTGCAATCTTGCTCATCAGTTCCCTAGATATGTGCTGCGTCATTCCCTGAATTTGCTTTGTTTTCATTGACATATTTCTTGCCATGCATGTTGTTGGAGAGGTACATCCCCTCTACGGATAGAGGCGATCCCTACTAGCCCAGCAGGGGTCTAGCAACAATCACACAATGCTGCCACGCATGTTCCTAGTTACAATTAAACAAGAAGTAAAGAGCACCTACTTGGATTCCTGCGCTGTCATTTGACGAAGAGATGTTGCCTTCGCTCCTTCACTTCAGCTGGTCACAGTCCTCCGCGATCCCCACGAACGGACACCTGCACACACGAAGAGAAAGCAAACGCAAGCGTGAAATCTAGTAAAAGTAACCATATGTCAGTCAGAAAGGACATAATTCACATTTACCCATTGCATGGACAAACGAGAATGGAACAATAATAGCAGTCATCTATTATTAATCAGAATAGAGAAGAGTACAACCAAATGTTCTGACGTCGATAACCTTCTCAGGAGGGATCAGTCAGCATGTATCTCAAGCATTCACCTTTGACGATGGTTCTCCCAAGACAAACAATTCTCTCTCTCTCACACAAATGTCACAAACAACCTTCCCTAAGCAATCAATCGCTTCCACACCTAACACACCAAACCTATAGCAGCAATCTGAGCACTACAAGCTCTGTACAATCCAAGCTATTCCAAGCTAAGTCTAACTAGATGCTCATGGTAATGGTGAGAGCTTATATAGGAGAGGGAGTCTCCTAAAAAGGTGGAAGGATGAGCTTATCTTCAAGGGGAGTTGTTGGAAAGGGTCGAACAGACATGCCATAGAAGGGAGTCGACATTCACAAAGCTAACAACCAAGCCTGGAGAGATCTGGAAGGCAGGTTGTTTGAACAAATTCGCCCAGACTGGATCAGCGCGGATTATAGGGAAACTGTCGTGCTGTCAGCACATATCAGTAACTGGACAAGTCAAGTCAGCACGGAAGAACACGGGAAAGGCGCGCTGTGCACCATCGCGGAAAAGTGATGTTCTTCCGCGATGGCAGCGCACAGAATACACTAGAGGGTGCCTGTCATCGCGGTTATTTTAGGAACAGACGCGCTGATGCACAAAACTTTGGAAAAGTGGGTTTTTAAGCTAGTTCAGGGATCAAGCACTTAGTGATTGTGAATTTTGGACACAGCAGGGTGACTGACAGGAAGGCAGTGATAAATTACTGTGTAACAGATGCCCCCTAAAGCATGAAGACCGAGAGAGTGGGAGGGGTGAAATGCTTTACAACACACGCCGAACTGGAACACCACCAGGAAGTACCGAAAATCTCTGACAATCAAATACATGCAGTCTAGGCATGGGCGCAGCCATCCAAAAGACATGCGAGAATGGTCTATGGTATGGACGCAGCCACCCAGCTGAAGAGACCAGAATGATGATAAGGTATGGTCGCAGCCATCCATGAAGACTCAGGTATGGGTGCAGCCATCCATCAATGAGTCATGTAATGATTATCCACAAAATCGCAACCTGGACCACAGTGAGCAAGGATCCAGGGTCTTGCGCTCCATCTCGACCCGAACAGAGTACAAGTCCAAGCATGTGAATATATGGGTTGAAGTCGAACATGCATGAACATCGTCTGATTACCAGTCAATGATGAAAACCGTTAACAGACGCGAGAGGTACCACCAATAATGAAAATGGCCCTCAAGGTACTATAGGTACAATCCGTGGCGTGTGAATCAATGAGTTGGTGTCGAACACCCACGGAAACGTTCGATCGAAGGCCAATGATGTAAAACCTTGCGTCGAACACGAAGAACCTGCCATTGAGGCATGCAGGCTCCAAGGCACCTGGAAGGAGTCTCTAAGTCTCTTTCTCGGATAATGAGCTGAAGTCAACGAGAAAGAACCTTGATCGAAGGTGGGCCATGATGATTCCCACATCATCGACACGAGACAAAGGTATAATAGTTTGTGATGAGATAGCGAACGAGGTTGCATTGTGGCAGAGGACAACTTCTCTTGAACATATAACAGCACTGTAACGGGTTTTGCAGTACTTGACATTAAATGAGCAGCGGATAAGATGGTGACGGCAATGGACAGATGAGAGGTCAAAAAGGATATCCCAAACCCATGGAGGCTAGTGAAAACGAGATGAGATGACCCCACCCAGACACGAAACAGCGGAGTGCCATGTTCAAGAGTGATGTACTGCCGAGACGACTGTAATCATAGTTCCATTTTCCCTGCCTTTGCAGGCAGGTACCCCGATTATTTTTGGGATGACAAGCTTGACGGGGATAACATATGCTTGATGCGTGTCATGTTGACAATATCCGATGTCATTGAGTGTTTAACGAGCCTGACAAAGGAGAAACTCGGCTTCTTTTCTTGTTTCGAGAGTCTGAAAAGAATGCGGAAAAGGAGACTCCAGGGGGGTCCTTTTTCGTACAGTTGTGTCTCTCGAGCCCGAAAAAGTATAAAACTATGCTCGAAAGAACCGCCCGGTCATTACAACCGAGGAGTACTTTTCATGAATAGTGTCTCCGACCTGAAAAAGTAAAAAAGCGGTCAAAAACACGTCGTTTTAGAGCCAATATCGAGCGCGAAACGACAAACACCCGGCGATCTTTTTGGTTTAACGGTCGGAAAAAGAGCTTAAAAACGACCGCCTTTCATTCCTTTTAACGAGCTGAAAGGAAACTCGGCTATCTTCTCTTGTTTAACGTCGGAAAAGAGCTTAGAGACGACACTTTTCGGGGGTCGCATGGATGATGGACCGGCATGACCAAGCTGCTATACTTGTACCTGCACAAGGGCACTACCCGCATAAATCCATTCGATATACGTAAAAACACATTAAAACATGCTTAAAACAAAATCAGGGCTAGAGTTATGGTTAAAAATGGCAAAAACCCAAAAAATATGGCAATTTAGGAGTTTTTACTATAAATAGGGGGGAGTAATAAGTCATTTTTACCATTTCACTATTTTGGAACGTGAAGGACGTGGAGGAGCCAAAAAGTTGACGGAGTGATTTCCAGCCCGTACGGAGACCATTTTCAGATCTGCTTCTTCCAGGTAGGTTCTCGTTCCCTTGCCCTGCATTCTGGTTCATTTTAGTAGGTTTTTAACGGTCGAATTGGCCCAATTGGGCATTTTTTATTTGCATGGATGCGCCCTCGGTCAGTGCGGATATCGCCCACGGGGTCGCGCTGACCGAAAAATAACAAACGTAGCCAACTTCGGGTCAGCGCGGAAAAGCCGTGTTCTTCCGCGCTGACCTCGAATTTTTTACAAAGAGCTGCCATTGTCAGCGCGGCTGTTTCTAAAACAGCCGCGCTGGCGCGGAAAAATTTTTGTTTTTGAAAATTGAACGTGAATTTTTTCATGGAAGCACTTGTAATTTGTTTTTATGGTTTGTGCAGGACATCATGGCCTTTCAATGGCAAGAGAGAGTTCACGATGTAGAAGATGTAGCTGCTTGGGGAGATGTGAATTGCTGCAATGCCATGCGGGCTTGCGGATTCATGAAATTCTTCCTTACGCCGCGTTTGAGGGCCCAGCATGATCTTCTGGAGCTGCTGATCAGAGCATGGAACCCTGTAGACCAGAAATTCACCATCCGTGGTCACGACATTGAGTTTGACCACATGGACATCTTTTTCTTGACTGGATTGTCGCGCCGAGGTGCGAGGCCCATCTTGGAGGGGCAGCGACCTAGCGGCGGTACTCTGGATGACTTGATGGCTCAGGTTTGCCCAGGGGCGGTGAAAACGCGGAGTGGGAAGTGCTCGATCCCCACAGTGAGAGACATAGTGCTGCGCACCATCCTGTTCATGGTGACCCGGGCAGCGGGTAGCATGGCGAATCATGAGGCGTCCAAGACCCATCTCCTACTAGCTCTCGAGTGCCTCGAGCCTACCGTGTTTGATTGGTGCACGGCAGTGTCCAACAACATGAAGAGGCAATTGAGCAACTGCCGTCGTGGGGAGACGAAGCAGTTCGGCTATGGATCGATCCTGGTCCCGCTCATTCTGGAGCGAGTACCAGCCATGCGGCTGCAGTCTATGGCTGTGGATGCCCCCAGGGATCCTCGAGAGACGAGGGCCTCACGATGGGCTCGTATCATGCCACGTGGGGGTGGCGGCCGGCCACATAGCTGGGGGGCATTTTTCAGAGACTGGCTGGATCAGCAGGAGATCTTCGTGCAGGATTGGCCATATGCGGGGATGGATTTCCGCAATGATCCTGATTTGGTACTGCCTCCGGGTGAACAGTGGGACGATGCAGGTATGACACTTTTTGTCTTTTTGAGTTTTGTATTGTTTTTTAATTTTTTATGTACATGTCCTAATAAATGTCTTGTCATGTAGATGTGGGGCCCACTAGACCGATCGGGCTGGCTGTCACGGCACGGAGAGAGGGCCCGGGAGCCGGAGCTTTGGCCTTAGCACCTCCGGGGGCCAACACGTCGGAGACTGTGGCTCGCAACCTTGAGGGGTTGCTGGAGGGGGTGCCAGACTACCAGGGGGTCGAGGAGGTCCCCGTGGAGCATCAGATTCACACAGTGGGGGTGGAGCCCAGAGTACACCGCCTTCTGAGGCGGGTGGCACGAGCAGCTGTGTACTACAGAGAGCATCATCCAGCTGACTAGTCGTCTAGGTTTTATTTCCACTGTTATTTTGAGACATATGACTCAGATGTATTGAGATTTTGGGACATGCACTTCTATTTTTGAGCGCCTTAGTGCGCCACACGATATATATATATATATATACATACCGATTTTTGGATGGGTCATTGTTACATGTGATGATGTGTTCTTTATGTTATGCGTTTATTCAGTACAGTTTGTGATCTTATGTATGAATTTGCACGACACTTGACCCATGGATTTTATATTTTTTAATGCAAGCTTAAAGCACACGAATGCAAACTATGCTTGAAATGATTTATTTACACATGCTTATTCTTAGATGGATCCTTTACATATGATGATGTGTTTTATATGTTACGCGACTGTTCGACACACATGTTATCTGATGTATCTACTTGCATAACAAACGACCCATCGTGAAATATGCACATATTTTATTTTTATGAAAGATTGAAAACACACATGATAACCACGTATGCAAACTATGCTTTGAACAATGGATATTATTTTTGATGCAAGCTTAAAGGCACGTATATACATGCAAACTATGCTTGATAGGAAAGGAATGGGCATGCCCCCAGCATCGTGTCTCAATTCGAGGTACATGCCCCCCAAGCTTCAAGCCATTGAAAATGGGTTGAAGGTTGACAAAATGGTTATTGCGCTCGAATTGCACGAGCTTATGTTTCATTGTTTTAACGAGGTTGACACGTTAGCAAAACTATCCTCGAACCGCCTTGTTTCATTTTTTAGCGAGCTTGACACAAGACAAGGAACTATGCTCCATACAGACTTCAGCATAATGAACGGGAAGTGGAGGCCCCCAAGAAAGTGGCTCCGGAGGGGAGGCCAACATCTTGGAAATCAGGACCTAATGCCCCCAGGACACTATGCACGATGGTGTCATCACTGGGTACGGGCATGGGGTGGGTGGCCACGTAGTTGATTTGCGGCGAGGCAGATGCAACTTGTGGATGAAAACCAGGAGGGAAAGACGAATGCGCGGGAGGGGGTTGTGGACGAACGAACGATAATTGATCGAACGTCATGATTCTTCCATCGTGTGGAAAACAAACCACACGGAAAAGTGAAGAAACAAGGGCTCCCATGGCATACACATAATCGCGACCAAGGAGAAGACTGAAGTCTAGAGAACCTTGGGTAACTGAGATGTCTATATAGACAGTCTTGCCCCCCAAAGTAATAGGAAACTTTGGGAGGATCCCTAATGGCTGACTCGTTCCTCCATCAAACGCGGTGAGATGCGGCGCGACAGGTACGAGCGAGGGGGAACCCAAAGCTCGCCAAGTAGTAACGGGCATGAGACTAACCGATGCTCCTTCGTCTAACACAGTGCCGGGCAGCGCCTTATTGCAAGCATAGGCGGTGACCCAGAAAGGCACATGGGACGGAAGGGGAGGGGCAGTCAAACGACTCCAGTCAAAGGAGATGACCGAACTATTTGGTGGGGGAACCATATGGTTGCCCCCCTGCTCGGAAAGAACCGAATCTAAATTCTCTGGAGAGGTTTCAGGAGAACCTTTATCAAACTCGGGAGAATCTGAGGAGACGAGAAGAACATGTGAATTTTGCTCTTCCGAAACAGAGTGGTTGAGAGGAGGTGAACTCGAATCAACACCCTTTCCGACCAACGACGGGTCTGGAACAGGCCGGGGATAGCCAGGTTCGGGAAAAGGGGCCTGGACGACAGGAGAGTCTGAAGCGATCTCTTTGTCAACAGGGGCGCGATCTACAGCTGTAGAAAGACGCTGATACCCAGCGGGAAATGGGTTCGGAGGATCAGCAAGACTTTCCAACACAGTGGAGGCTTTATCCATGAGTGGACAAAGGTGAAGGAGATGTTTGCCTTCACAAAGTCGACAGGGGATTCGAAGCTTCCCTTTCTCCTTACCATTCCCAACTGACGAGGTAGCACCGCAATGATCCTGAGTGGACGATGAAGGGCGGGCCGGATCGTGGGACCAAACTTCTAATACCCTGGGAATGCCAGGGCAATCACGAAGGAGATGGTCCTTCTTGCATAATCGACAAGGAAACTTGACCTTCCGTGGAGGGGCAGAAGGTGACCCGACTTCAGGTGTACTGGAGTGGATAGCTGGACTTGAGAGGGGGACTGTGTGTGTAGACTCTCCCTTAGGAGACTTCTTCTTCTTGGACTTCCTCTTCTTCTTCTTAGCCACCTGGTTATGCGAATCGAGACTTTCACCAGGCGAAGTGGAAGAGGATGACGTAGAAGTAGGCGTCGAAGGGGAGAGATCCACCTTTGGATCAACATGACGTTTTTCAGGTGGAGGGACAGATGGACTAACAGCCGATACGGTAGAGACCAAAGAGGTTGAAAACAACCACACGGGTAACCCGACAGTTAACCCTGGTAGGGACAACGTCGCCATATACGGAGCACCAACATTCCCAAGAGGAGGGAATTGTCCTGGATTCCCTTCAGAGGGGGACCCTGGGTTGGTGAATCCCGGAAAAGTTGCCATAGCAGACGAAAACGAAACCTACTCAAGCTAACACTCACAAGATCTAACTAGGTGATGTGATCGTGGCCAAATTAATTTTAAGACGCAAGAACCAAACTTGACCTTTTCATGTTTCAGGAGTCGAGAAAAGGACGAAAGATGACTCCAGTCTCCTTCGAATGTTTAATGAGCACGAAGTGACAAGACGCTCACAGGAACCTTTTCGTTTAGGGAGTCCGAAAAGGATCAAAAGCGACTGCTCTGGAACTCTAGGTAGAAGGTGTGCCAAACTTTTCGCAAAACCACAGAATACTTTTTAGGGTACGGGTGGTCAATCTTCGTGAATGCTATGTTCACTGCATTGCGAATCGTAGGGTGGCCGACTCGGCTTCCTATGGATAAAGGATAAAAGCCTAGTGGGGTCTCCCTATATACGCGACGGTACGTGGGAGCGCAGTCCGTGTTAGACCACTATCGAGTCACAGAAGGAGGAATCACCCAACCTAATGTGAAACAACAGTGACTATGTTTTAAGACGCCGGAACACGTCTCTAACCTAGACCTCTAAATATTTGCGTTTAGTTCCAATGCGTTTTTAGATTCATTTGGTTCATTTTACAGTTGATCTTGAGATTAAGTTTCGATTTCAAGCTCTATCGTATGTTCGCTCACAATTACTTAGATGCAATCTATATGCAAAAGAATTTCGTTTCGTTCGATGAATTCTAGCTACGAGAGAGCAAAGAATTTTTTAAACCAAACCAAACGAACACAAACAAACAAGTAGCTAAATGCAACTAAAGCGAGGAAAGGAAACTTTTCTTTTGAAAATGCAAGCCAACGAAATGTTCTTTTCCTTTTCGAATTTTTTAAAGCAAGCTACTAATTTGATTTCTTTTCAGTGACATAAAACACCTAAAGGAATTTGGAGGAACCTGAACACCAAGTAAACTACTTAATGAGAGCACACAAAGTTCCCGAAACACTCAACCAAAGTTTTGAAATCAAAAGAAAACAAAGCAATGCACGAGCTATGTGATCTAAGCTCTGCAAAACAAGCAAGGATTGCAAGCAAGGAGGAAGCGAAAAAGACCACTTGGAAGCACAATCCAACACACTTTAACGATCACTGAACAAATGCGAAACCGAGTCTAGAACGAGCTGGTCAATCAAGCAAACAGAGATCTTCACGGGAGGCTTGACACACACGCGGCCACTAGATGTCCTAGGGTTCAGAGTGCGAAATCAATAGAGAAAAGCAAACACCCGACGGACCAGAGTCACAACCAGTCAATTAGAGACTCAACACAATCCAGCAATTGCAAAAGTAAGGATGGAAACACGAACCAAGCAGTGAAAGCAAAAGAAGGGAAGGTATTGGCAAACTCAAAACCGAGCAAAACGAAACCCTATGAAGCTAAGCTCCGTAATCAAACAGTTCAAAGTTCAGACAGTGAAAAACAAGTCATCAGACAGGTGGAGAGAAGAAGGGAAAGTCACAGCAAGAGGTTCAGGAGGCCAATTTGGTCAAAAATGAGTTTTTCAGGCTCAGCGCGGGTAGCCTTCAGCAACTTGGCGCTGACAGGGGGAGGCCTTCAGCAACTTTGCGACGTCAGCGCGGAAGGACAGGGAAAAAGCGCGCTGTCTCAAAAAAACGAGGTCAGCGCGGATATAAAGCACACAGACGCGATGACCGAAATCACAAATAAGAGGGGGCGCGATGTCAGCGCGGAAGAACACGAATAAAGCGCGCTGCCCTTGAAAACGAGGTCAGCGTGGCTGTTAGACGTACAGGCGCGATGAAGAGAAAACCAAAGAACAGGGTCGCGATGTCAGCGCGACTGTTCCGAAATAAAACATGCTGAGAGCAAAAAACAAGGAAAGCCAAAATAAAAACTTCCCAAACCCAAGGCAGGAGCTTTTCACTAATAAAGATGCTTTCCAGAAACACCCAGAAAGTTCATAAGCAACAAAGACAATCCCAAAAGCTCAAAAAGAGGTCAATCAAAACCAACACAAAAGTGGACTCAAGAGACAATAAGGCTGATCCCCAGCGGAGTCGCCAAATTGTTGGAGAGGTAAATCCCCTCTACGGATAGAGGCGATCCCTACTAGCCCAGCAGGGGTCTAGCAACAATCACACAATGCTGCCACGCATGTTCCTAGTTACAATTAAACAAGAAGTAAAGAGCACCTACTTGGATTCCTGTGCTGTCATTTGACGAAGAGATGTTGCCTTCGCTCCTTCGCTTCAGCTGGTCACAGTCCTCCGCAATCCCCGCGAACGGACACCTGCACACACGAAGAGAAAGCAAACGCAAGCGTGAAATCTAGTAAAAGTAACCATATGTCAGTCAGAAAGGACATAATTCACATTTACCCATTGCATGGACAAACGAGAATGGAACAATAATAGCAGTCATCTATTATTAATCAGAATAGAGAAGAGTACAACCAAATGTTCTGACGTCGATAACCTTCTCAGGAGGGATCAGTCAGCATGTATCTCAAGCATTCACCTTTGAGGATGGTTCTCCCAAGACAAACAATTCTCTTTCTCTCACACAAATGTCACAAACAACCTTCCCTAAGCAATCAATCGCTTCCACACCTAACACACCAAACCTATAGCAGCAATCTGAGCACTACAAGCTCTGTACAATCCAAGCTATTCCAAGCTAAGTCTAACTAGCTGCTCATGGTAATGGTGAGAGCTTATATAGGAGAGGGAGTCTCCTAAAAAGGTGGAAGGATGAGCTTATCTTCAAGGGGAGTTGTTGGAAAGGGTCGAACAGACATGCCATAGAAGGGAGTCGACATTCACAAAGCTAACAACCAAGCCTGGAGAGATCTGGAAGGCAGGTTGTTTGAACAAATTCGCCCAAACTGGATCAGCGCGGATTATAGGGAAACTGCCGCGCTGTCAGCACATATCAGTAACTGGACAAGTCAAGTCAGCGCGGAAGAACACGGGAAAGGCGCGCTGTGCACCATCGCGGAAAAGTGATGTTCTTCCGCGATGGCAGCGCACAGAATACACTAGAAGGCACCTGTCATCGCGGTTATTTTAGGAACAGACGCGCTGATGCACAAAACTTTGGAAAAATGGGTTTTTAAGCCAGTTCAGGGATCAAGCACTTAGTGATTGTGAATTCTGGACACAGCAGGGTGACTGATAGGAAGGCAGTGATAAATTACTGTGTAACACATGTTTCTTGTCTCTAGATATTTCAATTGTTCATATGTCTCAATGGCTTCGAAGAGAACAGATTCACAAGACACTGATGGAATTTCAAATGGAGCAATAGTTGAACAGGTGTCAACTAGTTTGCCAATCTATGAAGATACGAAGTTGTATCTAGACAAGGACATCAAACTGAAGTGGAAAGAGGTTAATGAAACATTCGCAAGCACTTTTGGGGAAGACCTTGAATACCATCTGGTGTACGTGAGCATTCACAAATATATCTTGTACCAGATTGTGCAGATACCCTACATTCCCATGCACAGACATGATTCATTGGATTGTCTCTCACACTGGTTCTTAGACAATGACCTTGAGCAGTGATAGTGGGACGGAGCTTTCAACCTTCTAGGCATGAAATTATGATGATATATATCAGATGGTAGAGCCCGTGATTGAACAAGTCCTCCATTCAGCTTGCCTAACAATAGAGCTAACTCCAGAGACATTCTGAAGGATTGGGTAAAGGAACCATCTCGTTTCAGGATGACACCCATACAAATATACAAGATGAATATATTGAGGAATGCATACCAGTACTTGATCATATTCTCATGTCGATTGTGTGGCCAAGCAAGCACTGAAACCTTTCCTCAAAGTTGGGTGATCGCATTGGACCAAATGGCCATAGAAGCAAAACCATTTAACTGGTCCGACATATTGGCTCATAAGCTGAAGGAGCAAGTCACGAAGGCTTCACAGTCACCTGGAGGTATGCATGCAGAGATTTACATGTCTTCCTACATACTAGATGTAGGTCTATGCTCAACATTATTTCCTGGGCTTGGAGTGGGCATGGTCACTGGTAGAGACTATTGTGAACACATATTTGAAATTGTTGTCTGAATGTAGCTTCAAAGGGATAATCACATGAATGCCTGGCCATTTTGACACCCCAGTGTACAAGATGATATTCAAACATGATCCACCCTGCATGTCAAAGGAAGAAAATGAGGCATTGTTAGGCATTGCAGATTGGTATGCCTCATTGTCCGACACTTTCATCTCAGTGTTCAGTGTAGGAAGTAGCATATCACATCTCGCCACCTTGGCCTACTCTTCCTTTTTAGATTGGGTTATATGAGATCTAGAGTATCAAGCAAGTATATGTCGAAGCAGAATAGATGAAGATGTACCTATTCAACCTCCGAAACTTCAATCCGTATGACCCACATTGCATTGTGAAGGATCACTGCATGAGCGTTCAATTCAACTAGATCCATGGGGATTTTCATTGGGCCGAGGAAGGCTCGTGGAGGTATTGCTATAGTTCCTCTAGACCCAATGAATAGGTCAGCTTTGCTGTGTAGAGAATAGTGAAGAAACATGAAGCAACATCAGGGAGAGAACCAGCAATAGAAACAATAGCTATAGTAGCAGAGGCAGCAGTGCCAAGCATACATGTGTATGACAAAGGGAAGAGGAAGATTATAGATTGCATGGAGGACGAGAAAAGCTGCAACTTTCAAGCATATCCACTTCTACAAAAAGCAGCTATGGCTATTCAGGCAAAGAGGCAAGAACATGATAAGAGAATCATGCGAAGGTAGAGGGATAAGAAGAGAATCGAAGGAGCAAAGGAGTTGCATGAGCTAAGGGAGAAACTCCGAAAAGAACAAGAGTTTCACCAATAGGAGAGGGAAGCACAATAGCAACAGATATCACGGGGACGTAAGATTTGCAGACAGACGAAGTAGCCCCCGTACAAGTCGTTAATTCATTTGAACAACTAGCATAAGGCGAATACAGTGAACCTCGCAAGGGAAATACTTTTCTCATGAGATAGAGCAGGCTCTTCAATAGTTGGATGCAGACATGGATTAACACAAGTTGGAATAGGACAATGACCTCATGCATCACCACAAAGAGGTTGACTCACCCACTTCAATGCACCCAGATGATGAGCAAGTCTCCAATGACCAAGGAGGCACTGAGATCCTTGGTGGCCAGCCGGAAGGAGGGATGCATAAAATATCCTTTGACGGATCTCATCATAGAGTTGTGAAGTCTCACATAGTACCATCTTTTGAGGACCAAACTTCCCCTATGCAAGTTGAATAACGAGTGATTATGACTGATGTGCACAAGCATCCATATGCTTTGACTGATGCAAATAGAGTGTATGTTGAAGCCACTAGCTCAAGTTTTCATTTCCTCATAGGTGAGAATAAGAAAATGGAGAAGGAACTATAGGTGGCCAAGCAAGGAGGAGTCTTGGTAACAATATCTGCCCAAGCCGAGCTAAAGAAGGAAATACTAGATGAAGTATTGTCCCTTGACACAGTTATGTGAGCATTGTACTCCAAGTTTGGTATTGTGCACTAGGAAGTCATCCATCTCAATGAATGGTATTGTCGATGTACAAAAAGAGAACACATATTTATGAAAATACATGTTGTTGTTGATAACATGCAAAAATGGACAATGAAGTACAAGGGAACCTCGCTTCACTTACCAAAGATGATGAGGACCAATGCGTTCGAGCTATAAGAACATATCAGGAGTCAGCTCAAAACTATGAGGACCTCCTGCAACTCGTCACTATCCTACAGGCTTCCCATGCATGAGTGTTCAATAGCATGGATGTTGTAGTGCGAACACATGCGATCCCATCACTTGGGACTCTTACCCAGGTGAAGAACAAGAAGCAGATCTGACTAGGGCTTGACTTGCACTTCGACGAGTTGATGCGCATCGTCACCAGCCCAGACTTACCTATCAGTGAAGATATCATATGCAAGTATGTCGTTGATCCGGCCACATTGAATACAATGACACACATGCTTTCAGACAAGTTGGACAGTGGAGCCCGAGCAGTGTACTCGGATGCTATGGAGGCAAGGTTTAGGTTTCAGAAAGATGTCATAACGGAGCACAAGGACACTATCAAGGGATATAGATCTTGGCATCAATATGTTACTACTAATTAGCATGATGATGGCGAGTAGTTGGACTACTATAGTTGTCTAAGTCAGAGTGATGTCTAGTTTTCCTTGCTCAACCCATTGTTCACATGGGTATATGTGCATTTTAATGTTGAGTAAAGTCAAATGTAAGTCAAATGTCAATAGTGGATGTAAGATTCATGAGGGTAGTTGAATGGTCACAAAGGGGAATGTCAAGGGTCACCCCACCCTTTGTTATAGCACCATTTACCACTCTTGGTATTTTTGATTCTTTGCTTATGGCCTAGGGAAACCCCTCCTTCCAGACTTGGTCCAAATATATAAAAAATAGTGTTGTATTACATGTAGGCTAATTTTCCCTAAGCTAAAAGCATGTACATGTGGGTCACTCAATACCCACCCCGCGTATATGTATTAAAGCACTTCAAAAAAATCCTTAATTATGGGAGGAGTTCACGAGTTTTACCTGTTGATTACCTCCTATTTCCAGTGGCCCAACTGTTTCCCAACTATTTCCCAACTAAAAAAACTAATTGGAAGAGGTATAAATAGACCTCTATGGGGAGGCCTTAGGAAGGAGAGGAGATAGATTTATTACACTGAGATTATCCTTGACTGAGTCTGATGAATCCCTGTGCCTCATGCACTTCCCCAAGCTTCAGGAAACCCTTGTTTCCTTGATTATAGATATCCTTCCTTTTGCTTGAGATATCATGGTGTTGGTGATGGAAGAAAATTGTTGAAGGCTAGGATAAGATGAATCTGGAGGACGGTTCTACTTGGAGCCAAAAGAAGACTCAGGTGAATTCTCTCCATGTTATTTATAGCTTACTGCAATAAAATAAATGTTGTCTTGTTTCCAAAATTAACTATGTTTATGCATAAAATTAAGTTTTAATTCATATAAGAATGTCGTTTTGATGTATGATCAATAATTTGTTTATATGATATAAAGTCAATTTCGTGAATATCCTTTACTTCTATACTGATATGTATGTTCGAATTGAATGATGTTCAGGTTTGAAAAATATCAAGAGTTGCAGAGGGTTTGAACCCTGCGGGACCTACTCGAACAAAAGAAATCTAGGTACAGTCACTCTTACGTAGTTTGATAATATAAGAATCTTGCCTGAGCTGTATGAGTATTTTTTGTTGAAGTTTTATTCTACTCTATTGGGGTTCTAACCCAAAGCCCTAGGGTGCTTTCACTCGAAACAACCTTTGCTATAAAATAGTGCCTCATAACTCATTGTAAAGGCTTTTGTTCAGCCAAACTTCTAATGAGACTATATTGGAAAGAGCTTGGACAGTATTGTAATGCACCTTGGCTTCTCCACTAAATGGAGCTAGTTCATCTCTTTGGAGGAGTAGGCAGAAGTGGATGTAATGTTCCACTATTGGGGCTAGCAGGTTTACATGGACGTATTGTATGATTGGAACTTACACTTCTTTATATAATAAGAGCCAACACATTTTCATGCATATGTTGTTATTGTAGTCGGACTGTTCCAGTTGCTTTAGTGATGTATGTTGTTTAACTTACATAGTTGTGTATGAACTACTTTGTATGCAATTATATGAATCTTGTTGTAGATGTGCTGTTGGTTTAACCATAAATTTGGATTGCTGACTATTATGGGGTAAAATTCACGGTGTATGGAGAATGAAAACTACCCTCAAAGGCCTTCTCGGGACCTTTGACAGGCTATAAGATTATCTATAGATGCTACCAAGTTATACACATGTTCATAGACAAATATCAACTAACAAAGTATGGAAAAAGTATTACCTCAAGTCTCCTTCTAGATTTGTTTGGAGATCCCAATGCAGCCAAGAAGAACTCCCTCAAAGCCGACTCCAAATCAATTCTTGCACAAAGGAAAGGAAAACACAATCACTGCATACAACCTTGAAAACCAATATACGAATACACAATGAACAGATATTTGCATACAACTAAACTACTCAATAAATAAGTATCGACTGAACAACTTCATGAACTATGTTACCAACACCATAGAGTAGGGAACACAACTGCAATTCTGTATTAATAGTGAAAGAGTGATTACAACCATCTGTTGTATTAGTCCTCCTTTGCCCCTTCCGCTTCTCTCTCTCTCTCCTTTCTAGCTCACTTCTTCAGATATGAGACAGTTCTCAATAACTTAGTAGGCTATCCTTTCAAATGCTCTGACCTCTTTCATAATAACCCTCACCTTGCTTATATAGCAATTGAGTTAGGGTTTCCAAGCTCCTCCTTGAGTTCAATAGGGAAAAAGCAATGAACTTGCCATGCTTTTCAGCTCTTTCCAATTTGCCTCCTTTTCTTAGATTAGAAATCATCCAAATATCTCAATTTTGGATGTTTCCTTTCTTTTCTTGCATAATTTTGGGAAAAAATATCTAGATATTTATGAGCTAATTCATTCCTTTGACCCATTGAACTTCATCAAGTTTCACTAACGATGTCCCCTCACTAGCAACATGAGTTAATGGGGTCGCTAACGCTCCCTTAGGCTTGGTAAAAAGCTTTATAAAGCAGGTTGTGAGTGTAAAACCAGTGCTAGTGTGGAATCAAGGCTTGTAATTGTGGTCTTTGCTTCAGTCATCCTGTCTTTCCCCTTTGAGTTGATGAGGAGGTCATTTTGTTGTATAACAGATGCCCCCTAAAGTATGAGATCAGAGGTAGGGACGATGGCCGAAATACTTTACTAAAACTATAATTTTTCTGTCAAAATGAGAGAGAGAGAGAAGCTTTGGACAGCAAGGGAAACCTGATACAACACACACACACACACACACACACACACACACACACAGATATATATATATATATATATATATATATATATATATATATATATATATATATAGAACTGCTAAAATCATGTTTATGATAGATTTTTCGGCGAAAATCACATGAGAAACCATTTGTCGACGCGTTTCGAACCAACCAGTGTGGTTCATCGTCAAGACAAGTTGAAGAACAGATCCAGCTTAGCCTGTTTAAATAGCTAGAGCAGAGACACCAACGGTTACCTGGGCAAAAGGTTGACTTAAGGAGCAAGGTCAAATTTAGTTATATTAGGTATAAAGTAAATAAATAAATATCTAAATATATAAATGATAAATTATAATATAATAATAAATAAATCAAAAATAAATAAATATATATAAATTTATATATAAAAATATAAATTTAGTTATATTAGGTGTAAGATAAATAAATAAATATATACATATATAAATGAAGAATTATAAAATAATAATAAATTATTTATTTATTAAATAAATATATAAATGAAGAATTATAAAATAATAATAAATTATTTATTTATTTATTAAATAAATAAATAGCTATATAAATAAATAAATGAAAAAATATAAATTAATAAATATAATAGCAAAAATAAATTATTTATTTAATTTATATAAATGAAAAATTAAAAATATATAAATTCATATATATAAATTTAGTTATATTAGGTGTAAGATAAATAAACAAATGAAGAATTATAAAATAATAATAAATTATTTATTTATTAAATAAATGTATAAATATATAAATGAAGAATTAAAAATAATAATAAATTATTTATTTATTTATTAAATAAATGAATAAATATATAAATAAATGAAAAAAATGAAAAAATATAAATTAATAAATATAATAGTAAATAAATTATTTATTTAATTTATATAAATGAAAAAATAGAAATGGTATCATTAGTAAGGTAAAACTAAAGGGAAGTAGTTACGCAATGGGTTAATTAGTTAGAATTAATAAATAAATTAGAACAGTAGAATAAATAAATTAAATAATCCAATAAATAAATAGGAAGAGGAAATAAGGATTAGAAAATAAAATAAAATAATTATAGTTAGTTATAGGTATTAAAAACTAAAAGGAAAGAATGTGCTTATCTCGAGTCGGGTATTCCCATGCTCAGTAGCTATCTCAGAGTGATTTTCTCCAAAGAGATATGACGATACTAGCCACCAATAAGCACAATGTGGGTCCAGTGTCATAATAGGATCATCCTGAAACAAATATCTCCAAAAAACAATATCCACAGCTTGGGAGAGGAAACAAGGTTGAATGATGCAAGCCTTTACCCAAGGTCTTTATTTCTGCTTCACCAAACATCATAAATTGATACATGTCAAAATATGCGTTGACATCAAACATACACGAAATCATCTGATTACCAGTCAATAATGGAGACCATTAATAGATGCGATGAAGGCATCCGATAATGGTGATGGTCTCCAAGATGCACAGTGCAATCTAACGAATGAATAAGATGTCTTTGTCATCGAACACCCATAGAATCGCTCAACTAGGAGTCAATAATGAGAACCCCTGATCAAACACAAGGTAACATGCCACTAATGTCTGCAAGTACCGAGGCACTGAATGTGTTTCTAGGTTATCTTCCTAGATAGAGTGTTGAAGTTGATAGGAAGAAACTTGTCAAAAGGTAGGCAATAATGTGTCCTACATCAATCGACATGAAATGGGACAAGAATAATTTTGTTTTTTGAGGAATCATTTGAGCATTTGGGTCTAAACAACGGAGGGCATGATGGAAGGATATGCTTGATGGGTTGATAAAGGAAACAAAAGGTTACCCCTTGAACAATAGAAGGCTTGACAATGGTTTTAACCATGTATCACTAGACTCATGAACACTACAGATTGTTTAGGATACACAGATGCAATTACGTCAGGGTATTTAGGCTAAACTCGTAGGATGGTAGGATTCATATTGAGAGGCCATCACGAGGAAGGTTTATCCGAGGGAGTGCCATGTTCAAGGGAACAATTGCTGCCAAACCACGCTTTCTAATACAGAATACAGTTATGTTGTCCACTTTCCTCGTCTGATTAGTTTAATGAGTCCAAATGCGTAAACTCATCGATCGTTTCATATTTAAAGAGTCTGAAAAGGATCATAAGAAGAATGACTCTTTTCCCTATCTGATTAGTTTAATGAGTCTAGATAAGAAAACTCGTCGATTTTTTCATGTTTTAAGAGTTTGAAAAGTATCGTAAAAAGAGTGACTCTATATCTTGTTTATGTAATTTAACGAGTCCAAACTAGACAACTCAATGTTCTTTTCATATTTAGAGAGTCTGAAAAGATCGTAAAGAGAGACTCCATGGTGGTCCCTTTGTCATAGTTTTTAACCGGGTGCGACAAAAGGTTAATGGTATACTCGGATTAGTTACTTTTCTGTAAGTTAATCTATTGAATCCGGATAAAGAGAAACCTATGTTCAATAGATGTCGACCTGATTTTGTTACAAGTATGAGGAGATAGACTAAACTCCTTTTTCGTCGTGAATTTTTAATGAGTCACACGATGACAAACTTAATACCTTCATCAATATTTTTAATGAGTCAATTGAAGAAGACTCAGGGTATCTTTTTCAGATTAGTGAGCAAGAAAAAGAGGTAAAAGAACAGCTCATTCCATCTTCATAGATTTAACGAGCTCGAAGGAGGGGAAAAACTCGGGGATTTTTCGATTTAAGAGCGAGAAATGGTCCCAAAAAAGAATGTGCTCTGGTTGTTGTCGTATATTTTTAACGTGCCCGGTGACAAATACTTAGGATTTTTCAATTTAATGAGCGAAAAAGGTACCTAAAAGAATGCTCAGGTCATATTTATCAAGTTTAAAGAGCCTAAAGACAAAGCTTGGGATTTTTTTCAGTTTACAGAGCGAGAAAAAAGCACCTAAAAAGAATTCTTCCTTGGTCTTTTTCAGTTTAATGAGATAGAAAAAGATCAAAAAATATTTTCTCAGAGCATCGTCATTTACACAGGTTGGATAGTCATATATGGTGAGGAAACAATTTCATGTGCATCAGGTGACAGGATTTGAAGAGGCATCATGTTCGTATCATATATCAAAACACGATGGTGCGAGTCCTCCCAAGGTCTTTCTTCTAAACTCATGATCTCTCCATTATCTTCATCCATATGTAGGACTTGATTGAGTGGATCGAAAGAAGGAGTAGTTATGGAAGGGACAGTGGTATTGTTGGTTGAAACCAAAGTGACTAGAGATTCAGATGCAATTTGAATGGCTTCGCAAGCCAATTCAGCTGGTGACAACGACATTTTTTCTCCTATGTGTCAATGTCTGAAGGAGCCAGAAGGATCCATGGATCGGTCTATTCATGAGGAATAGATGAAATCATATTGACCATTTGCAAAACCTTCAGAGGCTGAAGAGGGAAACAACCCATGAGGGAAGGAGCTTTCAGTAGATCGGTACGAGTACTGATGTAAGATTCAGGTACACCACCCACTAAGGGTACAAAGCTGCTAGGTAATGGAGAGTAATGTTGGGTGTAAAAGGATAGATGGTCTACTATGACTATATTTCTATCGAAGAGAAAGAGGATGATACTGAAGACCAAAGACATGATGGCCTTCATGGCATAAGTCCAAGTGTGGCGCAAAAGAAGATTATAGTTGAGTTTATGATCCATGACATCAATATCTATTGTTACTGTTTTCCCACTCAAGGTGATGGGATAGCTAACTACGTAACCTCTTGGGGTGAAAGTGTGGTCATCGAAAGCTTTAATGGAATTCGACGATAGGGTTACGGTCGAAGAACCTAGAGCGAGTCAACATGAAGCTGACATGACGCAGGTAGAAGCACCTTTGTCGATGATAGTTCTATGTATACCTTTACCTTTCGAAGTTATGTGCACCTGAAATGCAAGCTGGTGAGAAAGGGAAGGTTTACACTAGTCCATGATGAAAATAACAAGCATGGAATCCTCTGGGTCAATACCACCAATAGCTGAAAGCAAAGTTTTTCATTATGTTGGGCATGTTTGTAATACTTCGAGTGTCGACATAGCCGATGGCGCTTGCACCAAATCGTCTACAATTTTGTAGTTTTGGCCAGCGTGTGCAGATGTATTGTGCGTTGTGTGTCAAAGTGCCCCTTTTGGGGGTCGAATTTCAAGGTCCACAATTGGAATTTCAATATACAAATCGTTGGGCGGTGGTGGGTTTTGACCTGAGGAAGGTTCCGCTGCATGATTGATAGGAGCTCCATAAGATTTGGCTCTTGGAGTGAGTTCTACCATTTCAAATGTGTAGATGGTAGAAGATACTTCACCAGTCGAAGGATGTTGCAAACCATCGTTGCCCCCTTACAGGGGTTGCAGTTGGTTTGCAATAAAATTTTGCTACTACTGAGTGGGAAAAGGATTTCTAAGGCCAGCAGGGGCCTTACCAGTATCCCTTTTGACATGGTATTATGTGAATTCCTGAAGACACGGACAACGAAAGGTTGTGTGGTCTTCAGCATAGAGTTTGCATGAATATCTAGTGGGTTTATCCTTTTCCTCATCAGTAGGTGCAACGACCTTTTGTTTTGAGTTTGGCTTATTTGTTGACTGCTCCTCAGAAGCAGCGGTATTTTTCTTATTCTTCTTGTTCTTGCCACCGGATGTTTGTGTAGATTGCACAGAGTTTATCACGGTGGCTGGTGTTAGCTACCTATACCAATAGGTTTCATTTTTCATTATTGACAGGGGAAGTGCCAATATGATCTACTTTGGTGATGCAAAGATCTCATATTATTGTGGAAAACACATGTCTACAGTTGGTTGATGATGTCCTACTTTTGAATGGGTGATCCAACAGTCTAACCTGGGTCATGCCATATTTCAATTTATTGTTGTAGACTAGAGAAAGAAATCTGTCCAAACTGTTCAATCTTGGCAGATAAGTAGCTAGGTAGAGAATGAAGGTCCCCAACTGTTTAATCTAGGGCCTTGGAAGTAATAAGGCTAGCCTTAGATAGAAAATCAAAAGAAAAAGCCAAAGGAAAAGAAAAGGCACATAAGGGTTTGCAAGTCTAAGTGCACCCTCTTTGAAGTAACAAAAAATGCTAGGCAATAGAGTGGGTAGGTAGATGGGGTTGCAGAAGCATGATTTCTTTCATATCACTGGCCTAAGCAAAGGAAACACATGCTGGCTAATGTAGATCCTACTATTCAACAGTTTTGTAGCAGCAAAGTGAAGCATATCTAACTTCCCAATCATCCCCCATCACACTCTTTGCTAACATCCCAATACCACCTTTGTTCATGAGAGGAAACAAACTCATTGATTGATCCTTGTTCCATAAAGAGCCACATTTCTTGTGTAAAAATCTTTTCATTTTGATCTACTCTCCTAACTAAGTTTATTTCCTATAAAACTTAGTCTTTGCTCCCTCTTCTCCATATCTTCCATCCCACATTAACTACTAACTCTATCTATGCTTAATTCCCTATGTTCCCCTTTCCCTATTACTATAGCACTATTGTGTATAAAAACCCCAAAAATATGTATATTCCCTTTCCCCTAGGCAATATAGCCTAATAGTCCTAAAGGGTTGAAATACAAAGAAATCAAAGCGCTAAGGCCAAACTGCGCTAATATAGTGTCTTGGGATTAAATCAAGATCCGCTTGATTTATAACCCTAACCCCACTTTTGCAAAAAATATCAAAAACCCACTTTTGCCGCCTATCCAAAGTTTTGGCTACAAAGCGCATTTCACAATAAACAAACACTGAAAAACCCAAAAATCCGTCGAAGTCTAAAGTCCCGCCCTGGCGAGCATTTCCATAAATATAATAATTTATAGCTCGCCCCGCCACTGTATTGCCCTACCATGTTTGCAACCCGTCAACCGTCAGATCTGGGCTTTCCCATCCGACGGCCCATATCAATATCGGGCCGCCCCCGATGTCCGGACGATAGCACCCGAAAAATGTCAGAGGGTGACGTCAGGGCTCAGCCACGCGTCGCTTCCAGGTTGTATCGGGAGGCCGCCTGCCAATACCGCCCCCGTACCATAAGCGGTCCGATGGAACCGCTTACCGCCCTCCGTATACCGCTTGCCCACGTCATGCCCACGTCATGCCAAGTCGGCCCCGCATCAGCGCTAAACCTGCCATTGCTCCACTCTGTCTTCCACCTCGCCAATCCCTGTGGACCACTCACAGGCCGCCACATCACCCTGCTGTACCCGACCCCACCCGATGACGTCATCCAAAAAACGCGCCAAAAGCCCAAAATGTCCATATTTTCGCCAAAATTTTCGTTTTTCTCATATTTTCACCAAAAGAACTATTGTGCTCTCTGCATGAAATTTACGACCATTTCGTCACCAACCTGCAGAAATCAATTTAAAGACCATGGGCGCCCTCAATTCGCCTGCATTTGCCACCATTGCCAGACTTTACCAGGTATTTATCCAAGTTTCCCCTCCGCACATGGTTTTTACATAAATCACAGAAGAAACTAAGAAGAGAAGAAATCAATGTAATTACCAGCAAATCCTCGGTGACCACCATTTATCTTCAGCTATAAGGTCGAATTCACCTACAGAAGTCCACATTGAGCCAAATTTCCATCAATTTACAGTCAGTTTGCGCATTCGTAAACTAAAACCTCTGCTGCACTAGCTCACCGGGAAAACCACCCTTAAATCCCAGTACTTGCTCATTAAACTTTTCTCAGGAGCCTTCCAACTTGTTTTCACCATAATTCACCCTGTCTCCTCTGTAAATTGCCTTGCTTTTGCAGAATTCATTGCTCTGTATCGTTGTGCCCAGAAAAACAAGATCAAATACAATTCAAAGTAGAAACACCATGGAAACTCCAGTTGCATTGAATATTGCACCTCTTAATGCCCCACAAAGAGAGCTAGAGTGGCAGGCCCTGGCTGACAGAGATTACCAAATGGCAGAAGTGCTCTCAATGGACACCAAATATAACATTCATGTAATCAATGACCTTAAAGCCAAACATCTCAGTGGTAATGATATCCTAGGGATTTGGGACTCCAATTTGCCCATTTTCAATCTCCCTCAAGTCAATATCCTCCCAGACTTGATACACAGATGCAGTGCCAACTATGACCCCTGTCAGAGAGCTGTCCTCAATTCCTCAGGCTCAGTTTTGTTCCATGTCACCCCTGAGGCTATAAATGAAATGCTACACTTTCATACTTCAAGGCCATTGACTCCCCTCTCCATCATGGATTTGATAAAGGAAGGAGGCAAGCTGTCCAGTGCCCAAATTGTGAAAATCAATCAATTATTCATTCAATCAGGCTCTGAAACTGTGAGGTATCCCCCTATTGGAAATGCATATCTAAATGAGCTGGGAAAAATGCTTGTAGATATGATCAGTTATGTCCTGGGATACAGAACATCTGAGGATGTTGATGAAACCATTCTAGCCATGCTGTCCATCTTTTCCCCTGGGAAGCCTCCAGCTATTCATTATGATTATGCTGCCTACATTGCCAACAAGATTCACTAGCAATTGATGAATCTAGAGAGGGAAAGGACATTCAGATATACTTCTTACATCTATCACTTATTCCTATTCTATCAGCCTGATAGCTTCCCTATTACTCTCAAGAAGCTTGATGCCCAAGGGAACCCAAGGTCTGTATTGTTTTGGTCCTTAGTTTTCCATCTGATATGTTTTTCACCATACAACTACTGTGAATTCATAGACCTGTTCATCCATCCAGCCATGTCCTTGCTGTTGAGTGCCCCTCCTCCAAGATTAACAGATGAGATGCAAATAATTATCCAGCTCTCAAAGGCCTACAGCATTGGGGATTGGTACTTTTATCAAAACCATACAGTGATAAGAATATATGGCTCTGAGCTAGCCCCATATAGGCTACCAAGGTATGTCCCTATGAGACTCTTTGCCTTAGAGTACTTCAGGCAGTTTGGAAATGTAGACATGGTCCATTTCCACAGCAAAAACAATAAGGTGCAGCTAAAAGTCAGAAATCAGCTAGGCCCATTCATTTATAATAAAAGAGAAGAGGCATGGCAAGAAGCAGATAAGATCTTGCAATGCCTTGGATTGCAAACTAGTTTCCTCTGGATACCCTATGACCCAAATCACTTCATTAGCCTTAGAAGGGTCAAGTATAAATTGGCTAGCTATGATCATGTCAGGCTGCCCCACATTGAAAAATATGCCAATCTGTTAGGATGGAAAGAGGGCACATTAGAAGAAGCAAGTAAAAAAGAGGAAATTCTACAAAAAGAAGCAAAGAATCTTGAGAAAGAGGCTGACTTGGAAAATTGTGGGCAGGTTTCCTCGTCTTATCAAGTGCAACTTGGACCAGCTGCCTCATCCTCTACAGCCCCCCAACAGGCAGCTAAAACTACTCCTCAGGCAGCCAGCAAAGGTAAAGAAAAAGAGATGGAACAGGAACTGCCACCCCCTACAGTAGAACAGCAGAAGGAGCAGCCCAAACAGCAAGAAGAAATGGCTGAAGCTCCCATATCTACAGAGCAGCAGGCTCAAGAAAGTGTGCCTCCAAGGCAGGAAACAATAGTGGAGACCTCGGTGCTCCAAACTCCATTAAACGAGGAGAGAAGCAGGAAGAGGGATAGAGAGCAGGAAACTCCCCTCACCACATCAACAAATCAACAATGGGGAGAAGAGGCAAAGAATAAATCCCCTTTCTGAAGAAGAGATGCCTATTGGGCAATCCATGGGTATGGGACCCACTAGTATGGAATCATCTGCCAGTTCCTTTCAGCAAGAACAAGAAAGAACAATTGGAGGAGAGGTCAGCTCCTCAAGTCAGCAAAGGAGGGCTGAATCTGGCATAAAACAGTAATTCATTGATATCAAGAAGAGAAATGAGCCAGTTAGACTCCAGTTGTATAATCACTTGCTCAAAATGGCTCCCACAAATCAGCAGAGGCTTATGTCAGCATATGACATAACAGAGGGGAAAATGACTATGAGTCATTTCATGCATACTATGCTACAGCCACAGTCAGCTGCAGATTATATAAGGACCAACCTTGAGGTTCTTGCAAAAGACATCCACCCAATGGACCAGATAGAGCTTCACAAGAAAACAGGTGAGATGGTTTATTCAACTCTTGCAGACAAGACCTTCCTTGCACACAAATTGCAAAACAGTCTGCATAATACAACTGCCCAACTTGAATTGGAGAAGGCATCCTCTCAGGCCAAAGACAACAGGATCAGGTCTTTGGAAGATATTATTATAGAGCTTGGGCATGATCCCAAAGCTGTACAGGCATTGCTAAAAGAAAAAGAGGCAGACATAGCAGCTTTGAGGAAGATGGTAAAAATCCCAGCAACCCTTCACCCTCAAACAGAGGATGTTGCTCAACAGAGGAAGGACCAAGATGTAGCAACCATGTTGCTAACACTACACAAACAGTTGGTGCAAACAGAAGGGAGGTTAGTAGAAACAGAGGCTGCACTACAGGAGGCACTGAAGCAGAAAGAGGGAGGCCAGACATCTTAGCCCCCTCAGCAAGTTATTAACCTTGAGGAGCCTCCTCAAATCATCACCCCTCCCACAGAACAAGCAGCTGGGGCAGGCCCATCAGCATCAGCACCAGCAACAACATCAGAACAGGCTCCAAGCCTTGATATGTAGAAGATGATGAAGAAGATTCAAGTTCTAGAGGACCAGATGGCAGAGCTAAATGAGGCCAAGGAGAAACTGGCCACAGTTAATGAAAAATATGATAAATCTAAGCAAATTGTAGCTGAAAGAACAAGGGAAGTAAGAGCCCTGGAGAAGAAGATAAAAGAACTGGAGAAAGAGCTCTCCCTTGACAAGGTTGTGGCTGAGATCAAGAAAGTTTTGTGGGCCAATATTGGTCAATGAGTAACAGATCAATGGCAGTACATAGATACCATTCATGAGCACATGGAGCTCATAGGCAGGGCACACAAGGAAAGCCAAAGAGCAAGGGCATCTCTAGGCACTATGCCTGAGATAGCCAATAGAATGATCAATGTCCTCAATAACCACACAGGCCCTCAGCTGGCAGCAATAGGAATCACCAATAGAACTGACACCATCTTACTGATAAAGAGGGTCCTCACTTTGAGAAATCTGGTGCAGACATTGGATAGAAGGTGCCAGGAAATGCAAACAGAGGTAAACAAGTTCACAGATAAATTCACAGCATTGCATAGCAGAGGCCTTCCCAGCCTACTAAACAGTGTAGGTAGGTTGTTGTCCCATGAAAACTATGCAAAAAGGGTGAATACATTTGCCACAAATCAGATCACTGCAGGATCAAGTACCCCAGAGGAAGCAGGGCCTGCATCTGGGCAGAGCCTCTATGAGAAAATAGAAAATTTATTTTTTATCATGAATGAAATCAAACATCTGTTTGAAGTGCCTCCTAATTACTACAAATATACAAAGGCAGATGAAACACTAGGCACAATTTTGAGACATCAGTTGCCTACACAGGAATGGTGGACCAGCATGATACAGACATTGCTGTAAACAAACAGGTCTTCATCAAATTTTTACATCAAAATACAAATCAACAGGTTCAGATAGTTGACATATTTACTATCACTATAAAAGAGTGGACTGAGCCAACTCAGCAAACCAACTTGACCACTAAGGCAACCTCGACAGATACAGATGACAAGGCCGAGAAAGCTACAGCACGACAGAACATTAAAGGCATATCATTCAGAATTATTGCAGAGCGCTCAACCGACTCAGTGGCCTCCAAAAGTCAAAAAGGTTTCTGACAGAACTGAAGGGTATTCATTGTAAATTTAAGACAACAATAACTTTCTTATCTGCTATTCTGAAAGTTGGTGAACGCAGTTATTGAGTAAATGACTCAGCGTTCAGATATTTTGTAAAAACTGATTGTATATATTTCCCCTCGCATAAGCTTGCAGGGGTTGTTGATTTTCTCTTCTAAAGAACCTATGCTGTAAATTTCAGAGTTTTAATACAGGGAGCTGATGGAATTTCCAAAGTTCTGAGTTGTTTTGATGCGTTGTGGTGTGATTGCTTACTGCTACAGGATTCCTGCATATTTCATGGCACAATAAGTTTCTTTAACCTTCTTGTTATGTGTTTCATTCTATCATAATCCGTTCATGCTCTATATTTCACAGTTAAATAGCACAGAAAAAGAATAGTTTCAGGATTTGTTCATTGAATACCCTGAACTCAATCTATGCTGTTATGAATGTTTTCCTCCAGTCTTAGTTATGAAAGTGTAATTCTTAATTGCTTCACCTTCAGACTAAAACTTCATAGTGACTATTATTCAGGAATTCAAATCTGCTCCTGGGTGATATATCTCTTTCTCACATCACCAGCTTAGTGAAAAACTCTTAGTTGCCTTTCACTGGCTAATCATATTTCATCATCACAATTTTAAGTTTGTTACATGACATATCTAAATGGCCCTGCAGTTTTAGCAATCTTACTCAATACCTCAAACAACCCATAATCACAGACTCCATTGCCCAATGGACTGAAACTGTCTGAAGATCTCATCTTAGATACTGGAAGACATCACTCAACCAAAATTTAAATCAAAACTCCTACCTCATAACTAGCCTAAAATCCTCAAAGAACAAAGTTAAAACTAAAAGAGAGAGCCCTCTCTGATTACAGGTTGGCTAGAACCTGTAATCCAAAGCTTGGTTAGTGGTTACCCCGGCCGTATTCCCTCAGGAGTCAAAGGGAACAACCTGGGTGTTAACAGTTGGAAGAGCAGTCGTATTGGTAGAGAGGTCCACTGTCATCTTGGCAATGTGACCACTGAGTTTTTTTATAGCGGCCCTGGAGGTTGCGTCGATAATCCCATCGGCATGCACTCCATGGTGCTGAGTAGCAAAAACATTGGGGTTTCGAGGGGCATTGGAGATTAGGTCGTAAATAGTGCCAGACTGTGAATATATCAGATCTAAGTGTTGGGCACGACGTATGGATTGGTCATCTGTGACTACACCACCTAGAGCAACATCTCTAGCGATTTGTGGGAGTAAGGACCCACAGAACTAGTCCGTTACGAGAAAGTATTGAGGGGAGCTTTGACTAACCTCCACCTACGTCTCCATTCATGTATATGATCAGAGATGTGGGTGGCAGTACCCTGACAAAATGAAGTGAGGAGCTTTGTCCCAGTCTCATAGCGGATGGGTAGCTGGAAGTGCTTTAGGAATTCCATCGCTAAAATGTCAAAGGTGTTAACTGACATGCATGGTAACTCAATATACGATTTCGCAGTGTTTTCAGTGAGGGTGCGGGGAAAAAGACTTAACCGGACACTATCATCCACCATAGATTTTGAAACAAACCAAAGATGGTAAGTAGTGATATGGGTTCTCGGATCCTCCCCTTGATTTCCATCGAACTTTGGGATGTCCGTTGGTATCTTATACAGGATTGGAAACCATTGTAAGTTGTGATAGATGCGGTCATTTGTCAGCTTGTATACGTTAGGTATATCCAACGTTGCTAAGAAAGGTAGAGAGTTTGGTGCCCCCGACTCGGACCATGGTGATGACGGATGACTTGAGGAGCTTTGTGCTCCTCCCATCGATTGGCTCCCAATATTATACATGGCTTGCGTGGTGTAGTAGTTGCTTTGAGGTATGGTGTTGTATAGTGTATTTCAATGAGGACTTTGATACTGGGCTATGGAATTTCCCCTAGGATAAGTGGTGCCCCCTTTACTCATTTGAATATATGAGTAGGGTGCCCCCATGGCTTGGTTGGGAACCCCTTGAGGATTCCCGCCTGACACAGAACTAACCATTTGTCCTTGATTGATAGAGGGAATGCTCATGTAAATTAGTGACTGACCATGCATGCCTGAGAATGGTGGGGGAATTGTTACGTTCCCTACTAGAATGTGCATATTGGGAACTGTTATAGACATTTTTGGGCACTGCAACCCCAATCATAAATTTCCATAAACTAAGGGCTCCCAAGTCCCTAAAGGTGTTGTTCCAACCCTTAAAAGAACAAGGTCAACTCATTACAGCTCCTCCTAGAAGTTCTCCATGAAAAACTACTCAGAACTGGTCAAAACTGGACCATTTCACCTACTCCATAGGCAAAGTGCGTTGCATCCCACCTAAATACACACAGTAGGTGCGTTGCATTTCAAAAATCCCTTCTATGGGGTGCGATGGGCGAGAAGGGACAAATGGCAGGGTGTTATAGACATTTTTTGGCACTACAACCCCAAGCATGAAATGTCCATAAACCAAGGGCTCCTAAGTCCCTAAAAGTGTTGTTCTAACCCCTAAAGGAACAACGTCAACAGATTACAGCTTCTCCCAAAATTTCTCCATGAAAAACTGCTCAGAATTTGTCAAAACGGGATCATTTCAGCTGCTCCACTGGCCAAGTGCATTGCATCTCACCTAAATACACTGTGTGGGTGCGTTGCATTTCAAAAAGCCCTTCTATGGGGTGCGATGGATGAGAAATGACAAATGGAAGTGTCATTCCACGAGGTGGAGAGGCAATGGAAGCTTCCATAATTTTCTCCTGTGACACTTGCCTCTCTGAATTCGACCAAGGATGAGTAAGAGATCATCAATCTCCAAGTGGAAGCAAGAACTATCAGAGGGAAGACATTAATCAAATCATAAGCTGACTCATCTCCATTACAAATATCTATATATGGATCCCTCACCCCAGAGATCCGGAGACGGGAATTTTGCATATTGTAAGGAATTGCTGTTGGTTTCTTGAGACAAACATCAGATTGTTGGGTGATCTAAGCTTTGTATGAGGTGAAGAGGGGCGTCTTTGCTGAGAGGTTGATGCTGGGTTAGAACAACTGGTTGTAACTCTTCTTGGCTCTTTCTTGTTTATTAATAAAAGCTATTCAAGTTTTCCTCCATGCTCTTGTGTCATTGATGTTTGCTACATTTGTATGGTCAATTTACATCTGATCCTAGATTGTTTATGATTATAGATCAATGTCTTTGTATAGTTCTATGCTACTGTGATCTTACAGGTACTTTGTGAAGCTGGGCGTGCAAGGGAGCAGGTAGCTAAAGACTATCAAAGAAGAGAGGAATCAAATCAGGAGATTAGCGCAAGAAAGAGGTTGGTCTTTCTATTCCTCTCTATCTATAATTCATAAAGGAAAAATGAAAGTAGCTTTTCTCTGTTTGTTTCTAAGGCAGTTGTCACACCTTAGTGGGATAGAGTAGTTCTATATAGACACTTTTCAGTGTAACAAAATGGCGACTCCACTGGGGAAGAATTAGTTTGTTTGTTTATCATTCTTTGTTGTCTGTTTCATAAACTTACAAGTAGCATTCGAACTACATTTGCCATAACACATGAAAAGTAGACAAATGCTACTTCAATCAATCTACTGGATCTGTTTATGATTTAAACAACTGATTCACAAACTATCTGATTGCCCTTGTGACAGCTCTTAGATCATCCTTAGATCTACCCCTGATTGTTGCATTACTGATTGCTTTTTTCTCGGCCAAAACCCAAGAACTGAACTGCAAACTATGATGCGGAACCCAAACAGAGTCTCGTTTCTGGCCCAGCACAAGTACTGTTCAGAGAATCTGAACTTCAGCGCACTTCCCAAGTGGGCAAGGTGTGCTGCATTTCAAATTCTCTGTGTTACAAGTGCACTGATCAAACTAGGCTCTGTGCAGTTTTGGTTTCTATGATTCATTCTTTCCAGTTCTATTCTTGAATTTTACTGCCTGTGATCAGTATATGTCTATTTGAAACCCCTTTTCCTTGCTATTATTCCGCCTCCTTTGTACAAAATAACTGTAAATGTTTTTGCGTGTTTGTTCAGTCATTTTCAGTTCTCCTTTGCAAAAGTAGCATAATTGTACTGTCGTCCTTTGATTTGAAACTGTCGCAAGTGTCGATTTCAATCGTAGGAAAGTGTTTGATTACTGTTGATGGTCGATTATCCTGTTACTATTGTTTTTGTTCTGAATTTGTAATTTTCTAGTGTCAAGAACAAGTATTCATTTCAAAATCGTAAGGTGTTGTGATCGTCTCCATTTTTTGTTTCGAAAAGAAACTTGTTGATATTTGTCGCTTGAAAAGAAATTCAAATTTGTGCATCAACTTTCTTTTTAGCATTCATATACTAAGAAAGTCGAAAACAAATACATGCATGTGCATTTGCATATAGACAGTCTAATTGGCTTGATTTAGGGAAGTGCATTTAGAGTGTGCTCTTTGCTCTTTGTGAAAAGATTCTATCTTTCTTTTCCTTAGTAGCTAGGATTTTCATTGCACAAAGAGGATAAAAATTTTGTTTATCATCTTAGATTTCATTTTACGAATTACATCTACATCTCGCGGTGAACCTGAAAGGCAAACTTCATAAACAAGACCAACTTAAAATAAATTCAATGAATCTAATAACGCTTTGGAACTTAACCCACAACATTTAGAAGTCTAGGCTAGAGACGTATTCCGGCGTCGTAAAGCCTGGTCACTGTTGTTCTCACTGATGGTTGGGTGATTCCTCCGCTTTGAGACGATAAGTACCAGTACGGACTTGTGCTCCCACGTACCGTCGAGTATATTTTGGGAGACCCCAATAGGCTTAATCCTTTATCCATAGGAAGCCGTGTCTTCCGTCCTATCAATCGCAATGCACTGAACACAACATTCGAGAAGATTGACTGCCGTACCATAAAAAGTATTCTACAGTTTTGCGATTGGTTTGGTAATCCCTCTACCTAGATTTCAAGAGTAGTCCCTTTCGTTCCTTTTCAGACTCCTTCACAAATAGGTCCATCTGAGCACTTGTCACTTCAGGCTCATTACAAATCGAAGGCAACTAGAGTCATCTTTTGTTTTTTCTCGACTCTTAAAAACTGAAAAAACAAGTTATGTCAAAGCATCTAAAATTTATTTTAAACGAAATATTCATTACCCTTTCCTACATTGATCTTGGGTTGAGTAAATGGAATCCACCAACCAAGGAATTCCCCTTGGTGGAAATCCTAGTCCCTTCTCCTCTTGGGGAGATGTTGGTGCGCCCCATATGGCCACATTGTCACTTCCAGGACTGACAATCGGCCTGCCTGTATGGATATTCTCAACCTCTGTCATTCAGAACACCGCAATTCCTGAACAATCGAATCAGCAACTAGACGAGTCCTGAGTTACCCACCAACCTTCTACTTCCTCTAATTCTTCCTCTCCTCCTTCCTCTTCGCTTGACGGGGCTGGTAAAGCCAAAAGTCAAGTACCTGAGAAGAAGAAGGAAAGGAAGAAGAAAGAGAAGAAGAAGAAGGAGCCAAAAGCGAATGGGGGCAAACGAGTGTCGTCTAGCGAAAATCCACACACTACACCAACCAGGCCTAAATCGCCATGTGTCATTTGCAAAGGAGACCACTATCATAGAGATTGTCCTTGTATCCCTCGGAACTTAAGGGACTGGTCTCCTCATTTGCACAACCCGATGTCGTCAACCTCTGATGATCATGTTGATAACACACCGTCAACTAGTGAAAGTGAAGCCCCATGACGAAAAAGAAAACATATATTTCCTCGTAAACTGTGCAAAGGCGATCATGCCGTCCACCATTGTCCCTTCTTAGATGAGGCTAAAAGAGTTTTGGACGATCGTCCGGTTTCACCGTTACGACTTCCTCCTGGATATAAAAAAACTGTTGCCAAGTCCGTCACTAGTTGAAAATCCAGCTGGCCCGCTCAAGTGGTCGGCTGAAGCATCTATCATTGAAGACAAACCATCTGAACCCATACCAGACGAAAGTCAAAAGGTCGAGGTGGCAGTTGACCTGGTTTTGCCTTCAGCAGTTCCATCTTCAGATGATACCGTCACCGAAGAGAACAAGGATGACGCCATCCAAATTCTTTTCATAAGCACAGACTCCAACGAACATGGCGGCAATTTACCCGTTCCTTTACCGCAGGAAGGAAGCTCATCAGAGTCATACCCGGCCATCTATTTAGTCCCACCTCCAAGAAACCTAGTTGTCTCTTTCGACTAGAATCAACTAGGCAAACCCCGTTTACCAGCTAGTATACCATTCTAAATCATTGTTCAAATATATAGAATGGTTATGGCTGGTACCATCATAGATGAAGGGGCTTCTGTGAGTATCCTTTCCTCGACTGCTTCGAAAGTGCTTGGTTCGCCATCGCTTTTGCCTGAGATGAGAAATCTAACAGGCTTTGACAAAGGAACCAATCGACCGTTAGGGATCCTTCCCAATGTGCCCATAACATTGAGAGGGAAAACCATTCACATGAATGTAATGGTATTTCAAGGACCCCTAGATTATAATCTACTCCTTGGACGAGACTATATTTATTACATGAGAGCCATTGTCTCATCACTCTTTAGAGTGATGTGTTTTCCGCACAAAGGAAGAGTGGTCAAGCTCGTAGACCAGCTTTCATTCCCCAGTTCACGCATAGCAAATAGTCATATACCATCCCTAAATGGTATTTTCACGCAAGAAATGCCTTAATCCCCAATCTGCCCACCCGATGAGTGCGAGTGATTCGGGGGACATGACTGAAACCCAGGGGGCATGCACCCTGGTTTGCTTCGGCAGGAAAACTTCGGGTATAGGGTAGGTTTCCGCGAGAGAATATGACTAGTCTGTACTCCCGTCTGTGATTGGAAGAGGGGGTTATTCTAGAACAAGATTCTCTTGTCAAAGTTATGTGAGTGAAGTAGCCTCCTCCACTCACCTTTGTCTATTTCGGTAGACATCGCCGAAGAAGTGTTTTGTTTACGCCGTAAATAAAACAATCTTTGGTAACCTGTAAGAGGTAGACCTCTCTCGGTAAAACAAATGTTTTAACGGAATAAAGAAGGGGTAACCTTGAAACTCTGTTTTATACCTGGGGGCATGCAAACCTTTTGGAGTGCAAGCAAAGAGCGATCATTTATTTGTTTTTTGGATTGGTCGTTTCCTAACTTGCATAAAGAAAGGATGTGGGGAAAAAATCTAAAAGTTGCCGTGTTTATATGAGACTAGATTAATCGAGCAGTTTTAGCACATAGTTCAAGCTCGTTAAAAAAAAAACATAAGACATGAGAAAATGTTTCCCCCCGCATTTAAGCTCATTAAAAAATGAACTATTCACCTGTAAATAACCATCGTGAATGTAGTACATCAGCCATTAAAGCCTTGGTTGTGTTTGCACCATCATCTCCACTTTTGCATTGGCCGATCATTCACCTCCATTTGATTGCTTACCCATTTTGAGGAACAGCTGCGAAGAGTGATTTCACTAGCCATCCTTGTAACACTGCCATGATTGGAAAATTCCAAACCTTACCTGGAATCAGTTGCTACCCATTTTATCACTCGTTCCTCAAAAGACGAGCCTCTAAGCTCTTTTCAACTGACTCGTAAAATATGAAAAGATTGCTGAGCCATTGGCCTCTCCAGCTCGTTAAAGGGACGGGAAGTGTTATCCCTCCTTTAGATTTTAATCTTTTTGGACCTGAGGGATTATTACACAAAACGATCGAGCGCTTGTTTTATTTGGCTCGTTAAACGGATCAAAAATTCATCCCTTCTGTATTGTTTTATACTTTTTCGGACTTAAGGGATTAGATGAAAAAAAAGGAATTTTGGAGTTTCCTTTACGTTCCTTTTCAGACTCTCTAAAATTGAAAAGGACTGAGTTATCTTTGTCATTAAACTCGTTAAAATTTTAATAGCGACAAACTTGTCTATAGACGAGAACGAGTTTCACTATCGCTAGGCTCGTTAAAACATAGCGATGGGTTTGCCCGAAGGGAAAATTATAGAACAAGCATATTTTATCCTCCTCAAGCTTGAAAAAAATAAAGAGGTACTGGTCAGCAATAACTGGGGAAAATTGGGAAGAAAACTTGAAGAAACTTTGTTGGTAGCAAGTCGCTCTTGAACATGACACTTCCACTCCGCGTCCGAGTCAGGTTGGGTTGTTTCATTCACCGGTCACATCACCATGGTCCCATCATACCATCCACATTTGGGGTTAATGCTACCAATCCATCACATCAGTGTCACCGATATGTTCATGAGAGTTCATTCAGAGAATTCACCTGTGTCTCACCCACTACCATACATTTATACTCCATTCTTTCATGACCGCCACCCTGAACCTTATATCACCAGATCGTTTTCACCTCCATTAAAATCATTTGCTCCGTTCCGTGTCATTGATGTGGGATTCATTAAGGCCCTCCTATGACGGATCGCTTCTTGTCGACATCAGCTCATTATCCAAGAAGTTGATGTAGGAACACCCCATTCAGTACTTTGAAGCTTGCATGCCTCAATGGCAAGTTTCTCACTTCCGGCGACAGGTTTGCATAAATGGCCTTCGACCGAAAGATTTTGCGTGGTGTTTGACGCCAAGTCCTTTATTCACACCACGTGAATTGTACTGCAGTACCTTGAGGGTCATTATCATTATCGGTGATTCCTCTCATGCCTGTTAACAACTTACATCATTGGCTGGTAATCAGGAAATGTCTTTCCATGTTCGACTCTAGAACAACTTTCACATGGATCGACTTGTACTTCGAGTGAAGATTGAATGAGATTGAAGACCCCGGATCTAGTTTCATCCATCCGGGATGCAATATATATTCAGGGAAATAAACACATCAAATGTACATCATTGCCACACAGATAATCATTCAATCAAAAGGATGATGGCTCTATTAGAATCATCAGTCTACACTCAGATGATTGTCTGTCCTATGTGCATAAAAATGAATTTATAGAGCTGAGCATGGGAATGCCCGCCTCAGCTAGATCATGAAAATCTTATGAAGATAATGTATTCTATTATATCTTCTTACAAGGTTCCTCCTAGCTTGAAAGAACTTCGGATCCTCATAATAAAGCATTTCACCCGACATCAAAAGATTAACGACCTCATGCTTTAGGGGGCAACTGTTATAGACATTTTTTGGCGCTACAACCCCAAGCATGAAATGTCCATAAAACAAGGGCTCCTAAGTCCCTAAAAGTGTTGTTCTAACCCCTAAAGGAACAAGGTCAACAGATTACAGCTTCTTCCAGAAGTTCTCCATGAAAAACTGCTCAGAATTGGTCAAAACAGGAACATTTCAGTTGCTCCACTAGCTAAGTGCATTGCATCTCGCCTAAATACATTGTGCGGGTGCGTTGCATTTCAAAAATCCCTTCTATGGGGTGCGATGGACGAGAAATGACAAATGGCAGTGTCATTCCCCGAGGTGGAGAGGCAATGGAAGCTTCCAGAATCTTCTCCAGTGACACTTGCCTCTCTGAATTCAACCAAGGATGAGTAAGAGATCATCAATCTCCAAGTGGAAGCAAGAACTATCAGAGGGAAGACACTAATCAAATCATAAGCTGACTCATCTCCATTACAAATATCTATATATGGATCCCTCACCCCAGAGATCCGGAGGCTGGAATTTTTCATATTGTAAGGAATTGTTGTTGGTTTCTTGAGACAAACATCAGATTGTTGGGTGATCTAAGCTTTGTATGAGGTGAAGAGGGGCTTCTTTGCTGAGAGGTTGATGCTGGGTCAGAACAACTGGTTGTAACTCTTCTTGGCTCTTTCTTGTTTATCAATAAAATCTATTCAATTTTTCCTCCATGCTCTTGTGTCATTGATGTTTGCTACATTTGTATGGTCAATTTACATCTGATCCTAGATTGTTTATGATTATAGATCAATGTCTTTGTATAGTGCTATGCTACTGTGATCTTACAGGTACTTTGTGAAGCTGGGCATGCAAGGGAGCAGGTAGCTAAAGACTATCAAAGAAGAGAGGAATCAAATCAGTTGATTAGCGCAAGACAGAGGTTGGTCTTTCTATTCCTCTCTATCTATAATTCATAAAGGAAAAATGAAAGTAGCTTTCCTCTGTTTGTTTCTAAGGCAGCTATCACACCTTAGTGGGATAGAGCAGTTCTATATAGAAACTTTTCCCTGTAACACAGGGTCAATCCACAAGGTGGAGAAGCATGGGATCTTCCAAAAACTTCTCCAGTGACACTTGCCTATCTGAATTCGACTAGGAATGAGTAAGAGATCATCAACCTCCAAGTGGAATCAAGAACTATCAGACGGAAGACACTAATCAAATCACAAGCTGACTCATCTCCCTTGCAGACATTTATATATGGATCCCTCATCCCAAAGATCCGGAGGCTGGAATTTTGCATCTTGTAAGGAATTGTTGTTGGTTTCTTGAGGCAACATCATAGTGTTGGGTGATCTAAGCTTTTCATGAGGTGAAGAAGGGCTCACTTGCTGAGAGGATGATGCTGGGTCAGAACAATTGGTTGTAACTCTCTTGGCTCCTTCTTGATTATCAATAAATCTATTCAAGTTTTCCTCCATACTCTTGTGTGATTTATGTTTTTCGCATTTGTATGGTCAATTTACATCTGATCCTAAATTGTTTATGATAATAGATCTACGTTCTCGTATAGTGTTATGCTACTTTGATTCTACAGGTACTTTGTGAAGCCGGGTATACAAGAAAGCAAGTAGCAAAGGACTATCAGAAGAGAGAGGAATCGAGCAAGGAACCAAGCGCAAGACAGAGGTTGGTCTCCTTTATTCATCTCTCATCTATCTCTCATAAAGGAAAATGAAAGTAGTTTTACTTTGTTTGTTTCTAAGGTAGCTACCAGCCTTAGTGGGATTAGCAGTTCTACATAGAAACTATTCCTGATAACAAAATGGCGACTCCACTGGGGAGCGAGTAGATTGTTTGTTCATCTACATTTGTTTACTTTATAAACTTACAGACAGAGCCTGAAGTCAAGCCAGCTAGCCTTCGAACTGCATTTTCTATGCAAGTGCAAAGTAGATCAACGCTGCTTCAGTCAATCTCCGGGTTTTGTTTATGATTTAAACAATTGATTTACAAGCTCTCTAATTGCCCTTGTGGTGGCTCTAGTAACCTCCTTAGATCTACCCATGTGATTGATTTACTGATTACCACTTGCTCGGCCAAAATCCCTGAACTGAACTGCAAACTGTGACCCGGAACCCAATCAAAGTCTCGTCCCTGGTCCAGCGCACTGTCTGTTCTGTGAATCTCAAATTCAGCGCACTTCCCGAGTGTATTAGGTCCGTTGCATTTTAGATTCACTGTGTTACAAGTGCATTGATCAGACTAGACATTGTTCCTAAATTTTGGTTTCTGTGTTCACTCTTTTCAGATCTATTCAAGAGTTTTGTTGCCTGTAGTCAGTACACCTCTGTTTGAAACCCCTTTCCTTGCTGTTATTCTGCCTCCATTGTGCAAAGAACTGTAAATGTTTTTATGTATTTTTTGAGTCCTTTTCAGTTCTCCTTTACAAAGAAGTAACGTAATTGTACTGTCGTTTCTTGATTTGAGAGTATCGCAAGTGTCGTTTTTAGTCATAAAAGAGAACCTGATTGTTCTTGATAGTTGATTACCCTGTTACTCTTGTATTTGATCTGAATTGGTAGTTTTTCTAGTGTCGAAAACAAGTTTTCATTTCCAAATCACAAAGTGTTGTCATTGTCTTCATTTTGATTTTGAAAAGAAACTTGTTAGTAATTGTCGCTTTGAAAAATAATTCAGATTTGTGCATTAGCTTTCTTTTTATCATTCACAAATTAAGAAGGCTGAAAATGAATACATGCATGTGCATTTTCATTTAGACTGTTTGATTGGTTTGATTTAGGACAGTGCATATAATGTGTTCTCTTTGCTCTTTGTTGAAAGAATACTGTCTCTCTTTCCTTAGTAGCTAGGTTTTTTCATTGCACAAAGAAGATAAAACGACTGTTTATCATCTTAGATTGCATTTTAGGAATTGTACATCTACATCACGCGGTGAACCTGAAAGGCAAATTTCTTAAGCAAGATCAACTATAAAATAAATTTAATGAATCTAACAACACTTTGGAACCTAACGCACAACATCTAGAAGTCTAGGCTAGAGACATATTCTGGCGTCGTAAAGCCTGGTAACTGTTGTTTTCACTGTTGGTTGGGTGATTCCTCCACTTTGAGATGATAAGTGCCAGTACGGACTTGTGCTCCCACATACCATCGAGTATATTTTGGGAGACCACAATAGGCTTAATCCTTTATCCATAGGAAGCCGTGTCTGCTGCCCTATCGATCACAATGCACTGAACACAGCATTCAGGAAGATTGACTGTCGTACCGTAAAAAGTATTTTGCAGTTTTGCGATTGGTTTGGTAATCCCTCTGTCTAGATTTCCAGAGTAGTCCCTTTTGTTCCTTTTCAGACTCCTTAACGGAAAAGGTCCATCTGAGCACTTGTCACTTCAGGCTCACTAAAAATCGAAGGCAACTAGAGTCATCTTTTGTTTTTTCTTGACTCTTTAAAATTGAAAAAACAAGTTGTGTCAAAGCGTCTAAAATTCATCTAATTCGGAAACATACTTACCTTTTATTTTTAGTTGATCGAGTAATCTGCAATCGTGGAAGAAAGTCAATTGAAACCCCGTCGTTCGTGAAGGCTTACGATTCAACCGTCTTTTTCTCCGGAATCGAAACTATTACGGACAAAGCGAACTCGTTTAACAAGTTCCAAATCCCCTGGTAAAGTTAGAACCAGTGTTCCAACACCATCGGAGACTCCAGTTACTCCAAACATTTCTGGTATCCCTGCCTTTACAGAAGAAGTTCAGCAGCCACCAAAGGAAAGTAACATTGATCCTAGTCTAAGGGTAAACACTTGTATTACTGAACTAGTTCCATCTATAGCTAATTCAGAAGGTGTTATTCCCCAAACATATGTCGTTGCAGATTCTATACCTTCTTCTGCACCAGAAATATTTTACGGCCCTGACGGTCTACCTCTTCCACCTAGTCTGATTGCTATAGAAGAGATTGTAGAGGATCCTCCATCTAGTACTCCATCGCAATTTGGAGTCGGGATCACTCTGTATCCTTCTACTTCAGAAATTAGTCTACCATCATCGGAAGCTCCTGTAGAATCGCTAGGCAATCTTTTGGATAGACTAGAAATGTCTGAACAACCATTGACATCTAAACACATATTTCATTAAATTTGGAATTAAATAGTGGATCTAGAATTTCAAAATAAACAAAAAGCTCAATTTTGTTGATGTCCTTGTAATAAAATATTTCCAATTTTAATGAAATATGTGTTTCTAGGACTGTGTCGTCTGACACAACAATGGCAGAACCTCCTGCCATCACTCCAACAATGTTCACTGGTATACCATTTGTCCCAACTAGCTCTCAATCACTAGAAGGGGCCCACTCAGGGGCTATTTTGATAGTATGGTCCATTCCTGTTTGTTCATCCGGAATAGTATCCGGAAACCCTTATATTGAGTCTCAACAAATTGATCCTTCAAGGGGTCAATTTGGGCAGTCTGGTCCTGAAGGGCAAACAATTCCTTTAAGTACCGGATTACCACCATATGGGGGGCAATATACCCTTTCATTGTCTCCTCCGGGAGGACAACCATACGGGAGTTCACAACAAAATTCAGGTTATGCTGGAATTACATCTAGCGGTTGGGTGCCGATACTGCCTCAACAACCAAGAGTTGTATATTCAATGCAACAATGTTTACCTATGTCAAATATACCAACTACGCCAGCTATTGTGACGGTGTCGCAAGTACAAGCGCTGCTTGTTGTATGCCAACCTCAGGTTTCTCAGGTTGTAATGCAACAACCTCTTGACCCTGCGACTCAACCACAATCGCCGACTGGTGGAATGACACAGGCCCAAACGGGTACAATTACCCCTCATCTTGGTCAAACAGTTAGTATCGGGCAACAGCACATGGCTTCACAACCATGGCTGGTGCAATACCAACAACCGCAATTCCAAAAGGTATATCAAGGATCTGAGCAACAAATCTTCGCAAATAGTGGGCAACCGTATATTCAAAATGGTCAAAATCAATCATTCTACAATGGTTATGCCCATTAACCTTACCAAAGTTACCAGCATCAAATGCATTATGCTGGTATGCAAAGGCCAACTGCTCAGGCGATCCCATCTTATCCTGGGTATGCTTCGCCTAACCTGAACCAACAGTTACCCTTTGTGGTGACTTTAGAGTTACCAGATCTAAATCGGTTAACAAACGATCCAATCGCCTACGCCCCTTGGTGGCCAGCGATTCTGCATAAACTTCCGTAAGATATTCCTAAATTTAATGGAAATCCGGGTGAAGATCTGTCGAATCATGTGATGAACTTTCATCTGTGGTGTTCATCAAACACCCTAAACGATGATTCGATTAGGCTTCGCCTTTTTCAGAGGACATTAACTGGTCTGGCAGCAAAATGGTATATCGAATTGCCCAGAGCTTCGTTTGACAACTTCAGTGCTCTAGCCACCACCTTTTTAACCCATTTTCAGTTATTGATAAGGTATGAAATGGGAACGGAACTTCTTACCAATTTCAAGCAAACAACAACCACTCACATATCTGATCATATTCATGAGTGGCGACGTCGTCGTAGAATGGTAAAAACGTATGTTCCTGATCAACTTTTAGCTGAATGGTTTATTAAGTCTTTGTTACCTTCCATTACAGAAGATGTGGCAAAAGGGGGAGTCGTCACCAAAGAGCAAGTTATTGCTCGTGCGCAATATTTAGACTTGATTTACACTCAATTTGGCATGCTCTATGATAAAATACCTGACGCTCCCAGACCGGAATTCTCGGTCCCTCCTCCTCCTAAATCAAACAATGACTCTCATGCCGGCGATGGCGTGATTGGCGCGATAGACACGAAATCGACAAAGGCTACATCTAAAAAGGCCCGTAAGATTTCCAGTCAAAATGCAAAAGAAGAACTTCTTGCCTTGGAAGTAAATGTCGTCTCGACAGATAAAGGCAAAGAAACCAAGCAACCAGGAGGCAAGAAGAAAAACAAAGGGAAGAAGAAGAAACAGGAGGAATCATCACCTGAAAAATCTTCTGCAAACCCTCCTGGAAATAGGAAACCAAAAAATCCATGCTTTATATGCGATGAGGATCATTGGACATCAGATTGTCCACATAGAGCTAAGCTTAGAAAATTCTTCAAGAATTCAAAAACCTCGGCAGTATTAACTGATCCGTTTCCGAATCCAGGAACAAATCTGGTTGATAGTGGAAATGCTTCCCCGTCTCAAGTTCTGATGTTTTCGGTTTCCAAACAACAAAATGATGCGTTGATATCGACAAGGAACAAAGATTACGGGAATCCACAGCTGTTGAACAACAAGGATAAAGATCAACCTAGTAGTTCGAAAACAACTTCGACAGAAGTTGCACCGCCCATTATTCCTAAACTGACAATAAAACCGCCAAAGGGAGTAGTACACAAGTCAACATTTAATCCTCGTGCTAGAGCAGCATAGCATTATAATATAGTGGAAGATTTGGCCCAATCGCCATCCATTATGTCGACACTTAAGGTACTACAAAATTGCCCATCCCAAAAGCAGGCTTTATTATCAGCTATCGGTGGGATAGACCCAAAGGATTCTAATCTTGTGTCCTTTAATCAGAAAGGATATGATCCTCAGTTACCAGCTCAACTAGCTTTCCTCATTCAATTGAAAGCCCTCAACAAAACTGTTCATCGAACAATTATTGATGAGGGGGCATCTACATGTATTATGTCAATGAGTTGCTGGAAAACTTTAGGATCTCCAACCTTGTCGCGATCTTCGACAACCTTAAAAGCATTCGACGGATGAACATATACCCCGTATGGTATTCTAAGTTACTTGCAAGTTGAACTAGGGGGGAAAACAGTAGAAATAGATGTCAAAGTAATCGACCGAAACCTCGATTACAACATCCTACTGGGAAGACCATGGATATATGCTATGGCCGTTGTTGTGTCGACCTATTTTAGGAAGATTGCATTTCCCTTTCAAGGAGGGATTACAATCGTCGATCAACAAACTTTCCTCCCCAATGGTTCCCAAGTTACGGGAAGTATTCTGATGATCCATGGAAGCCCCCATTCACTTCAAAATATCGGAGTAGGCCTACTAAAAGACCCTATATTAATGGGAACTTTTGCCCTTCCACCTCTAATCAATCTGGAGGAAGTAGCGTCAGTAGGAACCTGCAATATGATATCTTCGATTGAAAAGATCTCAAAAAACGATATAAAAATGGATCATACGCAGGTATTGCCTCCAAACCCAATAGAAATATTGTAGCAATCAATGTTTCTAGCATGGGAGGCAAACCCAAATCAATGCTCATCAAGCGTTTGGATAGATAGGTCTAAGGAAAGTGGCACCCCTTCAAATCCTTGGTCGCAAGTGCATTACGCTGACGAAGGAATTGTTCAGTCAATGGTAATTGAAGGGGCGCCATGGGAAGATTACCACCATCATTCCCATCTTCTGGATTGTAAAGGAGATACTCCTGATGACCTTCATCATCCTTCAGTTTTTGATTTCCTATCAAATACTGTAAACATGGTGGATTCCGAGCGAAACTTATCCAATATTGAAGAGACTATCACCATAAATATCTAGACCAAAACAGATGTTGTAGAGAATATTTATGTTGGAAAATGTTGTTCTCCTTCAGAACTGGAAATATATAACGCTCTTTTTTGCGAATTCAAAGATGTATTTGCTTGGTCATATGATGAAATGCCAGGCATTGACTCGAGTATAGTTGAACACGAAATTAAGATGTATCCAGATGTCAAACCAGTACGACAACGGCTACGGTAGGTGCACCCCAAGAAAGTCGCTGCCATCAAGGCAGAAGTTGAAAAGCTTCTCCACGCTGGTTTCATTTACCTGGATCCTCTAACTGATTGGGTATCGAACATTGTTCCTGTTATGAAAAAACAAGGAACGATTAGAGTGTGTGTCGATTATAGGGATGTAAATCAAGCTTGTCCAAAAGACAACTACCCTACACGCTTTATTGACCAAATAATTAATGAATGCACTGGATGTGAAATCTTTTCATTTATGGATGGATTCTCCGGGTATAATCAAATAAATATCCACCCACAGGACCAGTCAAAGACTGCATTTATTTATCCGTGGGGCACATTCGCATATCGCAAATTACCCTTTGGTTTAAAGAACGCAGGGGAAACGTTTCAAAGGGAAATGAATTATGCCTTCCATGACATCAAAGACATCGTTCAACCATATCTCGATGACCTTCCGGCTCATTTGTGAAAGTGGTCTGATCATCCGCAACATTTGAGAGAGATATTTCAACGTTGCCGACACTACAAGATACGACTTAATCCACACAAATGTGTGTTCTGTGTCAGTTCTTGTCATTTACTAGGCTTTGTAGTCTCAAAGGATGAGATTCGTCTCGACCCATGTAAGGTTCAGGCAATCATTAATTTGCCTCCACCTTCGAATTTTCTTCAGATTCAGAAACTTCAAGGGAAAGCAAACTTTCTGAGGAGGTTCATTCCAAATTATGCCGAACTTGCTAAAGGTTATACATGTCTATTGAAAAAAGAAGTACCCTTCATCTTGGATCAGGTCGCACAAGCTTCCTTTGATGCATTAAAATACTCCCTAATGAAAGCATCATTAATGTACGCTCCTGATTATCAAAAAGACTTTAACCTATATCTAGCTGCAGCGGATACAACCATAGCAATGGTTTTAGTTCAAGAAGACAAAGGAATTGAACATCCTATATATTATTTAAGTAGGAACTTAAATGATACAGAAAGAAAATATTCTTATATTGAAAAGCTAGCGCTCGCAGCTGTTCAAGCGATACAGAGATTTCGACATTATGTCCTCTTTCGAAAAACTACCATTTTGTCAGATTTCAACCCCATGACTTACATATTGTTGCGACAGTTGCTAGCAGGAAAATATTCAAAATGGATAGCAATTCTACAAGAGTTTGATCTGGAATTTGTAAAATCCAAGTCAAAGAAAGAACTGGTTTTCGCAGAATTATTATGCGATCTCCCATCGTCGTCCAACGATGACACATCCAAACAAACAATCGTGTATGAATCTTTGTTTCTGATATCTTCAAGCAATCCGTTGTATGGAGATATAATCATTTATCTCCAAACCCAAAAATATAGGCCTAATACCTCCCGCTCCAAACAAAAATGTATTTGATACCAATCAAAAGACTACATGATTGTCGGTGACAAGCTTTACCATCGTGGTGTCGATACAATTCTGAGGAGGTGCCTCACCCATGAGGAAGCCAAAAAAGTCCTGAATGATTTTGCATTCAGGTGCGTGTGGGGGGCATCAATCCAGTTATGCTACGGCGCAAAAATTTTTACGAGCAGGATACTTCTGGCCAACAATGTTCAAAGATTGCATAACTGCAGTCAGAAGTTGCCATGCTTGTCAAATTTTCGTTAGCAAAGCTAGAAGACCACCCACACCTCTGCAGCCAATAGTTTCTATTGGGCCATTCGCCAAATGGGGCATCGATTTCATGACATGTTACCCCACCTCGACCGGGGGCATGGGTATATCATAGTCGCAGTGGAATATTTTACCAAATGGGCCGAGGCGATGCCTACATTAGATAACGCTGGTGAAACAGCTACCCTTTTCTTTTTCAATCATGTAGTCACCAGATTCGGCGTTCCACAGGCTATAGTCACAGATCATGGATCGCATTTTCGCAATCACATGATGGCCGAATTAGCTGCCAAATTAGGGTTGTCTCACGACAGCTCTACTCCATATTACCCACAGGCCAATGGACAAGTTGAAGCAATCAACAAGGTCCTGAAGCACATGCTGCAAAGGATGATTGGAGTCCACAAAAGTAGTTGGCACCTTATCCTGTACTCAGCCATGTGGGCATACTGAACATTGGTAAGGAACACAACCAGTTTTACACCTTTCCAACTAGTGTATGGCCTAGAAGCAATCTTACCAGTTCAGTGTGAAATCTCATCCCTCAAACTCGCAATCGACCTTCTCCCCGGAACTTCAGAAGAGGAGGCTCGTTTCTTGGAACTAATCCAATTGGATGAAACCCGTCGTGAAGCCTCTTTGGCTAACGAAGCCCATAAGAAACGAGTCAAGGCGCAGTTCGACAAAAATGTCAAACCCCATGTCTTCTCAGAAGGTGGCTTGGTCTTGCTTTATGACCGGGAATCCGATAAATTAGGAGTAGGTAAATTCAAGTCTTTATGTATGGGCCCCTATATTGTTAAGCGAGTGTTAGCAAAAGGAGCCTACGAGTTAATGGATTATGACGGGATTCCACTGGCACAACCTCGTAATGGGTTGTACCTTAAGCGTTACTACGCATGATTCAGTGTGGTAACCAATATGCTTTTGTTACAACTTTATTTTCGCTAAAATATTTGTTTTGGTTAAGTAAATCCACTTTTTACATTTGTCGCAGATGTCAAGCCTATTGGAATCATTTTTTGGATATGCTGACGGAGCAAGTCGTAGTTCACAGAACCTATCTTCTGCGGCATGGGCCATTTTTGATCCAAGCGGCGAGTTAGTAAGTTTCAGAGGAGTATGTATTGGTCGATCAACGAATAACATCGCTGAATATAGCGCATTTATAGAACTTCTCTCTGATGCCATCACACATGGCATATGCTGACTGGTTGTCAGGCTAGACTCACAGCTCGTCATACTACAGCTCATTAGTATCTACTCCGTCTGAAATCCAGCTATCTATCACATGTTCCTAAGGGTCAAGACTTTGGAAAGGCAATTTGATTTTATTCAATATCAGCATATTTCCATAAACTTAAACACATTAACTGAATCATTGGAAAATTATGTATTAGATAGACATTTGCAACATTTATAAAAAGAAGCATTTCATCAATATTTGCATGTGGATCATATAACTTAACCAAAATAAAAATCCGAAAATCAAAAATATATATATAACTGTTTATGGTTTACACATAATGTTCTGTAACCAAGACAAAATTGGTCAAATGACCCAAAACTCAAAACTCTGGGGGGCACCCTAGTCTAATGATGCTGGTGATAACAAGTCATCGCCTGTGAAATCATGCATAAAAGCCTAGTCCATCTACTTGGCACGCCAGTGGTATGTAGCTACAACCTCAGGGGCAGCTCGTCAATCCTCACATCTGGAATACCAAGAGTGAGGCCCTCGACCTGGTCCTGTAATTCTGAAAGAGTCTCGGCCACATCAAGGTCGCGAAGGATAGCCCTTCCCACAGCTTCTCTTGCTAGAGCGGTGGCTGGCCCTCTCAGGTGTACTACTGGCCGAATAGGACCAACATCTGCATGAGCACATGAGTTCTGATTAGTCTTGACAGAATAAAGCACAAGGACATTATAAAAGAAAAACGATAAACAGAAATATGGTCAAGAATTTACCAATGGCACCCCACTGCTCGCCAGCCGGCAGTACCAAATCCGGGTCACCCCGAAAGTCCATACCAGCATATGGGTACTCAGAATAAACCATCTCCTGACGATCGAACCACCCGAAGAAGGTATCAAAAAAATAAATCTGAGACTGACCAACATGTCTGGACATGTGGTCGACCCATCTCTGCATCCGTGGTTAAGTCAGTGGAGGTAAACCAAGTGCAATATACTGTGGCTGTATCAGTGGTATCCTTTCCAAGGCGAAGGCGGTCAAAATAGAACCATACCCAAAGTTCTTCAAACTCCTGTTTTTCACCTTGGTCAACTGTTCTTTCATCACAAGGAGTACTGCATCACACCAGTTGAACACCTTCAGTTCGAGACATTCCAAGGTGTACTGCATATAAGACCGGTTGGCCACATGAAGAGCCGCACCACCAGCCATCCTACCAAAAGTGAACAGAATGGTCCTCAGAGACCTGTCAGTGACATCTCGGATGATGATCTTGCCGTCCTTACTCGGCTGAGATCCCTCTCTGCAATACCTACGAACGTTATCTCTCACAGATTCGCCTCCATTGGCTGAACCTGATAAAGAGATAGGGGCACCCCGCCTCGACAAGCCAGTCAAAAAATAGACGTCTACAACAGTCAAAGGGATGGATTTGCCCCTAATCTATAACACCTGGCTGGTAGGGTCCCAAGCATCGAGCAAATACTGCAGCAAGTTGATTTGTTGTCTCATGCTAGAGATGCGGAAAAACTTCAACAAGCCACAGTTCCACAGTGCATTTACTGTAACCGGATCATGTAAAGCAAGCATGTCCTCTTCTTCATGCTCACGTTCTCGCCATGTAATAGTCATCTTACTCCAATAAATCTCTGAAAGCAAACAAGAGAAGAGTTAGATCCTGATTTGGTGAGAAACAGGCAAAAATTTCCATTAAAAACTGTGCACAAATTTCCCTCCTTGCGCCCATCGCACCTCCAGCTTAGTCCTGGGTGCATTGCATGTCAACTGCCCAGTGAGTAGGCCAACATGCAATGCACCTTTCGATGCAGAAAGGGTGCGATGGGGCCAGAGTGAGTTTTTCAAACCCTAGAGGCTCAGAAAAACCAGAAATCAAGCTTAGAATGCAAAATGGAAAAGATGAAATGAAAGAGCTCAAGTTTAGCTCCTACCTGGTCCAGACGGTGCCAAAAATCGTCCACAGAATCTCCCGAAATCAGCTGGTGAAAATCAAGGGGGAAAAGCACCTCCAAAGCTCCAACAAGTCAAAGTTCAAATGAAATGGTAAAATGAGAGGTAAAAGCACTTTTAAATTACTTTTTACGTAATTCAAGTAAAATATTAGTGTCTTAACTCATTTTTCAAAAATATATTGTTCGTTTCTAACTAGTTTGATGAAGCAATTGAGCATGTAGTACAATCTTTGAAGGAACAAAGCTATTAATGGTAAAGTCAAGAAATGACCATTATATCGAGTAGTTTTAACGCGGACTTCATGCTCGTTAAAAAATAAACATAAGCAATGAGCAAATGTTTCCCCCAGTGTTTAAGCTCATTAAAAAATGAACCAATTTCCAGTAAATAACCATCATGAATGTAGTACTTCAGCCTTTGAAGCCTTGGTCGTGTTCTCATCATCACCTCCACTTTGTATTGGCTGATCATTCACCTCCACTTGATTGTTTACCCCTTTTGAGGAACAGCTGCAAAGAGTGATCCTATTAGCCATCCTTGTGACACTGCCGTGATTGGGAAATTCCAAACCTTACCTGGAATCAGCTACTACCCGAATTTATCACTCGTTCCTCAAAGATGAGTCTCCTTTAAGCTCTTTTCAATTGACTCGTAAAATATGAAAAGATTGCCGAGCCATTGGCCTCTCCAGCTTGTTAAAGTGACCGGAAGTGCTATCCCTCCTCTATATTTTAATCTTTTTGGACCTGAGGGATTATTACACAAAAAGATCGAGCGCTTGTTTTGTTCGGCTCGTTAAAAGTACCGAAAATTCATCCCTTCTATATTATTTTATACTTTTTCAGACTTAAGGGATTAGATGATGAAAAAGGATTTTTGGAGTTTCCTTTACGTCCCTTTTCAGACTCTCTAAAATTGAAAAGGACCGATTTATCTTTGTCGTTAAACTCGTTAAAACCTAATAGCGACAAGCTTGTCCATAACAGACAAGAACGAGTTTCACTATCGCTAGGCTCGTTAAAACATAGCGATGGGTTTGCCCGAAGGGAAAATTATAGAACAAGCATATGTTATCCTCCTCAAGCTTGACAAAAATAAAGAGGTACTGGTCAGCAATGACTGGGGAAAAATTGGGAAGAAAACTTGAAGAAACTTTGTTGGTAGCAAGTCGCTCTTGAACATGACACTTTCACTCCGCATCTAAGTCGGGTTGGGTTGTTCCATTCACTGGTCACAACACCATGGTCCCATCACACCATCCATATTTGGGATTAATGCTACCGATCCATCATGTCAGTGTCGCTGGTATGTTCAAGAGAAGTACCTTAGAGAATTCACTTGTGTCTCACCCACTGCAATACATTTACGCTTCATTCTTTCATGACCGCCACCCTGAACCTTATATCACCAGATCATCTTCATCTACATTAAAATCATTTGCTCCATTCCATGTCATTGATGTGGGATTCATTAAGGCCCTCCTATGACGGATCGCTTCTTGTCGACATCAACTCATTATCCAAGAAGTCGATCTAGGAACACCCCTTTCAGTACTTTGAAGCTTGCATGCCTAAATGGCAAGTTTCTCACTTCCGGCGATAGGTTCACATCAATGGCCTTCGACTGAAAGATTTTGTGTGGTGTTTGACGCCAAGTCCTTTATTCACACCACGTGAATTGTACTGTAGTACCTTGAGGATCATTATCATTATCGGTGATTCCTCTCATGCCTGTTAACAGCTTACATTATTACCTACTAATCAGGCGATGTCTTTCCATGTTTGACTCCAGAACATCTCTCACATGGATCAACTTGTACTTTGAGTGAAGATCGAACGAAATTGAAGACACTAGATCTAGTTTCATCCATCTGGGCTGCGATATATATTTAGGAAAATAAAGACATCAAATGTACATCATTGCTGCACAGATAATCATCCAATCTAAGGGATAATGGCTCTACCAGAATCATCAGTCTACACTCAGACGATTGTCTGTCCTATGTACATGAAGATGAATTTATAAATCTGAGCATGGGAATGCCCGCCTCAGCTAGATCATGAAAATATTATGAAGATAACGTATTGTATTGTATCTTATTACAGGTCTCCTTCCAGATTGAAAGAACTTCGGATCCTCATGATAAAGCATTTCACCTGACATCAAAAGGATTAACGACCTCATGCTTTAGGGGGCAACTGTTATAGAACTTTTTGGGCACTGCAACCCCGAGCATACATGTCCATAAACTAAGGGCTCCTAAGTCCCTAAAGGTGTTGTTCCAACCCCTAAAAGAACAAGGTCAACTGATTACAGCTCCTCCCAGAAGTTATCCATGAAAACCTACTCAGAACTAGTCAAAACTAGACCATTTCACCTGCTCCATAGGCAAAGTGTGTTGCATCCCACCTAAATACACACAGTAGGTGCGTTGCATTTCAAAAATCCCTTCTATGGGGTGCGATGGGCGAGAAGGGACAAATGGCAGGGTCAATCCGCAAGGTGGAGAAGCATGGAATCTTCCAGAAACTTCTCCAGTGACACTTGCCTATCTGAATTCGACCAAGAATGAGTAAGAGATAATCAATCTCCAAGTGGAATCAAGAACTATCAGAGGGAAGATACTAATCAAATCACAAGCTGACTCATCTCCCTTGCAGACATCTATATATGGATCCCTCATCCCAAGGATCCAGAGGCTGGAATTTTGCATCTTGTAAAGAATTGCTGTTGGTTTCTTGAGGCAACATCATAGTGTTGGGTGATCTAAGCTTTTCATGAGGTGAAGAAGGGCTCACTTGCTGAGAGGATGATGCTGGGTCAGAACAACTAGTTGTAACTCTCTTGGCTATTTCTTGATTAGCAATAAAGCTATTCAAGTTTTCCTCCATACTCTTGTGTGATTTATGTTTTATGCATTTGTATGGTCAATTCACATCTGATCCTAAATTGTTTATGATAATATATCTATGTTCTCGTATAGTGTTATGATGCTTTGATTCTACAGGTACTCTGTGAAGCTGGGTATACAAGAAAGAAATTAGCAAAGGACTATCAGAAGAGAGAGGAATCGAGCAAGGAACCAAGCGCAAGACAGAGGTTGGTCTCCTTTATTCTTCTCTCATCTATCTCTCATAAAGGAAAACAAAATTAGTTTTACTTTGTTTGTTTCTAAGGTAGCTACCAGCCTTAGTGGGATTAGCAGTTCTACATAGACACTATTCCCAGTAACAAGAACCCCCCAGGTATATGAATCTAGGGGTTTGCACTGTACATTGGTGGTCGATAATATTGTTGGTAAACGAGAACCGCACCCATAGTGCTGCACTGAGTGTTATAGGGAGCATTGTATGTGGCACTTGTTAAAGGTATGCAGTTTGGTACCACATGGGTGGAACCTAGAATCTTCTGGGTTCCACTTGTAGAGGGTGTCATGTGAGTGGTTGTACCTGGGAAAAACGGGATAACGGGATTCGCCATTACCGGTGTTGTGGTGACTGTCAACTGGGGGAGTGGTGAAGGACCAAAAGTGTCCCTAAAGTTCCCCAACTTGTTGGTCGTCGACTGGATAGATGGAAATGTTCCAACTATTGAAGTAGGAAGTACTGGTGCCACTGGAATCAAGAGTGGGTCTAACTAATTTGTGAGCCGAGGGTTAAAATTAGGAAGAAATCCTTCCGTGAAGAAATCCTCTAGCAAACTTGAATCGTCGGTTGTCCAAATAGATTTCATGTGAGATCTATGAGACTGATTCCCCAAAGATGGGGAATCTGGTTCACTGGAGCTCAGCGGATCCTCCACAATGAGTGGAGGAAGTCCTAGCAATCGTCTAGAGTGATGATGAGGGTTGGATGTAGCCACAGTGACCATTAATTTTATCAATAAATTTTATCATGATATTTGTTAAAGTCTCAAAATGATAACACATGGGTACCTAAAGAATATGAAAAATACTCTAAATTGATCAATCAGCAAACAGAGGGAAAATACCTTGTCTGATAAGCACTGATCATTGGAGGTGAAACTTGGTATCTCAATGAATAACAGAGAAGGATGGCCAAATGTATAGTTATGGTTACTTTAGAGCTTTGCCTGAACCTCAGACTGAGGGGCCAAGTACTCTTGTGAAGACGAGCACCCTCCCAAAAACTGAAGACAAAGTAGGTTCGTTTGTGTTAGGTACCAGGACAGCCCATCCCAGACACCTTGTGTAAGTCCTTATATGTTTGGCCACTAAAGATACTTCAGATCACAGACACCATGGGGGGGTGACATAGTCGTAGATAGCATGCTGTGTGGGTAGGATACCTATGTCCCCGACTCAGCTCCGAAATCCCCGAAGGGATCCCCAATACACATAATACCCAAAGGATTTGTAAGAGAAGGTGGGCTACCTTCACTTACAGTCCAATGTTGTCTCATATCTAGCTCCGCTTTTAGTGGAGTGGTATTGGTAGTATGAGTGCAGAAGGAATTTTTCTCTCTTTTAATGAGACTAGTTTGGTTTTCGACCTTGGGCAGTTCACTCACATGCTTATCCCAAGATTCTAGCCTAACTAATGTTTGTTTTCTCAAATAAAGAGTTACTGATTTATTTTAGGTAAATTTTATGTGTACTTGATTATTGTCTTTGGTAGGGGAGTTGACGTATGAAATGTGATGAGACTCTGACTCAATAAATCATGCAAAAAACAATGCTTTGAATTTTTTTTCAATTTCATGCAAACAAGCTATATTCTACATATTCATATTTTTCACATATTCATAGTTTCTTCCATGCATATTTAGTCTTACAACACATGCAGAACCAAAAGATTCATTTCCAATGTTTCCTAACAACTACTTGAAACCAAAATGAAGCAACTTATAACTAGTTAAACAGAAGGATGAATAAAAATGGTGAGTCTTTCTTTTAGAAAAAAAAAAATTTAAGAGAGAAAAACAATTTTTTTTTCCTAAAAATAAATTTTTAGGACACCAATTGTCTTAGCAAAATGCAGTAAAAAATCTTATTTCAATCCATGAGAAGGCTTCTCACCCATATTGGCTTACAGACACTGCTAAAAATCAAATACTTGGGAGACTAATGCTCTATAACACTGGCTATAGAGAGTTAGTAGGTCCACTAACGCCCCATGTAAATAGGCACAGTGCTTTATAAAGCTCTGTGTAGCCTGCTAAACTGCGTTAGTGTGGGAAATTAGTCAAAAAGAGGGATTTCAAGATCAGATTCTGAGATGAATATATACAAGCAAGATGTAGCAATATTCTTGGTGGATCAGAATAGGATTTGAAGAAGTACGACAAGCTCTTAGAAGGAGGAGAAAACATAGAAGAATCTGGGTAAACTGGGAACTAGATGTATAGTCCCCAGTGGAGTCGCCAATTCTACTATGGGGTAAAATGCATGGTGTATGGAGAATGAAAACTACCCTCAAAGGCCTTCTCGAGACCTTCGACAGACTGTAAGATTATCTGTAGATGCTACCAAGTTATACACATGTTCATAGACAAATATCAACTAACAAAATATGGAAAGAGTATTACCTCAAGTCTCCTTCTAGATTTGTTTGGAGATCACAATGCAGCCAAGAAGAACTCCCTCAAAGCTGGCTCCAAATCAATTCCTGCACAAAGGAAAGGCAAACACAATCACCACATACAACCTTGAAAACCAATATATGAATACACAACAAACATATATTTGCATACAACTAAACTACTCATATAAACAAGTATCGACTGAACAACTTAATGAACTATGTTACCAACACCATGGAGTAGGGAACACAACTGCAGTTCTGTATTAATAATGAAAGAGTGATTACAACCATCTGTTGTATCAGTCTTCCTTTGCCCCTTCTACTTCTCTCTCTCTCTCCCTTCTAGCTCACTTCTTTAGATATGAGATAGTTCTCAACAGCTTAGTAGGCTATCCTTTCAAATGCTCGGACCTCTTTCATAGTAACCCTCACCTTGATTATATAGCAATTGAGTTAGGGTTTCCATGCTCCTCCTTGAGTTCACTAGGGAAAAAGCAATGAATTTTCCGTGCTTTTCAGCTCTTTCCAATTTGCCTCCTTTTCTTAGATTAGAAATCCTCCAAATATGTCGATTTTGTATGTTTCCTTGCTTTTCTTGCATAATTTTACGAACAAATATGTAGCTATTTATGAGCCAATTTGTTCCCCTGACCCATTGAGCTCATCAAGTTTCACTAACAATGTCTGCTCACTAGCAACATGAGTTAGTGGGGTCACTAACGCTCCCTTACGCTTGGTAACAAGCTTTATAAAGCAGGTTGTTAGTGTAAAACCAACGTTAGTGTGGAATCAAGGCTTGTAATTGTCGTCTTTGCTTCAGTCATCTTGTCTTTTCCCTCTGAGTTGATGAGGAGGTCATTTTGCTGTACAGCACCAACTGATATGTTTTTCATCTTGTGATGCATCTTTGATTATGTGTTCCCTTCCCAGCTAAGTACTGATACGGGTTGTCAAGGGGCGCACTCATCTAAACCCACCTTTGTTAGAACCTCTCATGCACCTTCCCAGACTCACTACAGTGGTCACACCTTTGCTACCAACATAGTCATCTTACTCACCTCTTTGCGACATCATTGTCAAGGCATTTCTTTACAACCCACTGTTGGGACTCCTGTTGGATCTGAGAATTACTCTCTCCTTGACAACTTTTCTCACTTCTTTCTCTTGTTTTTCCATGAAAGACAGATCCCCGTCACTGATAAATGATAGATTTTGTCTAAAGGAAGATATTAAATGATTGAAATGTTATAATTTTAGGTTTTTTCTATTTTAAATAAGTTTTTTCAAACTAGCTACAAAATGTAGCCCATTCTGTAGCTAACCGTGTGTTCCGTAGCTACTTCCATGGTTGAACACGTTACAGGTGTGAAGCGAGAAAATCGGCCACATGGGCATCTCTGGAATGGTCATGACATGGATCCTATCCTAGTCATCTAGCCCAGATCGACAAAAAAGCCAACTCAAGACCACAGTCAAAGGTGGAGTCAAACAAAGAAACCCGGAAGCAATAGGATTCTGTGTCCACTCTTCGTGGCTAATTAATAAATCCGACCATTTTTTTGTAGCATTAACGCAAACCAGCCACTAGTGATAATAGTTTCATGCAACCATGTTTCTGAATTAAAGTGACCTATAGTTGATCAACACTTTACACAAATCTGTTGTAATACATGGAGACCACCTGTAGCTAAATTCTCTCAAAAGATAGTTAGGAATGTTTCTTTAAATATCAGTTGTACGGAATTGAGAGGAGGTTTGAATTTCTATATGTATTAAGCTAAGACTTACATCTCTGTAATTTTGGAACTTATTTTCATGTTAATAATATGAAATCATGTTTGACCAAGTGATCATTTGCAAGAGTATCTTTAGATAGTTAGCAGCTCAACTCAATCAGTTGCAGAGGGCCCCTACACTGATGGAGGTTTTCTTTTGTTATTTTGTTTATTGTTCAGTTTAGCTTCATTATTTACTTTTAGCAATATTTGTAGTTTAGGTTGATTTCCTGTAGTTTGTTTTATTTCAATTTTCTTCAGTAGCATAATGTTAGAATTCAATGATGCAGTATTGTTTCTCCTATCTGTTTCATAAATGAAACTTGTTTTGTTTTAACAGGGTAAGGTGGAAAAGTAACAAGGATGCATTGTTGATTAGTTTACTTACTGTATGTTTCCTCTGTTATTTATTTCCTAGTTCAGATAGCCAATGTACTGTGTGGATAAATGTTTTTGGTCACCATTTCAAGCTGATATCCATCCTGACTAAATGGTTAAAAATTCATTTCACACAAGGATTGAAATCAATTAGTTACTCTCTACATATTTGATTTAGTTCTCTAAAATATAAAGTACAGTAAGTTGCTTGTTTGCCATCTCAAGAAAGTTATATTTCAAAATTGGAGGCTTGAATAACTAGAAGTGCTTTAGTCAGTTTTCATTCTCTGTAATTATTTCAATTTGCCTTACAGCTTCACCTTTTAATTTTGACTTAGGATTAAATGACAGGATGGGATAGATAATCTGTTTTTTCCTTCCTTTAACTTAGATTTTGATTAGTTCACCTTTAGGAAAGTTAGACTCATTTTCTCATAATTTAGACTATACATCATTAGAAATCAAGGAAACCCCCAAAAAAAAATAATAAAAAAATACAAAACAGCGAAGTAAGAAGGGTTAAACAGCACATACAGTGCACTACTCTTCATTAGCTTACGAGCCTCAGTTGATAATTTATGCAAAGAAATTTAGGAAACTAAATTGACTAAACAACTCCTACACCAAACGATCTGAGGTCTGATTGGGACTTCTTACCATGGAGATCCCCTTGACATGTTTGCAAGTCAAACATCGTCAACATTTCTTATGCTAGAAGGAGGTCATGATGACAAGTTGTGTCCTCTCATCTAGTTTTGTACCTTTGCATACCTTTCATGGATTATTGCACTCTTTTTCCCCCATGGTGATTTTCGAAACATGAATATGTCTCCATCACGGGATAGCTTTTCGATCTCTTATCCACTTTCACGTATGATGGTGAAGGCGAAGTGGCTTGTCCTAAGTACTTACATGACCTTCTTTCCATGCTTCATGAGGAAGAAGGGTGTTCTGACGAACAGGCCAGCTTGCTACTTGCACACACACTTCATGAATCTCCACATTGTTGGTTGCTCAACCTACTGGCTGACACTATGCACTCACTTGAGCACTTCTACAATCTCATTGAAGACACATTCTATCATTTTGATCTAGACAATATTGACCGAAAACTGTTACAACAACGTAGGGCTTCACATGAATCAATTGTTGGTTTTTGGCAGCGTTTCTGTCACTTGCAGTTTCAAGCTCTGATGAGCCAGATGAAATTTCCTTATCTTTGGGACTAGTACAAGTATTTCCTTAAGAAGTCTACCTATCCCAAGAAGAAGTTTGAGATGAAGCCTCACTCAACATTCTTCATTGATGGAGCTGCGCAATCTCATGTGGACGCGGGCACTGCCTCTTTTGATTGTCCGCTTTCCTCTTATTCAACAACTCCACCATTGCCTAGTGATGCTGAGGATCATTCTCACACACCTATTCATTTTTCACATTCTCACAACATCACTTCACTCAAGTTTCACACATATTTGGTTGTGATTCCTTTGAGTTCTCATATGAATTCCTTTCTATGACCTTCGTCTTCGCACTTGAGTGTTCCTCCGGATGATGTTGTCTTGTGTTCGTCCATTCCAGACTCTTCACTTGTTATGAACGAGGAACAACCCACTGATGGAGTTGGTGTTGCACAGCCAACACGTGTTATCATTCATGAAGAGTATGAGTGGGAGCTTGAGCATCAACACTCGGTGAAGGATGACTCCCTTCTGTCTCAGCCCCCTCCATTCTTTCATAACCTCTTTGGTGCACCTACCATCCATGATTTTGCATGTGTATCTTCATCGACAGATGCACCCATTGTTGATCACTCGCATGGCTCACCGGATGTTGGTACATAATTTGACAATAGATTGGATAAGATATTCTTTGAAAATCCACTTGATCCTTCATCTATCTTTTCAGGAAACACAGAGTATGATTTTGTTTGATTTTCATCTACCCCTCTATTTGATTCATCTGATTATGAGGATATTGATGAATTCATTGATTTTTCTGATCGTGGTCATCGTGATCCATTTGTTTCCATTTTTTATCACAATCACGACTCTATCATAGTTGATCTTTCTAAGCGACCAGTTTATGATGATCTATCTAATGATGAAGTTGAAACACCCAAAAATGTTGAGGCACTTCAGCCCGAGCTGATGGTTATGCCAGCTCCTCACTCTCTTGGGTTTAGTCTCACTTCCGATCATGAAACTATTCAATCACCCAAGGCTCCTCAGCACTCATATGTATGCATTGAAGATCCATCTCACACACAGATCACACTTCCTTCACTCGAACTGCATGATCCCATTTCTCATGCATTGGAGGAGTCTTACGTTGCAAGAACTCATTCACAACACAACTTATCTTTGTTTATTTTGTTTGCTTTCATGTGATAGTAAAGAGTGTGATTATGCTTCAAAGTTGCACGCAATGTCACACAACAACATGATAAGTCCAGGGACTGCTCATCATGCACTTGTACTCACTTATGTCCTATGGGAACTTTGACACATGAAGTGTGGCTGTCTTCATTGTTATATCTTTCTTGCTTGCTGGTTCACACAACTCGGTTTCTTGCATACCAAGCCTGCAGCAACATAGGTCAACCAATGCATCGGTGGCTGCATTGGAAATATCACTTCATGTGATCAGGCCCGTGCACCGTTAGTGTAGGAGTAGGAGTAGTGTTTTCTTTCAGTTGTTTTCTTGCATGCTTGTTTGCTTACATGAATTGTTTGCTGGTTTGTTTTCTTGATTTTTCACTTACTTTCTTTTCTTTCACTTTTTCTTCTTCTCTTGCTTTGCTTTGTTGTTTGTTAGTTCGCTTGTTTGTTACTTTTCTTGTTCTATTTGTAGGATAGTTTTTCATGAAATGATGTATGACTCTTAAAATGAGGTGGGTAAAGTACAAGAGGGCTTGTACAACTATCACTACTTGGTTATCTATCATCTTACCTCTGTATGATGAGCTTGTTACTTTTAGTCCATGATACATTGAAGAAAAATACATATTGTTCGAAGTGAACCTTGTGGAAAACACAACACTTGCATGCTAACTAGTGTCACCTTCTCTAGTTGATTGTTTTTGGGTTAACACGTGTCAGCTCAATCAAGTAGAGTAAGGTGAGGGGGAAAACCTTAATAAGCACGCCAGAGATACAATAAACTACTTCTCTATTGGAACATCCTCTTCTACTCTCAATAAGTCAGGATCCCTCTTTCGCCCTTGAAATGAATAAGTGTTATGCATAGTTTGGAAAATGAAAAAAGGAAAAGTCAAAAAATTAAAAATTAAAAATGAATAAGGAGAAAGGAGAGAAGGGCTTCCTGTGCAGGGACGTGATAAAAGTAACTCTGTCAGGGCACTGACTAGGCTCACTGGTAGTGGAGCCATGATTGTGTCCTATGTGACTCCACCGGGGTACTATCCAGGCCTGTTGGCAGTGGAGCAACACGAGAAATGGAACTAAGGCTCTAACGACTATACTACTTGTGCACCCGTATACCCCTCAACTCTAATCAAAACAAATGTGTTAACCTGGCTTGGAATGTGTGTCAATCGACTAAGAGTTCGACAGATGCTACATCTTACAATCAAGCTAGTGTGAAACCAAGATGAGTTGAGAACTTAACAATAATTCCAAAGGTGTTAGGATTGCTTTTCATGAACAAGGTCCATTCAGAGAGATGGAGTTTTACTAGTGTGTCACCAAGTGTTGTAGTGGCTACAACCACCCTCCAAAATTTATCCTTAGCCTATTTTGGAGCCTCACTACCAACCTTTTACAACATCTTGTCTTGCTTGTTAGATACTAAAGCTTCAGTGCTTTCCTCGCACGAAGGTAGCTTGTCGATCATAGTTTGATGTGTTCCCCTCATAGGCTATTCACTCGGACTTGGTCCATCTATGGGTTGAGAAACTTCCCCTTGAAAATTGCGCATTTGAAGAGGGCAACCATCCTTCCCTCCAGAAATTATGCAATCCTATCTAGCAGCCTGCTGGGCTCCCGGATTGGGCAGTCTTGTCAGTCAACACTGCCAATAGGAATTACACAATTGTTCCGAGCAGGGCTGCTTAGTCCAGAATTATGAAAATCTGGCCAAAATTTAGCTACTCTACCCATAAATTGCCCAAAAATCCTAGGCAAACAACCCAGCTCGTAGCCAGAAATGCTCATTTTTCCCAAGTAGTTGAGCAACTGCATGCATGAGTAGTCCAATCGACCAGTTCCAACTGGGACTAAGGAAAATTGACTTGCATGTATGCATGACTTGCTCTTCCTAGAATAGCAACAGGAAACATGCAAAAGGAATCCCATGATTCAGGGAGCTATTTTTAGCAGTCAGGGGTTACATGCAAAGTTGTTTTAGAAACTTCCCTCCAAGTGTCGCTTTTTCCTAGATTTGTGGCATGTGTGTCATAAGACCAAACTTATTTATTCGATGCATTAGAGCTCATTCATTCACATAGATCTTGGATCCTTAACATCCCACAACACATCCAGGACTCTTTCATACATTTGACTCAACTATTCATGCGTAAGTGGCATCAACTTGTCTTTTTCAACATTTTTGTCGCTTTTTGTGTATTCTCTTGCATGAGTGTTGTTTTCTTGATTTCTTTTAATGCTTTTTGTCATTTACATGTAAAAAAGATTTTCCTAGCTCTATTTCATTTTTCGTTCCTATCTAATTGTTGTCGCATGCATGAAACTGTTTTGCACGAATGTTCGTCGAAATAGCGAACCGTGTCACCCACATGCATGTTGATCTGTTTGTTGAATGTTTCATTCATGTTTTGCATGCATTGTCAATCACTTCTGCTATCACTTAGTGTCACCATGCATTCATTGTCTTCTTTCCTTTGAGTTTCCCATCGCCGAGTTGGGCCAACCTTGGCTCAGAATTCGCCTTCACTAAGGTTGCATTGCACAATCTAGGGAAGGAAGGCTCTGCCTTCCTCTCTAGAAATGTGCATTTCTTCCCCGAACTAGACTCCAAGGCTGTTTTGTGCATTTCTGGAGGATAGTGACTACTTGGCCTACGAAATTGCACAAATCGGTCCCTAGGCCTGTAGTCCTTCCCAGCTCGAATTGCATATTACACAATCCCATTAGCCAGCAGCCAGAATGGATTGTGCATTTCATAGATCCATTAGCCAGTCCTACCTCCCACACAACCCAGACTTCCTTTTGCATAGTTCCGGTAGCCAGTCACCCAACCTCCTAGAAGAATTTGGGCAATCTTGCTCATTATTTCCCCCGATATGTGTTGTGTCATTCCCTGAGTTTGCTTTGTTTTCGTTAGAAGACTTATTACCATGCATGTTTCTTGTCTCCAGATCTTTTAGGTGTTCATTTGTCTCAATGGTTTCTAAGAGAAGAGGATCATATGACACTGATGGAATTGCAACTAGAGCAGCAATTGAGTCGGTGTCCTCTAGTCTGCTGATCTATGAAGATATGAAGTTGTATCTAGACAAGGACATCAAACTAAAGTGGCAAGATTTTAATGAAACATTTGCAAGAAATTTTGGGGAATAACTGAAATACCATAAGGTGTACGTGAGCATTGACAAATCAGCTTGTACTAGATTGCATGTAGATACCCCGCATTCCCATGCGTGGACATGATTCACTGGATCGTCTATCACACTGATCCCGAGACAGTGACCTTGATCAGTGCCACTGGGATGAAGCTTGAAACCTTATGGGCATGGGATTATGATGAGATGTATCAGATGGCAGAGCTCGTGACTGTCATGAGTCCTCCATTTAGCTTTCCCAATAGTAGAGCTAACTCCAGAGACATTCTGAAGGACTGGGTAAAGGAGCCAGCTCGTTTAAGGATGACACCCAACCATATCTACAAGACAAAGATAATGAGGAAGGCATACCAATACTTGGTCATATTTGCATGTCGAATGTGTGGCCAAGCAAGCACTAAAACATTCTCTCAGAGTTAGGTGATTACATTTGACCAAATGGCCAGAGAAGGAAAACCATGTAACTGGTCCAACATACTGGCTCATAAGCTGAAGGGGCAAGTCACGAAGGCTCGACAGTCGCCTAGAGGTATACATACAAATATTTACATGCCCGCCTACATACTAGATTAAGTCTGTGCCCGACATGAGTTCCTGGGCTTTGAGTGGGCATGGTCATCGGGGGAGATCATTGTGAGCACATATTTGAAGTTGTTGTCCTAATGCAGCTTCAAAGGAGTAATTACCTAACTCTTTGACCATTTTGTCACCCGAGTGTATGGGATGATATTTGAACATGATCCACCTTGAATTTCAAAGGAAGTAATGGAGGCATTGTTAGGCATTGTAGATTGGTATGCCTCACCGTTTGACATTTTCATTTGAATGTTCATCGCGGAGAAGCCTCCGCATGTTCTGCCAAATTTCCCTTGGATGTACTTTTTATGTAGGAAGTAGCATATCACATCTCGGCATGATTGACAGGTAGACTGTAGCAGAAGAAGAAGACATCGTGGCCTGTTCTTCTGTTACGAATTGGGTTATATGGGATCTGGAGTATCAAGTAAGCAGATGTCAAACAAGAATAGATGAATAATTACCTGTTCGAATTCTAAAGATTCAATCCGTATGACCCACATCACATTGTGAAGGATCACTGCATGAGAGTTTAGCTCAACTAGATCCATCGAGATTTTCATTGGGCTGAGGAAGACTCATGGAGGTATTTCTATAGTTCCTCTAGACCCAATCAATAGGTCAACTTCACTGTGGAGTGGTTAGTGAAGCAACATCAAGCAACATCACAAAGAGCACCAATAGTTGTAGTAGGAGCAAAGGCAGTAGAGACAAGCATAAATGTGCATGACAAAGGGAAGAGGAAGATTGTCGATCACATGGAGGAGGAGAAGAGCTGCAAGTCTCGAGCAGATCCACTTGTAGAATAAGAAGTTATGGCTATTCAAGAAAAGAGGCAGTAGTGCGACAAGTGAATCACATGATGGAAGAGGGATAAGAAGAGAATGGAAGAAGAAGAGAAGGAGTTGCATGAGATAAGGGAGCAACTCTGGAAATAAAAATAGTCATGCCAACAGGAGAGGGAAGTGCAACGACAACAGATACAACAGGGGGTTCAACATGTGTAGATAGATGAAGCAATGCCCATACAAGTAGTTGATTCATCTGAACAGTTGGCATCAGGCGAACAAGGTGAACCATCACAGGGGCAAGACTTTGCTCATGAGATAGAACAGGTGGTTCAATAGTTGGATGCAAACATGGAGCAACAAGAGTTGGAACAAGACACCGACCTCATGCTTGACCACAAAGAGGTTGACTCACCCGCTTCAATGCACCCAGATGATGAGAAAGTCTCAAATGACCAAGGAGGCATTGAGATCCTTAGTGATCACCTAGAAGGAGAGATGCACAACATATCCTTTGACGAATCTTATCATAGAGTTGTGCAGTCTCACAAAGTACCAACTTTGGAGGAACAAACATCCCCTATGCAGGTTGAAGAATGAGTGATCGTGACTGATGTGCACAACCATCTAGCTACTTTGGCCAATGCAACCAGAGCATATGGTAAAGCCACTAGCTCAAGTGTTCATTTCATGATAGTTGAGAATGAGTGAATGGAGAAGGAACTATAGGTGTCCAGGCAAGGAGGAGACTTGGTAAGAATGTCCACTTTAGCTGAACTGAAGAAGGAAATACTAGATGAATTATTGTCCCTTGAAACATTTATGCAAGCATTGTACTTCAAGTTTTATATTGTGCACCAGGCAATCATCCATCTCAATGGATGATAGAAGCGATGTGCAAGAAGAGCACACATCTTGATGAACATACATGCTACTGCTGATAACATTCAAACATGGATGATGAGGTACAAGGGAGCCTTGCTTCACTTGCCAAATATGATGAGGACCAATGTAGTTGAGCTGTATGAACTTATCCAGATTTAGATCTCGAACTATGAGTACCTCTCGTAACTTATCACTAACATACATGATTCCCATGCATGAGTATTCAAGAGCATGGATGTTGTTGTGTGCACAAATGTGATCCCATCACTTGGGACTCTCACCCAGGTGAAGACTAAGAAGTAGTTCAGAATAGAGCTTGAATCATACTTCGACGAGTTGATGCACATCGCCACCAGCCTAGACTTGCATATTAGTGAAGACATCATGTGAAAGTATGTCGCTGATCCGACCACATTGAAAATGGTGACGCACATGCTTTAAAATGAGTTGGATAGAGGAACCCGAGCAGTGTACCCGAATGCTATGGAGGCAAGGTTTAGGTTTCAGACAGATGTCACAGCAGAATACAAGGACACTATCAAGGACTACAGATCTTGGCATCAATATGTTATTGTTGATCAACATGAGGATGTCAAGCAGTTGGACATCTATAGTTGTCTAATTCAGAGTGATGTCTATTTTGGCTTGCTCAAGACATTTTTCACATGGGTACATATGCAATTATATGAATCTTGTTGCAGATGTTCTGTTGGTTTAACCATCACTTTGGATTTCCGACTGACCTGATTTCCAGCTTGTGATGCATCTTTGATTGTGTGTTCCCTTCCTAGTTGAGTACTGATAGTAGGTTGTCAACCTACTTGTGTTAGAACCTCTCATGCACCTTCCCTGACTCACTCTAACAGTCACACCTTTGCTACCAATAGAGTTATCTCACTTACCTTTGTGCGACATCTCAGTTAAGGCATTTCTTTATGACCCAATGCTGGGACTCCTACACAAAATGGTTTGAGGTCTAATTTGGACTTTTTACCAGGGAGATCCCCTTGACCTATTGGTGGGTCCAACACCATCAACAGTTTCAAGGGAAGGGAATTGGAAAATAACCATCTTATCCTAGATAGCTCGTAATACCTTCTCAATGCATAAGTGAAAAAACATAGTGATATATGGACCGAAATATAGATCTCAACATTCAAGGCCAAACTCAAATAGAAATAATCACACCATGGATTAAGCATTGACATTTGGTTTTGGTAAAATCAAGGACCTCCCTTAAAGATCATGACCTTTATTTTAGAATTCTCAAAAGAAAGGTTTAAAATCCACATTAAAAAGTGGATATTTTCACCTTAACCCTTGCAACCTTTTCCGAAGAAAAATCTATATAATTCACTATTCTAGAAATGTTAGGTCTTGGAATTCTAGAGTACCCTTTCAATGCTTTTGAGAGGCCAACTCCCTAGATCAAACGAAAATTTATTCCTATTTGTTATAGACATATTTGGGAACATCAACCCCAAACTTATATGTCAATGTATTAGGGCTCATCAACCCTTAAAAGAGTTGTTTCATGCCCTAAAGGAACGTAGTCATTTGAATACATCATTCCCCAAAAGTTCGATATGAGAAATCATCCAAAAATTGCTTAAATTGAACCATAGTGACTGCTCCACTTGCAAAGTGCGATGCATACTGAGTGGTACATTACCAGGGTGCGATGCATATTGTTTAAGCCTTCTATAGGGTGCGATGGGAAAGAATGGACAAATGTCCAGGACAGTTTGTTAGTTGGTTGCTCATGGAATCTTCTAGAAACTTCTCCTTTGCCACTTGCCTCTCTGAATTCACCCAGGGATGAACAGGGGAACTAGGAAACCATCTCCAATCCCTTCTCTTGTGGAACCAATTGTAACAAGTGGAATGACACTAATCAAACCCCATGGATGAATCACACCCTTGCAAACATTTATAAATGGATCCCTCATCCAAGAGATCTAGAGGCTGGAATGTTGTGAATTGCAAGTAAGTGCTAATAGTTTGTAATTGAGGAGAGAGCATTGTATTCTTGTTGGAATGATCTTGCTATTTCATGAGGTGAAGAAGGATTGAAGCTGGGAGGATGATGCTGGATCAGACAACTAGGTTGTAATTCTCCTTTCTATTAATAAAGCTCTTCAAGTTTTCTCCCATATGATTGTGCAATTATGAATGTTATCATTTGTGAATGCTATCATTTGTTCATTATATATCTGATTCTGTAATGTTTATGTTGTAATAGATCACGATGCTTTGACAGTTCTTTGTTGTTGTACTTGTGCAGGTACTCTCCAAGCATGTTAAGTACGGGGAGGAGTTGTGGGATCTGTCAAAGGGGAAGAGATCAAGAAAGGGATCAAGCGGAAGTTCCAAGTTGGTTCCATTAGCTTTCTCTTATCTGTTACACATAGAAGAAAACATTGAATTTCCTTAAACTGTTGTTTCTAGGGTAGCTACCAAACCTAGAGGGCTAGCATTCTTTAGGAATACTAGTTTTCCCAGAAACAAATTGGTGACTCCACTGGGGATACGAGGTGTTTTTTTGTTGTTATTGTTTTGTTTTATGTTCAATTTGATAAACTATAGACAGAGTCTGAAGCCAGCCAGGTAGCTTTCGAACTGCTCTTGCTTTGCAATTGCATAGTAGATGAATGTTGCTTCAATCAATCTCTGGTTTAGTTTATGAATTAAACATTTTACTTAAAAGCACATCTAGATGCCCTTTTTGTAGCACATTAACCTCTCAAGACATTCCATCATACTTTTCTCTTTATTGTTCATCAAAACCCAACTTAATTCATTGAAAACAGCTCCACATTTGAGCAAAAACCCATTTCAATTGCGCTCCCTAGACCATCGCACTCTCTTCCAGTGTGACTTAGTATGCATAGCACCTCTCAAGTGTAATAAGTGTGATGCATCTCAATTTCTGTGAAGCCTAGGTGCGATGATTGACTGAACTCTTTTTCCATCTAGAAATTGAGGGTTTTTGACCTTGTTTTCAGTTTTGATTGGTTGTTTTGTTGCATATGAACAGTTCCTCTTTACTGAAGCTTACTTGCATCACTTATATCAGCCTCAATTACATTAGGATTAGTGAATGTTTTTGTGTATTTGTTCCTCATTTTCAATCCATTGTCGAAAAGTTGTTTTAGTCGATTTGTTGCTTTGATACACAAAGTGTCGTAATTATCGTTTTTTGTCGAAAAGAGAAGTGTCGTAAATTATTCCTTCCCTTGATAATTGATTCAAATTTTATTCATGCATTTCATTTGATTTTTTTACATTCAAAGTGTCGAAATCATTTTTGTTCAAAATTGAAAGTTTCGTTTTTGAGTCTTCCTTTCTCTTTTGAAGAAAAAATTGTCGAAAAGGTCATTTTGAGTGAAATATTTCAGATCATTGCTGCATTTAGTTTTTCTTTTGGAATCTTTCACATTAAGGAGAGCGAAAAAAAATACATGCATTTTCATTTAGCATTTTTTGATTTGTGTGCAAAAATATGATTTAGGGAAATGCACTAGTGTGTGCTCTTTGCTCTTTTCTTAAAAGCACTATTATCTTCTTTCCCTAGTAGCTAGGATTTCTATTGCTCAAATAAACAAAGATTATTTATCATTATAGATTACATCTTAGGAATTTAAGATCATCATCATGTGGTGAACCATTGAAAGGAAAACTCTAAACAAGATCAACTTTAAAATGAATTTCAATGAAGCTAACAACACTTTGGAACCTAACACAACATATCTAGAGGTCTAGGCTAGTGATGTGTTCCAGTGTCGTTAAATAGTGGCTATTGTTTTCATTGAAGGTTGGGTGATTCCTCCTCCTTGATACGACAAGTGCTAGAATAGACTTGTGCTCCCCGTACCGTCGCGTATATATTGGGAGACCACAATAGGATTAAATCCTTTATCCATAGGAAACCGAGTCTACTACCTTATTGATCACAATGAAATGAACACAACATTCGGGAAGATTGACTGTCGTACATAAGTCCTTGGTAATTTATTTTTAATTTATCACCAAAGTGTATATTGCAGTTTTACGATTGGTTTGGTAATCCCTCCCTCTAGATTTTCTAGAGTAGTCAATTTCATTCCTTTTCAACTCTTTAAAAGAAAAGGGCCATCTGAGCACTTGTCCTTTCAGGCTCATTAAAAACCAAAGGAGATTAGAGTCATCTTTAGCTTTTTCTCAAATCCTAAAAATTGAAAAAGAAAACTTGTGTCCAAAGTGTCGTTAAAATTAATTGACTGTGAATAACATCCCTATTCCTTTGTTGATCATACGTTGAGACATACGGCGAAAAATCTAGAGTCCACTGATCAAGGAATCCCTTTTGATGGGAATCCTATTCCTTTTCCTTCTTTCAGAAATATTGGTGCTCCTTATATGGCTACATTATTCCTTCCAAGATTTACCATTGGCCTGCCAATATGGCTTTTTTCAACCTATTTGGTTCAAATTGTCATGATTTCTCCACAATCGAGTACACCTTCAACTGGACAAAATCAACCTCTAGTTGATCCTGAAGTTGACCCTTTGACTTCTTCCTCGATTGTTTCTTCCTCCCCTTCTTCCTCTTCACTTGGTGAAAGTATTGATACTAGTAATCAGGTGGCTAAGAAGAAGAAGAAAGGGAAGGAAAAGAAGAAGAAGCCAATTCAACAAGGGGGAAACTAAGCGACCATTGCTCTGAATGCAATATCTGACGAAAATCTGTCCATTAAACCTCTCAAAGCCAAATATCCATGCATAATTTGTGTGGGAGACCATTTTCATCGAAATTTTCCTTACTTTCCTCAGACCTTGAAAGAATGGTCTTCCCATTCACACCATCCCATGTCATCAACCTCTGGAGATCATGTTGGTAACATGCCATCAACTAGTGATAATAAAGTTCATGGACAGAAGGGAAAGGTTAGGATTCCGTGTAGGTTATGTGAAGGTAATCATTCCCCTCACCTTTGTCCCTTTTTGGATGAAGCCAAAAGAGTGTTGGATAACCATCCTGCTTCACCGCAACAACTTCCATCTGGTTACAGGAAACCCTCCTTGAATCCTTCACTAGGTGATGAACCGATAGACTTAAATCAACCATCGTTCGAAACCACTCTCTCTGAAAGTGAATCCTATGAGTCTATACCTGACAAAAATCAACAGGTCGAGGTAGCAGTTGACCCGATTTCACCTTCAGCTAATCATACCTTTCCCGAAGAGAGTGAAAATGATACCGCTCAAGTTATTTTTATTACTTCGGATTCTAATGAACTTGGAGAAAATCCACCTGTTCCATCAAGACAGCAGGAAAATCCTCTAGTTCTCATAACTCAAGGGGTTAATTATCCCGTTTATATGGTACCCTCTCCAAGTAGTCTAGTCACTTCCTTTGATTGGAATCGACTTGCAGGATCCTGCCTTCCTCCTTATGTGCCTTTCCAAATCGTAGTACAAGTTTGTAAAATGATTGTATCTGGCACTATTATAGATGAAGGTGCATCAGTGAGTATCTTTTCTTCAACTGCTTGGAAAGTACTCGGTTCGTTACCGCTTATGCCTGTTACATAGAATTTGTTGGGCTTTAACAGAGGAACCAATCGAGCGTTAGGGATCCTTCCTATGTTACATATTACTTTGGGAGGAAAGACCATTTATCTGAACATGATGTTAGTCCTAGGACCTTTAGACTACAATTTACTTCTTGGGCGTGACTATGTTTATAACATGGAAGCTATTGTTTCAACACTCTTCTGAGTGATGTGTTTCCCGCATGAAGGTAAGATTGTCACCATTTACCAGCTTTCATTTCCCGATCCAAATATAGCTCCAAGTCAATCATCATCCCTAAATGGTCCATTTATATCAATAGTATCATCCCTGCCATGGGTTAATTATGTGGCAACCTGTTCCATACCTACATCAACTGGCGATTAATTCAGTGATGTTGTATATCATGTACTGGGGGCATTAGAACTAGATTTCTCCTTCATGACCTCTTACATGTTGTGATAAGGGTATCCGAGGATAATTCGTTGTCTTGTGTCAACCTCGTTAAAAAATGAAACCAAGGGTCTCCAAGGATAGTTTGTTGTCTTGTGTTAACCTCGTTAAAAAGTGAAACCAAGGGTCTTCGAGGATAGTTCCTTGTCTTGTGTCAACCTCGTTAAAAAATGAAACAAGGGTTTTTGAGGATAGTTCCTTGTCTTGTGTCAACCTCTTTAAATGAAACCGAGTATGAGGATAGTTCTTTTACTGAGTCAACCTCATTAAAAAATGAAACAGTTGTTATGAGCATAATTCCTTGTCTTGTGTCAAGCTATTTTAAAAATGAAACAAGGTCCCAAGTTCCGCTTGATCTCCTAAAAGAACCTTCATTCCATCCACCTAATAGACATGAGTAGTCTACTTAGGTGAATGTAATGAAGCTTGGGGGGCATGTACCTAATGGTAAATATAAGTTTCCCTGTAGGTTATGTGATTGGTTTATCACACCATTCAACTTTGTCTATCTGAACGAAGCCAAAGAGGTGTCAGATAACAGTCTTGCTTCATCGCAGTGACTTCCATCTGGTTACAGGAGACTCTCCCTTTCATCATGCTGGGGGCATGTAAACCAATTCAACCATATTTTTTCATTTTGAGCTTGTGTAAAAAAAGAAACTGAATCCAAGCATAATTTTTTCATTTCAAGCATGTGTAAACATGAAATTGAATCCAAGCATAGTTCCCTATGGTTCAAGCTTGTCTAAAATTGAACCCATTTTCAATTTTTAACCCTTGTGATTTCCATTCTATTAACCTTTGGAGTCTTGGTTGTGTACATCCCATTTCCACCATCCTTTTGGCCAATCATACATTTTCACTTGGTTGTTTTACCCTTTTTAAGGAATAGTTGCAATGAGTGGTCTTATTAGCCAGCCTCTTCACATAAATCAACATGTTTTGAGAAGTTCCAAAATCACCGGAACCAATTGCTACCCCAGACACCACTCCTTCCTCAAAATAGAGTCCTCTTTAAACCTTTTTCAGACTCATTAAACATGAAAACATTGTCGAGCTCTTGTCTTTTCCAGCTCATTAAAGTACTGGAAACGTCATCCCTCCTATATTATTTTATCCTTTTTTGGACCTGAGGGATTAATTTATGAAAAAGAATTTATGGAGTTTTCTTTTTGTCCCATTTTAGACTCTCTAAACATGAAAATGACTGAGTTATCTTTGTCATTAAATTCATTAAGATAATAGCGACAAACTTGTCTATCTAGATGAGACCGAGTTTCATTGTCGGTAGACTCATTAAAACCTCAAATACCGATAGGTTTGCCTGAAGGGCGAATTATAGAACAAGCATATGTTATCCTCCTCAAGCTTGACAAAAATAAAGAGGTACTAGTCAGCAATGACTAGGGAAAAAGGGGAAAAAACTTGAAGAATTTATGGTAGCAAGTCACTCTTGAACATGACACTTTCACTTCATCTCCATTATTGAGTTGGGTTGGGTTATTCCATTCACCGGTCATCATACCATTGGTATTTCATACCATCCATCTTTTGGGGTTAACACTACCAATTCATCTCAGTGTCACCGACATGTTCAAGAGAAGTCATTCAGTTGAGAAATCGCCATCCAGTTAATGTCTCATACACTGCAATACCTCCAACCTTCATTTTTTCATGATCGCCATTCTTGAACCTTGTGTCGTAAGTTAATTTTTCACCTCCAGATATCATTTGCTTCGTTTCATGCGGTAGATGTGGGATACATCAAGCCCTCCTATGACGAGTCACTTCTTGTCGACATCAGCTTATTATCCAAGAAGTTAACTCAGAAACAACCCTTTTAATGCTTTGAAGCTTGCATGCATCAATGGCAAGTTTCTCACTTTCGACGACAGGTTGACATCAATGGCCTTCGACCGAAATATTTTTCATGGTGTTCAACATCAGATCATGTATTCACACCACGTGAATTGTACTAGAGTACCTTGAGGATCATTATCATTATCGGTGATCCCTCTCGCATCTGTTAACAACTCACATCATTGGCTGGTAATCAGACGATGTCTTTCCATGTTCGACTTCAGAATATCTCTTCACATGGATTGGCTTGGACATCGAGCGAAGATTGAATGATTTTGAAGACCCCAGATCTAGATTCATCCATCTGAGGTGTGATATATTCAAGGATATAAAAATATCAAATGTACAAAGGCTCTACACAGATGGTCATCCTAATCATGGATTGCAACACTATATCTGTAGAATCACGAGTCTATATCTGCAGACGATTATCTGGTCTATGTACATGAAATGAATTTTATAAATCTGAGCATAGGAATGCCTCCCTCAGCTAGATCATAAAAATCATATTATGATGATGTATTGTATTGTAAATTGATGCAAGTCACTTTCTAGTTCGAAACTTCGGATCCTCATGATAAAGCATTTCACCCGACATGAATTTTTACGACCTCATGCTTTAGGGGGAAACTTTTATAGACATATTTGGGCACATCAACCCCAAACTTATATGTCAATCTATTAAGGCTCATCAACCCCTAAAAGATTTTTTTCATACCCTAAAGGAACATAGTCATGTGAATACATCATTCCCCAAAAGTTCCATCTGAGAAATCATCTAGAAATTTTCTAAATTGAACCATACTAACTGCTCCACTGGCAAAGTGCGATGCATACTAAGTGGTACACTACCAGGGTGTGATGCATACTGTTTAGGCCTTCTATAGGGTGCGATCGGCGAGAATGGATAAATGTCCAGGACAGTTTGTTAGTTGGTTGCTCATGGAATCTTCTAGAAACTTCTCCTTTGCCACTTGCCTCTCTGAATTCGCCCAAGGATGAACAAGGGAACTAGGAAACCATCTCCAATCCCTTCTCTTATGGAACCAATTGTAACAAGTGGAATGACACTAATCAAACCCCATGGATGACTCACAACCTTGCAAACATCTATAAATGGACCCCTCATCCAAGAGATCTAGAGGCTGGAATGTTGTGAATTGCAAGAAAATGCTGATAGTTTGTAATTGAGGAGAGAGCATTGTACTCTTGTTGGAATGATCTTGCTATTTCATGAGGTGAAGAAAGATTGAAGCTGGGAGGATGATGCTAGATCAAACAACTGGGTTGTAATTCTCCTTTCTATTAATAAAGCTCTTCAAGTTTTCCCCCATATGATTGTGCAATTGTGAATGTTATCATTTGTGAATGCTATCATTTGTTCATTATATATATGATTCTGTACTGTTTATGTTGTAATAGATCATGATGCTTTCATGTTTCTTTTTTGTTGTACTTGTGCAGGTACTCTCCAAGCATGTTATGTACGGGGAGGAGTTGCGGGATCTGTCAAAGGGGAGAGAGATCAAGCAAGGGATCATGAGGAAGTTATAGGTTGGTTCCATTATCTTTCTCTTATCTGTTACACATAGAAGAAATCATTGAATTGCTTTAACTTGTTGTTTCTAGGGTAGCTGCCAAACCTAGAGGGCTAGCATTCTTTAGGAATACTAGTTTTCCTAGAAACACTGTTGAAGATTCAACTTGAAAAATCCTACTAATAGAAAAAAAATTTCCTTTCTTTTGATTAATTTAAAACAAACTTCGATGTCTATTCTTTCTTATCTTCCTCTTCCATTTCCCAACAAAAAAATCATTAATGTTATATCATAAGCACTCTATATAGATAAGCATTGGAATCATTTTCCTAAACTCATGGGGTACCTTTACACCTTAGTCCATGAAATTCGAACTATGTCCATGGTATAACCCTTCACACTCTAATATTGTTTTGATTGTCTCCTAAAAACTAGGGCATAAGACACCTTACAATGAAAAATGGTCAAGCCATCTCAAACTTGTGGGCCTTTTTCCTTCATGGAACACATTCTATCTAGTGCTCATTAAACATAATACACTAACACCACTAACACACACCAAAATTCCAAGATACTCGTAAGATGTGGCCCACACCCAAGCGCTTAGACTACACCTTCATAAAATGCTCCTTCAACTTTGGATGTCCAAAAACAATAATATCCTAACCCAATATGGCCTATTTTCTAGATTTCTGCAGTTCATTCCTTATTAAATCCTTGCACCTCCTTAACACTCCAGGAGAAATCTAGTCGAATGGTCACCTTACAAGTTCCAACACCTCCTTTTGCAACACGAAAAAACCACCTATATTTTGCAACAACCTTGCCAACTTCTTTAATGGGTTGCACATAGATTTCACATTTCTTCTTCACCTTGAAAAGTGGTAGTGCAAGGAGAGGGCATCAACTTCAATCAAGGAATGTTCACTTAGTACCACTACCAAGTTTCCTTCTCAAAACTTTTCAAATGTCTTAAGTCAGCTTCACAACTTTTGATAATACATAATGTGCTTGTCTACACCTCTAAGTGAGACCACAACCCCCCAACCCCTCTAACTATTCCACCTATTCAACACTTGTTAGAGCCTTTTTGGACGTGCACCCATGCCTCAAGTAGAACATAACACTAGCATCCCAAACTTGCATGCTCGTTCCATGTTTTAATGCCTCGTTGAAACCACATTATCACATTGTTTAAAATGAAATGTTTACATCTTAAGGCCAAAAATCTACTTTTCATATGACAACCTAAATTGTGTGAGTGACTTGGAGAGCACTCCATTTCTCAAGATAAAGACATAGGGTGTTACAAACCCATTCACACAAAAATTTGAATATATTTGACCCAAAGAAGGGTACCATACTCCTTCTAAATTTGTGATATGACTTTTAAAAAAATAACACATATTATAATTATTAAATCTTTACTATAGACTCTCTTTTGTTTGCACCCACCTAATATGCAAGAACACTTAAATATTTTCAATACAAACAAGTTAAGAGCACACGTTTCCTTCTCACACTTAAATGTTTCAATAAAACGAACTTGTTTCCTTCTAATAACATTCAAATTCAAAAAATACAATAAATCTACCTCCATAAACTTTGATAACAAAATAGCATTCAAATTTTCCAAACTATAACATATTTACATCCATAAAATTTAACTAACAAAATCATTACATAAAAAAAATAATCTTAAAATTAGATTATTATTAGGATGATCTTTTGAACCCAACCTAAAATATGCATGAGGGTGATAGTTTATTAAATGAAACTAAAAACATGGTATGAAATTGACAATAAAATAATGTATTTAAGTGAACATAAAATAATGTATGTAGATCCAGCTAACCATGTGGAAGCGCAACCTATTGACAACTAAAGTTTTGATTGAAGCGCATCCTATTGACCAAGTGGAAGCTAGAGTTCCAATTGAAGTAGGCGGGATATTTATTTCCTTGGCTACTTCACATATTTCCTTAGTGGAGTAAGCCCAAAAAGACAATATAATAAATCCATTGGTTTATGTCTCAGAGATCAAACAGAGTGAAAGGAAAAGGCATACAATATCTAAAATGCATCGGAGAATAAAACTAAAATCCCCTAGAGAACTATCTGTGATGCCACTTGCTACCTGTTGGGAAAACTTCCCCTTCGTTATGCTCTTATTTGAGTTATGGAGGAACATTTTGGCATATTTAAAAAAAGTAAGCATTAATTTTGCTTTACGAAACTGCTCCCAACCCAATGTTCATTTAATTTTCTAGAACAGGTAGTGTCTTCTCACTTTTTAATAGGTAGGAGTGAAAACTAGATTCAAGAGATCATAGGCGAGAATGAAAACTTGACTGAAAAAGATTTTCGCATGAGTGTTTTAACGGTAGCAAACCTTGCATCTAACCCCAGCCAATCTTTAGTCCATTAACCATGCCAAGGTATGTTTCATTTATAACTTCACTACATTTACCCCATTTTAATTCTTTGATGTAGAGAGGAGTACACACATATCAGGTATTTGGTTCAACATCCACTGTTTTTCTTGCATCCACACTTGTATGTTTATTCTTTAATCACTTGTATGTTTTAGCCTTAATCTTTGTGTTGCATTTTGTTATTGTTTGTAGGCATGACGTTGGAATTTTATGAGTTTGAGAGGCCACTTATCATATTATAGGATCAAGTGTAAAAATTCCAAATGAGAGACTTAGATGCTCAGAAGGCCAACATTGCAGCTGTTAGGGCCATTGTGAGAATCCTTTGCACCTAACTCAACCTCAAGGGAATAAGAAGATGCTCTAGAGCCCCAATTGTGATGTCACCCTTAGTAAGCTTCTATTCCATTTAATCATTCTCTATTTTTGGATCAATGAAACCCATTAAGTTATGAAAATAAGTAGAATTTACTTAAAAAACCTATGAATTATAAGTAGAAATTACATGAAAAAAATATGTAGATATTTTGCAAGGAGTGGAATAACTAAATACTCTATGATCTTTTATATACTAAAGTAAATCTTGCACATTGAGCCAATACAACGAAACTGAGTAATAAAAAATTACATGCCTTTCTAACAGGGCAAAGCGGAGAGCACCTCCGTGCCTTGAACATGATTCCGAGTAGTATGACTTCAACTGCAATTGAGAAATCACATGGTAAAAACAAATAATTGACCACTCTCATCATAGTATCCAATGCATGTACACCCAACTTTCATTTGCATTTCAAAACAGTTCTCCATAACCACAACAAGCAATGATATAAAATGAAAAAAATCGAGACCTTTCATTTACATTTCAAAACAATCCTCTATTACCACAACACACAATGACATAAAATGAAAAACCAAGACCTTTTTCTAGAGCATCTGGCTTTATAATAAATTCAACATACTGAACATAGAGTAAAAATTCATAAGTACTTGGTAAATATTATGCCAACCTTTGATTAAATAATGCACTGTAAAGTTCTGCAGATGACAAATATAGATAAAGCCCTTAAAGAATATAGCATGTTCTTTGCTTGTTTTTCCGTTTCTTTTTCTTTGGTTGTTGAAGAACCACTTTTATTACGACACCAAAAACAACTTGAGAATTTTGTTGTGTTTTATAACTACATTCAATCTATGTTGCAATCTCGATTTTCCTCTTCAAATATTCACCTTCCACTGTTGAGATTGAGGTTGCTCTGGCATGATCAACAAAAAATTGTTTGTCTTTTCGTAAATATAATTTTGTCCCCACCAAAATGATAGGCATAGATGGTGCATAGTGTCTCAATTCTAGAATCCAATTTTTGGAAATGTTTTACCAGTGTGTCACCAAGTGTTGTAGTGGCTACAACCACCCTCAAAAATTTATCCTTAGCCTGTTTTGGAGCCTCACTACCAACTCTTCACAAAACCTTGTCTTTCTTGTCAGGTACTAAAGCTTCAGTGTATTTCTCGCATGAAGGTAGATCGTCGATCACAATTTGATGCTTTCCCCTAAAACGTTGTTCACTCGGACTTGGTCCACTTGTGGGATGAGCAACTTCCCCTTGAAAATTGTGCATTTGAAGAGGGCAACCATCCTTCCCTACATAAATTGTGCAATCCTATCTGGTAGCCTGCTGGGCTCCTAGATTGCGCAATCCTGTCTGTCAACACTCCCAACAGGAATTGTGCAATTTTGCCCAGCAGGGCTTCTAAGTCCATAATTGTTGCAAATCTGGCCAAAATTCAACTACTTGGCCCATAAATTGTCAAACCTCTTGGGCAACCAGCCTAGTTCGCAGCCATAAATGTGCATTTTTTCCAAGTAGCTGAGCAACTGCATTCATGAGTAGTCTGAGTGACCAGTTCCACCCAAGACCAAGGAAACTTGACTTGCATGCATGCATGACTTGCTCTTCCTGGAATAGCAACAGGAAACACGCAAAAGGAATCCCATGATTCATGGAGCTATTTTTAGCAGCCGGGGGTTACATGCAAAGTTGTTTTAGAAACTTCCCTCCAAGTGTCACTTTTTCCTAGATTGGTGGCATGTGTGTCATAAGACCAGACTTATTTATTCGATGCATCAGAGCTCATTCATTCACTTCAATCTTGGATCTCTAACATCCCACAACACATCCAGGACTCTTTCATACATCCCGCTCAACTATTCATGGGTAAGTGGCGTCAACTTATCTTTTTCAACATTTTTGTCTCTTTTTGTGTATTCTCTTTTGTGAGTGTTGTTTTCTTGATTTCTTTTAATGTTTTCTGTCATTTACACATAAAATAGATTTTCATAGCTCTGTTTCATTTTTCATTCCTATCTCATTATTGTTGCATGCATGAAACTGTTTTGCACGAATGTTCATCGAAATAGCGAAACGTGTCACCCACATGCATGTTGATCTGTTTGTTGAATGTTTCATTCATGTTTTGCATGCATTGTCAATCACTTCTGCTATCACTTAGTGTCACCATGCATTCATTGTCTTATTTCCTTTGAGTTTCCCATTGGCGAGTCGGGCCAACCTTGGCTCAGGCTCTGCCTTCATTAAGGTTGCATTGTGCAATCTAGGGAAGGCTCTGCCTTCCTCTCTATAAATGTGCATTTCTTCTCAAAACTAGCCTCCAAGACTGTTTTGTACATTTCTGGAGGATAGTGACTACTTGGCCTAGGAAATTGCGCAAATCGGTCCGTAGGCCTACAGTCCTTCCCAACTCGAATTTCACATTACACAATACCATTAGACAATAGCCAGACTGGATTGTGCATTTTGTAGATCCATTAGCAGGTCCTGCCTCCCACATAACCCAGACTCTCTTGTGCGTAGTTCTGGTAGCCAGTCACCCAACCTCCCAGAAGAAATTGCACAATCTTGCTCATTAGTTCCCTAGGCATGTGTTGTGTCATTCCCCAAGTTTGCTTTGCTTTCATTGAAATATTTATTGCCATGCATGTTTCTTGTCTCCAGATCTTTTAGGTATTCATCTGTCTCAATGGCTTCTAATAGAACAAGATCATAGGACACTGATGGAATTGCAACTGGAGTAGCAGTTGAGTCGGTGTCCTCTAGTCTGTCGATCTATGAAGATATGAAGCTATATCTAGACAAGGACATCGAACTGAAGTGGCAAGAGGTTAATGAAACATTTGCAAGAACTTTTGGGGAATACCTCAAATACCATCAGGTGTACGTGAGAATTCACAAATCGGCTTGTACTGGATTGCATGTAGATACCCCACATTCCCATGCGTGGACATGATTCACTGGATCGTCTCTCACACTGATCCCAAGACAATGACCTTGATCGGTGTCACTGGGATGATGCTTGAAACCTTATAGGCATGGGATTATGATGCGATGTATCAGATGGTAGAGCTCGTGACTATCATGGGTCATCCATTCAGCTTACCCAATAGCAGAGCTAACTCCGGATATATCCTGAAGGATTGGGTAAAGAAGCCAGCTCGTTTAAGCATGACACCCAACCATATCTACAAGACAAAGATAATGAGGAAGGCGTACCAATACTTGGTCATATTCACATGTCCACTGTGTGGCCAAGAAATCACTGAAGCCTTTCCTCAGAGTTGGATGATCGCATTTGACCAAATGGCCAAAGAAGGAAAACCATGTAACTGGTCCAACATCCTAGCTCATAAGTTGAAGGAGCAAGTTACGAGGGCTCGACATTCACATGTAGGTATACATGTAAATATTTACATGTCCACCTACATACTAGATTAAGTCTGTGCCGGACATGAGTTCCTAGGCTTTGAGTGTTCATGGTCAGTGGGGGAGACCGTGGTGAACACATATTTGAAGTTGTTGTCTAAATGCAGCTTCAAAGGAGTAATTACCTGAATCTTTGACCATTTTTTCACCTGAGTGTTGTTAGTGTCAGTCTTTCCAGACTTCCTCTAGTGATCAAACATGCTCTTACAAAGTGATTTTAAGGTGTCAAGGTCAAATTTTATCATTTCAGTGAGTCTTCAACTAAAATTTGGTCACTAGGTATTAGGTCTAGGGTTTGTTTTTACTCCTTTCAAAATTGTCCAAATGTCGGTCCTTGTCACCGTTCAGCTTAATGTACCATCATTCATAGGGTTTTTATTATCATGTTAGGGTCTAATGGGTCATTTTACACCTTGTTCATGCTTCAGTCACGCCGAGGTAAGGTTCATTTCCCTCTCCTAGGGCTTTGAAGGAAATTTCTCTTGGAGGGTCAAATCTTCAGCAAAACTTGTATTCTGATGTTCATCCACCTTCCCCTATCCTTAATGTACCTTATTAAACATTTTCCATCACTGAGATCCCCAAAATTCCTCATTTTCACACAAACCCTAGTTTCTTGCTACAAACCCTATTTTCTAGGCTAGGCCTGTGTTTTTCCCTTTTTCACCCCTTCCCCTCACTCAATTTTTGAGATTACACTTTCCCCTGCTTCCTAACATCCCTCCTCACCTAGAAAAATTTCCTCAAGAATTTAGAAGCCCCCAATCCCCTTCATTTCGGTTCATTTTGACAAATCCCCTCTTCCACACATCAGGATAGGTTTCACTCAAATGATTTTTCTGAGCAATAAAAGATGAATTTTAGAAAACTGAGAGAGGTTTTTGTCCAAAACAAGCAAAGGAAAAAAACATCCTTCACCTTTCACACAGGTGTCAGGGTTTTATAGAAATGTCAAAAATACAATCGCCTCGGGAGAATTGATGCACCTCTGAAGTGACCTTGTGAAAATCAAGTTTTCTCCTAGCATGGTTGGCCAAATGACTTGCTTGTTGAGTCAAATGATAAGTAGACACAAAGATATTTCCAATTGGATATCATGAGCTCAATTTAGAGTTGAGGAAGGCATTCAAAAGTTGACTACAACAGCACTCTGCCTTGAGGCAGCCTCATTTGGCACATTTTGACCTGTCTTGGGCGATTTGATTTTGATAGGTCAAATGAACTCCAAATTGAAAAATTCTAGTTGGGTTGGAAAGTAGACTCAAAGAAATTTCCAACGAGCTATCCTGAACCCAATTTGGACATAAGTAAGGCCTCCAAAAGGCTCCTGCAAAAAGCCGCGGTGCACTGGGGAGGCGCGGCGCACTGGGAGAAATTTTCCAGTGTAAATTTACACTGGCACAGCGCACTGGGGAGGCACAGTGCATTGTGCTAAAAAGGCCTGAAATTCATTGAAATCTTCCTCCAAATTGAAAATTATTCATTCCACAAGTAGGTAGAGCCTCCATTTTTTTGTTTCATCCAATTTTGTGCTAGTGTATGGTGGTTTATGGACGCTAATGATTGAAACAAAAATTCAAACCCTTTCATTTTGAATTCCTCACATGTAAGCTGCTGCCTAGGGTTTCAAAACTTGATTGCCACCAAATTTACTCATTTCCATTATTTACTTTGTCCTTAATTCCCTTTGTTCCTTGACTCCATTGTTCCCCATTCCCTAAAGTTACTAAACCCCTATCCTAAATTCCCTTTCCCAAAACTTTCAAATGTGAAAACCCTAAACCCTATTCCCATCCCCTAAATTACTAAACCCATTCCCATATTTCCCAAAAAAATATCTCCCAATAGTCCCTAATCCCTCACTATTTTTCCCTCCCCTTACTGTCCCTCATGTCATTGTTTTCTCTTGGTGACAAAAGTCAAGCACATCATCAAAGGCATTACAAGACAGTGTGACATATCAACACCTATTTGTCCAAGACAGTTTTTCCACCAGCAGACATGACATCTGATCCGTCATATGATCATGAAGAAGAGGCACACAGTGATTTTCCAACAGAGGTACATGCACCCAGGAGGCCTCATAGAGGTGGAAAAACATTCGTGAAGACTAGCAAGCTGCCCAACGAAGCCTAAATGAGAGGACACCCATTCAGCAAGAGATAGAGGTTGATCGAGAGATTTGGCTTGAGAGGATCAACATCCACTTAGAGAAGTTTTTGGTGAAAGAAAACAAGGACAAGTACATGCTCAGGAACATGAAAAACCATTATTGGGCACGAAATCATGTTTGCAAGGCACGAATAAGGAATTTAAAGGCAAACCTAAGGAAGGCATCAAAAAGGAAAAAGAGGCAAAAAGAGCATGATCGACTCCAGATATTGGTTGAGGCAATCCTTGGCTTGACATAGCTCTTGATGAAGAAGATCCGGCCCAAATTTCAATAAATTTCGGGCATTTTTGGTATTTTGGCAAATTTTGTTACAAAAAACAGGGTTTTTCTCCATGTACGCTGCGCCACGTGGCGTGCGCTTTTTCTAGGGAGCTCCAAATTGCAAAACGTTTATATTTTTGGATTTTTCATGAAAAATCATGACTTCTGGTGCATGGCCAAGAAGTTTGGGCAAGTTTTAAGTTCTCAGGAGGCCAAAAACACTCAAAAAATGACCTCACTGCCCCTATTTTGACACACAGAAAGCAAATGACAGCCAAATTTAGAAATTCCACTTGGGTTGGAAATTGGAAAGGTAGGGATTTCCAACAAGCACAATTGGGCTCAATTTGGACTTCAGGAAGTGCCTCAAAATCATCCTCAAAGTGGTGCGACGCACAGAGAAATTGGCGCGGTGCACAGAGGATTTTTGCTCAATTTTTCACCTTCCAGCTCAGAAATTCTCCCAGTTTTGACCAGTTTTGCTTCTTGAAGTTATTTTTGAATTTTCATGTTGTAATTTGACAACCATGATGTTATATTGGAAAATTTTTACTTGTTCTAGAAGATTCATTCACCAAAAGGTGAAATGTGTGTGAATGAATCAATTTCCTAGCATATAGGGATAAGTTGTTTGACTACCTAGTTTTCAGTTCCTTGTTTAGAAGTAGTTCAAACAACTCCTAGAATGATGAGATCGACCCCTAGAGGTAAGGGAATAGGTTTGGCTTGTCTATATTATGTAATTTCTAAGTCATTTTCAGGGTTGGACACTTGGGATTTCTTTGGCATATCATTGTACATTCTATCTCTGCATTTTTGGCTAAGGAAAGACCAGGGTTTTGCAGCACCGTTTGGGATCCATGTGGCTTTATGTTTTGATGGTGTGCTTCTCTAAGTAGTTGTAAGTTGATTAGTGTTCTACGTGTTATTTTCCTCTCTTTTCTTCTGAATTTGAACAAATGAGTGATTAAGGTGGAATCCATTAACTGTTATGCTCTGCCTTTGAATTTGTTTAAATTTCCATGTTTTCACCTGTTTAAGGAGAATTATTGAGACTCTCTTGTCCTTAGCCCCTCACTAGTCTAATATATCCATTCACTCACTTTAAAGAATCAAAATGATTTCCTTCCTTGCCCCAATCAGAACTCTGCAGAAACTGTGCCTCATCCCCGAGCCCAATTTTCCTTTCCCTGTTTCCAACACAAAACCCCCAAAAACTCAAATCAAACCCTTGTACTTCATACCTAGCCTAAAATTAGCTTTTATTTCAGTCATCTCGAGCCCCATCGCTTGTATTTTTCCGAGATCGACCCGGAGAGAGCCCTCTCCTGTCCTCGAAGGGCTAGCTACGAGGCTGAGCGTGGTTTGATGTGGACCTAGAACTTTGTCTTTTCAGCCCGAGACAAATCCAGGCTCTAACATAGTGGCAACCATACTGGGGAAGAAAGTTTATTTTCATTGTTTGGCTTTGTAGACTACAGATGGAGCCTGAAGATTTGCCATGTAGCCTTTGAAACGCTTTTGATTTGCATTAGCGCAAGTAGATAAAAGCTACTTCAGTCAATCTCCGGTCTAGTTTATAAACTGAACATCTGATCTAAATGATCACCCCAATACATGTATCAAGTTCAGATCTGATGGTTGATGGTGTACAATGATCAAACACTGGCAAGGCTAAAATCATTCACTTGGGGACTATAAATTACTTTTGAGATTAGATCTAAAGACTCCACTGGAGGATGATCCTGAACAGCAGAAACATGGAAGGACAATATGGACAGATCAAGTATTCAAGTTGGAATTTCATCCAAGACATTTTGTTCTTTTTTGTAAATTATTTCTTCTCTTTTCCCGAGAATGTTAACAAGGCTTTGCAAAGTATACTGTATTTGAGAAGAGATCCTTGGCCTGCAGTTGATTCTTTCCCTTTTAAGATTGTGAATACCAAAGATTTTCATACCTTTGAGCTTGATTAAGACCTTTCTTCTGAATCATGTGATGACTGTCTTAAAACTGATGAACCTCCAGAGACCCAAACTGATCCCGTAGTGCTTGTATATACTCCTACACCTTTTATAGTCCTAGATTAGTATAAACCTCTTGTTTTACCTTCTATTCTCCATGCTTTCCCAAAAAACTATGATCTATATTTGCCAAGATTTGACGGTAAATGTAAGAATGTCAACGCTGAGCAACATGTGCATAATTTTGTGTATTTTCTAGACCTTTTTGAGGTTGATGAAGAAGATGTTAGTAGAAGTATTTTTGCCCTTTCTTTGCAAGGAAAAGTCAAGAGTTGGTTCAAAACCCTGCCTGATGCGAGCATCTCAGATTTTCGGCAGTTTGTCAAAGTTTTTCTCAACAGGTGGATGATCGGACATAAATTTTTCCTTATTATAGAAGAGTATAACCAGCTGAAAAGATTACTAGGGGAGACGGTACAACAGTTTTCAACGAGATTTAATCAAGTTTATTATTCAATGCCGGTCAATATAAGACCTCCTCCTAGGTCTGCTCTCTTGCACTATCCGAGTGCCTTTGATCTAGAAATAGAGTTTCAGCTAAGAGAAAGGAATGTTGCAACACTTGAAGAGATGCAGAACATTGTAGTAAATGTAGAGGCTCATCTGCTGATCCGAAGGGTAAGGTTGAAAGAAGAAGAGATGAGAAACATAGATCCAAAGAAATCGACATCTCTAGAAGTAAAGCTTGACATTTTGGTAAGTGCAGTGGAAGAAATGATGCAAAGGATCATCACAAGGAATGAGAATAATGTTCAAGCCCATGGCTCACTGATTGAAGAAGAACAAGTTGCTAATCCAAAACATCTTCTTTCTTATCCCAATTGTTATAGATCTGATAATGATTGTCTTATAGATCATCTTGGAGAAGAAAGATTTGTTGATATGACATGTATGATTGATGATTCGTTTTATAGTGACGATTTGCCTCAGTTTGATCAGTATGATGATGATTATGTCCTCCAAACAGAAGCTAATCTTGTAGACAAATCAACAGCTAGTTTGTGGCAGGAGGAAGAAGTTCACTTACAACAGCTCAAATACAGTGATCAACCGATGCATATCAGCTATGACAATGACGAGGAAAGTGCAACAAATTTTGAAGTAAGTGAAGGACCTTTGCCTTGTTTTTTATTCATGTCAGTTCATCAGAGACAACTTCCATGCAATCAGAAATCAAATGTCAACAAGTCTTGATTTGGACCATCTTGAGGGCAATGAAACCCTTGTTCAAGACTTTTCATATCCAGAATTGCATCCCCCGAATGCCTTTGATTTTCAAGTTGCAAATAAAGACTTGGAAGCTGGAACATATGCTCAGATGATGCAAGATGATTCCATACCATTTTGTTTCAAATCATTTCAGTTTTTGAAGGGAAAATTGCGTAGTACATCTTCAGTAAAGAATGAGCAACATGTAGGCAATCAATTAATCACATTGGAACCAATAGAAAATGGGTTGCAGCAGTCTTTTCAAGTTTTTCATGATCCAATAGCCGATGTTTTGGATGAAGTTTGCAGTCAATGTCTTTCTCCATTGACTACATGTGAGCCTGAAACGTGTACTGATATAAACTTGACCCGGCAGTTGGTTTCTTTGTCATTTTCAACAGGAGTCTCGTCACAAAGCTCAGATCAAAGTTTGCATCCATGGTATGAAGAGAAGAGAAGTAATCCATTGGTCGAGCTAAGTCCCGGTGTCCATGAATTTCAAGATCCTTATGCAGTGTTTTTGGAGGCGGATAGAGAATCCATAGCATTCAATGGATTTGTTTCCAAGTTGTCATGGGAGTTTCCTTTCAATAGTTCTCTCTTGTTGTTCATAAGCGAGCACTTGTAGAGAATTCATCCAGCAGACGAAATACTTACTTGGTTGCATTGGTTGTTTCATTTCACTTGATCAGGTGATGAATGAAACTGTTAGAGTAGGGTTTGATGAATAAGCTCAACCTTGAGCATCTTTTCCAGTTTGTTGGTTGTGTTTAAGTATCGAGTCAGTTTTTAGTTGAGTGAGAGTTAGTTTGTGTCGTCAAGTCATCAGTTTTCAATCATGCATTTCAGCTTGAGTTTTTGACTGCATTGCCCAATGGATGAAGGCACTGTCTACTCTCCCAAAGATTTGCCGTTCTTGGCACCTCCAAGGAGCTACCATCCCCATTGGAGCCAATGCTAGTGTCAGTCTTTCCAGCCTTCCTGCAGTGATCAAACATGATCTTACAAAGTGATTTTAAGGTGTCAAGGTCAAATTTTATCATTTCAGTGAGTCTTCAAGTAAAATTTGGTCACTAGGTATTAGGTCTAGGGTTTGCTTTTACTCCTTTCAAACTTGTCCAAATGTCGGTCCTTGTCACCATTCAGCTGAATGTATCATCATTTAGAGGGTTGTCATTATCCTGTCAGGGTCTAATGGGTCATTTTACACCTTGTTCATGCTTCAGTCGCACCTAGGTAAGGTTCATTTCCCTCTCCTAGGGTTTTGAAGGCAATTTATCTTCGACGGTCAAATCATCAGCAAAACTTGTATCCTGATATTCATACACCTTCCCCTATCGTTAATGTACCTTATTAAACACCTCCCATCACTGATATCCCCCAAATTCCTCATTTTCACACAAACCCTAGTTTCTTGATACAAAACCTATTTTCTAGGCTAGGCTTGTGTTTTGTCGGTCGATATATTCACCTTCCACTGTTGAGATTGGGGTTGGTCTGGCATGATGAATGAAAAATTGTTTGTCTTTTCGTAAATATAATTTTGTCCCCACCAAAATGATAGGCATAGATGGTGCGTAGTGTCTCAATTCTAGAATCCAATTTTTGGAAATGTTTTACCAGTGTGTCACCAAGTGTTGTAGTGGCTACAACCACCCTCAAAAATTTATCCTTAGCCTGTTTTGGATCCTCACTACCAACTCTTCACAACACCTTGTCTTTCTTGTCAGGTACTAAAGCTTCAGTGTATTTCTCGCACGAAGGTAGATCGTCGATCACAGTTTGATGCTTTCCCCTAAAACATTGTTCACTCGGACTTGGTCCACTTGTGGGCTGAGCAACCTCCTCTTGAAAATTGCACATTTGAAGAGGGCAACCATCCTTCCCTACATAAATTGTGCAATCCTATCTGGTAGCCTACTGGGCTCCTAGATTGCGCAATCCTGTCAGTCAACACTCCCAACAGGAATTGTGCAATTTTTCCCAGCAGGGCTTCTTAGTCCATAATTATTGCAAATCTGGCCAAAATTCAACTACTTGGCCCATAAATTGTCAAACCTCTTGGGCAACCATGTTGGAAATAATACTGAGAGGGGGGGGGTGAATCAGTATTATCAGATCAATAAAACTTTTTCAATTTCATACTCAGAAACATATACGCTACTTCAGTTAAGTGAACCAGCGTGTACACGCTACTGTGTCTAAAGCAACCAGCGTATAACCAGAAATCTTATGATTCAGTTAGCTTATATTCAGTAAATGCATCAGGAAATTATTAACCATATTAATAGTAAACAGGTGTAGTATAACAGAACATATCATCACACAAAAGCCACACACATGAACACCAAGATATAAGGTGGAAACCCAATGTGGGTGAAAACCACCTGATGCAAGTCGTCTCTATCTTTCTTTAATAAGAAACTTCAGTTTACAATCTTCTGCACTGGTGCAGCCTTATACCAGTACGCAGGCTACAACCTGCAGAAGGCTACAACCTTCTCTCGTTTTCCAGACTGTCCTGGAAGGGAGCTCCAACCCCCTTTGCTTTTGTACTAGCTAAGATACTAGTACGTAGGTGCTGGCCTACAATCTTCTTTCCTTCAGGTACCACCTTTCATGCATTTTCAGACTGGATATTCCTGAAGCACAACATTACAATCTAAAGACCACAATTCATCCAATTTTCATAACAGATCATTGAAGCACAAATCAACCAATACTAGCATCATCAATCTTTGAATCACTGAACCACTGAAACCCTGTCAACACCCAGTCACCAGAACACAGAGCAGACTACAGAACTCTGCAATAACAGTCAGACCCAACTGCAACCCCAAAAATTAAGCATCAAAAGATATACGCTACTTTAATGAAACCAACCCGTGTATACACGCGCTTTTACCAAAGACAACCTGCGTACAGATCTAAAAATGATTTCTCATAACTTGCAGCTGTACCAGACATCAGTCATACTCAGAACATAACATTGCGTCAGTATGCAGATCTAAAAATACGCATAATCAACCATATAACGATAGTTCATTTCAAACCATTTGATCCCGATCTATCCTTAGATCTAGTCTTCCATCAACTGGTGTGATCTCTCCTTAGCTTAGATCAAGCAACCCAGAACCTGCATACTAGATCTCTTTCTTTATTAGATATTCAAGACTTTCTCAATACACTTGCCTAATGATCTTCTTCTCCTTATATAGCCTTAGGCCCTTCACAATACCACGGTCCAAAACCATAGTAACACAATACCATCAACTTCAAAACTAGGGATCAACACGTCTGTCGAGATACCTTGGTACAAAAACATAGGCTCAAGTACCGAGGACTAACTACCACGAACCAAAGGAAAGCTTCTCGACATGTATGCTCTTTTCTGTTCATGAAACTTCGTGTATACGCGACTTCGCATATAGCGAGCCTGCGTATCCGCGACTTAGTATATAGCGTACCAGCGTGTATACGCAACTTGGGCTTAATGAACCTGCGTATATGAAATTTCTCTTCATTCTTGTAGTCTGGACAGAGATCTGTCATCAAAGAGAGTTGCCATCAAGGACAACACCTATACGGTAGCACCACACCTGTGCCAAAATGCCAACAATCTCCCCCTTTGGACTTGATGGCAACCCCAAGATCCTTAGAATCATTCTCCCCCTTTGTCATCAAGGGCAAAGGGGTGTGCTCCCCCTGAGTACATGCTGATATCTCTGCTCTGCTGTGCTGAACATGCTCCCCCTGACTGTAGGCAAGATCTGCAAAAGATTTTCTTCAAAAAGAACCAAGACTTATACATCATAAAGGACCTTCCTATCACCAAAAGACTCAATACATACATCCATACTCCCAACCAAGAGGGGATACATCAGAAATTTACATATAACAACCAATTACATTACATCATTCATCCCAGGCATAATGGGGAAACCAACATAGGCCGTTACATGACCTTGACACCATAAAAGAGATATCACAAAAGAGATACATGACATAGAGACGAAAAATCTAGACCAAGACTTATGAAAGTCACTAGCAGCATCTGATAATCATCTTTTAGATCAGCAACCAAGATTTCCTTCTGTGCTCCTTCTCCTGAAACCGACAACAGTTTTGAACTAGAACCAAAAGCATCTAAATGCCAACAATGCTTTATTAGACTTTAAGCTGCTCCCCCTGAAACTGTGCCTGTTGCACCCCCTGAAACTGTGCCTGAAGGACTCTGGCATACCCATCTCAGACCTTCTCCAACCAGAGTCTGCCCTTGCTATTCAGAACTCCATATACGCGACTTCACCTGCATAAATCAGCGTATGTACGCGGATATCCCTTATACAACACGCGTACACCAACTTTTCTTTAGAACAGACAAGCTTCAACAGCAGGATGAAGCATCAACTACTCCCAGCTTTTGTCTGAGATATTCAAAAGTCTCCCTGGGCAGTGGTTTTGTGAGAATATCAACAACTTGTTCTTTAGAAGAAACATACTCCAACTTGACCTTTTGTTCAAGCACTTGTTCCCGTAGGAAGTGATACTTGATTGGTATGTGCTTGGTCTTTGAATGCATGACTGGATTCTTTGAAATGCTGATTGCACTTGTATTATCACATAATATAGAGACAGGTGGAGTGCAAGTGATTTGAAAATCCTGCAAGGTCTGCATCATCCAAAGAAGTTGTGTGCAACAAGATGCAACAGCCACATATTCTGCTTCAGCTGTAGATAAAGCAATCGAACTCTGTTTCTTGCTGAACCAAGATACTAATCTAGAACCCATGAAGAATGGACCACCACTTGTGCTTTTCCTGTCATCCACACTTCCAGCCCAATCTGCATCTGTGTAAGCATGAAGAGTGAGATCTGTATCTCTAGGATACCATAAGCCATAGTTTTGAGTCCCTTGAAGATACTTGAAGATTCTTTTGACTGCCTGAAGATGAGTTTCCTTTGGGTTGGCTTGAAATCTTCCAACAATTCCTACTGCATGCATAATATCTGGTCGGGTAACTGTCAAATAAAGCAAACTCCCAATCATGGATCTATAAGTTGGTTGATGAACTGCTGCTGATTCATCATTTGCACTGAGGCTGCATCCTGTAACCATGGGGGTACATATTGGCTTTGAATCTTCCATGCCATACTTCTTCAAGATCTGCTTGAGGTACTTGGTTTGAGACAAGAAAATACCTCCTTCATTTTGTTGGATTTGCAATCCAAGAAAGTATGTCAATTCTCCAAGTAATGACATTTCGAATTCTTTCTGCATAACCAAGGAAAAGTTTTGACTCATAGCCTCTTCATTGCTTCCAAAGGTAATATCATCTACATACACAACAAGTATTAGCAATTTGTTATTTTTAACTTTTATATAGAGATTGCTATCTGCTGATCCTTTTGAAAAACCTTGTTGGTGAAGATATTTGTCCAAACGATAGTACCAAGCCCTTGGAGCTTGTTTGAGACCATAGAGAGCCTTTTTCAATCTGCATACAAGGTTTGGATCATTCCCAAGAATGAAACCATCTGGCTGCTCAATATATACTTCTTCTTCTAAGTCTCCATTCAGAAAGGCTGATTTCACGTCCATTTGAAATACCTTGAAGTTTTGAAAGCTTGAGAGAGCAAGGAACATTCGAATGACCTCAAGTCTTGCAACAGGAGAAAAGGTCTCTTCAAAATCTATTCCTTCTTGCTGTGCATACCCTTTACAAACAAGTCTGGCCTTGTTTCTAATTACTTCTCCATTTTCATTCAATTTATTTTTGAAGACCCATTTTGTCCCTATGACATTCTTATCTTTTGGTCTAGGAACCAATTCCCAAGTGTTGTTATTTTCAATCTACTCAAGTTCTTCATCCATTGCTTTGACCCAACATTCATCTTTGCATGCCTCTTGCACATTTTGTGGTTTAGTGGAAGAGAGTAATGCCAAATAGCTTGAAGCTTCTGCAATTGTTCTTCTTGTTTGTACTCCTGCTTCTTTCTACCCCACAATCTGAGATTCTGGATGATTCTTCTGAACATATCTGGATGGAGTCTTCTCTTCTATTCTTGTCTGCTCCTCTGGTTCTTCTTGAGGTTCTTCTTCTTCTTGAGGTTCTTCTTCTTCATCATTCTGTCTTTGAGGGTAGCCTTCATCTTCTTCGATGTCTTCATGATGAACTTGCCTAGGAATGTATCCCTTCTCATCAACCACAACATCAATGCTGTCAACAATTCTGCCAAGTCTTTTATTGTAGCACTTGTATGCTTTGCTATGTGGAGAATAACCAAGAAGAATGCCTTCATCTGCTCTTGGTTCAAGTTTTCCAAGTTGCTCATCAGTATTCTTAATATAACATTTGCTCCCAAAGATTTTGAAGTGCTTCACCGAAGGAGTCTCACCACACCAGAGCTCATGAGGGGTTTGAGTGCTGTTTACTCGGACATTTGTTTTGTTGAGAATAATAACCGCAGCATGTGCAGCTTCACCCCAGAAAGTTGCGGGAGTACCTGATTCATCAAGCATAGCACGAGCCATTTGTTGGACTGTTCTGTTCATTCTTTCCACAACTCCATTTTGCTGAGGAGTTCTAGATGTAGAGAATTCTCTTCTTATCCCATGTTCTTCACAGAAATCGAAAAATTCATTCGAGGTAAACTCCCCACCTCTGTCAGATCTGAGGCACTTAATTTTGTGTCCTGATTCATTTTCAACCAAGGCTTTGAAGGATTTGAATTTTTCGAATGCTTCATCTTTGTGCTTCATAAGTCCTAACCAGACAAACCTGGAGAAATCGTCAATGAATAATATCAAATATTCTTCTCCTCGAGGTGTTCTTTTTCTGAATGGACCACATGTATCTGTATGTACTAGCTCAAGAGGCATGCTAGCTGATCGTTCCTTCTCAGGAAAATTAGTTCTGGCTTTCTTTCCAAACTGACATGATTTGCATATGGTGTTGTCTGGAATTTTGATATCTGGAAGATCACGAACTGCCTGATATTTGCATGCTTTCCTTATTTGTGAAAAGCTTAGATACCCCAACCTCCGATGCCATAGCTAGTGTTCATCATCCTTGCTCAAATAACATTGTTGTTGTCTTTCTTCAAATATGTATAGATTATTTGGAGTCCTTCTTCCTTTGATCACTGTTTCACCTGTATCAAGATCACGAACACAACATCCATTTGATCTAAATATTACCTCTGTTCCTTGATTACACATCTGAATGACACTCAGAAGATTATGCTTCAATCCATCAACATACAAAACATTTCCAGCTTTGACCTTCTCTTTCAACGGAGTAACGCCTTTTCCTTTTATGGCTGCAGAGATATCGTTTCCAAAAGAAACTTTCTTTCCATTTTCTAATGCGGTATATGATTCAAGTTTTTCTTTGTCCCCTGTCATATGCTTCGAACATCCGTTGTCAATGTACCATAGAATTTCTTGACCTTCTGCATAAAAGGCTATCCCACATCTTTCTGGTTGCGGTTCCTTTATTCTCCATGTTCTGCCATTTGAGGTTTGTTCCTTCTAAGTTGTCTTCCAGAACCTGCTCCTGCATTCAGAGTCTTCATGACCAAAGTTATTACAAATAGAGCATTCAACTTCATTTTCAAGAACCGAAAAGTTGTTATAAGTCCTTTTCATGGTTCCAGTCATACTTCTTTGCTTTTGAGCTTCTCTAGTCATGATTGTCTTGTAGGCAACACATTGAGCTGCTTTGTGACCGAAGTTATGGCAAGAAAAACATTGACCAATAAAGAAATTTCTGCGATAATCAGATCTATCATCCAACCGATTGTAGCTTCTATTGACATCCATTCTTGGGGCAAATTGGGAAGATTTTACCTGTGGCTGATTGTAGCTTCTGTTTGTCCTTAAGGCAGCTTATCCCCGAATTTCTTGATAGTATTTATTTGTTCTTGAGGTAAACTGTCCCTGATTCACCTGATGACTTTTATTTGGCCTTTTCTCACTCCTCCTTGCTGCATCAAGATAACTTTTAGAGGTAGAAGCTTGAGATGTTTCTCCATTATATCCCAGACCTGTCTTGATCAGAGGAGAACGCTGCACATTGATAATCTCATCCAAGGTTTCAGATCCTTTAACAAATTTAAGATTAATCGCTTTTGTTTTCTCAATCTCCTTTCTAAGACAAACAATCTCACATTCCAATTCTTCAAGATGTTTTTCCTTTTCAGCCAGTTGACGTTGTAGAGAATCAATAATAGCACTTTTCTCTTCTAAGCAAACTTTGAGATTATTCATTTCTTCACAAAAGCCTTCTACATCTATAGCATCCACGTAGTCATCATCTTCAAAAGCCATTAAAAGTTTATATCTATTACCTTGTTCATCTTCGTCACTATTTGAAAGACCATCACTATTTTCATGAGTGTAATAGCTTTTCTTCTTTTCATTCTGTTTCTTGTTCCATTTAACAGGTTCCTTTCCCTTGTCATTCTTAATTTTGTGAGGACATTTGGCAACATAATGACCTACTCTTCCACAAGAAAAGCATTTAAAAGGTAACTTACCTCTGAACCTTCCAGAACCCCTTTGAAGATTTCTGACAAAATTTGATTCTTCTTCTTCATCTTCTGGCACGTGACTTGCTTCATAATAATCTTCTTTTCCTGAAGCCTTGAAAGCAACTTCTCTTCTGTCTGATGGACCTCCCTTTCTCATTTCATAAGAAGTTAGAATTCCGTGAAGCTGAGACATAGTAAGAGTTCGTAGATTTTCTTTTTCTTCTATTGCAGACACTTTAGATTCAAATTTGGGGGACAATGATCCTAGAACCTTTTCAACCACAATAGCCTCTTTTATTTCTTCACCCAAGTTTTTCATGCAATTAACAATCTCATCTACCCTAAGGAAATAGTTAGCCACACTTTCATCATTATACATTCTGAGAGTCTCATACTTAATCCTAAGAGTTTGAAGTTTAGCACGCTTTACCTGTTCGTCTCCTTCATAGCTCATGACAATTTTGTCCCATATTTCTTTTGCGGATTTATAGTGAATTACCTTCATGAATTCTGATTGGGATATACATCCCAATAGAGTACTGACTGCTTTCGCATTTGTTTCATATTTCTTTTTCTCGGCTGAATCTGTAGGAGTAGCTGAAGGAAAAGTGTAGCCTGTCTCGTAGCCTCTGTACCAAGAGATTGAAGATAGGCAGTAACTCTTACCTTCCAATAATTGAAGTTTGTCCCATCAAAAACCGGTGGCATGATTGATGCTTCTCTCTCATAGTTGCTCATGATGAACGATCAAGCTTCTCTGAAGGACCTGCTCTGATACCAATTGTTGGAAATAATACTGAGAGGGGGGGGGTGAATCAGTATTATCAGATCAATAAAACTTTTTCAATTTCATACTTAGAAACATATACGCTACTTCAGTTAAGTGAACCAGCGTGTACATGCTACTGTGTCTAAAGCAACCAGCGTATAACCAGAAATCTTATGATTCAGTTAGCTTATCTTCAGTAAATGCATCAGGACATTATTAACCATATTAATAGTAAACAGGTGTAGTATAACAGAACAGATCATCACACAAAAGCCACACACATGAACACCAAGATATAAGGTGGAAACCCAATGTGGGTGAAAACCACCTGATGCAAGTCGTCTCTATCTTTCTTTAATAAGAAACTTTAGTTTACAATCTTTTGTACTGGTGCAGCCTTATACCAGTACGCAAGCTACAACCTGCAGAAGGCTACAACCTTCTCTCGTTTTCCAAACTCTCCTGGAAGGGAGCTCCAACCCCCTTTGCTCTTGTACTAGCTAAGATACTAGTACATAGGTGCTGGCCTACAATATTCTTTCCTTCAGGTACCACTTTTCATGCATTTTCAGACTGGATATTCCTGAAGCACAACATTACAATCTGAAGACCACAATTCATCCAATTTTCATAACAGATCATTGAAGCACAAAACAACCAATACTAGCATCATCAATCTTTGAATCACTGAACCACTGAAACCCTGTCAACACCCAGTCACCAGAACACAGAGCAGACTATAGAACTCTGCAATAACAGTCAGACCCAACTGCAACCCCAAAAATTAACCATCAAAAGATATACACTACTTTAATGAAACCAACCCGCGTATACACGCGCTTTTACCAAAGACAACCTGCGTACAGATCTAAAAATGATTTCTCATAACTTGCAGCTGTACCAGACATCAGTCATACTCAGAACATAACATTGCGTCAGTATGCAGATCTAAAAATACGCATAATCAACCATATAACGATAGTTCATTTCAAACCATTTGATCCCGATCTATCCTTAGATCTAGTCTTCCATCAACCGGTGTGATCTCTCCTTAGCTTAGATCAAGCAACCCAGAACCTGCATACTAGATCTCTTTCTTTATCAGATATTCAAGACTTTCTAAATACACTTGCCTAATGATCTTCTTCTCCTTATATAGCCTTAGGCCCTTCACAATACCACGCTCCAAAACCATAGTAACACAATACCATCAACTTCAAAACTAGGGATCAACACGTCTGTCGAGATACCTTGGTCCAAAAACATAGGCTCAAGTACCGAGGACTAACTACCACGGACCAAAGGAAAGCTTCTCGACATGTACGCTCTTTTCTGTTCATGAAACTTTGTGTATACGTGACTTCGTATATAGCGAGCCTGCTTATCTGCGACTTAGTATATATCGTACCAGCGTGTATACACAACTTGGGCTTAATGAACCTGCGTATATGAAATTTCTCTTCATTCTTGTAGTCTGGACTGAGATTTGTCATCAAAGAGAGTTGCCATGAAGGACAACACCTGTACGGTAGCGCCACACCTGTGCCAAAATGCCAACAAACCAGCCTAGTTCGCAGCCATAAATGTGCATTTTTTCCAAGTAGTTGAGCAACTGCATTCATGAGTAGTCTGAGTGACCAGTTCCACCCAAGACCAAGGAAACTTGACTTTCATGCATGCATGACTTGCTCTTCCTGGAATAGCAATAGGAAACACGCAAAAGGAATCCCATGATTCAGGGAGCTATTTTTAGCAGCCGGGGGTTACATGCAAAGTTGTTTTAGAAACTTCCCTCCAAGTGTCACTTTTTCCTAGATTGGTGGCATGTGTGTCATAAGACCAGACTTATTTATTCGATGCATCAGAGCTCATTCATTCACTTCAATCTTGGATCTCTAACATCCCACAACAAATCCAGGACTCTTTCATACATCCGGCTCAACTATTCATGGGTAAGTGGCGTCAACTTATCTTTTTCAACATTTTTGTCTCTTTTTGTGTATTCTCTTGTGTGAGTGTTGTTTTCTTGATTTCTTTTAATGCTTTCTGTCATTTACACATAAAATAGCTTTTCATAGCTCTGTTTCATTTTTCATTCCTATCTCATTGTTGTTGCATGCATGAAACTGTTTTGCACGAATGTTCACCGAAATAGCGAAACGTGTCACCCACATGCATGTTGATCTGTTTGTTGAATGTTTCATTCATGTTTTTCATGCATTGTCAATCACTTCTGCTATCACTTAGTGTCACCATGCATTCATTGTCTTATTTCCTTTGAGTTTCCCATTGGCGAGTCGGGCCAACCTTGGCTCGTTCTCTGCCTTCATTAAGGTTGCAATGTGCAATCTAGGGAAGGCTCTGCCTTCCTCTCTATAAATGTGCATTTCTTCTCAAAACTAACCTCCAAGACTGTTTTGTACATTTCTGGAGGATAGTGACTTCTTGGCCTAGGAAATTGCGTAAATCGGTCCGTAAGCCTACAGTCCTTCCAAACTCGAATTTCACATTACACAATACCATTAGACAGTAGCCAGACTGGATTGTGCATTTCGTAGATCCATTAGCCAATCCTGCCTCCCACATAACCCAGACTTTCTTTTGCGTAGTTCTGGTAGCCAGTCACCCAACCTCCCAGAAGAAATTGCACAATCTTGCTCATTAGTTCCCTAGGCATGTGTTGTGTCATTCCCCAAGTTTTCTTTTCTTTCATTGAAATATTTATTGCCATGCATGTTTCTTGTCTCCAGATCTTTTAGGTATTCATCTGTCTCAATGGCTTCTAAGAGAACAAGATCATAGGATACTGATGGAATTGCAATTGAAGCAGCAGTTGAGTCGATGTCCTCTAGTCTATCGATCTATGAAGATATGAAGCTATATCTAGAAAAGGACATCGAACTGAAGTGGAAAGAGGTTAATGAAACATTTGCAAGAACTTTTGCGGAATACCTCAAATACATCAGGTGTACGTGAGCATTCACAAATCAGCTTGTACTGGATTGCATGTAGATACCCCACATTCCCATGCGTGGACATGATTCACTGGATCGTCTCTCACACTGATCCCAAGACAATGACCTTGATCGGTGTCACTGGGATGATGCTTGAAACCTTACAGGCATGGGATTATGATGCGATGTATCAGATGGTAGAGCTCGTGACTATCATGGGTCATCCATTCATCTTTCCCAGCAGCAGAGCTAACTCCGGATACATCCTGAAGGATTGGGTAAAGAAGCCAGCTCGTTTAAGCATGACACCCAACCATATCTACAAGACAAAGATAATGAGGAAGGCGTACCAATACTTGGTCATATTCACATGTCCACTATGTGGCCAAGAAATCACTGAAGCCTTTCCTCAGAGTTGGATGATCGCATTTGACCAAATGGCCAAAGAAGGAAAACCATGTAACTGGTCCAACATCCTAGCTCATAAGCTGAAGGAGAAAGTCACGAGGGCTCGACAGTCACATGTAGGTATACATGTAAATATTTACATGTCCACCTACATACTAGATTAATTCTATGCCCGACATGAGTTCCTAGGCTTTGAGTGTTCATGGTCAGCGGGGGAGACCGTTGTGAACACATATTTGAAGTTATTGTCTAAATGCAGCTTCAAAGGAGTAATTACCTGAATCTTTGACCATTTTTTCACCTAAGTGTTGTTAGTGTCAGTCTTTCCAGCCTTCCTCCAGTGATCAAACATGCTCTTACAAAGTGATTTTAAGGTGTCAAGGTCAAATTTTATCATTTCAGTGAGTCTTCAACTAAAATTTGGTCACTAAGTATTAGGTCTAGGGTTTGCTTTTACTCCTTTCAAAATTGTCGAAATGTCTGTCCTTGTCACCTTCAGCTTAATGTACCATCATTCAGAGGGTTTTCATTATCATGTCAGGGCCTAATGGGTCATTTTACACCTTGTTCATGCTTCAGTCGCACCGAGGTAAGGTTCATTTCCCTCTCCTAGGGCTTTGAAGGCAAGTTCTCTTGGAGGGTCAAATCTTCAGCAAAACTTGTATTCTAATGTTCATCCACCTTCCCCTATCCTTAATGTACCTTATTAAACATTTTCCATCACTGAGTTCCCCAAAATTCCTCATTTTCACACAAACCCTAGTTTCTTGCTACAAACCCTATTTTCTAGGCTAGGCCTTGTGTTTTGACCTTTTTCACCCCTTCCCCTCACTCAATTTCCGAGATTACACTTTCCCCTGCTTCCTAACATCCCTCCTCACCTAGAAAAATTTCCTCAAGAATTTAGAAGCCCCCTATCCCCTTCATTTCGCTTCATTTCGACAAATCCCCTCTTCCACACATCGGGATAGGTTTCACTTAAATGCTTTTTATGTACAATAAAAGATAAATTTTAGAAAACTGAGAGAGGTTTTTGTCCAAAACAAGAAAAAGGAAGAAAAACCTCCTTCACCTTTTACACAGGTGTCAGGGTTTTATAGAAATGTAAAAAATATAATCCCCTCGGGAGAATTGATGCACCTCTGAAGTGACCTTGTGAAAATCAAGTTTTCTCCTAGCATGGTTGACCAAATGACTTGCTTCTTGAGTCAAATGATAAGTAGACACAAAGATATTTCCAATTGGCTATCATGAGCTCAATTTAGAGTTGAGGAAGGCATTCAAAAGTTGACTGCAACAACACTCTGCCTTAAGGAAGCCTCATTTGGTAGATTTTGACCAGTATTGGGCGATTTGATTTTTGATAGGTCAAATGAACTCCAAATTGAAAAATTCTAGTTGGGTTGGAAAGTGGACTCAAAGAAATTTCCAACGATCTATCCTGAACCCAATTTGTACATAGGTAAGACCTCCAAAAGGCTCCTGAAAAAAGCCATAGTGCACTGGGGAGGCGCGGCGCACTGGGAGAAATTTTCCAGTGTAAATTTACACTGGCGCAGCGCACTGGGGAGGCACGGTGCACTGGGCTAAAAGGACTGAAATTCATTGAAATCTTCCTCCAAATTGAAAATTATTCATTCCATAGGTAGGTAGAGCCTCCATTTTTTTGTTTCATCCAAGTTTGTGCTAGGGTATGGTGGTTTATGGATGCTAATGATTGAAACAAAAATTCAAACCCTTTCATTTTGAATTCCTCACATGTAAGCTGCTGCCTAGGGTTTCAAAACTTGATTTCCACAAAATTTACTCATTTCCATTATTTACTTTGTCCTTAATTCCCTTTGTTCCTTGACTCCATTGTTCCCCATCCCCTAAAGTTACTAAACCCCTATCCTAAATTCCCTTTCCCAAAACTTTCAAATGTGAAAACCCTAAACCCTATTCCCATCCCCTAAATTACTAAACCCACTCCCATATTTCCCAAAAAAATCTCTCCCAATAGTCCCTAATCCCTCACTATTTTTCCCTCCCCTTACTGTCCCTCATGTCATTGTTTTCTCTTTGTGACAAAGGTCAAGCACATTATCAAAGGCATTACAAGACAGTGTGACATATCAACACCTATTTGTCCAAGACAGTTTGTCCACTGGCAGACATGATATCGGAACCGTCATATGATCATGAAGAAGAGACACACAGTGATTTTCCAACAGAGGTACATGCACCCAAGAGGCCTCATAGAGGTGGAAAAACATCCGTGAAGACCAGCAAGCTGCCCAACAAAGCCTAAATGAGAGGACACCCATTCAGCAGGAGATAGAGGTTGATCGAGAGATTTGGCTCGAGAGGATCAACATCCACTTAGAGAAGCTATTGGTGAAAGAAAACAAGGACAGGTACATGTTCAGGAACATGAAAAACCATTATTGGGCACGAAATCATGTTTGCAAGGCACGAATAAGGAATTTAAAGGCAAACCTAAGGAAGGCATCAAAAAGGAAAAAGAGGCAAAAAGAGCATGATAGACTCTGGATATTGGCTAAGGCAATCGTTGGCTTAACATAGCTCTTGATGAAGAAGATCTGGCCCAAATTTCAAGAAATTTGGGGCATTTTTGGTATTTTGGCAAATTTTGCTACAAAAAACAGGGTTTTTCTCCCTGTGTGCTGCGCCACAGCACGCGCTTTTTCTAGGGAGCTCCAAATTGCAAAAAGTTTATACTTTTGGATTTTTCATGAAAAATCGTGACTGCTGGTGCATGGCCAAGAATTTTGGGCAAGTTTTGAGTTCTCAGGAGGCCAAAAACACTCAAAAAATGACCTCATTGCCCCTATTTTGACACACAGAAAGCAGTCTTGGGAGATTGAAGTTTTGGAGGGGAAAATGACAACCAAATTTAGAAATTCCATTTGGGTTGGAAAGTGGAAAGGCAGGGATTTCCAAAAACCACAATTGGGCTCAATTTGGACTTCGGGAAGTGCCTCAAAATCAGCCTCAAATTGGCGCGACGCACAGAGAAATTGGCGCGGCGCACAGAGGATTTTTGCTCAATTTTTCACCTTCCAACTCGGAAATTCGCCCAGTTTTGACCAGTTTTGCTTCTTGAAGTTATTTTTGACTTTTCATGATGTAATTTGAAAACCATGATGTAATATTGGCAAATTTTTACTTTTTCTAGAAGATTCATTCACCAAAAGGTGAAATGTGTGTGAATGAATCACTTTCCCAGCATATAGGGATAAGTTGTTTGACTACCTAGTTTTCAGTTCCTTGTTTAGAAGTAGTTCAAACAACTCCTAGAATGATGAGATCAACCCCTAGAGGCAAGGGAATAGGTTTGGCTTGTCTATATTATGTAATTTCTAAGTCATTTTTAGGGTTGGACACTTGGGATTTCTTTGGCATATCATTGTACATTCTATCTCTGCATTTTTGGCTAAGGAAAGACCAGGGTTTTGTAGCACAGTTTGGGATCCATGTGGATTTATGTTTTGATGGTGTGCTTCTCTGAGTAGTTGTAAGTTGATTAGTTTTATATGTGTCATTTTCCTCTCTTTTCTTCTGAATTTGAACAAATGAGTGATTAAGGTGGAATCCATTAACTGTTATGCTCTGCCTTTGAATTTGTTTAAATTTCCATGTTTTCACCTGTTTAAGGAGAATTATTGAGACTCTCTTGCTCTCCTTAGCCCCTCACCAGTCTGATCTATCCATTCACTCACTTTAAAGCATCAAAATTATTTCCTTCCTTGCCCCAATCAAAACTCTGCAGAAACTGTACCTCATCCCCGAGCCCAATTTTCCTTTCCCTGTTTCCAACACAAAACCCCCAAAAACTCAAATCAAACCCTTGTACTTCATACCTAGCCTAAAATTAGCTTTTATTTCAGTCATCTCGAGCCCCATCGCTTGTATTTTTCCGAGATCGACCCGGAGAGAGCCCTCTCCTGTCCTCGTAGGGCTAGCTACGAGGCTGAGCGTGGTTTGATGTGGACCTAGAACCTTGTCTTTTCAGCCTGATACAAATCCAACCTCTAACATAGTGGCAACCATTCTAGGTAAGAAAGTTTATTTTCATTGTTTGGCTTTGTAGACTACAGATGGAGCCTGAAGATTTGCCATGTAGCCTTCGAAACGCTTTTGATTTGCATTAGCGCAAGTAGATAAAAGCTACTTCAGTCAATCTCCGGTCTAGTTTATAAACTGAACATCTGATCTAAATGATCACCCCAGTACATGTATCAAGTTCAGATCTGATGGTTGATGGTGTACAACGATCAGACAATGGCAAGGCTGAAATCATTCACTTGGGGACTGTAAATTATTTTTGAGATTAGATCTAAAGACTCCATTGGAGGATGATCCTGACCAGCAGAAACATGAAAGGACAATATGGACAGATCAAGTATTCAAGTTGGAATTTCATCCAAGACATTTTGTTCTTTGTTGTAAATTATTTCTTCTCTTTTCCTGAGAATGTTAACAAGGCTTTGCAAAGTATACTGTATTTGAGAAGAGATCCTCGGCCTGCAGTTGATTCTTTCCCTTTAAAGATTGTGAATACCAAAGATTTACATACCTTTGAGCTTGATCAAGACCTTTCTTCTGAATCATGTGATGACTGTCTTAAAACTGATGAACCTCAAGAGACCCAAACTGATCCCGTAGTGCTTGTATATACTCCTACACCTTTTATAGTCCCAGATCAGTATAAACCTCTTCTTTTACCTTCTGTTCTCCATGCTTTCCCAAAAAACTATGATCTATATTTGCTCAGATTTGACGGTGAATGTAAGAATGTCAACGCTGAGCAACATGTGCAGAATTTTGAGTCTTTTCTAGACCTTTTTGAGGTTGATGAAGAAGATGTTTGTAGAATTATTTTTGCCCTTTCTTTGCAAGGCAAAGTCAAGAGTTGGTTCAAAACCCTGCCTGATGCGAGCATCTCAGATTTCCAGCAGTTCGTCAAAGTTTTTCTTGACAGGTGGATGATCGGACAGAACTTTTTCCTTATTATAGAAGAGTATAACAACTGAAAAGATTGCCAGGGGAGATAGTACAACAATTTTCAGCCAGATTTAATCAAGTTTATTATTCAATGCCAGTCGATATAAGACCTCCTCCTAGGTCTGCTCTCTTGCACTATCCGGGTGCCTTTGATCTAGAAATAGAGTTTCAGCTGAGAGAAAGGAATGTTGCAACACTTGAAGAGATGCAGAACAGTGTAGTAAATTTAGAGGCTCATCTGTTGATCCGAAGGGAAAGGTTGAAAGAAGAAGAAATGAAAAACATAGATCCAAAGAAATCGACATCTCTAGAAGTAAAGATTGACATTTTGGTAAGTGCAGTGGAAGAGATGATGCAAAGGATCATCACAAGGAATGAGAATAATGTTCAAGCCCATGGCTCGCTGATTGAAGAAGAACAAGTTGATAATCCAAAACATCTTCTTTCTTATCCCAATTGTTATAGATCTGATAATGATTGTCTTATAGATCATCTTGGAGAAGAAAGATTTGTTGATATGACATGTATGATTGATGATGCGTTTTATAGTGACGATTTTCCTAGTTTGATCAATATGATGATGATTATGTCCTCCAAATAGAAGCTAATCTTGTAGACAAATCAACAGCTAGTTTGTGGCAGGAGGAAGAAGTTCACTTACAGCAGCTCAAATACAGTGATCAACTGATGCATATCAGCTATGACCATGACGAGGAAAGTGCAGCAAATTTTGAAGTAAGTGAAGGATCTTTGTCATTTTTTTTTATTCATGTCAGTTCATTAGAGACAACTTCCATGCAATCAGAAATCAAATGTAAACAAGTCTTGATTTGGACCATCTTGAGGGCAATGAAACCCTTGTTCAAGACTTTTCATATCCAGATTTGCAGCCCCCGAATGCCTTTGATTGTCAAATTGCAAATAAAGACTTGGAAGCTGGAACATATGCTCAGATGATGCAAGATGATTCCATACCATTTTGTTTCAAATCATTTCAGTTTTTTGAAGGGAAAATTGCATAGTACATCTTCAGCAAAGAATGAGCAACATGTAGGCAATCAATTAATCACATTGGAACCAATAGAAAATGGGTTGCAGCAATATTTTCAAGTTTTTCATGATCCAATAGCCGATGTTTTGGATGAAGTTTGCAGTCAAAGTATTTCTCCATTGACTACATGTGAGCCTGAAACGTGTACTAATATAAACTTGACCCAGCAGCTGGTTTCTTTGTCATTTTCAGCAGGAGTCTCGTCACAAAGCTCAGATCAAAGTTTGCATCCATGGTATGAAGAGAAGAGAATTAATCCATTGGTCGAGCTAAGTCCCGGTGTCCATGAATTCCAAGATCCTTATGTAGTGTTTCTAGAGGCGGATAGAGAATCCATAACATTCAACGGATTTGTTTCCAAGTTCTCATGGGAGTTGCCTTTCAGTAGTTCTCTCTTGTTGTTCATAAGCGAGCACTTGAAGAGAATTCATCTAGCAGACGAAATACTTACTTGGTTGCATTGGTTGTTTCATTTCACTTGATCAGGTGATGAATGAAACTGTTAGAGTAGGGTTTGATGAATAAGCTTAACCTTCAGCATCTTTTCCAGTTTGTTGGTTGTGTTTAAGTATTGAGTCAGTTTTTAGTTGAGTGAGAGTCAGTTTGTGTCGTCAAGTCATCAGTTTTCAATCATGCATTTCAGCTTGAGTTTTTGACACCATTGCCCAATGGATGAAGGCACTGTCTACTTTCCCAAAGATCTGTCATTCTTTGCACCTCCAAGGAGCTACCATCCCCATTGGAGCCAATGCTAGTGCCAGTCTTTCCAGCCTTCCTCCAGTGATCAAACATGCTCTTACAAAGTGATTTTAAGGTGTCAAGGTCAAATTTTATCATTTCAGTGAGTCTTCAAGTAAAATTTGGTCACTAGGTATTAGGTCTAGGGTTTGATTTTACTCCTTTCAAACTTCTCTAAATGTCGGTCCTTGTCACGTTCAGCGGAGTGTATCATCATTTAGAGGGTTGTCATTATCATGTTAGGGTTTAATGGGTCATTTTACACCTTATTCATGCTTCAGTCGTGCCTAGGTAAGGTTCATTTCCCTCTCCTAGGGTTTTAAAGGCAATTTATCTTGGATGGTTAAATCATCAACAAAACTTGTATCCTGATGTTCATAAACCTTCCCCTATCCTTAATGTACCTTATTAAACACTTCCCATCACTGATATCCCCCAAATTCCTCATTTTCACACAAACCCTAGTTTCTTGCTACAAACCCTATTTTCTAGGCTAGGCCTGTGTTTTTCCCTTTTGCACCCCTTCCCCTCACTCAATTTCTAAAATTACACTTTCCCCTACTTCCTAACATCCCTCCCCACCTAGTAAAATTTCCTCAAGAATTTAGAAGCCCCCTATCCCCTTCATTTCGCTTCATTTCGACAAATCCCCTGTTCCACACATCGGGATAGGTTTCACTCGAATGATGTTTCTGAGCAATAAAAGATGAATTTGGAAAAAATGAGAGACATTTTTGTCCAGAAAAGGCTAAGAAATAAAAATCTCCTTCACTTTTTACACAAGTGTCATGGTTTTAGAGAAATGTCAAAAATACAATCGCCTCGGGAGAATTGATACACCTCTGAAGTGACCTTGTTAACATCAAGTTTTCTCCTAGAATGGTTGGCCAAATTACTTTCTTGTTGAGTCAAATGATAATTATACACAAATAGCTTTCCAATGAGCTATCATGAGCTCAATTTGGAGTTGCGGAAGGCATTCAAATGTTGACTGTAACAGCACTCTGCCTTGAGGCAGCCTCATTTGGCACATTTTGACCAGTCTTGGGAGATTTGATTTTTTATAGAGAAAATGAATCCCAAATTGAAAACCTCTAGTTGGCGTAGAAAGTAGACTCAAAGACCTTTCCAACGAGCTATCCTACACCAAATTTAGACACAGGTAAGGCCTCCAAAAGGCTCCTGAAAAAAGGCACGGTGCATTGGGGAGGCGCCGCGCACTGGGAGAAATTTTCCAGTGTAAATTTACACTGGTGCAGCACACTGGTGAGGCGCGGCGCACTGGGCTAAAATGCCTGAAATTCATTGAAATCTTCCTCCAAATTGAAAATTATTCATTCCACAAGTAGGTAGAGCCTCCATTTTTGTGTTTCTTCCAAGTTTGTGCTAGGGTATGGTGGTTTATGGATGCTAATGATTGAAACAAAAATTCAAACCCTTTCATTTCGAATTCCTCACATGTAAGCTACTGCCTAGGGTTTTGAAACTTGATTGCCACCAAAGTTACTCTTTTCCATTATTTACTTTGTCCTTAATTCTCTTTGTTCCTTGACTCCATTGTTCCCCATCCCCTAAAGTTACTAAACCCCTATCCTAAATTCCCTTTCCCAAAACTTTCAAATGTGAAAACCCTAAACCCTATTCCCATCCCCTAAATTACTAAACCCACTCCCATATTTCCAAAACAAATCTCTCCCAATAGTCCCTAATCCCTCACTATTTTTCCCTCCCCTTACTGTCCCTCATTTCATTGTTTTCTCTGGGTGACAAAGGTCAATCACATCATCAAAGGCATTACAAGACAGTGTGACATATCAACACCTATTTGTCCAAGACAGTTTGTCCACCAACATACATGACATATGATCCATCATATGATCATGAAGAAGAGATGCACAGTGATTCTCCAACAGAGGTACATGCACCTAGGAGGCCTCATAGAGGTGGAAAAACATTCGTGAAGACCAGCAGGCTGCCCAACGAAGCCTAAATGAGAGGACACCCATTCAGCAGGAGATAGAGGTTGATCGAGAAATTTGGCTCGAGAGGATCAACATCCACTTAGAGAAGTTGTTGGTGAAAGAAAGCAAGGACAATTACATGCTCAGGCACATGAAAAACCATTATTGGGCACAAAATCATGTTTGCAAGGCACGAATAAGGAATTTAAAGGCAAACCTAAGGAAGGCTTCAAAAAGGCAAAAGAGGCAAAAAGAGCATGCTCGACTCCGGATATTGGCTGAGGAAATCTTTGGCCCACCATAGCTCTTGATGAAGAAGATCAAGCCCAAATTTCAAGAAATTTGCGGCATTTTTGGTATTTTGGCAAATTTTGGTACAAAAAACAGGGTTTTCCTCCCTGTGCGCCGCGCCACGTGGCACGTGCTTTTGCTAGGGAGCTCGAAATTGAAAAACGTTTATATTTTTGGATTTTTCATGAAAGATCATGACTGCTGGTGCATGGCCAAGAAGTTTGGGCAAGTTTTGAGTTCTCACGAGGCCAAAAACACTCAAAAAATGACCTCACTGCCCCTATTTTGACACACAGAAAGCAGTCTTGGGAGATTGAAGTTTTGGAGGGGTAAATGACAACCAAATTCATAACTTCCACTTGGGTTGGAAATTAGATAGGTAGGGATTTCCAACAAGCACACTTGGGCTCAATTTGGACTTCGGGAAGTGCCTCAATCACAACCTCAAAGTGGCGCAACGCACAGAGAAATTGGCGTGGTGCACAGAGGATTTTTGCTCAATTTTTCACCTTCAAGCTCAGAAATTCGCCCAGTTTTGACCAGTTTTTCTTCTTGAAGTTATTCTTGACTTTTTATGATGTAATTTGACAACCATGATGTAATATTGGCACATTTTTACTTGTTCTAGAAGATTCATTCACCAAAAGGTGAAATGTGAGTGAATGAATCAGTTTCCGAGCATATAGGGATAAGTTGTTTGACTACCTAGTTTTAAGTTCCTTGTTTAGAAGTAGTTCAAACAACTCCTAGAATAATGAGCTCGACACCTAGAGGCAAGGGAATAGGTTTGGCTTGTCTATATTATGTAATTTCTAAGTCATTTTCAGGGTTGGACACTTGGGATTGCTTTGGCATATCATTGTACATTCTATCTCTGCATTTTTGGCTAAGGAAAGACCAACGTTTTGCATCACTGTTTGGGATCCATGTCACTTTATGTTTTGATGGTGTGCTTCTCTGAGTAGTTGTAAGTTCATTAGTGTTATGTGTATCATTTTCCTCTCTTTTCTTCTGAATTTGAACAAATGAGTGATTAAGGTGGAATCCATTAACTATTATGCTCTGCCTTTGAATTTGTTTAAATTTCCATGTTTTCACATGTTTAAGGAGAATTCTTGAGACTCTATTGCTCTCCTTATCCCCTCACCAGTCTGATCTATCCATTCACTCACTTTAAAGCATCAAAATGATTGCCTTCCTTGCCCCAATCAAAACTCTGCAGAAACTGTGCCTCATCCCCGAGCCCAATTTGCCTTTCCCTGTTTCCAACACAAAACCCCCAAAAAATCAAATCAAACCCTTGTACTTCATACCTAGCCAAAAATTAGCTTTTATTCCAGTCATCTCGAGCCCCATCGCTTGTCTTTTGCCGAGATCGACCAGGAGAGAGCCCTCTCCTGTCCTCGTAGGGCTAGCTACGAGGCTGAGCGTGGTTTGATGTGGACCTAGAACCTTGTCTTTTCAGCCTGAGACAAATCTAGGCTCTAACAAGTGTATGGGATGATATTCAAACATGATCGACCCTGCATTTCAAAGGAAGCAATGGAGGGATTATTAGGCATTGTAGATTGGTTTGCCTCATCGTTTGGCACTTTCATCCGAATGTTCATCGCGGAGAACCCTCTGCATGTTCTGCAAAATTTCCCTTGGACGTACTTGTTATGTCGGAAGTAGCATATAACATCTTGGCAGGATTGACAGGTAGATTGTAGCGGAAGAAGAAGGCACTTTGGCCCACTCTTATATTGTAGACTGAGTTATATGAGGTCTGGAGTATCAAGTAAGCGGATGTCGAAGAAGAACAGATGAATAATTACCCGTTCAACTTCCGAAGATTCAATTCATATGACCCACATCGCATTGTGAAGGATCACTGCATGAGAGTTTAGCTCAACTAGATCCATGGAGCTTTTCATTGGGCCGAGGAAGACTTGTGGAGGTATTACTACAGTTCCTCCAGACCCAATCAATAGGTCGGCTTTGCTGTGAAGTGGTTAGTGAAGCAACATGAAGAAGCATCACAGAGAGCACCAATAGTAGCAGTAGGAGTAGAGGTAGCAGAGACAAGCGTAAATGTGCATGAAAAAGGGAAGAGAAAGATTTTCAATTGCATGGAGGAGGAGAAGAGATGCAAGTTTTGAGCAGATCCACTTGTAGAATAAGCAGTTATGGATATTCAGGTAAAGAGGCAGCAGTGCGACAAGTGAATCGCACGAAGGAAGAGGGATAAGAAGAGAATGGAAGAAGAAGAGAAGGAGTTGCATGAGCTAAGGGAGAAACTATAAAAATAGCAAGAGTTGTGCCAATGGGAGAGAGAAGTGCAACAAAAATAGATACAACACGGGGCACAACATGTGTAGATAGATGAAGCAGTGCCCATACAAGTATTTGACTCGTCTGAACAGCTGGCATCAGGCGAACAAGGTGAACCATCAAGGGGCAAGACTTTGCTCATGAGATAGAACAGGTGGTTCAATAGTTGGATGCAAACATGGAGCAACAAGATCTGGAACAGGACACTGACCTCATGCCTGACCACAAAGAGGTCGACTCACCCACTTCAATGCACCAAGATGATGAGAAAGTCTCAAATGACCAAGGAGGCATTGAGATCGTTGGTGATCACCCAGAAGGAGAGATGCACAACATATCCTTTAACGAATCTCATCATAGAGATGTGCAGTCTCACAAAGTACCGACTCCGAAGGACCAAACATCCTCTGTGCAGGTTGAAGAATGAGTGATCGTGATTGATGTGCACAACCATCCAGCTACTTTAGCAGATGCAACCAGAGCATATGGCGAAGCCACTAGCTCAAGTGTTCATTTCCTCATAGCTAAGACTGAGTGAATGGAGAAGGAACTATAGGTGTCCAGGCAAGGAGGAGACTTTGTAAGAATGTCAACCCTAGCTAAACTGAAGAAGGAAATACTAGATGAAGTATTGTCCCTTGACACAGTTATGCAAGCATTGTACTTCAAGTTTTATATTGTGCACCAGGCAGTCATCCATCTCAATGGATGACAAAAGCGATGTGCAAGAAGAGCACACATCTTAACGAACATACATGCTACTGCTAATAACATGAAAACATGGATGATGATGTACAAGGAAGCCTTGCTTCACTTGCCAAATATGATGAGGGCCAATGCTGTTGAGCTGTAAGAACTTATCAATATTTAGATCTCGAACTATGTGTACCTACCTAACTTATCACTAGCATACATGATTCCCATGCAGGAGTATTCAAGAGCATGGATGTTGTGGTGTGCACACATGTGATCCCATCACTTGGGACTCTCACCCAGGTGAAGACCAAGAGGCAGGTCCGAATAGATCTCAAATCGTACTTCGACAAGTTGATGCACATCGCCACTAGCCCAGACTTGCATATTAGTGAAGACATCATGTGCAAGTATGTCGTTGGTCTGACCACATTGAAAAGAATGACACACATGTTTTCAAACGAGTTGGATAGAGGATCTCGAGCAGTGTACCTGAATGCTATGGAGGCAAGGTTTAGGTTTCAGACAGATGTCACAACGGAATACAAGGACACTATCAAGGACTACATATCTTAGCATAAATAAGTTATTGTTGATCAACATGAGGATGTCAAGCAGTTGGACTTCTATAGTTGTCTAATTCAGAGTGATGTCTATTTTGGCTTGCTCAAGACATTGTTCACATGGGCACATGTGCATTGTAATGTTAAGTCATGTCAAATGTAAGTCAAGTCTCAATAGTGGATGTAACAGTCATACAGTAGGTAAAGAGTCATGAAGGTAGTTGAATGGTCACAAAGGGGAATGTCAAGGGTCACCCCACCCTTTGCTATAAATAGTCCTTCATAACTCATTATAAAGGCTTTTGGTCATGCAAGCTTTTGATAATACTATCTTGGAAAGAGATTGGACAGTATTGTAATGCGCCTTGGCTTCTTCACTTCATGGAGCTAGTTGATGTCTTTGGAGGAGCAGGTGGATGTGGCTGTAATGTTACACTATTGGGCTAGCATGTTTACATGGATGTATTGTATGATTGGAACTTACACTTCTTTATATAATAAGAGCAACACATTTTCATGCATATGTTGTTGTTATAGTTGGACTGTTCTGGTTGCTTTAGTGATGTATGTTGTTTAACTTACATAGTTTTGTATGAACTTCTTTATATGTAATTATATGAATCTTGTTGCAAATGTAATATTGGTTTAACCATCACTTTGGATTTCCAACTGACCTGCTTTCCAGCTTGTGATGCATCTTTGATTATGTGTTCCCTTTCCAGCTGAGTATTGATACAGGTTGTCAAGGGGTGCACTCATCTCAACCCACTTGTGTTAGAACCTCTCATGCACCTTCCCTGAATCACTCTAGTGGTCACACCTTTGCTACCAACAGAGTTATGTCACTTGCCTCTATGCGAAATTGTGGTTAAGGCATTTCTTTATGACCCAATGCTGGGACTCCAACACAAAATGGTCTGAGGTCTAATTGCGACTTCTTACCAGGGAGATCCCCTTGACTTGTTGGTGGGTCGAACACCATCAATAGTTTCAAGGGAAGGGAATTGGAAAATAATCGTCTTATCCTCTATAGCTCATAATACCTTCTCAATGCATAAGTGAAACAACATAGTGATAAATGGACCCAAAGATAGATTTCAACATTCAAGGCCAAACTGAAATAGAAATAATCACAACATGGATTAAACAGTGGCATTTGGTTTTGGTAAAATCAAGGACCTCCTTTCAAGATCATGACCTTGCTTTTAGAATTCTCAAAAGAAAGGTTTAAAACCCACATTAAAAAGGGGAGATTTTCACCTTAACCCTTGCAACCTTTTCCCAAGACAAATCTATATAATTGACTATTCTAGAAATGTTAGGTCTTGGAATTCTAGAGTACCCAATCAATGCTTTTGAGAGGCCAACTCCCTAGCTCCAACTAAAATTTAGTCCTATTGAAGAGGCAACTTGAATAATCCTGCTAATAGGAGACATTTTTCGTTTATTTTGATTAATTTACAACAAACTTCAATGTCTATTCTTTCTTATCTTCCTCTTCCATTCCCCAACAAAAAAATCATTAATCTTATATCATAAGCACCCTATATAGATAAGAATTGGAATCATTTTCCTCAACTCATGGGGTACATTTACACCTTAAGCCATGAAATTCGACCTATGTCCATGGTATAGCCCATCACACTCTAAGATTGCTCTAATTATCTCCTAAAAGCTAGGGCATAAGACACCTTACAATGAAAAATGGTCAAGCCAACTCAAACTTGTGGGCCTTTTTCCTTCATGCAACACATTCTATCTAGTGCTCAACAAACATAATACACTAACACCACTAACACACACCAAAAGTCCAAGATACTTGTAAGATGTGGCCCACACCCAAGCGCTTAGACTACACCTTCATAAAATGCACCTTCAACTTTGGATGTCCAAAAACAGTAATATCCTAACCCAATACGGCCTATTTTTTAGATTTTTGTAATTCAATCCTTATCAAATCCTTGCACCTCCTTAACACTAAAGGAGAAATCTACTCGAATGGTCACCTTACAAGTTCCAACACCTCCTTTTGCAACACGAAAAAACCACCTATATATTTTGCAACAAACTTGCCAACTTCTTTAGTGGGTTGCACATATATTTCACATTTCTTCTTCACCTTGAAAAGTGGTAGTGCAAGGAGAGGGCATCAACTTCAATCAAGGAATGTTCACTTAGTACCACTACCAAGTTTCCTTCTCAAAACTTGTCAAATGTCTTAAGTCAACTTCACAACTTTTGATAGTACATAACGTGCTTGTCTACACCTCTAAGTGAGACCACAACCACCCAACCCCTCTAACTCTTCCACCTATTCAACACTTGTTAGAGTCTTTTTGGACATGCAGCCATGCCTCAAGTGGAACATAACACTAGCATCCCAAACTTGCATGCTTGTTCGATGTTTTAATGCCTTGTTGAAACCACATTATCACACTGCTTAAAATGAAATGTTTACATCTTGAGGCAAAACATCTACTTTTCACATGAAAACCTAAATTGTGTGAGTGACTTGGAGAGCACTCCATTTTCTCAAGATAAAAACATAGGGTCTTACAAACCCATTCACACAAAAATTTGAATATATTTAAACTAAAGAAGGGTACCATACTCCTTCCAAATTTGTCATAGGACTTTTAAGAAACGAACACATATTTGTAATTATTAAATCTTTAATATAGACTCTCTTTTGTTTGCACCCACCTAATATGAAAGAACACTTAAATATTTTCAATACAAACAAGTTAAGAGCACATGTTTCCTTCTTACACTTAAAGGTTTCAATAAAATGAACTTGTTTCCTTCTAATAACAATCAAATTCCAAAAATACAATAAGTCTACCTCCATAAACTTTGATAACAAAATAACATTCAAATTTTCCAAAACTATAATATATTTACATCCATAAACTTTAACTAACAAAATCGTTTCATAAAAATGATAATCTTAAAATTAGATTATTATTAGGATGATCTTTCCAACCCAACCAAAAACATATATGAGGGTGCTAGTTTATTAAATGAAACAAAAAACATAGTATGAAATTGAAAATAAAATAATGTATGTACATCTAGCTGACCACATGGAAGCGCAACCTATTGAAAACTAATGTTTTGATTGAAGTGCATCCTATTGACCAAGTCGAAGCTAGAGTTCCAATTGAAGTAGTCGAGATATTTATTTCCTTGGCTACTTCACCTCTTTACTTAGTGGAGTAAGCCCAAAAAGAAAATATAATAAATCCATTGGTTTATGTCTTAGAGGTCAAGCAGAGTGAAAGGAAAAGGCATACAAGATCTAAAATGAATCGGAGAATAAAACTAAAATCCCCCAGAGAAATGTCTGTGATTCCACTTGCTACCTGTTGGGAAAACCTCCCCTTCATTATGCTCTTATTTAAGTTATGGAGGAACATTTTGGCATAATTGAAAAAATTAAGCATTAATTTTCCTTTACGAAACTGCTCCCAACCCAATGTTCATTTAATGTTCTAGAATAGGTAGTGTCTTCTCACTTTTTAATAGGCGGGAGTGAAAACTAGATTCAAGAGGTCATAGGTGGGAATGAAAACCTGATTGAAAAAAATTTACACATGAGTGTTTTAATGGTAGCAAACCCAGCATCGAACCCCAGCCGATCTTCAGTCCGTTAACTGTGACAAGGTATGTTTCATTTATAACTTCACTGCATTTACTGCATTTTGAGTTTTTGATGCAGAGAGGAGTACACACATATCAAATATTTGGTTCAACATCCACTTTTTTTTCCATCCACACTTGTATGTTTATTCTTTATTCACTTGTATGTTTCGGCCTTAATCTCTGTGTTGCATTTTGCTATTTTTTGTAGGCATGACATTGGCATTTTATGAGTTTGAGAGGCCATTTGTCATATTATAGGAGCAAGTGCAAAAAATCCAAATGAGACACTTAATGCTTAGAAGGGCAACAATGTGGCTGTTAGGGCCATTGTGAGAATCCTTTGCACCTAACTCAACCTCAAGGGAATAAGAAAGATGCTACAGAGCCCCAATGGTGATGTCACTCTTATTAAGCTTCTATTCCATTTAATCATTCTCTATTTTTGGATGAGTGAAACCCATTATGTTATGAAAATAAGTAGAATTTACTTAAAAAGCCTATGAATTATAAGTAGAAATTACATGAAAAAAAGTATGTAGATATTTTGCAAGGAGTGGAATAACTAAATACTCTGATATTTTATATACTAAAGTAAATCTTGCACATTGAGACAATACAACAAAACTGAGTAATAAAAAATTACATGGCTTTCTGATAGGGCAAAGCGCAAAGCACCTCCATGCCTTGAACATGATTCTTAGTAGTATGACTTCAACTATAATTGAGAAATCACATGGTAAAGAAAAATACTTGACCACTCTCATCATAATATCCAATGCATGTACACCCAACTTTCATTTACATTTCAAAATAGTTCTCCATAACCACAATAGCCAATGATATAAAATGAAAAAAACTGAGGCCTTTCATTTACATTTCAAAATAGTCCTCTATTACCACAATACACAATGATATAAAATGTAAAAACCAATACCTTTTTCTAGAGCATCTGGATTTACAATAAATTCAACATACTGAACATAGAGTAAAAAATCATAAGTACTTGGGAAATATTATGCCAACCTTTGATTAAATAATGCACTGTAAAGTTCTGTAGATGAAAAATATAGATAAATCCCTTAATGAATAAAGCATGTTCTTTTCTTGTTTTTCCATTTCTTTTTCTTTGGTGGTTGAAGAACCACCTTTATTACAACACCAAAAACAACCTTAACATTTTGTTTTGTTTTATAACTACATTCAATGTATGTCACAACCCCAATTTGCCTCTTCAAATCTTCACCTTCCACTATTGAGATTTGGGCTTCTTTGGCATGATAAAAAAAAAATTGTTTGTATTTTCATAAATCTAAATTTGTCCCCACCAAAATGATAGGCATAGATGGTGCGTAGTGTCTTAATTCTAGAATCCAATTTTTGGAAATGTTTTCATAAGTAGCCTTGCTGATCAAGGAGGAAGCCAGGAGGAAGACATTTGCACCTCTATAACTCAGGGACCTGATCCTATTGTAATCCTCTTGCCGCATCATGTCCCAAAGGCCAAGATTCATTGTACTTCCATCCACCACTACATTTGCACTAAAGTTATCAAAAACTATTGGTAAATAGTCTGTTGGAAATGTGTTTCTTGTGTAGGAAATAAGCATGCAAATATTTCCCACAACACCATCCCCCACAGTCACACACTTAATAAATCAGCAATACTCATGGTTTCTCTGACTCTTCAGAAAAACTAACTATATTTGTTGCAACATTTCTTATTCAGTGGCTAAATTCACAAAGGCTACTTAGATCAGCTAACATCGCAGAATAGATAGTCAAAATTTTTAAAGCACCCAGAGCGATTACAAACTAGAAAGAAAAATGGTTCTCAAATTAATATTTAAAAGGATGTCCTAGAGAGATTAATAACCATTAGAAAATGGAACATATTTTGAAAAGAAAGAAATAGACATCTCAATCTAGAACATCGAAGTTGGGATCTCTACTCACAAAAACCAAATAGTTTATGATATTCTCACTCTTCTCACACACTACAAGGCCCACCAAGTTCCTATAGAGAAAAATAAATTTTGATAGTTAAAGGCCATTGTAAGATATTGTCATAGTCCATGATGTTATTTCCATGCTCTTCTATGGGAAGTTTTCAAATGGATGATAAAAAATTGTTATCATACAATCAAGTGTTATGTTAAGCACCTTCGAGAAACCTTCCAGAGGAGAAATGCAATGTCATGAGGGGGGTTGGGGACTACTGTTAGAAAATTATATATTACAGAGAAATGGAACACATAAAATATATTGCAGAAATATAAACATAGAAAAAACATAAAACAAGAGAGACACAGATATACGTGGCTCACCCAATTCGGGCTACATCCACGGGAAACAAAAACTCCTTCTTTTATATTATCCAGCAGGCTGAAAAGATACAACCCACAACAAATCCATTGTAATTCCATCTTTTCTCTCACACAATCTCCTCTCTCTTGCTCACTCAGAATAAAGATCTACATATACGAAATACAATTCCCTCATATATATAGCGAGGGGTTACCTTCTAGGGAAAAAACCATGAACTAAACATAACTTCTACCATCAAATCTCTACCTAATGAATGGCCTAGATTGACTATGAAATTACAACATTTTACAAGGCAATTTTATATCTATGTTTAGCTTCGGGGGCACCTAAAGATCATTGCCACCCCCCCATACCCCCTTACAGTGAAAATATTATGTGAAACTTTGCTACCAGATTACAAACTAGGGTCTAATGTGGTGATACCTCTGAATAAAGAAGATAGTTAGGCTCCACACCCAAAATCTACTTCTTGTGCGAGGCCTGGATCTAGGAAAGCAAAGACACAGACTACAGACGCTTTGGTTTCTTCGGTAGGAGGGCTACTCCTGTGCTTACATTTAATTGATGCTAGGAGTATAAACTATCAAGGGAAGAGAGAGAATGAACGAGCATAAAATATTTCTAAAAGGAGTGAAGGGAAGCTAAAACTTGAGGCTCACAAAATGTTGAAATAGAGCCAAACACATCTCATAATCTACAACTGGATCTAGAAAATGGAATCCAACGCTGTTTAGAACATGTAGGAAGCTACCTGAAGGGTGGCTCCTTCCTGATGGCTCAAAAAAAATTGTGGTAAAAAGCCATACATGTCCAGTGATTTTCAAAAAGTACAGTCTTAACAACACAATGGAAATTCACTTTCATGAATAACTTTCTCCCTTGAAATCCCAAAATTATCTCAAAACTTCTAGCTTTGCTCCTTTTTTTGTGACTCCTCAGTCACTTTTCCTTTCATGAAATACGACCAATGTTCTCAAACCATAAATAGATATATCAAGTCCTACTTTATAAGGCATCTTTGATGACAACCAGCTCCATCCTACCTAAATGTTGATGCGATAATTTCTCACTTCCATTACTGGAGTGCTAAAATATGATCTTCCACAGTATATTTAACTGTAAATCGGGAGACCATTATAGGACACATTTGTAAAATTCAATGTTGTCTATCAATAGATTGGTCTTCAGTTGTTGGATTCCACCAAAGATTTATAAAAATAACATAACATGTACCAACCAGGTTCAGAGCAAGGCTCACAAATTTCAGGGACGTTGCCATAACAGTTACCTTATGGAGTGTCGTAAAATCATTCATAACTTTATCCCGTGCTATTACAAACATAGTTCCAACTTCCATATACCCTTCTATGTTGTATGCATGATTTTTTTATTGGAATCTCAAGAAAATATGGAATACTCATCCACTGGGAGAAAAATATGGCTTTCTTTGATGTCTCTATAATCTGCTTCTTATAATCCAAGCTCAAAAATGGATCATAAAACAACCATTAAATAAAGTGACCCAAACGTAGGAGGAGGATGATTTTCCTTAGAGATGTGTCGGGACAGGGTCCCCTAGGGTCAATTTTGGGGCTGAAAGCACAAGTTTTTGTTATGTAATGGGTAAACTCTATGCAAGTTGTGGTCACAGAGTTCATAGATGGTAAAGTGTCATAAAGGGTTTTACCCTTCGTTTATGTAAATTGTGTTGGCTGTAGTAGATCTACCCATGGTCTATGGACCATGGGATTATATAAAAAGGAGAGTATTAGTGATTCTAAGGCAAGTAAGTATTGATGAAGACAAATATAATGGGTCAGTAGGAGCTAAGAGAGAAGAGTCTAAGAGTATAAGAGAGGATCTGCAACTGTGTGCGTAGAGGGCTAGAGTAGAGTCTGCAACTAAGTGCGCAGATCCCTACAGCTGAGTGCATAGGGTAGTCTTTAGTCTATAAGCAAAACTGAAGTATCAATAAAGAGGATTATTCCAGATATATCTGTGTTCTGCCTATTTACTTCTGTTATGAATGAATTCGATTATGTTATGATGAATAATGGGTTTATGATTTAATATTATATTGATGCACAATTCTGCATGTTTTACATTTTTTTTTTATGTTGTGGTTCATGGACACCCTGGTCAATGGGTGGCACTATGTCCATGGAAATATCTGGGTTGATTGACCCCGAAGGGAATCTAGCCCCATGGCCCACTAGCAAGACCTGACCCCAAGCGCTCCGGGGAGATTGGACCCTCTGACCTCCCGATGGCGAGGCACTGATTTTGACCAGCTGAGCTAACCCTTGGGGCTATGTTTTACATTATTATATGAATGCAAGTAGTAATATCTATTTACATGAAGAATATTTTAATGCATGTTAATGTTATTAGATACTTAAGCTGATCTGGGTAAATACAGAAGTAGGAGTAATCACATATGCGTGTAAGGGGTTGATTCACCTATTTAGAGTCTATGAAAAATAGTCGTAGACTTTCGCAAAGGTCTAGAGGCAATTAAGAGAAGTATATCGATAAGCCCTAAAAGGCTTATCGATCTCCGCAAGGTATGTTGAGGGCATAAAATAAAATTACACTAATATTTGGGTGCAGAAACTTGGTTCCAACATCCACCCATACTGCTTCGCTTGAGACTTCAATCCGCGCTCCATGGATTGATGCCGAAAGGGCCAGTAGTGTAGGGATTTATTTAGAAAACTTAAATATGAACCTGGGTTAGGACCCACTAAGCCAAAAAATGGTTCCATTTCGAGGACTGGGATTTGCATAAAGAGATGTGTGATTTTGCATCACTGTAATCTGATGAAGAAGGAAATTAACGATTGGTTGGATAGAAAGGTTCATGAATTCGTGGCTCAAGAAAACATAAATCTACAATTAAAGAAATAATAGTGGTTGTACAGGTATCCATACACAGAGATACACGAAATTTTGTTTTGTTCCTTCCCAATCGAACTATACAAGTCGATCACTAAATTGGTAAGTGGCCAAGGAAGATGGAGGCTTGACAGTCCGACAGTGTGGACCCCAGAGTTAGTGTGGATATTGAAAGCCTCTGAAGATAATATCTTGTGCACTATCGATCACTGCCTTGATCGCATCATAGGAGGATTTGTGATAGAATTTGGGGTCGATACCTCGGTCAACTACAATGACACAGAACGATGCCTCTTCAAGGGACCACGAGGTAAGTATTTAAGGTTTTTGAATACTTGGATTAAGATGGTCTTGTGTTAAAAGAGGTTTATGCAATTGCCTTGATGTTTGGAGCTACGCAAAGTGGAAAGATCTTTAGGGATAGTGGGAGAATAGGCCTTGAATACAACCCGCTGATTGGACCTCCTCTGAGCGATGACGAGGAAGCATCACAAGATTAAACATAGAGCATTTTCCAGTTAATACGACAAGGGTTTCTGTGAATACCACTTCCATCCACACCACCTTCGCCCACACCGCCACCACCTCCACCACTGTTTAATATGGTGAACGCAGTAAAGTTTCCCATTTTCAAAGACCTAGGAAATGAGGACCCAGACCAGTTCTAGTTTGTTGCAAAGGCCTTATGGATAGCCCAGAATATTTCAGATGATCAGATAAAGAAAGCAACGTTGGTTACCGCACTGCAAGATTGTGCGCTAACGTGGTACGTTAAGTACTATACTGATAACTTGACCACTGTGTTGCAGACATTTAGACAACACTGAATAAGAAATTCAGTAGGCCCAACTCCAAAGCACAATCAGTCATTGGATTCAAGGAAATCATGATGAGGCTTGGTAAAACACCTTAGGAATGGATGAGAGACTGAAATGCCAGTTCCGCGAAGCTAATATGAATCTTACAGATGGGAAGCACCACGAATGGTTTGTTGCTTCGTTGTTACCTCATCTAAGGGTTGTGTTGTCACAACAAAAGATTGGGACCCAGGCGAAGGCCCTAGAGATTGCAATGAGATTGCATGAAATAGTAATTTAAGATGTTGCTTTGGGAGTTCAACAGATTCACATGGAGTTCCAGAATCTTTTCCTATAGGTCCAAAGTCTAAAAAAGGATAGAGAGGCTAGGCCAAAGGTGTGCGAAGAAGTATGGTGCCTGAAATTTAAAATCCAAGGGCATGAGAAGGATCAATTTACCTGATTTTCACCACTTCCTTCTGCATGGTCTTCCATATCTGCCTTTTTTGTTCTTCTACCCGAACCACTCTCAACACGCTAAGAAGGTTGACTATGGATTCCAACAATCCTCTTCTTCCCCTTTATGGGCCGTGTCACACCTAAACCACTGCTACCAGGGCCTAGGTGGACTCTTCCTATGTGATGGGTGTGAGTTTTTTTGGACTTTCTTCCTGCAAAAGAGGGCCCAATATGAGTTTTGGTTTTAGATTTGTCAATTTTTCTTTGGCCCCTTGTGGGCTTCGGACCCCTACCTCTTTTAGGGATTCATTTCAAAAAATGACAAAACAAAATTCAAATAAAAGCTGCACGTTTCAAAAAAATAAATCGGCACCTATGAATTCCTTCAAACAATAGAATCACATTGCAGGAAAAAATAATAGCAGACTTACCCCTATTGTAAAAAAATGGAAAACTCTTACCAATTCAAATCGCCTCCCCAGAAACGACACCAAAATGTTGGGTGCAAGAATTTCACCTGAGTAAACTCCTCAACACTTAATTGTCAACCGTAGAGATGAAGCACAGGCAATGCTAAAAATGGTATGAACTTGTCCTATCTCGAACCCTACTTCTTAAAGCAAATGCTTTACAGAATCATACAGAAGACAATCGGAAAGGTAATTGACACCAAAGCAACTCTAGTGCTGGAATGTAAAGGACAATTTGCAAGTAAATCAAGTAAATAAATTCCACACAATAGAAGCAATATTAAATTTTGTAATGAAATGTTATTTTCATATTCATATGGATGGCTAACAATCTGATAAGTGGGTCCTTGCAGAATTCTGTCTTCCTTATGATCTTCCTTCCACACAAACAACCTGTCCTTGCACTATTGCAATCTGCTTGCACTAGTGTAGGTACAATATCTTTATGCAAAAGTATATATGACCTTCCTTACTGAAGACTTATGTCTTAGTGAAGGTTCTTTAAGCCTCAAGGCTTAGAGTACTCTGTTTCTGTGACAAGAGGCCAGCTCTTCCATTGAGGAAGAGCTTCCTTCACCCAATGTACAAATTACCTTTGAAAGGACTGAAAGATGAGCTGAAAAAGGATTGCAACTGTAAATGAAATTTTGAAGTAAATTATCCGTGAAAAAGGAAATGCTTCAATTCATTAAACCTTGCAAAGGAAATAAAATTCATGAAATAAAAGCACTTCAAAAGAATCAAACAATAGCCTAAGTGTTTTGCATGTGTTAACTAACTTTAGTAATCCATTCAAAAAATCTTATGTTCTTTGAAAGTATAATATGTTTATGATAATTTTATGCAACTGCTTCCAGATTCTCTAAAGATGTACTTCTAATAATAAATACAATTACTAAGTTAATGATTTATTCACTTGCAAAATAACTAGAAATAATATGCAGAGAAGTGGTTCACTGTTCACTACAAATAAATGATTAAACCAAAGTGCAGGAAAAAACATGCACTAGTGCAGGAAAGAGTTCCTTGCACGATCCAATCAAAATTGAGCTAAAATAGAGATTGAGAGTAAAGGAAATGCAAGAAAGATATTTCATAAACAAAGTAAACACAACTAACTCTAAAACCACAGATCTGTTTCACACATTATCTACAAAAGATATTTTAAATTAGAACTTGAAAAAGAATGATTAAAACTATAACATCACATAGTTGCAAAAAAAATATCCACACCTTATTTCTGAATAATGAAAGCGAGAGGGGTAAACAAGCTGGGTTGGCTGGGCCCTAGCCAACCAGATCATTACTCTTCTAAGGAACAAAAAATCTCAGCACTTCAAATATACATCAAAGATAAATTAGATGTTGTGTATGCAAATCATGGTAGTTCTCTTGATTACTCGATTTAGCAAATATGCATAACAGTGCAGTCCAGCCCCAGAGCTGAGGCGATAACCAGATTAGATAAAACAAAATTACAATCAATGATTCCTGACTAGCCTCCTCATACCTATAATCTATATCTTATATGTCCTTTCAGCTCTAGCCATTTTCACTAATTACAGACATTTCTTGTTTAGGCCTTTTGGCCGACCAGACTTAGAAACCGAAATTATAAACTTGGCCAACAATTATAATACACACGAATTTCTCTTGGTAGTATCCTAACTTTGGAAAATATTTCCTGATTACACATCACTTGTTATCCTGCTTCAGTTCATCAGTAGCTAAACTTGGAGTCAAGGATCGAGACATGTCCTTGTGGAAGATTTGGCTTCTCGGAAATCTCGGACAGTCTTCATGGCGGTGTGGGAATCTACTTGCACTAGTCACACTCATTCATCATTAATACTAAGTTCCATGATTACTCTAGGAAATTTATATGAGTTACAAGATATATGTAAATAGGCATGAAATCCATATAAAATGATTAATAAAGTGTTGTAATAAATCTTAATATAAAATATGAGCATGTGCAGGAATGGGTAACTATCTTGTACTAGTGCGGGAAACAAGGGTCTTTTATTGAGATAAAACATAGGTTGATTTTGATGGAAATGGGGTAGAAAATAGGTAAATTTAGGGTACCAACATCCTCCCATCCCTAAGCTATTGTGTGTCCTCACACAACGTTTTACCTTTGTAAAAAACCTTCAAAAGTGAATGACCAGCTCCTCAATCCTGAACTTCAATGTTTATATCTGCCTTTACTATCTTTGGCTTCTTGTCTCAGGCTTTTTGTAGCTACTTAGTCACCTTCTTGAGGCGTCTATAGAATTTGGAAGCCCGATACTTCCATACCTTTACTTGCTACTTCTACTTCTTTACTTCTGCAAGTAACTCCACCTCGCTCTATTTCTGCTAATTCTGCTCTTTCATGGCCTAGTTCAAAGCCTCCAGGTCATGGACTTGTTTCTCCAGATCTACTATTCTGCTATTGAGGAAAAGAGTGGAGGGTGTTGTGCTAAGATCTTCAGGTGTGAACATCTTTTCTGCCACGAACTCGAAACAAGTCCCATCATCATCAAGGTCAAGGTCAAGGCTAGCAGATAAAAAAGACACTAGTTTTCCCGGAAACAAAAATAAATTGAATCTTATTTCCTTAGTAGCTAGGATTTTCATTGCCAAAAGTAAACAACGATTGTTTATCATTGTAGATTGCATATTTAGTAATTTTACATCTACATCACGCGGTGAACCATTGAAAGGCAAACTTCTAAGGAAGATCAACTCTAAAATAAATTTCAATGAACTTAACAACGCTTCAGAACCTAATGTAACAAATATAGAGGTCTAGGCTAGAGACATGTTTCGGCATCTAAAATCTAGTAACTATCATTTTCATTGAATATTGGGTGATTCCTCCTCTTTGATATGACAAGTGCTAGCACAGACTTGTGCTCCTCGTACCGTCGAGTATATATTGGGAGACCACAATAGGATTATATCCTTCATCAATAGGAAGCCATGTATGCCACCCTATCGATCAAAATGCACTGAACACCGCATTCAGGAAGATTGACTGCCGTACATAAGTCCTTGGTAATTTCTCTTTAATTTATCACCAAGGTGTATATTGTAGTTTTGCAATTGGTTTGGTAATCCCTCTGTCTAGATTTCCAGAGTAGTCACTTTCATTCCTTTTTGACTCCTTAAAATAAAAGGTCCATCTGAGCACTTGTCACTTCAGGCTCATTAAAAACCGAAGGGGACTAGAGTCATGTTTAGATTTTTCTCAACTCTTAAAAATTTTAAAAACAAAGTTGCATCAAAGCGTCATTAAAATTTATTTAATTCGAAATAACATCCATGTTCCTTCGTTGATCTTAGGTTGAGATAATGGAGTTCACCAATCAAGGAATCCCTCTTGAGGGGAATCCTAGTCCATTTTCCTCTTGGGGAAATATTGGTGCTTCATATATGGCCACATTATCCCTTCTAGGAATCACAATTGATCTGCTGGTATGGCTATTCTCAACCTCTGCCATTCAAAACACCGTGATTCCTCAACAATCAAATCAACAACCAGTTAATACTGAAGTTCACCCTTTTCCTTCTTCTTCATTTGTTTCTCCCTCCCCTTCTTCCTCTTCACTTGGTGAAAATAGTGATGTTAGTAACCAAGTGACTGAGAAGAAGAAGAAAGGGAAGGAGAAGAAGAAGAAGAAGCCAATTAAGCAAGGGGGCAACCATGAATCATCTGGTGAAAATCCGCACATTAAATCTCCTAAATTTCCTTGTGTAATTTGCAGAGGAGACCATTTTCATTGAGATTGTCCTTGCCTTCTATGGATCTTGAGAGACAGGTCCCCATATTCGTACCATCCAGTGTCATCAACCTCTGGTGATCATGTTGACATCACACCATCAACTAGTGAAAATGAAGTTCATGGACAAAAAGGAAAAGTCAAAATTCCATGTAAGTTATGTGAAGGAGACCATACCTTCCCCTGTTGTCCTTTTTTGGATGAGGCTAGGAGAATCTTGCATAACCATCCTACTTCACCGCAGCGACTTCCACCTGGATACAAGAAACTCTCCTCAAGTCCTTTACTAGTTGAAAATCTAATTGACATGACTCAATCATCGGTCGAAACACCTATCGTTGAAAGTGAATATTTTGAGTCCATACCAGACCAAAGTCAATAGGTCGAGATGGCAGTCGACCTAGTTTTACCTTCAGAAAGTTCACCTTTAGATGATACCATTCCCAAAGAGAGTGAGAACGATACTGTTCAAATTATTTTTGTCAGTTCAGAGTCCGATGAACTTGGGGGCAATCTGCCCATTCCTTCACAACAAGAGGAAAATCCCCCGGTTCCTGCTACTCAAGGGATTAATACTACCATTTATTCTGTACCCCGTCCAACTAGTCTAGTCACTTCCTTTGATTGGAATGGACTAGCAACATCCCTCCTTCCTTCTAATGTACCATTCCAAATCATCGTACAAGTTTACAAAATCATTGTCTCTGGCACTATCATAGATGAAGGGGCTTCAATGAGTATCCTTTCCTCAATTGCTTGGAAAGTGCTTGGTTCGCCATCACTTATGCCTATTACATAGAATTTGTTAGGCTCTAACAAAGGAACCAGTCGACCATTAGGGATCCTTCCTAAGTTGCTGATAATTTTGGGAAGGAAAACCGTTCACTTGAGTGTGATGGTAGTCCAAGGACCATTAGATTACAATCTACTCCTTGGACGCGACTATGTTTATAGAATGGAAGCCATTGTTTCCACACTCTTTCAACTGGTGTGTTTCCCACATGAGGGCAAAATTGTCACTGTTGACCAGCTTTCATTTCCCAGTTCAAACACAACTTCAAGTCAAACATCATCTCTAAATTGTCCTTTTGCATCAAGAGTCTCTTCAACCTTCATTCCATCCACCTAATTACCACAAGTAGTCCGGTCAATGTAACAAAGCTTAGGGGGCATGCACCCTTGTCCGTTTGATGGACGAAATCAGCTGAAAAGAGATGAATTTCCCTGTAAGTTAAGTGATTGGTCGGATGCACCACTCACCTTTGTCTAATTAGCAGACAAAGCCAAGGAAGTGTTTTTGTCTAATCGCTGAAAAAAACAATCTTGCTTAACCACAATGATTCCCATATGGTTACTGGAGATTCTCCTTTTCTCGATGCCTTGAGGCATGCAAACCTTTTATGCAAACTAAAAACGACAAATTTCATTTTTTTAGCTTTTTAGCTTCTTAGCTTTTTAGCTTTTTAGCTTTTTGGATTTTTAGTTTTTAACTTCTTAGGTTAGGTGATTGGTCTGACACACCATTCACCTCTTTCTACACCACAGATGAAGCAAAGGAAGTGTTTTGTCTAGCTGCTGAAGAAACCATCCTACCTAACCTCAGTAGTTCCTTAGCTTTCTATTTTTTCTAGCCTTTTTTTAGCTTTTTAGTTTTTGTCATTTCTAGCTTATGTAAAAAGAAAAATGAGCAATGTTATCACACGGTTCAAGCTCGTTAAAAAATAAACCTACCACTGAGCATATGTTCCCCCATAGTTCAAGCTCATTAAATAATGGACCCACATTCGGTAAATAACCTTTGTTATTGCCCAGCTATCAGCCTGTTGAGCCTTGGTTTTGTTCTCGCCATCGCCTCTGTTCTTTTGGCTGATTATATGCTTCCACTTGATTATTTACCTTTTTGAGGAACAACTGCGATGAGTGGTCCTGTTAGCCACCCTCTTCACATCACCATGTTTTGAGAAGTTCCAAGATTACCTGGAACCAACAGCTACCCTAAATGCCACTCGTTCCTAAAAAACAAGTCTCTTTTAAAATCTTTTCAGAGTCGTTAAATATGAAAAGATTGTCGAGCAATGGCCTTTACAACTTGTTAAAGTGATTGGAAGTGCCATCCCACTTGTATATTTTAATATTTTTCTGACCTGAGGGATTATCTCACGAAAAAGTTTGAGCGCTTGTCTTTTCGGCTCGCTAAAGTTATCAAAAAATCATCCCTTTTGTATTATTTTATCCCTTTTCGGACTTAAGGGATTATGCTATGAAAAAAATTGATGGAGTTTCCTTTTAGTCCCTTTTCAAACTTTCTAAAAATGAAAAGGATCGAGTTATCCTTATCGTTAAACTTGTTAAAAACAATAGCGACAAACTTGTCCACCTAGACAAGAAGGAGTTTCACTATCACTAGGCTCACTAAAACATAGTGATAGGTTTTCCCGAAGGGAAAATTATAGAACAAGCATATATTATCCTCCTAAAGCTTGACAAAAATAAAGAGGTACTAGTTAGCAATGACTGGGGAAAAAGGGAAGAAAACTTGAAGAATTTTATTGGTAGCAGGTTGCTCTTGAACATGACACTTTCACTCCATCACCATGATTGAGTCGGGTTAGGTTATTTTGTTCATGGTCATATCACCATTGGTCTTCCATACCATCCATTTTTTGGGGTTAATGCTACCAATCCATCTCAGTGTTGCCAGTATGTTCAAGAGAAGTCATTCAGAGAATTCACCATCTAGTTAATGTGTCATCCACTGCAATACCTTCACTCTCTATTTTTCATGACTGCCATTCTTGAACCTTGTGTCGTCAGATTATTTTTACCTCCAGAAAATCATTTTGTTCATTTCGTGTTGTTGATGTGGGATACATTAAGGCCCTCCTATGATGGGTCACTTCTTGTCGACATCAGCTCATTATCCAAGAAGTTGACTTAGAAACAACCCTTTCAGTACTTTCAAGCTTGCATGCCTCAATGGCAAGTTTCTCATTTCCGGCAACAAGTATACATCAATGGCCTTCAATCGAAAGATTTTATGTGGTGTTCAAGATCATATCATATATTCACACCACATTAATTGTACTATAGTACCTTGAGGGTCATTAACATTATCGGTGATTCCTCTCACAACTGTTAATAGCATACATTATTAGCTGGTAATCAGGCAATTTCTATCCATGTTCGACTTCAGGACATCTTTTCACATGGATCGACTTGTACATCGATCAAAGATTGAACGAGATTGAAGACCCCAGATCTAGTTTCATCCATCTGGGCTGCGATATATTCAGGAATATAAAGACATAAAATGCACACAGAAGCTGTACAGATGATCATTCAAGCTAAGGGATGATGACTCTACATATAAAGAATCACCAGTCTGCAACTACAGATGATTATCTATTCTATGTACATGAAAATGAATTTATAAATCTGAGCATGGGAATGCCCACCTCAGCTAGATCATGAAAATAATATGATGATGATGTATTGTATTGTATCTTATACATGTCACCTTCCAGTTCGAATACCTTGGATCCTCATGACAAAGCATTTCACTCGACATCAAAAGATTTACGACTTCATGCTTTAGGGGGCAACTGCTATAGAAATATTTGGGCATTGCAACCCCAATCTTATATGTCAATAAACCAAAGGCTCTTTAACCCCTAAAAGTGTTGTTTCATACCCTAAAGGATCATATTCAACTGATTACATCATTCCCCAAAAGTTCCACCTGAAAAACCACTCAAAACTGGCCAAAACTGGACCATACTGATTGTTCCACTGTTAGGGTGCAATGCATACAGACTCCTACACTAGCCAGGTGTGATGCATACTGACGAGGCCTTCTGGGAGTGCGATGAGTAAGAATGGACAAATGTCTGAGACAGTTTGCTAAGTGGATGCTCATGGAATCTTCTAGAAACTTCTCCTATGACACTTGCCTCTCTGAATTCACCCAGGGATGAGTAAGAGATCCAAGAAATATCCAAGTGGAACCAAGAACAAAAAGTGGAATGACACTAATCAAAAACCCATATATGACTCACACCCTTGCAGACATCTATAAATGGATCCCTCATCTGAGAGATTTGGGGGCTGGAATTTTGTAATTTTTAAGGAAGTGTTGATAGTTTGTCTTTAAGAAGGAGCATTTTATTGTTGGGTGATCTTGATTTTCATGAGGTGAAGAGGGCTTTGATGCTAGGAGGATGATGTTGGATTAGACAACTAGGTTGTAATTCTCCCTTCTATTTTAATAATGTTCTTTGAGTTTTCCTCCATACAATCATGTATTTGTGAATGTTGTTATTTGTGAATGCCATTGTATGTTCATTGTATTTCTGATTCTGCAATGCTTATGATATAATAGATCGAGATGCTTTGATGGTTTTTTTGTTGCTTTGTCTCTACAGGTATTATTTAAGTGAGCTAAGTAGGAGAGGAGTTGCAAGCTTTATCAAGGGAGAGAAAAATCAAGCAAGGAGTCAAGCGGAAGACTCAGGTTGGTTCCTTTGCCTCTCTCTTATCTATCATACATAGAGGAAATCACAAATCACTTTGATTGTTTGTTTCTAGTATAGCTGCCAATCCTAGAGGGCTAGCAGATCGAAAAGACACTAGTTTTCCTAGAAACAGCCACAAGTGGAGTGTTCTCAGCAACCCTCTTCTCTGCTTGCACTAGTGAACTTTACCTTGCCACTTGGCAGGAGACAATGTCCCCACCTTTCTCTTCTTACCTGTACTGGTGCTAGTAGACTCTTCTACACCCCTCACCTGGAATTCTTTCAGAAACTCTCCCCACATTATCCCCTTTTCTTCTAACTTCTTCTTGATCAGAATCATTATAAGCTCGTGATCCCAGAGCTTGTTTGTGACCTTGGCTTGCACTTCCACCCTGTACATTTTTCGCCATCTTCTCAAGGCTCTTGAGCAAGAAGTGAGGAAAATTAATCAATTTTATTACCTTGAAATGCAACAAAAATCGAAGGCGATATACAAATTCCAAGGTATAGCGTCCTTCTCATGTTACAAACTTCTAAAATATAAACAGTAAATGTTGCTACTTCCCAACCATGACAGTCTATGGAAGTCCCTTTCTCCAATTGACCTTAATTTTCTTATCGACCACGAACGAACACCAATGCTTCTTTGTGATCCACTCCTTTTTAAACCAGTGTTCCCCTGTAAGTGGCAAGCCTATGGCTTTTGCAATGACCTCCTCTATAATTTTGAATTTTAAGGACCCGACCCTGACTCGGCCTTCTTTGAACATCCTTGCAAACTCTAATGCCACTGCCATGTCGCACCCATCAAACTTCTGTAGAAATGGCAAGATCCCAGATTCTTACAATAGTGCAAGATTGTTCTTGTACTCAGCGATTTGTTCAATTTCCTGCAAAGACAATGATTCACTCCTCACAGGTGCCATTTTGAACCACATTCCACTTCACTCTGTTCACACCCTCGGAGGAATTTCTGAGCAACTCCAACGTTTGCCAAGAGTTTTATGCTGGAGGTTCATCTCCCTCCATCTTTTCAAACCCACTCACCATATCAGGTGTTGATTCGTGTTAACCCGCTATGGGTGAATCATAGTGATTGGATGCAATGAAGGTATAGGCATGGTGGTGCAACGACTACAATGATCAGATTGTGGGTAAGCTAATAACGGTCAGCCAGTGTGGAATCATTTCAAGGAGGGTGTGCAGGTTATTGGACAGTAGTACCATCCCACAGTCAGCATCATAATTCAATCAAACATACTCCAACATTTATTAAAAAGATTAGATTTTAAACATTAAACCTCTTACACTTTAAAGATTTGTTCCTAGATTAGTAAATAATGAAACAAAGCATCAATTAAAACATGGAATGAGATAACATATTAAAACATGTGCAAGAAAGTACACCCCCATAAATATCCCTGATAAACCACTCCAAGACTATGTAAATTTCTTTCACAGTCAACTGTGTTTCTGCACCAAACCTGCTTGCACTGTGTTGTGCTTACACCAGAGACTTTTACCAAACAGAGAATCTAATAGAACATACTTCTGTAGTTGGACTTAAAAAAAAATTGCCTCATTATACAAAAAAAATTTATTCGCCATCCTTTGGTGTTTCTTGAACATGCCTTCTGGATTGACTACATCAAATTCTGTAATCAATTTATGAGGTAATAAAGAGGTGGGAAAGGGGTAAAAATATTAGAATGGGAAGGAATATTACAGTAGGGATTTTAGAAACAATATCACCAAGAGGGATAAATGAAATAGGATGTGGAAAAAAAATCAAGGGAAAAGAGGGATTTTACAGCATTATGTAAGGGTAGCTTCTCAGAAGAAAGAGGAAGGTAATTCATTGGGGAAATTAGAAAAGAAACTAGTAGGAAATTTTGAAATGGGAAATAGAAGAAAGACAATATTTTTACCTTGAAATCTTCCTGCACTGGTGCAAGAAAAAATAACTGCAGTGGGAAGTAAGCATTTACTTGAATAAAAATGTCCATGCTAGTTACCCCAAACTTGGGTAAGTGCTCGGTTTTGTGAACCTGCTTCTTCTTGGTGGCAGCCAGCATATCTAAAAATCAAGTAACATTCCCTTTTTATTAAAATTTTATCTTCTTGCCATCATGTTGGTTTTCAGGTTGATCCTTCTAAAATCATGTCAGCCAACAGATTTTCATAATTACAAGAATTTTTTTCTTTGATTATTTTTTCTTTACAAGGACAAGAAGGAATCAATTATTCAACAGGTTTGTTACCACCTACCAACTCCTTTTCAAATTGTTGTTGGACTTGCCGCATAAAATCTCCTTTAGTAAGGCACTGAAAATATGCCTTCAGTCTATGCCCATTTACCACGAACACAGAATTCCATCCATCAATAGTTTTGATTTCTATCGCTCCATATTCGAACACTTTGACACCTCAGAGGGTACCATCCAGCATGTATGGAATTTTCCTCTAAATTGTTTGAATCTCAAATCATAAAGGAGTACCCAATCACTTGGTTGGAATTGCTTCTTCTAAATGGACTTGTCATGCCACTTCTTGCACTGTTGTTGAACCAAGATGTTATGTTGAACATCATCCCTTCAAATTTCATCTAACTCATTTAATTATAGAAGGTGATGTCGCTGTGCTTCAGAAAGATCTAGTCCCAATTGGACTGCAGTCCTGAATGTCTTTATCTGGAATTCTATCGGCAAGAGGACTTCTTTCCTGTACACCAGCTCATATGGTGTGTGTCGTGTGTTGTTTCGCCAAGTGGTTCGATAGGCCCACAATGATTCCGATAATTTGTCAGTCCAATCCTTTCTGTGCATGTTTACCATCTTTGTGAGGATGGGATTAATTACCTTATTCATGGACTCCATGATGCAGGGGCATTCAACTCAGTAATATCATTGTATTTTAGTAGACATAGGGGGTCTTTTGTTTTCAAGGAAGTTGGATTCCTATGTATTAAATTAATGTATTTATTAAGGTTTTGAGTGATTTTAATGAGGGATATTCAGAATAGGATTAATTTAGTATTGTGAGGCATATTTTTAAATATTCCCGAATGTTGGGGAACATGGGAGAATTAGCATAGTTGAGAGTTCATAGGGATTAATAGGTCTGGAAATTAATTGTAAAGCTTAGAATATGAATTAGCTGATGGTTTTGTGGATTAGAGAGGATCCTTAGAGATAAAGAAGAGATTTTAGGATTTTGTTGAGAAGGTTATGGATCTAAACCAGGAATTGGTTATAGAATCCTTTTCTATAAATGTAAGCCTAAAAGGAAAAGAAGAGGGTTGGCTAGCTAGGAATTAGTTTGTGAGTTAGATAGGTTTGATTGTAAGCCTACGGGTAGGAAAGGGAAAAGGCCACTGATAAGAAAATTAGGCTAGAGAGAGATAGAGACTCATGATGTAATTATTTGTTTATATACACAGAGATTTCGACTCCTGAGTGTGTGATGTGTGTTGATTGATGGAATTATAGATTATGTGTGAATTAGAAGTAATTCTGCATAACATAGGGTTGCAGGTGTGAAGAACTAGAGATCAAGTGTGGGGAAGAGTGTATTGGGTTCATACACAGACAATATTGGATAAACCTTTAATGTTACAGTGAAGGTATACTGTAAGGCTCTTTAAACCTAAGGAGTTACACAATGGAAGAATAAAGGAGTGAAGCAATAAAGAACGAAGTTGAAGATTAGATCAGAATGATTGAAGACTAGAAGGCGAGAACAAAGACACAGGTCGAAACCCAAACAAATGGACTATTACATAGTAAGAACCAAAAGAAAGTAAAGGCACGAAGAAATGAAGTAAACATGCACAGGAGCCATTGGATCAATGAGATCAATGGGCGAGATTGTGTGCGATAGACAGATAAGATATTATTGTGAAAATAAAGTAAGAAGTTTAGCAATGAAGATTAAGCCACGTGTTAGTAGAAGGACGGAGCAGTTTTCGTAAGCGTGAAGTTGTCTGTCACGCACCCTCAAAGTTGTAAGCGGTATTCCAAAATCGAATGTGATAAGGTTTTATGCAATGGAATTAAACCCTCATTAAATTCTAGCCATCACGACCATCTATTGGGTGATTGATCGGATGCATATCACTTCTGAAAGTGCGTGCTAGTTAATTTGGAATTCAGACATGATGAGGTTTTATACAATAGGCTTAAAACCTCGTTGAGTTTCGATAATCGTGATCTTTCAATGGTTGATTGATTAGATAGTAATCACGCTCAAATGTGTGCATAGGTTAACATGTCAGGAAAACTAGATGAGTTATTCAAAGAAATTTAACTTCTTTGAGTTTTGGTGAGTGAATGTGTTAAGGTTGGAGTTCACATGATAGCCATTGATCTGAAGGAAGAAATCAACGATGCAGATTTGAAGTGAAAGGTTGAGCATCGATATATGTGCCAAGGTCATGGAATGGTAGAAAGGTAAGGGTTAAGCATGGTTTATGTGTAATTTCTATTATATGGAACTATAATAGAAATAAAGCGGAACATATATATTATGGGTTAAGTCGAGGTTAACCAAAGTCTAAAAGACCATGCTATGGTTAATATGCACGGGTTGTTAACCAAAGGTTATGAAGAGTCGTATAAAGTTTCACTTAAAGTTTACCAAAGGGTTAGACTTTAAAGAGTCAAATGAATTATTTCCGCTTAAGGAATTAAACTTTGATAAAGTGGGTTTTTATCAGATATTATATTTTTGCTGGTTAAACATTGATTTTTGAAGGTTTCCATATGTATGGAATTTTAGAATTCCTGGGACAAGTATATGACAAGAAATTGAATTTTCATAATGTGTGTATTGTCAGCTTAGGTTGGCATCACTCCACCTAACCATTTTCTTGCGGGTGATACAGTGTAGATTTCCTATGTCGTATTTTGTATTGCTCCATCACACCCTGTACTAGGGTAGAAATAAACTACGATCCATTATTAGAAACAATTTCTCTAGGAACACCAAATATAGTAAATATTTCAGTAAAAATAAAATCAAAAACAACTCTTTCAGTAGTAAAAGAATCAACTTTAGCTTCTACCCATTTTGTAACAAAATTTGTACAAACCGAAATATTCTTTTTATTTGATGATGCAGGATTTATTGGTCCTACAAAATCAATGGCCCATTTTTCAAAAGTCTCAATCATAACCTGAGGACATAAAGGAATTTCATTGGTTTGATTAGGCTGGCCAATTTGTTGGCAACTATCACACTGCTTGACATATTGTTTTGCATCCTTGAAGAAGGAAGCCCAAAAGTAGTCAGCTCGTAAAACTTTATATGCAGTCCGCTTATTGGTGAAGTGACCCCCACAAGGTTCATCATGGGAAGATTTTAAAATATCGAACACCTCTTCCTCTCTTACACATCTACGAATAATGAGATCTGATCCGATGTAAAAGAAGTCTCCTTGGATCCAGGAATATGCAACACTTTTCCGAATGTTATTCCACTTCTCACGAGCGGATAAGTGAGGTGGTAATTTCCCAGTGACTAAATAGTTAGCTATGTCAGAAATCTATGGACATTTTTTTGACACAGAAAAAAGGTGTTCGTCAGGAAAATGATCATCAACAGGGATTGCTTCACCAGGATTATTTAATCTTGAAATATAATCTACTACTACATTTTACTTTCCTGGTCTATGAACAATGGTAATATTAAATTCCTATAATAATAGCAACCACCTAGTCACTCTACTGCTAGCTAATGGTTTATTCATCAAATATCTTATAGTGGAATTGTCAGTATCTACAAAAACATCATATCTTGTATTATAATGTCTGAATTTATTAATGGAAAAAATTAGAGCTAAAAAATATTTCTCAGTAACCATATAATTGAGTTCATCGGTTGACAAGTTTTTACCAATGAAATAAATAACATAAGATTGTTTGTCTTCTTCTTGTCATAAAGTTGCGCCTATAGTAGTATCTGAGGCATCAGAGGAAATATGAAATGGCAGGGACTAGTTTGGTCCTCTCAATACTGGTGCCTGAACTAATTTTTCCTTCAATGCCTCAAAAGACTGTTGGTAAGCCATGGACCAAGAAAACTCATTATCTTTAGCCAAAAGTCAAAAAATGGGGCTTGCTATCCTTGAGAAATTCTTAATCAATATCCTATAGTAGCATGCATGTCCTAGAAAAACTCTCACTTCCCTTTGAGTTTTGGGTATAGGAAGACTCGAAATGACTTCTATTTTTGCAGGGTCAACCTGGATACCTTTGACAAAAATAAGATGGCCAAGAACCACTCCCGCCTTGCACATTAATTTGCATTTCTTGTCACTCAAGGTGAGATGAGCTTCTTGGCCATAAAGAAGCACTTTTTATAGATTCTTGAGGGCTTCCTGAAATGAATCACCAAACACAGATAAATCATCCATATATATTTCTACGCATTCAAGGTCAGCAAAGATAGCCAAGACTACCCCTTGAAAGGTAGTCGGGGAATTACATAGCCCAAAGGAAAGCACTCAATAAGAAAATGTACCCCATGGAAATGTAAAAGTGGTTTTGTATTGATCCTTGGGTTCTATTTGTATCTCGTTATATCCTCTAAAAAGTTGTCTAGGAAAGAAAATTACTTCTTACCAGCAAGGGTATTCAGTACCTGATCGATGAAAGGAAGGGGGAAGTAATCTTTGAGAGTGGATTTATTAAATTCTCTATAGTCAATACAAATGCACCATCTCCCATCTTTATTTGGGATTAATACTAATGGAGAGACCCACTGGCTGTTAGAAATGGGATAGATAAACTCAAAATCTAAGAGTTTTTACAATTCTTCCTTTACAAAGTTTCTTAGAGCTGGGTTCATTTGCCTTTGGGGTTGTCAGACAAGTCAGGCTCTATCCTGAATATAGATATGGTGTGTACAAGTTTAAGGAGGGATGCCTTTCATATATTCATAACCCCATGCAAAGGCATCAAGATGCTTTTGCAACAAATTCACAAGCTACTCTCATTGAGAAGGATCCAAGTCTGAACTGATATAAAAGAAATTACCTAGACTAATCTCAACAAGAGTAGTGTCAGGCTCGAGAGTACACAAAGGTGTCACTAGAGATGGTGATGATGGAGGTAGAGAGTCATATCCTTACTGAAAATCTAGACTAAAAATCTAACTCAATGACTTGAAATTAGTCATGGTGTCTATATTGTTTAGGAAGTCTTGAATCTCACCCTCCTGTGCGGACTCAAAATTATGATGTATCAAGGAAAGAGGCTAAGTCTCCTCATCACTACTGTAGTCTAACCATAAAGTGTCTCGTAGCTCCTGAATAGATCTAGTGGGTGGATATAAGGTGACTTTCTTTTTGGAATCTCCATGAGAAATATACACATCACGAGAATGACATCCGATATAAGCATCGGCCGTAGCAAGCCATGGTCATCCCAATATCAAGGGATTCCCTCCCACAGGGTTCTTTGGCTAAAGCACAGTGAAATCTGTGGGATATTCCCAAGAATCTAGGGAAAACACCACATCATACAACACCCCTTCTGGCTTGATTTTAGATCAATTTTCCAGTTCAAGAACCGTGGGAGTAGGACAAATATGGACCAATCCAAGTTGATCCTTCGTTTTCCTAGTCATAACATTAAAGGATGCCCCTAGGTTCATAAGTACATTGGAGACAAGGACATCACCTATCTCAACAGAGACAATAGGGTATACTTTTCCATGTGCATACATCCTGTTATTAACTCTGCTACTCTACCAACAAACTATATGGTTTGTGGTTCCAATCTTCTCCTTCCTGGCTTCTTGAGATAGAGTTCCCTAATGATTTTTGTACAAATGGGGATATATTTGATAGCTTGGAACAAAGGTACCCTTATTAAAAGGTTCCTAAGCTCGGAAGCCAGGCTAGACTCAGGAATGGGGTCTTTCTTCTCCACAACTAACCTCTCTGGATAGGGAGGTCGGTTGGAAGAAGATGACAAGGGCTCAGAATGTACAGGGATAGGTTGAATGGTGTCATATTTTTCAGAATGGTCAGGAGTTTCCTCCTCTCCTTTCTCATCGATAATCAGCGTGGGTTGCTTTTGATTCTTTGAGGTGACTACCTTCCCTGATCTCAATTGGATATCATTGTCTCCAACTGGCATAGTATGAAATCTAGATGAAGAAAGCGGGGTCATTGAATGGATCATTTGTACCGCTTTATTATTGGGGTTGGGTAAAGGTTGAGTAGGAAGCTGAGAAGACCGAAACGATGGAGGTAATGGTAATGGTGGCATAGGTTGACATAGTTGAGGTAATGATGGTTGAGGTTGGGTAAGGTGCATATGTAGGAGGGTATGATTGCATAGGTGCATGATAGGAATTATGTGAATGATGTGAAAGGTTTGTCCCTCTCCATCCTTGTTGCCAAGATTGGGAGGGTTGTCCATATTGATATTGATTACCATGTTTTCAATGCTGAGAGTGACCAGTGTTAGGATAAGAATATGAATGTGCATTATAACCAAAAAATGTGATGGAGATTTAGGAACCATGCCTACACTTACCTGAGGCCAATTCCTTCATGCTCCCATAGAATGCAATGATTCATCTTCAGGTTGTCCCCCTTCAAATACATATTTTAGCCCAGGTATAAAGAGACATTTATTCATAGCATGGTTATCTACACAAATTTCACATTTATTAGTTTCTTTTATATCTAGAGGACATTCTCTGAAAGGATGCTTTCTTCTACATTTAGGATAGAAAATGGACACTATCTCTTGCTCTTCTACAAGTTTCTGCTATAAATTCAAAGATTATATTTGTTTACTAACAACATCCATTATTTCAATTTTCATATTGTCCATTTTGTTTTCTAATCCAATAATCATAGCATTAGTAGATTCGATTTTTACATTTTTATTCTGAATTCCTTTACCGTATCTATATTGGTTCCTCAACAATTTCCTGCACAAGTCACAGATCTGATCAAGAGTCTTTTGAGAAATATCCCCTTGTCCTAAAAGATTTAAATTATTTTTAGCATCATCGGTGAGCCCATGTAAGAACAAGGTTTTAATGGTACTTGGAGAAAATTTGTGCTTTTACCTTTGAAGGATATTCAAGAATCTCTCCAAGTAGCCATCTAAACTCTCATCATCATTTCACACAATAGTAAATATTTCATCTTGAATATCCATAGTTTTACAATATTCCTAATATTTTGAGAAGAACACTCTCTTTATTTTCTCCCAAGAGGATATAGTGTTTCCTCTTAGTCCCATGAACCAGTGGAGTGTTGCACCCTTGAGAGTAGTAGGAAACAACTTTAAATTTTGGGAATCAGATGAATAATCATAACTTCAACACAAAATATCAAACTCAAATAAGAAAGAGTCTGGGTCTTCATGTTCCTTACAATAAAAATGAGGAAGAGCTGATGGTGAAATATTTTTCATTTGTACTTTTGTATGAGGATCCACAATCGGGAATCCAAAAGTGGATTGTTCCTCATTTACCTGATTTTCACCACTTCCCTTTGGATCGTCTTTCATATCTTCCATTGTTTTTCTTCCATCAAAACCACTCTCAACAGGCTGAGAATGCTGACTATGGATTCCAATAGTCCCTTTCTTCCCCTTTAAGGGCGGTGTCACACCTGAACCACTATTACCAGGGCCTAGGTGGATTATTCCTGTGTGATGAGTCTGAGTTTGTTTGGACTTTATGCCTACAAGAGAAGGCCCAATATGAGTTTTGGTTTTATATTTGTTAGTGTTTCTTTTTCCCCTAGTGGGCTTCGGACACCTACCTCTTTAGGCATTCATTTCAAAAAATGACAAAACAAAATTCAAGTAAAAACTACAAGTTTTAAAAAAATAAATCGGCACCTATAAATTCCTTCAAAAAATAGAAGCACACTACAGGAAAAAATAATAGCAGACTTATCCCTATTGCAAAAAAAGGGAAAATTCTTACAATTCAAATTGCCTCCCCAGCAACGACGCCAAAATGTTGGGTGTGGGAACTGTTTTTTAGAAAAATCCTCAACAATTAATTGTCAACCTGATGGTTTCATAAACTTAGAAATGAAGCACATCCAATGCCAGAAATGGTATGAAATTTTCCTATCTTGAATCCTACTTCTTAAAGGAAATGCTTTGCAGAATTAGACAAAAGACAATCAGAAAGGCAATTGACACCAAAGCAACTCTAGTGATGGAATGTAAAGGACAATTTGCAAGTAAATCAAGTAAAGAAATTCCACACACCAGAAACACTCTTAAATGCTATACATCTTCAGATGGATGGCTAACAATCTGACAAGTGGGCCCTTGCAGAATTCTTTCTTTCTTCTAATCTTCCTTCCGCACAAACAACCTGTCCTTGCACTGTTGTAATTTGCTTGCACTAGTGCAAGTACAGTATTTCTATGCAAAAGTATATATGACCTTCCTTACTGAATACTTATGTCTTAGTGAAGGTGCTCTAAGCCTCAGGGCTTAGAGTACTCTGTTTCTATGACAAGAGGCCAGCTCTTGCACTAAGGCAGAGCTTCCTTCACCCAATTTCCAAATTACTTTCGAAAGGAATGAAAGATGTGTTGAAAAAGGATTGCCACTGTAAATGAAATTCTGAAGTAAATTATCTATGAAAAATGAAATGCTTCAATTCATTAAACCTTGCAAATGAAATAAACTTCATGAAATAAAAGCACTTCAAAAGAATAAAACAATAGTCTAAGTGTTTTGCATGGGTTTACTAACTTTAGTAATGCATTCAAAAATGCTTATGTTCTTTACAGGTATAGTATGTTTATGATAATTTTATGCAACTACTTCCAGATCCTCTAAAGATGTACTTTTAATACTGAAGATAGTTACTAAGTTAATGATTCATTCACTTGCAAAATAACTAGAAATAATATGCAAAGAATTGGTTCATTTTTTGCTGCAAACAAATGATTAAACCAAAGTGCAGGCAACAACATGCACTGGTGCAGGTAAGAGTTCTTGCACAATCTGATAAAAAATGAGTAAAACAGAGATTGAGAGTAAAGGAAAAGCAAGAAAAATATTTCATAAAAAAAGTAAACATAACTAACTCTCAAACCATAGATCTGTTTCACACGTTATCTATAAAAGATATTTTAAATTAGAACTTGAAAAGGAATGATTAAAACTATAACATCACACAGATGCAAAATAAATATCCATAGCTTCTTTCTGAATAATGAAAGCGAGAGGGGTAAACAAGCTGGGTTGGCTAGGCCCTAGCCAACCATCTCGTTCCCATTCTAAGGAATGAAAAATCTCAGCACTTCAAATATAAATCAAAGATAAATTAGACGCTGTGTATGCAAATCATGGAAATTCTCTTGTATTACTCTCTTGTATTACTCAATTCAGCAAACATACATAATAGAGCAGTCCAGCCCCAAAGCTGAGGCGATAACTAGATTACATAAAACAAAATTACGATCAATGGTTCCTAACTTGCTTCCTCCTGCCTGTAATCTATATCTCATATATCCTTTCGGCTATATCAATTTTCACTAATTATAAACATTTCTTGTTCAGGCCTTTCAGCCGAATAGAATTAGAAATTGAAATTACAAACTTGGCCAGCAGTTATAATACAGATGAATTTCACTTGGCCATAACCTAACTCTGGAAAATATTTCCAGATTGTGCACCACCTATTATCCTGCTTCAATTCAACAACAGCTAAACTCGGAGTCAAGGATCAACACCTGTCCTCGTGGAATATTTTCTTCTCAGAAATCTCGGACAGTCCTCGTGGCAGTGCAGGAATCTACCTACACTAGTCACACTCATTCATAATTAATACTAAGTTCCATGATTACTCTAGGAAATTAATATGAGTTACAAGAGATATGTAAATAGGCATGAAATCCATATAAAATGATTAATAAATTGTTGTTATAAATCTTAATATAAAATATGAGCATGTGCAGGAATGGGTAACTATCTTGTACTAGTGTAGGAAAAAAGGGTCTTTTATTGAGAGAAAACAGAGGTTAATTTTCATGGAAATGGGATAGAAGTATCTATGCTACGTTGTAACATGATGACTAAGTCATTGCATTGTTGATCCAAAATGGATCCTGTATAAAAACCTCTAAGTCTAAAGTCTTCATATATATTAACTATCGGGAAACACTATCACAGAGGAAAACACTAAAGAATGGAGGAAACCCAAGTAAAGTGAAGGTTGAAGTAATGTTGCACCAAAGTCGTTGGATCAGTGAGATCAACGGTCTAGATTAAATTGGTCATATTGCATCAGTGAAGGCCAAGGGAGTGTCTCAGAGGTATCCCTAAGGGAAATGTGACTATGATCCAGTGAAACAACGTGAACCGTTGATCGAGTGTGCAGATCAACGGTCCAGATCAACTACCAATATCACATCGCATGGAACTAAAGGGAGGACTTAACACATGATGGCAGGCTTAAGTGATATGTGATGGTCAGTTTATCGCATCGCAATGAACCAAGGGAGAAGGATCGGGACCCATAACTTAAATACTTGCAATGATCACTTCCATCATAGCGACTGGATGGGAGAAAGAGATCAACGGCAGATATAGCATCACAAATTTCTAAAGGGGTGACTTAACATAGGCGGACTTGAAGGAGTTATGAATAAAACAATGAAGGATTTGAGTTCCGTGGTCAACGGTATTTTGGGTGGGCTTCAGGCTGTAAGTCGTATTGGAGAGGCTCCACCCGATTCCATACATTGGCCAACATGTAGCAGGGCACATGAGAGAGAAAACCAATTTTTCGGGCGAGTAATCTCTGTGCAAGTAGGCCACCCGAAATGGTCATCAGCTGTTGGATTAGCGATCACAGATGAACGGTGGCGATTGATTAGACTGCTCGACGTTCCGAGGTGGATGTGAACCATCGGATTGAAGACAGATCAACGGTGGGATTGCGACAGTGATAAAACATAAACCCAAGAGGATTATAGATGCGGCACTATAAAGTTTTAAATCTGTTGGTTTTGTTCGGGCCTGACCCAGTTTCAGAAGTGTGTAGCCAACCAAATCCTGAAACTACCGGCCCTTTCGGAAACAGTCCGCAGAGCGTGAAATGAGGTCTCACCCAAGGTGGTATGGGACGGTACTGGAACTAGGTTTCTGCACCTTAGGGATGTCTTAATGAGGTCTGAAAAGGTCGCGAACCGATATTTCTCACTTATACTACTTTGCGCAGCTATCCGACCTTAACATAGCCCTAATACTGAGTGCAGAGAGGCACTATCTAGATCCCTTATCCTCAATATGTTTTTATTATAGATCTGACTTAATTTAGTGGATTTTATTACTCATTCAATATTGGTAACTAGCGTGCGCAAATATAAACCTTAAGAGATGCATAAAACCATAACAGAAGAACAACAACACAGATCTACGAGTAGATGCACAATATTCTAGTAACACTTATGTTTTATTAATCTTTTGTCCCAGTACAATCCAATTCCACCCTATGCAGTTAGCTATAGGGGTCCATTCACACAGCTGTGGATTCTACCAAGCCCCTGTGCACACAACTGCGTATTCTACCAAGCCCTTGTGCACATAGCTGCAGAGCCTCTTCTACTACTACAACCCTCAACTCAAACTTACAGACTCGGAGTGAATATCACCATTTACAACCCATAACACTTCAAATCAGATCAAAGCTACCAAAAACTACCTTCTACACCTAGAGCCTTGCTCCATTTATACATTCCCATGGTCTGTGAACCATGGGTAGGCCGACTCACTTTTTATTATCTTACATTACTTTCGGGCAGACTACCCTTTGGATTGACTCATTACAACTCATGCTTTGTGCACTTCGCGGAGCCTTTACAGTACTAATACCAAAAATTGTGGACTTTAAGCCCCAAAATCATTACGTGGGAATCTGCTGCCCAATAGGCCCACAACAGAAACATCGTGACTCATCCCAAGTCACTTGGCTGGTGTGGCGATCTTTGCTCAGAGTCCATTCAGTAACCTCTGCATTTCGCGGACATCTGTCACACATTTCTCTGCTATCTACTATATCAATTATGCACGGCTCTCTGATGCATCATTGTCAGAGGCACCCTCTTTCCCTTTCGCATATGTGTCCTACATCTAGGCCAGCTTCCCTTCGATCTTGGCGACGACCGTGAATGCTTCCTCGAGCCAAGGCTAGATGTGTGCTTTAAGCCCTGCTTCTTTCTAGCATGCGACTTCCACCTGTTCCTTCAGATCCTGGGCCTCCATTATCTTGGCCAATCATTGGGTAAGGGTGATTGTCTACAAGGTCCCCCAGACATCATGATAGGCCTGCTGTAGCTCCCACACTTCTATCTCTAATTGTTGTAGCATTGGGTCCTCCTGTAGTGAGGTGAGCATTAAAAGGGATTGGTCCAATAATCTCATGCAATCTTGTACAACATGCTCTATGTCTTTCAACCCCAATTGAATGGCATTGTGGTACTGCTCTCTGAATTTCGGGGGTGTAGAGGACTGTGCCTTCAGTCGTAGCTCCACGATCTGTAAGTTCAGCTCCAACTAAACCTTCACAACCTCCTCTTGGGTCTAGCAGACTCCAGCTTCCAGTTGATGAATCTTTTCTGCAATGGTGAGTGCCACTGGCACGGCCAACTCCGGAATGATGTTACAGGCCTCCTCCATTGCCTATTCTAATCCTTGGTTTCGGGTGACCATGTTGTTGCACTACAGGCTAAGCTGTTCTAAATTTACCTTCTGCTTACTCAAGACTTGGAGACTGCGGCCTTCCGTGGCACGAAGCTCAGCAGTTAACCCATCCTGCAGCTGGTATAGGGTTTCTCTGGGAAGGGTGGCCAAATTTAATCCCCAGCCCCTCATGTCACCTTCAGCTTCTGCTAAGACAACACCTTCTAGTAACACCAAAGTGTTTGTTGTGCGTACGCATGGCATCTGCTCAGCTTCGGCTATACCTTCCACAAGGTGTGGTGTCATCGTTCCTGGGTTCACACCTGTAATGTCTACAATTATGCTCTAAGTGCCCCCAACATAATTTTCTACTTCGTCATCAACTCTACTAGAACATCCTTAGTGACATCATGAACTGGTTTGCTACTGTCAATAAGGGTTCCTTCCACGGTCTTTGTTGTCTTTGAATTTTTGTGTGCGGGTGGCTGCTCCTAGACGCATGGTCTCTTGAGTTGGGTCAAGTTTGTTGTAGGGTCCATGCATTGTTATGTCTCCACCTCCCCCTATATGTCCTACTCTGTGGAAATTTCCCGGCCTTCCTCGGTCTCCTCAGTGGGTGTGGTTGTGGTTTGTACCATCTTCTCTCATTCTGCTACCTCATCCGCCTTCCACTGCATGGCTGCTTCCTGTTCCTGACGCTTTCTTTCTTCCAGCTTTGCGGTGCGCAGCTTGGTCTCCCTCTTCCTCTACTATGCCATGATCTTTTCCAGTTCTTCCAAGTCCATGGTGCGCCACTCCGGAGACCATGACGCCATTACTTCGAAGATTGCATCATCTGTGGCAATGAACAACAACTTTTCCCATGCTCTGACTCGATCCTTGCATGCCTGGATATACAAGTTATGCATATCCTCCTTGAATTATGCCATGCTCTATAAAGTGTTATATACTGTCGAGGACAAGTGCAGCCTACGGTTGATCCATGTTCGTAAACTCACCTCTACGAACGTCTGAAATACCTTTATCTCCCAAATCCTCTTTGCATATTTTGTTGCCCAGAGCGAGGTGTACCTCACAGCCTCGGGTAGGTTCCACTCAATGGTGGGAAATTGGCTATCCGCCGGTAGCTCCCCAACAACCAATAGGATGGATAAGAGTAACCACATGTATGGGAAGGTCCTACCCTGGTCCTAGGCTTCCCTGCAGTTTGTTAAAAATTCATTGCAAAGAAATTGCACCTAGTTCAATTGGACCCCTTCTGCATAATGCTCCGCCAATGCAATTACAGATGCTGGCATTTTGTCTGCGTGGCATCTCCTCATGAGCTTGCTGACTAGTAGCTGGGTGGCAACACGCACCCCTCGGTCCTTTATGCTTTCTATTACATGCCCTCGCTTCCTTTTCTCTAGATTATATTTGGCATTCATAGCTTCCGTAATGCCCAAATCATTTCTCTTTTCGGCGATGTCTGCGGGATTGCTTCCTTTAATGAGCAGCCACGAAATTCGGTGAATTAAGTTGGTTGTGATGGGAATTGGCTCCTCCAGCCAAAGATACCCATCATGTGCTAGACACAGTAGCTACCAGATGACAAAAACTGTGATAGGCATGCGGTGGTAGTGGGGTATCCACCACAGATGGAGTAACCCATCCTTCTCCACACCTCGCAACCATTTCTGTTGTAGTAATTTTTCTGCAACCAACTGTGGGAACTTCCCACTATCCACAAGGTCCCAGTATTCAAATTTTATATTCAGTACCCATCCCAACGGCAGACTGTTAAACCTTATTTCATCCGAAAGAAGCGAGGTCTGGAGCGCAGTATTCATGGCCTCCAAGTCCTTTGGTATCTTGGCTATCCCTTTCCATGGGGGAATACAAGGGGGTAACTCTATCACTGAAGGTACTTGGGAGACATTTTCTTCCTCATCATCCTAGGCTATCAAGGCTTGCAAATCTTCCTCCTCCTCCTCTGTTTCAACGGTGACAGCTTTGCCCTTCTCTGTAGTTGATAATTTGCTAACTCTTGGGTTCTGTGGTGATAACTGAACTGGCCCCATTGGTTGTTTGTTTTTCTATGGTCGCAATGCGCATGGGGACTTTGGTACCTCTGGTGCGCCTGCTGCCTCTCCAGGCTCCTCCCGGGTCACCTGGGCTTCTGGGGTAACTCCTATAACTCGCACTTTGGTCGTCGACATAGTGTCTATACTGGATTCACTTTGTTGCATGCTCACAGGTGGTAAGGTAGCTTAGGGCTCACTACTCTGTATTGTCTTAAATCTTAAACAATCGAATGTTGCTTCAAAACAACCCCACGGAATTTTATAGTAACATTTAGGTTTGAATTCGGCCATTCCCTCCATTTATGAGTCATCAGTACCGTTTTGGTGGCAGATCACCCCGAATCTAGTTCTTAATTCTTGTCTTAATGGCCCGCTACGCACTCCTTTTTTCCTTAAATTAGCCCTCTTGTCATGAGCAGTGACAACAATAGTCACCTCCCATCCTACCCGTGCAGCAGCGCAACCCCTTATGCGCGATCACGAAGGAACCTCCTTTCTGCGTAGCTTCCCTGCAGCCTTGTTTATAGTCCCACACCTTCTTTGAACTGCCTTGAGTGCTTAGACTATGCTTCCTATAGATATTCAGGTGGCCACACCCCTAGTGCGAGGCTTTGCTTTTCCTGCTAGCTCAGGTTGCGAGCACCCTTCACATGCCCTTGCATCTGGTAGTGCGTCATGTTCCTCTTTGTATGGTACTCTCCCTTGTTTAGTAAGGTGTGGTTGCAACCATGATAGCAGTGTCGAAACTCTTTCTAATGCAGTCGTAGGGTTGGCTGGACTCAATCTCATCATACTTAGTTTCTCGTGGCCTGCTTGTGCGACTTCAGTTTCTAGTTTACTAATTTCTTCATCCAATGTCATACTTCTCTTCCTCAGTCATGCCCACTCATCATCGAGTTCACAAAGTTTCATGCTCCCTTGTTGAAGGTCTTCTTGCAACTACCTAATTTTGTTACCCAGGTTCGCATGTCTTGTCCCTACTGTGGGGGCCGTAGTTTGGGGATTCTTCTCTGTCCTCCTAGTTTCCTCTCTTCTTGTCACTATTGAGATTATTTTCGCACTCTGGTTTTTTCTTATAGTCCTATAGGCCCATCAAGCCGCTGGGATATGTTGGTCCCAATCTGTTCATCCTGCCTTGTAAACTCTATTCATGATTCCATGTAGCCTTGTGAATGATCCGTCGTGGGGTATTTGTGGTATGCATCAATCTTTCTACTGTCGTGTCAGGTTCTAATTTTTTATCCTTAGCCTGGGATATGCCTACCCAGCACATGACTACACCCATCTACACAGGTGGCCGCACAAACTACTTTTCAATGGCTGCCTGGCTCATGTTTGATACTGGGGACTTTCAAACTATAAGTGCATCCTTCTTATGCATTCGTGTCAGCTCCCAATATTCATCTAGTGTGTATGCCACCATTGTGCAGGTGTCGCGCGCAACGCCCATTCCGTCACACTGTATCGCTGCTATTTTGGTACTGACGTTTCGAATTTGTCTAAGAATTCGTCCATGCCTATTTCCTCATCACATGTTAGTAGTCCCCTCACTTCGGTCATCATGCACCATAGTGATCTAACCATCATGTTGCAATTTAGCATTGTTACTTCGTGCAACAGGTTCTGCCAGCATTCTATTTCTTCGTTTGAATCTGATGTACAAGAACTATTACGCTCCCATGATACTCTCCCATCTTCAATCGGGTTCACCCAATCCTGGCCTTGCACCGTTATCTAGTAAATGCAATCCAGCTCATTGTTACTGTCATCCTCATGCATAGGTTCAGTATAGCACACTACTTCAGCTAGATATAGTGGAACTACTATGCGTAGGTACTTTTTCTCGAAAGTCATTTTCTGCTTCTTCAGGTTGATGACTCCATTCATATCCATGGCCCAGTCTATCCCTAACAAGGCATGGTAAGGGTTACTGTCATCCATAATTTCTATTACCTCAAAGTCCATCTGCGTGCTCTCTCCTTCGATATCCACTATCACCCCTTTCAATCTTCCCATATGAAATATCTTTTGTTGGTTCACCATCTGTAATTGAATAGGAGACCAATATAATGCGGGCCTACCCATGCGTTCCCATGTCTGATTTGGTAACATGTTTGGGTCCGAACCCAGGTCTAGGATTACGTGATCCATCTCATATTCACCAATTTGCACTGTCAACCACATTTCCCTCCTGGTGCGCAAAGCATGCTTCCCCATTTTTCGAACTACACGTGGTTCCCCTGACCCTACGCACCTAGTGATCAGCTCTTGTAGTCCTTTAACTACCTTATTGTCTCGTAGCAGCTTCAAGCATGTCTCTAAAAAGGTAGTAAGCATAGAAGGATCTTCTGGTTGATCCTTACTACCTAAAGTAGAGGCCTCCTTGAAGCTCTTCTTAGCTTCCATAAACATTTCCCTTGCGCGTTCCATGTCAAACTCAGGTTCCTTCGTAGGAGCCTAGTGAACCCATGTATCATCCTTGGGTTGCTTTCTCTTATCTTCCCCTATGGTTGCACTGCTTCTAGGTACCATGTTTACGTTGGGGTGTCCTTCGCATGGTTCAGACCTCATCGTTTAGATATTCTGAGTTGGAGTAGGTTGTAGTACCCCTTTCTCGTGCATCTGTGCAATCAACGTCGGAAAATCTACCGCTTCATGATCAAACTAATAACAATATGGAAAACATGTTCTAGTCAGATTCATATAGTCGCACACGTAGTGCTCGAGTCCTCTGCAATTATAGCCGATTAACTATCCACGCCCTCTTCCGAGTCCCATTCCTCCTTGTCCTCGACCTTAACCTTGAAATCCACTGCACGCTATAGCTGCAGCTAGATCTTGACCTCGCACCTCAATCTGCATCCTGTAGGCAAGTGTTCGATCCACCAAGAATTCATAACCTCGATAGTTTTGATCATCGTGGCCTACTGATCTACAAAAATTACAAAATAGTTGTTGTAGAGTCTGCGTATACTTCTGCAACAGGTGAAAGTTGTCCATCGTGTGCTTTCCTCCCACCTGACAGATCGCACATCAGAGCATGGGTGCTACACTTGGCCCTACTCGAGCCTTTGGTCTCAACGGTAAAATAGTTCGCGAATACCAGGCAATGATCCTTATCGTGGTTCTAGCCTTTACATTTTATGCACCACACTTATTCGCGCGCTTTCATCCGGGCTGCCCTATCCTGCTTCAAACTCTGCATCTCCAAGCATAGGTTCTATAGCTATGTGTGGATTTTTTGGACTCCCAATCCCGGATCTTGTATTGGTGTTTCATGCAACCTCATTTCCATTTCCAATGCTTTTGCCTGGGTTGAGAGCTTCTGTGGCGACAATGTCTTCCTCAGTTGTGGTGTCAAAGACACCACAAACCACACACGGTGTTACGCATCTGTCAATATCATATTAGCCTCACAGATCGTACTTTTCAGGCTCTAATCTAGATCTTAGGGGGTTTCACCCAGAAGCATCACGATCTCCTTAAATTCAATGATCGTCTACATCTCTAATTTGGGCCGGTTAAATTCTTTGTTCAACGCAATCTCGATCTCCACTATTACGGTGTTCGGGTGATCATTTGAGTGCTTGATATACCATGTCAGCACACGCTCCTGCAACACACTTACCAATATGACCTTCTTAATCTTGTCATCCATAACCCCGTGTGCTTCCCACATTGCTCTTACTACGAACCAAAACTGATCTGGATCTTCGTTCCCTACTCCTCTGAATACCGGTAGCTTGATCGCACTTGCCATGTCAAACTATGGGTTTGGTGGAGGTGGGGTGGTTGAAGATGAAGGTGATGTAGGTGAAGTGGGGGATGGCGTACGTGGAGGTGATAACTGTCGAATGTGTTGCCTTATCAAATTGACCTCACTTCTCGGATAAGCCTAAGCACACTCTTCCTTGCTTGCTCGCGGAGGTGAAATTAAAGGACGGTTGCCTAACCCTTCGATACCTTTGCAGACCTTTCTGATCCGTGTCGTTCCACTCATTAATGTATTCGCATCACCTGTTTTTCACATAACAACATGTTAATCTAGGTATTCAAAGATTTGATGTACTTACCTCATGGTCCCTTGAGAAAACATCTTTCTACTTCATTGTAGCTTACAGTCGTGTCTATCGCAAATTCAATGATAAAACCTCCTATTATCCGATCAAGCCAATGGTCTACAACTCGCGCGATCTTATCTTTAGATGCCTCTAGCCTGCACACCAACTCTGGAGTCCACATTATTGGTTGATCAAGCTTGCATCTTCCCTGGCTATCGTCTAGCCTCACGATCCATTCATAAAGCTATGATGAGAAGGTTGCGAATATGATCTCATGGATTTCCATATATACGTAGCGATCCAGCCACCTCTTCTCGGATATCTGCGGGGTTCTATTTTATTGTATCACGAACTTGTGAAGCTTCCGATCTAACCAATCTTAAATTTCCTTCTTCACAAGGCTCTAGTGTCTTGACATCAGACATCCTTAGGCAGATCTCGGTCCTAGAAACATAGCCATTTGTTGGCTTATTGGGGCTTGACCCAGGTTCAGAAGTGTGTAGCCAACCAAATTCCAAAACTACCAGCCCTTTCGGCAATAGTCCACAGAGTGCGGACTGAGGTCTCACCCGAGGTAGTATGGGAGGGTGCTAAAACCAGGTTTCCACACCCTAGGGATGTCTTGATGAGGTCTGGAAATGTTGCAAACTGATCTTTCGCACTTATACTGCTTCGCGCAGCTATCTGAGCTTGGCGTAGCCCTAGTACTGAGCGCGGAGAGGTGCTATCTAGATCTCTTATCCACAGTATGTTTTTATTATAGATATGACTTAATTTAGTGGATTTTATTACTCATTCAATATTGGTAACTAGCGCACGCAAACATAAACCTTAAGAGATGCATAAAACCATAACAGAATAACAACAACACAGATCTACGAGCAGATGCACAATATTCCAGAAACACTTATCTTTTATTAATCTTTTGTCCCAGTACAATCCAATTCCACCCTTCGCACTTAGCTGCAGGGGTCTGCGCACATAGCTATGGATTCTACCAGGCCTCTGCGCACATAGCTGCAGAGCCTATTTTACTACTACAACTCTCCACTTGGACTTACAGACTCAGAGCGAATATCACTGTTAACAACCCATAACACTTCAGATCTGATCAAAGCTACCAAAAACTACCTTCTACACCTAGACCCTTGCTCTATTTATACATTCCCATGGTCCGCAGACCATGGGCAAGCTAACTCACTTTCTATTATCTTACATTATTTTCAGGTGGACTACCCTTTGACTTGACTCATTACAACTCATGCTCCGTGCACTTCGTGTAGCCTTTACAATACTAATACCCAAAATTGCAGGCTTTAAGCCCCAAAAATGTTACGCAGGGGATTCGCTACCCAAAAAAATCTGATATGCAACGTTTTGTCAGGTTTTTGTGTGTTTTGGTGTATTTCTATTATAAAATCAAGATACAAAGGAGATCTTGTGCTTTAAGTGTTTTGTCTTAACAAGATGTGTCCAACGCCGAAAGGAAGGTGAATGGAAAGAAGAGGAAGATAGAGAGCCCGAAGAGGGAAGGTGAACAGACATGGCCAATAGGCTTAGAAAGCCATCCCATAACAGATTAGAAACAAGTCAGAGTTTAGGGATAGAGGGGAGACAGAAAGATAGAGAAAACCCACAGCTACGAACAGTTGATCAAAGGCTCTAAGAGCGAGAGACTGTGCATTCTTTAGACTCAGGGTTTTCGAGTGAAGTCCATGTGTAATATAAGTGTTGTTGTGTTATGGCTCTGATTGAGTTGACACCTATAAACTCTGCTCTTGAAGACATAATATAGAGGTCAACACTGAAAGCTGGACCAGGAGACGTAGCCAGGGAGTCTGGTGAAATCCCTTATTATTTGTTGTGTTGATGTGTTGAATCGTTATATTTTCCAATTGTTAAATGCTTGTATTATTCACAATCTTTTTGATCCATTGCACTAAGTAATATAGTCCTTCCTACACATGAGTCTGTAATACCTTTTCTCCTTAATTTAATATCCATTTTTGGATCAATTGTGTATCGTCAGAGGAAAGAAGTTTTCCTTATTATGATGGTTTAACTGATGTTCATAAATTTATGGATTCCTTTGAAAGAGAAGTGCCAAAGAAGCATCACTTCCAAGCCTTGGACTTGGGATTGCACGCTATGCCTACAAGATAGGGGGGTATGCATAAAGAGAGTTTTGATGACTGACACGGGTAAAAGAAATTGGTGAGATTGCAGTTTAGTCACCCAAAAGTTCGATTAACAGAGAAATATGATGGGCAAAATGATCCGCACTATCATTTGGAAAAATGGACTAAGGTTTATGGAGCAGAGCCACAACCTAAGTGGGTGCATTTGTTATTTCATACTTTGGATGTAATACTAATGAATTGGTACTTGGAAATAGAGATCTGCCATGGCATTGAAGAATGGGACATTTTGCGACATGAATTTTTGATGACATTCATTTTTGAGGATGGGTTGGAATGTATTCATGAGGCATTACAGGAGGTCAAGGTAGTGATCTTCAGAATACTGCAAGATCCTTTGGATTTGATTCAACCAGATTGGACCACCCAGTTGCGCCATGTGCTAGAGTACTACAATGTGACCACTGAAGAGGAAGATGAGGATCTAAGGAATATTAATATCCTAGAAGTTGAAGGTCACCACGAAGTAGGGGGACCACAATTAGAGAATCAAGATATCACCATGCCACTAAAGACTAGACAAGTGAATATTGGCACAGATGTAGAGACAAAATTTGGGAGAATTGGGGACTATTGGGATGATGCCACCGTAGACAAGGTTATTGAGTTGCTCCACAAGTATTAGGATTTTTTCCCTACGAAGCTTTTAGATAAGGCTGTGGAGTTGCTCTGCAATTATCAGTATTTGTTCCCTATGAAGATTTCAGACTTGAAAGGAAGAATAGGGGACTTAGGTGTCATGAAATTTACGTTGAAGCCCATCGTAAAGCCAATTAAGAAATGTCCCTATCACATTAATCCAAAATATAAAGAAAAGGTTCACTTGGAGTTAAATAAAATACTTGCAGCAGGTATTATTGAACCGGTGGAGGAATCTAACTGGGTGAGCCCCATGGTGGTTCAGGAAAAGAGTAGAAGGATGAAATAATGATATTCATAGATCTCAGGAAGCTGAACGATGTTGTGTTCATGATCCTTTTCCAACTTCATTCACTGATGAAGTGTCGGATAATGTTGGTCGGCAGGAGCCCTATTCATTCACTGATGGGTTCTCTGGGTACCATCAGATCAAGATCGTGCCTATAGATAGGAGTAATATGACCTTTGTGACCGAGTGGGGGTGTTTCCATTATACTGTAATTCCTTTTGGATTTAAGAATGCACCAACAATCTTTTCATGTGTAGTCATCGTGATGATCAAGGAATTCATTCACAATTTTTTGAGCTATACTTTGATGATTGGGTGATGTTTGGACTGGTAAAGAGCCATGTGGCTAGTCTATGCTTAATTTTGGACACATGATGGAGGTATCAGATCGCGCTAAACATGAAGAAATGTTTGTTCTGCATTCCTTTCGGAATCTTGCTGGGTGATGTGGTATGCAAGCAAGGATTTATGGTGGACCTAGCTAAGATCATGGTTATAATCAATTTAGAGGTGCCAAGGAGTGTTAAACAACTACGCACAACACTGGGCCATACTGGATATTATCGGAAGTCCATCTAGAGCTATGCCCAAATTACTATGCCGATGGAAAAGTCGCCAAAGAAGGACACTACATTCTGTTGGGATGAAGAATGTTAGTGGAGCCTGGGTATATTAAAGGAAAATTGGTAACCATACCAATCCTAGTCTTCCCAGATTAGAAGAAGGAATTTTATGTGCATGTGGATGTGTCATGTATTGCGTTGGGAGCAGTGCTAACACAGGCTGGTGAAGGGGAATTGGATCACCCTATAGCATTTTCAAGCAGAAATATGTTTATATCTGAAAAGAATTATTCAATGATAGAGCATGAAGGTTTGGCTATGGTGTACGCACTCCAGAATTTTAGACACTACTTGCTAGGCATACACTTTAAGATGTATAAAGTACCTAGTCAACAAGCCTATGCTGGGGGCGGGGGCGATATGCAGGCAACTATTGTTGTTCAGGAATATGATTTCAAAGTAATGGTAAAGCTAGGACGATTGCATGTAGGACCAGATCATTTGTTGCACATTGAAACAGGGGAGGAGCCTACCAATTTCAAGGAGGGGTTACCTAACATGCATCTCTTCATGGTACACGTAGTAGACAATCACTTTGCAGATACTATACACTTCCTAACTACAGGAATGGCTTTAGAAGGATATACTAGTCAACAGAAGAAGGAATTAGTGGTGCACGTGGTAGACTTCTCTGTTACTGTAGGACACTTGTACAAAATGGGATCGGATGAAATATTGCAACGCTATGTGCCTGATTTTGAATGAAACAATGTCCTTGTTGAAGCTCATGGAGGAGTTGCAGCAGGCCATTATGCAAGAAAAGAAACAACGCAGAAGATTTTATGCACTAGGTTCTGGTGGCAAACATTGCATAAGGATTCCAAAGCATACAGTAGGGTGTGCGATGCATGTCAGAGAACTGATAGGCCATCACAGAGGGATGATCTACCTTTGAATCTGTAGATAACATTGCAACCATTCGAGAAGTGGGTCATCGATTTTGTAGGGCCAATTTAACCTTGAGGAAAGAAGACGGGTGCACGATATATCATTACCGTGACTGAGTATTTGACCAGATGGGCAGAGGCACAACTCCTGAAGGATTGCACAAGGGCAACAATAGCAAAATTCCTATTTGAATACGTGTTGACTAGGTTCAGTTGCCCAAAAATTTTGATCAGTGATCGTGGTACACATTTCCTTAATGAAACAATCAGCTTGTTGACTGAGGAATTCCAAGTTTATCATCGAAAGAGTACGCCATATCATCCTCAGGGTAATGGGATGGTTGAATCGTTTAATAAGATATTTGAGAATGCACTGACAAAGTTGTGAAATGCACAACAAAATGATAGGGGCGTGCACGTACCAACGGTGCTATGGGCTTATAGAACTACTTGTAAGAAGATGACTGGGAAGACACCTTTTAGGCTGGTCTATGGCGTAGAAGCTGTGATTCCAATAGAGTACATTGTGCCTAGTCTATGCATAGCAATGTTCATAGGAATAGTAGACTGGGGAGCCTTAGAAGAAAGGCTCGCGTAGCTAACAGAGGTCGAGGAAGATAGATTTTTGGTCGGATTCCATTGGCAAGTGCATAAGGAGCATGAAAAGGCATGGAATGATTAGCACATCAAAATACGCACCTTCAAGATAAAGGATTTAGTTTTATTATATGACAACAATTTTGATAAGTTTCTAGGAAAATTTTAGATGCATTGGATGGGGCCATATGTCATCAAAGAGACTACTGATCATGGAGCAAATCAACTTATGAAATTGAATGGAGATCCATTTCCTGGAAAGGTAAATGGAAGCTGATTGAAGCAATACACCAAGGATTTTACCAGATGACTATATGATAGTAGCAGAGTCTTAGTGCTCCAGGCAGATGGAAGGAGGTGTGAGACTATAAACTACACTGCAAGGGTGGTAGAGCTATGTGGCAGGGGGTCTATGCGAGATAGGAGTGTGTCACATCATCAACAAAAGCACGAAGGGAGATGTTCTATAGGAGGATATACCACATACCGTAGCTAGAAAGCGACCGTTATTGTCATTGTTCATGATTTGACAATGAGGAGACAGCTAGGAGGACTGGGGGGGCAGCATTTAAGGTTGAATTTAAGATTGAAATCTTGGAAAATCTATCGATAATCTAGCATTTATGGAGTAATTTTTGGGGGAACAGTCGAATTTGAATTCGAATTTGCCTATAAATTACAGATGGCCATCTAGCGAGAAACACTTTGCATTATGAGAATTTCTGTGTTGTTCTGTCTGCTATGCATTTACCGTGAATTATTTGAGGATTTTCTTGCAAGCCCCGTGTTTGATCAGTATCCCGAGTGCGACCGCAATCTTATTCACGAAATCATGTTAGGACCAAGTCTCACATAAATTATAAGAGTTGGAGGAGCTATTGCCTCTAAGTTACCTTCCCCTGATGTTGTAAGTATGGAGGTTCCAGTAGCAGTTCCTACAAAGACGAGGTCACCTAGGCTGAAGCCTACGCGAACGAGAGAGGCTCCCAAGCCTAAAAAGGATAAACAAAAGAAGCCAATGCGAGTGTGTGAGTCACCGAGGAAGCATGCAGCCACACAGGCTTAGAGGAAAGAAACGTCGAGAGCTAAGGAGAAAGGGAAAGTGGTAGACTTGGAGGCAGAGGAGGGCACATAAGACATTGACATTGAGGGGGTGTGTTATGTGGAATTTTGCATCTATGGATAAAAAAAACTTCCCTAAGTGGCTAGCTACACTTAGAACAAAAGAATTAAAGAGTTTAACCTTTTCCTATAGAAGATACATAAGACAAGGGACCTACTTGTTATCTTTCACTTCCCTTTGTCTCCTTTGAATATCTCCCATCACTCCTTCTCGAACTGAATCCACTCAATCAGTAACTACAATCATAAACAAAAGAAAAAAACCAATCAAAGCAAGAGATCTATCTACTATAAGAAAATGGAATCGAAAGCATTTACACATATAATCATCATACATAAAGACAAGAATATGGGAAAATGTGTAACCAACTTTATTAAGTATAAGGAAGAGTTACAAGCAAAGAAGTCTGATCCCATGTCACTCATACAACTTTAGCTCCATCCTTCATCACACCAAAATAACAACACTCCGACAACATAACAATACTTGCTTATGATCTCAAACCTCAAACCAACATTATCTCCTTACAATTCTTCGAAGTCTAGCCCCTGATCACTATGATGAGTGCTCAATTTATAGGGAAATGGAGGCAATTTTGTCATAAACTAGGCATTGAATGGATTTCTAATTTTGGAGTTAGTTTCCATGGAGGAAGGGATGAGAGGATATGAGGTTATTTGATTCATTACGTATCCAATTTCGAGCTCATATGAGAGGATAAGAGGTGGGAATCTTCTAGAATAGTCTAGAATGTAGGAATATTCCCAGAACCCTATGACGATTTCACTCAATCTCGCCAAGTGTAGATCAAACTGGGCCTAGGTGCTATACGGAGTAGGCTTGAATGGGCCTAACTTCTCTGTAGTGGATTTACCCCTAAGCAAGGCTGCGCTAGTCCCTCAAGGAGTCATTTTAGGATGCCTTCAGGCCATGAAAATCTCATGAATGATGGCATTCAATGTCATGACTTTTATAGGGCATGTAACAACTGAATTAGGGCTTGATGAGACCTAATAGTACTGATCTGAATGTTTGGAGTAATGTGCCCAAATAGACCTGTAACAGTTGTCCCCTAAAGCATGAAGTTGAAAATGATAATGTCAAGTGATATGCTTTACGATGTGATGGGGAGGTCCTTAAGCGGATTGTGACTTGCATGAATTACATTACATAATATCATGATATTTTGGATTTTTCATGAATCACTTAGGGAAGGCATACCCATGCTCAGCATCTAAAATTTTTCATTACATGTACATAAATAAAATAGTTGTCTACAGATATAGACCCATGATGAAATGACCATCAGTGTAAAGCCATCGTATAGATGATTTAGTACTCTCCTGAAATCGTAGCCCAAATGGATGAAACTAGATCCGGGGTCTTCTATCTCATTCAATCGTTAGCTCAAGTACGAGTCTAACCCTGTGAATATGTGATCTGAAGTCAAGCATGGGAAGACACTGTCTAATTACTAGCCAACGATGTAAGCTATTAACAGACGTGAGAGAAATCACCGATAATGATAATGATCCTCAAGGTACTGCAATACATTTTGCATGGTGTGAATGAATTTTTTGATGCTGAACACCATACAAAGTCTTTCGGTCGAAGGCCAGTGATGTCAACCTATCGTCGGAAGCTGATGTCGACAATAAGCGACTTGTCATAGGAGGGCCTTAGTGTATTGTACATCAACCACACAAAATGAGTGCAATGATTTTTGCAGACATAATGTGACTAATGACACAAGGTTCATGAATGGTAGTCATGAAAATGAAAGTTTATGAGTATTGTAAAGGATGAATTTAATTGAGTGACTTCTCTTGAACATGTCAACGACACTCAATGAATTGGCAGCATTGACCCAAAACCAAATTAATCGATGGTATGATAGACCATAGGTATGATAACCATCAAGCAGATAACCCAACCTAAGTAGTCATAGAGATGAAGTGAAAGTGTCATGTTCAAGAGCGACCTGCTACCATAAAGTAGTTTACCCCTTTTCCCATTTTCCCCAGTCATTGCTGACTAATACCTCTTTATTTTTTATCAAGCTTGAAGAGGATAACATATGCTTGTTGTATAATTCCACCCTTTGGGTGAATCCATCGCTATGTGATGTTTTAACATGTCTAGCGAAGGTGAAACATGGTCTTGTTATGATGGACAAGTTTGTCACTATTTGATGTTTTAACGAGTTTAACAACAATGATAACTCGGTCCTTTTCATGTTTAGAGAGTTTGAAAAGGCACAAAAAGAAAACTCCACAAGTTCTTTTTCACAGATTTGTCTCTCAAGTCTGAAAAAGCATAAAATAATATGAGAGAGAACCTATTGACCATGTTTGATCAACTTATTCCTTTTTCATAAGTAATCTATCTCAGTCGGGAAAAGGTTTAAACTTATATTGAGTAGATGTCATTTCCAAGCCGTTAACGAGCTGAAAAGGACAAGCGCTCGACAATATTTTCATATATCAAGAGTCTGAAAAGAGCTGAAAGAGGACTCCAAGGGGGTTCCTTTTTCGATGTTTAGCAAAGCTCGAAAAAGAGATAAAAGTATGCTCTGTGGTAAAAGATACAATTCACGATAGTTCACATCAAATTCAGTAAGTCAACTATAAACCTGATCAAAGAACCACCAAACAGATCAAGCATACCTGTTTCATTGGTAAAAATAGGTAAAGACTAAAGTTTATTCATTTAATGATCATGAAATAAAAATAAAACAAGAATTTACCATGTTATTTTCACCATTTGATATTTACCATTCAGGTTTGTCCTCTGAACCAATTTTTTACCTCGAACTTCAACAACTGAATGTGAGAGGTTCTATGGATCATTTCTTGTGCTGTCTAGACCAGGTAGAAGATCTACGCCTTCTTTTTCTGCTCATTTCATTATTTTTTAGTTTCAGACAAAATGTTTAGGTTTTTGGGGCCCCTAGGGTTAGTATATTTCACCCTGGGATCAGCACAAACTTCCACATCAAAAACTGTGCTACAGAGCACCCAAACAAAAGGGTACCTTCTCTATAGTGCACTGTCTTCTAGCTTGGGCTACACTGGGTGAGTTTCACAAATTTGATTCACTTGTTTGACCCAAAATTTCTCCAGTTTTTTGCATGAAATGGATCCTAACTAATCTTATCATTTGATTTCAGGCTTTGATTGGATCAGAATTTCTATTACTTGGTGAGAAAGAGAGTAGGAAGAACAAGACATGGTTTCCCTAGACGATCCGAGTACAATTGAGGCCCTTAGAAACTATAGGTTGCTAAAATACTTTAGCTTGTCTGGGATGAGGCAACAGTTTGAACTATTGTAGTTCTTAGTTCATGCCTGGGATCCAGTAGATCAGGATTTTCACATAGGGGACAAAGTGGTCCCTATTATGATCGACGATTTTTACTTTCTTACTAGGTTTTCGAGATGTGGTGCCCTCATTTCTCTTTCAGGATTTTCCCATGGGGGTGAATCAGTGAGGGATTACATTTGAATGTTTTGTCGGATAGGTACACAACCTAGCAAGGATGGGAAAATAAACATCAGGGATTTATGTGATTTTCCTTTGAGAACAATCCTTTTCACTATCGCAAAGTTGGTAGGCAGTGTGACACTTCATCTGGTGAATAAATCAATCATGCAGAATGTGCTTGAGTGTCTTGAGCCAACTGTATTCAACTAGTGTGAGGTCATAATTACTTCAATGAAAGAGCACCTGATAAAGGTAAAGAGTGGTAAAATGAATAATTTTATGTATGGATCGATCTTAATCACTTTTAACTTAGAGAGAATTCCATTGATGCAACCTCAACATGTAACACTGGGTGTAGCTGGTCCTAGAGATCCACGAATGCATAGGTGGGTCGAATTGATGGCTAGACATGTTGTGCAGTCATCAATCAATTTTTTTAGTGAATTCTTCAGTTGGAATGATTGACAACACATTGCCATCGAGGAGAATCCATACATAGGGATGGATTTTCATGGAGATCCAAATTTGAGTTTACTAGTGGGCGCTCAATGGGGTGCTATAGGTAAATTGTTTTTGACCAAATGTTTTTGATTTCCAAGTTTCAACATGTTTTTGTGTTTTTGGTGTTTCCAAGACCAAACAAAAATTGTTCTCATGCATACATATGTTGGTACTATTCGACCTATGAGACATCAACAGGAGGTAGGTGGACTTGTGTGGAGAAATGTCAGAAGAGCAGTTCTCCAGGATTTGGATTTCACCGAGTCACTAGAAGACTTGTAGGATCATGTAGAGGGGATAACCATCGGTACTTCGGATGTACAGACCAAGGAGTTACCTATGAGGCTGCAACACCATACTATTGGTGTTCCTAGCCATCTAATGAGCCTATTGCGCATGATAGCTCAGGCTGTGACTTGTTATCATGAGCATCACTAGGTCTACCTAGGATTAGTTTTATATGCATTTTGAGTTTTGAGGTCAGGTGACCAAACATGCCTTGGACACAAATTTTGTAAAAACTTTAAAACATCTACCTATTTTTACTTTCATAGTTTTTATATATGGTTATGTGCAATCATATTCAACTAATGATGTGAATTGAAAATTTACTTTTACATATGTCGCAAATGTCTATTTAACACATAGTTTGCTAAAGAATTAGTTAATGTGTTAAATTTTATGGAAATATGTTGATATTGAATGTACTCAAAATTTCTTTCCAAAAGATGACCTATAAGGAACAGACAAAGCATAGTTGGGTTTCAGACGATATAAAAACTTGTAAGTTGTAGTACGACAAGTTGTGAGTCTAGCCTAATGATGATTTGGTGAATGCCAAGTGAAATGGCATCAGAGAGAAGTTCGATCAATGCACTATAATCATAGATATTTTTTGTAGAACGACTGATACAAATCCCTTGAAAACTCACTAACTCACCACTTGGGGAAAAATGTTGGCATTATGACACAGATTTGGCACTATGACACAGGTGTTGTCCTTGATAGCAACTCACTCAGATGACAGATCACAATTCAAACTCTTAGAATGAAGAAAGAGAGGTATATGCAGGTTCCTCATTGACCAAGCCGTGTGTACACATGGGTTCGCAGACCAAAAGGCATGTATAGCGTACACATGCACTTTCACAGAAGGAAAGGCGCGTACATGTTGGAAAACTTAGTTTTTCTCCATGGTATTTGGTTCATGGTATTTTGATCCATGGTATTGGTCCAAGGCATCTTGTCTGAAGTGTTGACCCCAGGTATTTGGTCCAAGGTATTGATTATAAGTGGTTTTGGACCATGGTGTTGAGTAAGGCCTAAGACTATAAAAGGAGGAGAAGATCATTAGGCAAAGGTAATCATGAATTGAATATCTAATGAAGAGAAAGATCTAGAATACAGGTTATTGGGTTATGGTGCACAACTAGATCTGAATCAAGGATGAACCTGGGTTCTTAATGGAGGATACGTTCTATTGATGTGTCAAGATCTTAAGGCTTGGACAGAGGTATCGTTGTGTGGTTTTGATCTTTTATCTGAATAACTGGAGCATGTTGTAATCTATAATATGATGATTTGGGTATGACTGATGTCTGGAATTGTTGTAAAATTTAAATCATCATTTACAGATTTGTACATAGGTTCACTTTAGCAAAGGCACGTATACATACTGGTTCTACATATCAAAATAGCATATATGTAGGTTCGCCTTGAGATAATGGCGTATCTACACAAGTTAGACACATTGAAGTAGTGTATACCTAATTAAATATGTTTTATCTACTTCTGTTTGTTGTTGCAGTGCTCTGGGTTCTGGTTACTGTTACTGTATTCTGGTTACAGCATTATGAGAATTGATTGATTGATTCAGTTTTGCTTGGTGCAAAGGATATTGGTTGATGCAGATATAATTGATGATTGATTGATGTTATTGATGGATCCAGTCTGAAAATTTATGAAACATGGTCCCTCGAAGGAAAGAGAAGGTTGTAGCCTTCTGTAGGCCTGCAGCTACGTACTAGTAAACACAATAGATAATACAAGAGCTAGGGGGTTGTAGCTCCCTTCCAGGAGAAGCTAGAGAACGAGAGAAGGTTCTATCCTTCTGCAGGTAGAAGCTTGCATACTGGTATAAGTATGCACCGGTACAAAAATTGTAAAATGAAGTTTCTTATTAAAAGAAGATGTAGACTATTACAACAGGTGGTTTTCACCCACATTGGGTTTCCACCTTATATCTTGTGTTCATGTGTGTGATTGTCTATTCTATTTTACTGCACCCGATTATTGTTTATATGGTTATGATGCACAGATTAAAGATCAACATATGATGAATTAACTAAGTTATAAGTTTGAAGTGTATACACTAGCTACCTTACATACAGCTGCATATACACACAAGTTTAATTAACAGAAGTAGTGTATATAAATCTGATTATGGAAATGAAATATTATTGAGTTACTAATACTGATTCACCCCCCCTCTCAGTATTATTTCCAACAATTGGTATCAGAGCAGGTCCTTCAAAAGAAGCTTGATCTCTTGAAGGGAGATCTATCATCATGAGTAACTACGAAACAAAGGGATCCATTAGACCAGCAATCTTTGATGGGAGAAACTTCATTTATTGGAAGCTAAAAACTACAACCTATCTTCAATCTCTTGGAACATATGTCTGGGAAATCGGGAAAGAGGATATACATTTCCATCAGCAATTCCTACAGATACAGCAGGTAAAAAGCAATATGAAACCAATGCCAAGGCTGTCAATACATTATTGGGGAGTCTGTCACAATCAGAATTTGTCAAAGTTATGCAGCTCAAAACTGCCAAAGAAATATGGGACAAGATCATTCTAAGCTATGAAGGAGACAATCAAGTAAAACGTGCAAAACTGCAATCTCTCAGAATTCAATATGAAACTCTCAAAATGCACAATGATGAAAGTATAGCTAATTACTTCTTATGTATAGATGATATTTTTAATTGCATGAAGAACTTGGGTGAAGAGATAAAATAAGTTACTTTAGTTGAAAAGGTTTTAAGATCCTTGTCTACTAATTTTGAATCAAAAGCTTTTGCCATAGAAGAAAAGCAGGATCTTCAGAGTATCACTATGACACAACTGCATCGAATCTTAACTGCTTTCGAAATGAGAAAAGGAGGTCCACTAGATATGAGAGAAGCCGCATTCAAAGCTTCATGAATGTTATAGACATTTTTGTGCCCTGCAACCCCAAGCATGAAATGTCCATAAACCAAGGGCTCCTAAGTCCCTAAAAGTGTTGTTCTAACCCCTAAAGGAACAAGGTCAACAGATTACAGCTTCTCCCAGAAGTTCTCCATGAGAAACTACTCAGAATTGGTCAAAACAGGATCATTGCAGCTGCTCCACTGGCTAGGTGCGTTGCATCTCACCCAAATACACTATGAGGGTGTGTTGCATTTCAAAAGTCCCTTCTGTGGGGTGAAATGGGTGAGAAATGACAAATGTCAGTGTCATTCCGCGAGGTGGAGTGGCAATGGAAAGTTCCAAAATCTTCTCCTGTGACACTTGCCTCACTGAATTCGACCAAGGATGAGTAAGAGACCCTCAGTCTCCAAGTGGAATCAAGAACTATCAGAGAGAATACACTAATCAAATCATAAGCTGACTCATCCCCCTTACAAATATCTATATATGGATCCCTCATCCCAGAGATCCGGAGGCTGGAATTTGCATATTGTAAGGAATTTCTGTTGGTTTCTAGAGACAAACAACAGATTGTTGGGTGATCTAAGCTTTGTTTGAGGTGAAGAGGGGCTTCTTTGCTGGGAGGTTGATGCTGGGTCAGAACAACTGTTTGTAACTCCTCGTGGATCTTTTCTTGTTTTAGCAATAAAAGCTATTTGAGTTTTCCTCCATGCTTTTGTATCATTGATGCTTGTTACATTTGTATGGTCAATTTACATCTGATCCTAGATTGTTTATGATTATAGATCCATGTCTTTGTATAGTGCTATGCTTCTGTGATCTTACAGGTACTTTGCGAATATGGGCGTGCAAGGGAGCAGGTAGTTGGGGACTATCAAAGAAGAGAGGGATCGAATCGAAGTATTAGCGCAAGATAGAGGTTGGTCTTTCTATTCCTCTCTATTTATAATTCATAAAGGAAATACAAAAGTAGTTTTTCTCTATTTGTTTCTAAGGCAGCTGTCACACCTTAGTGGGATAGAGCAGTTCTATATAGACACTTTTCCCTGTAACAATGAAGGGAAGAACTCAATGAATCAGGACATATTTCAGAAGAAGAGGAAGAAGCAAACTTTGTCAAAGACCTTCAACGGGGTTCTGGAAGATTCAGAGGTAAACTACCTTTCAAATGCTTTTCTTATGGAAGATTCGGTCACTATGCTGCCAAATTTTCACATAAATATAAGCTTGATAAGGTAAGAAATCAGAAAAATGGAATAGAAAATGAAGTGTAAGTAAGAAGAGCTACTATACGCATGAAGATAGCGATGGTTTATCAAATAGTGATGAAGATAATAATGACTATAGACTTCTGATGGCGCTTGAAGATGATGATTTCTTGGATGTTTTAGATGAAGATAATCTTTATGAAGAAATCTCTAAACTCAAAATCTGATTAGAAGAAAAGAATATGATTATAGATAATCTGACATTCCAGCTGGCTAAAAGAGAAAAACACAATGAAAAACTAGAATGTTAAATTGTGGGTCTAAGAAAAGATATTGAGAAAACAAAAGCTCTCAATCTCATATTTTCTAAAGAATTAGAAACTTTAGATGAAATTCTCAAAGTGCAGCATTCTCCTCTAATAAAGACAGGTCTTGGATATACTGAAGAAGCATCTCAAGCACAGAGGCCATCAACCTCGACTAAAAGATATCTTAATGCAGAAAAGAGCAGTGAACAGTTTGATAATCATCAACAAAGGCAAAAAGCAGTTCACCAAGTAAATCGGGTTCAATATACTTCAAGGATGAACAGAAGTTACAACCAACCTCAGGTAAATCATACTCAATTTGCTTCAAGAATGAATCACCAGGTCAGTAGATTCGATAATCGCATGAACTTCTTTAATGGCCAATGTTTTTCATGTCATAAATTTGGACACAAAGCTTCTCAATGTGTTGCTTACAAGACCATCATGACTAGAGAAACACGAAATCAAAGGAATGTGACAGGGATCATGAAAAGGACCTACAATAACTTTTCACTTCTTGAAAATGAAATAGAATGCTCTATTTGTAACAACTTCGATCATGAATATTCTGAATGCAGAAGTAAATTTTGGCAAACATCTCAGAAGGAGCAAACTTCATTGAGTCCCAAAATATGGAGAAAGAAAGAACCACAAATAGAAAGATGTGGTATAGCCTTGTATGCAGAAGGACAAGAAATTCAGTGGTATATCGACAGTGGATGCTCGAAACACATGACAGGTGATAAAGAAAAACTTCAGCCATACAATGCCTTAGAAAAGGAAAAGAAGGTCTCATTTGGAAATGACATTCCTGCTATCAGAAAAAGTAAAGGTTTTTTTCTCTTAAAAGAAAAGGTTAAAGTTGGGAAGTTATGTATGTTGATGGTCTAAAGCATAACCTATTGAGTTTCAGTCAAATGTGTGATCAAGGAAATGAAGTAGTATTTCGATCAAATGGATGTGTTCATGAGCTTGATAGAGGAGAAACTGTGATAAAAGGCATAAGAACTCCAAATAATTTATACATACTCAAGGGAGAACAAAAACAATGCTATCTAAGAAAAAATGATGAACACTGGCTATGGCACAGAAGATTGGGGCATCTAAGCTTCCCTCAAATAAGGAAAGCATGCAAATTCCAGGTTGTTTGTGATCTTCCTGATATCAACATTCCAGAAAATACAATATGCAAATCATGTCAATTTGGTAAGCAAACCAGAGCATGTTTCCCTGAGAAGGAAGGATCAGCTAGTAAGCCTCTTGAACTTGTTCATACTGATTTATGTGGTCCATCAAGGAAAAAGTCACCTCATGGAGAAGAATACTTTATATTGTTCATTGACAATTCTTCCAGAATGTGTTGGATAGGACATCTAAAGCATAAAGATGAAGCATTTGAAAAGTTCAAAGCCTTCAAAGCTTTGGTTGAAAATGAATCAAATTGCAAAATCAAATGCCTCAATTTTGATCAAGGAGGGGAATTTACCTCAGATGAATTCTTCAACTTTTGTGAAGAACATGGAATAAAAAGAGAATTCTCCACTGCATGGACTTGTCAGCAAAATAGAGTGGTAGAAAGGATGAAAAGAACTATACAACAAATGGCTCATGCCATGCTAGATGAGTCTAGAACTCCTGCAACCTTCTAGGATGAAGCTGCATTTGTTGTCATCACTATCCTCAACAAAGCAAACGTTTGGGTAAACAGCACTCAAACTCCACATGAACTTTGTTATGGTAAGAATCCTATTGTAAAATACTTCAAAGTTTTTGGAAGCAAATGTTACATCAAAAGGACTCATGAAAAGCTTGGCAAGTTTGAAACTAGAGCAAATGAAGGCATTCTCCTTGGTTATTCTTCCTGAAGTAAAGGATATAAGTGTTATAATAAAATAATTGGGAAAATTATTGAAAGTATTGATGTTGTGGTTGATGAAGTAGGAAAAAATGCAAAGCTGGTAAAAACCGAAGATTGTGAAGAAGATGAGGATTATCCTTCCACATCAAATAAGAATAATTGCGAAGAAGAAGAAACCAATGAAGCACCATAAGAATAAATAAAGGCAGAAGAAAAGACTCCATGAAGGTATGTTCAGAAAAATCATCCAGAGACTCAAATTTTGGGACAGAAAGAGGCAGGTGTGTAGACAAGAAGAACTATTAGAGAAGCTTCAATCTTTCTAGCATTTCTTTCATCCATCGAACCTCAAAATGTAAATGAAGAATGCAAAGATGAATGTTGGGTCAAGGCCATGAATGAAGAACTTGAGAAAATTGAAAAGAATAATACTTGGGAATTAGTTCCTAGACCTCATGATAAGAATATCATAGGAACCAAATGGATATTTAAAAACAAGCTGAATGAAAATGGTGAAGTTATCAAGAACAAGGGCAGACTTGTTTGTAAACGATATGCTCAACAAGAAGGTATAGATTTTGAAGAAACTTTTGCACCTATTGCTAGACCTAAATCCATAAGAATGTTCCTTGCTCTTTCTAGATTTCAGAAATTCAAAGTATACCAAATGGATGCAAAATTTGCCTTTCTTAATGGAGACCTATAAGAAGAAGTATATATTGAGAAACCAGATAGATTCATCCTTCGAAATGACCCAAACTTGTATGCCGACTTAGAAAGGCTCTCTATGGTCTAAAACAAGCTCCAAGGGCCTCGTATTACCATCTTGACAAATACCTCCATCAACAAGGTTTTTCAAAAGGATCAGTTGATAGCAATCTATATACAAAGATTGATAATGATAAATTGCTAATACTTGTTGTGTATGTTGATGATATCATTTTTGGTAGCAATGAAGAAGCCATGAGTCAAAAATTTGGTTTGGTAATGCAACAAGAATTTGAAATGTCCATGCTTGGTGAGCTCACATATTTTCTTGGTCTACAAGTTCAACAAAATAAAGATGGTATTCTTCTGTCGCAAACCAAATATCTCAAGTAGATCTTAAAAAAGTACGACATGGAAGATTCTAAACCAGTATCTACCCCTATGGTAACAGGATGTAGTCTCAGCTCAAATGATGAATCAGTAGCAGTACATCAACCAACCTACAGATCCATGATTGGCAATCTGCTTTATCTAATAGGTAACCGACCAGACATCATGCATGCAGTGGGAATAGTTAGAAGATTTCAAGCCAATCCAAACGAATCACACCTCCAAGCAGTCAAAAGGATTTTCAAATATATTCAAGGAACATAGAATTTTGGTTTATGGTATCCTAGAGATACAGATCTTACACTTCATGCATATAAATATGCAGATTGGGCAAGAAGCATTGATGACAGAAAAAGCACTAGTGGTGGTGCATTCTATATGGGTTCCAGATTAGTGTCTTGGTTCAGAAAGAAACAAAGTTCAGTTGCATTATCTACAGCTGAAGCAGAATATGTGGCTGCTGCATCTTGATGCACACAACTCCTTTGGTTGATGCAAACATTGCAAGACATTCAGATCACATGTACTCCACCCATCTCCATTCTATGTGATATTACAAGTGCAATCAGTATTTCAAAGAATCCAGTCATGCATTCCAAGACCAAGCACATATCCATCAAATATCATTTTCTACGTGAACAAGTGCTTGAAGAAAAGGTCAAATTGGAGTATGTTCCCTCCAAAGAACAAGTTGCTGATATATTCATTGAACCACTACCTAGAGAGACATTTTAATATCTCAAACAGAAGCTGGGAGTAGTTGATGCATCATCTTGCTATTGAAACTTATCTGTTTCAGAGAAAAGTGGTTATACATGAGTTTCATCAAGTGTATCCGTGTACATATGCTGGTTTTTGTAGATACAGTCACATATATGTTGGTTTGAAGAAAAATAGTAGGCCAAACTCAGGATGAAAGAAGTCTGATATGGGTCTGACAGTGATCATCTGGTATAGGTTCAGGGGGAGCATATACTTTAATAACGCATTGTTGGAATTATCTTAGAATATCTTCGTACAAATTCATAGTTGTTTTTATTCAAGTGGAATAGGTTCAGGGGGAGATCATGGTTGCTGGTTTGGAAGGTGATTAACAGATGCTGCTGATGATAGTTGCTGATAACTATCATGGTTTTGTTTCAGATATTTGGTCTCTATGTCATGTATATCTTTTAATGACAAGGTCATGAAATGACTGATTTTTTTTCCCACTTGGTTGGGAGATGGATGTATGTATGAGTCTTTGGTGATAGGAAGGTCATTTATGATGTATGTATAGAGTCATGTTCTTATTTTAGAACATCTTTTTGCAGACCTTGCTTACATTCAGCGAGAGCATGGACTCGAGCATGGAACTCAATCAGGACACTTCAACATATCATAGAATTCAGCATGTACTCAGGGGGAGCATAACCCGTTTCCCTTGATGACAAAGGGGGAAAGTGACTTGGGGTTGCCATCAAGTCCAAAGGAGGAGATTGTTGGCTTTATGACACAAATTTGGCACTATGACACAGGTGTTGTCCTTGATGGAAACTCAATCAGATGACAGATCACAGTTCAGACTCTCAGAATGAAGAAAGAGAGGTATACACAGGTTCCTCATTGACCAAGCCATGTGTACACGTGAGTTCACAGACCAAAAGGCGTGTATAGCATACAAACGCACTTTCACAGAAGCAAAGGTGCATACATGTTGGAAAACATAGTTTTTTCATTGGTATTTGGTCCTTGGTATTGGTCCAAGGTATCTTGTCCAAAGTGTTTACCCAAGGTATTTGGTCCAAGGTATTGATTCTAAGTCATTTTGGACCATGGTATTGAGTAAGGCCTAAGACTACAAAAGGAGGAGCAGATAATTAGACAAAGGTACTCATGAATTGAATATCTAATGAAGAGCAAGATCTAGAATACAGGTTATTGGGTTATGGTGCACAGTTGGATTTGAGTCAAGGATGAACCTGAGCACTTGATGAAGGATATGTTCTATTGATGGGTCAAGATCTTAAGGCTTGAAGAGAAGTATCATTGTGTGGTTTTGATCTTTTATCTAAATAACTGGCACATGTTGTAATCTGTAAATATGATGATCTAGGTATAACTGATGTCTGGAATTGTTGTAAAATTTGAATCATCATTTATAGATCTATAGGCAGGTTCACTTTATCAAAGGCGCATATAAACACTGGTTCTGCATATCAAAACAGCGTATATGCAGGTTCGCCTTGAGATAACGGCGTATCTACCAAGGTTCGACACATTGAAGTAGTGTATACCTAATTAAACATGCTTTAGCTACTTCTGCTTGTTATTTCAGTGTTCTGCGTTGTGGCTTGGGTTTTGGTTACTGTTACTGTATTTTGGTTACAACATTACGAGAAGTGATTGATTGATTCAGTTTTGGTTGGTGCAAAGGAGATTGGTTGATGTAGATATAATTGATGGTTGATTGATGTTATTGATGGATCCAATCTGAAAATTTATGAAATGTGGTCCCTCGAAGAAAAGAGAAGGTTGTAGCCTTCTACAGGTAGAAGCCTGCCTACTAGTATAAGTCTTCACCAGTACAAAAATTGTAAAAAGAAGTTTCTTATTAAAAGAAGATAGAGACGATTGCAACAGGTGTTTTTCACCCACAATGGGTTTCCACCTTATATCTTGTGTTCATGTGTGTGATTTTCTGTTCTATTTTACTACACCTAGTTACTGTTTATATGGTTCTGATGCATAGATTAATGATCAACATATGACGAATTAACTAAGTTATAAATTTGAAGAGTATACGCTAGTTTCCTTACATAAAACTGCGTAAAAACACAAGTTTAATTAACAGAAGTAGTGTAAATATGATTATGGAAATGAAATATTATTGACTTGCTAATATTGATTCAATCCCCCCGTCTCAGTATTATTTCCAACACAAAAATGGCCCATGTTGCAGAAGATATGTTTTGCGTACTATGATTAGCACAATCAGCGTAACGAACAAATGGTTCCAAAGGTTCTAACATCTACAACAAATTCAAAGAAAATTACTAACCACATAAAATCTCTAAGAGACACACTGACACACACACATGCAATTAAAGCATATATACATTGATTTTACTACACCGAATTAAGCATAGTAACATTTGAGATACAACCTGTTTTAGGGCTGCGACAATGGAATTCAATCATAATCCACCAACTCATAGGCACCTTTTGCCAGAACACACTTGACAATGTAAGGTCCCATCCATAGTGGTTCAAATATTCATGCTCCTAGTTTATTAACTTCCTGATCATAAAGCAAGACTAGGTCTCCTTCTGAGAAAAAGCGAGGCTTGACATTTTAGTCGTATTGCGCCTTGATTCATTTCTTATGTTCTTCATTAGCCGATGCAGCTTCACGATAGGTTTCATCCAGATGGATGAGTTTTAAGAAACTCACTTCTTCATCAGAAGTGTCGGCCAATAGGTCAATTGTGAGTTTAAGAGAGGAAATTCGACATTGTATCGACAAGCTTGCCTCTAGACCATACACCAATTGAAAGGGTGTGAATCCAGATGCATTCCTTATCGAGGTTTGGTATGCCTACAAAGCAGAGTACAGGATTAAGTGCCAATTTCATTTATGAACCCCTATAATTCTTTGAAGCATTTTCTTAAGGACTTTGTTGATGGCCTCAACTTGTTCATTAGCTTGTGGATAATAAGGAGTAGAACTATCATGTGAAAGTCCTAACTTGGTAGTTAACTCAGTCATCATGTGATTATGAAAATGCGACCCATGATCTATAACTATAGCCTGTGGTACACCAAACTAGGAAACCACATGGTTGAAAAAGAAAAATGCAGTCGTCTCGCCACTGTTCTTTAATGTGGGCATCGCCTCAGCTCATTTTGTGAAATAGTCAACGACCACTATAATGTACCCATGCCCCCTGGACGAGTGAGGGTTAAATGTCATGAAGTCAATGCCCCATTTGGCAAATGTTCTAACAACAATGACAAGATGCAACGGTTCAAGTGGTAATCTAGCTTTATGGTCATAGATCTGGCATGCATGACTGCTTCTGATAGCAGTAATGCAATCTTTGAATATGGTAGGCTATAAGTAACTCGCATGGAGAATCCTCTGTGAAATAGCATAACCAGATAAGTTTCCACCACAAGCAACTGAATGGAAATCATTCAAAACTTTGTCAGCTTCCTCATGTGTGAGGCACCTCTGTAAAATATTATCGATACCACAACGGTAAAGAGTGTCGCTAATGATCAGATAATCTTTGGCTTGGTATCGGATACATCGTTGTTGTGAGTGAGAGGTATTGGGCCAAAAAGTTTGGGTCTGGAGATAAATCAATATATCTCCATGCCATGAGTCAGATGACAAAATGAGGAACATAGAATCATCCATAATTGATGGTTCTGATGTTGAACCAATGGCATTTGAGGGAAGGTGGCAAAGAAGCTCAAGGAAAACTAAAGATTTCTTTGACTTGGATTTGATGAATTCCAAATGAAATTCCTACAAAATGATGATCCATTTTGATTATTTTCCCCCCAACAATTGACATGACAAAATATAAGTCATAGGGTTGCAATCCGAAATGACAGTGGTCTTTCGGAGAAGGATATAGTGGCGAAATCTCTATACAACTTGAACAATAGCCAAAGCTAGCTTTTTGATGTAAGAGTACTTATCTTCCGTATCATTGAGGTTGCAACTCAAATAATATATCAGATGTTCAATCCCATCTTCTTCATGGAATAAAACCATCACAATGGTTGTATCTGCAGTAGAGAGATACAAGAGGTAGTCGTTTTGATAATTCGAGGAATACATTAATGACGCTCTAATCAAGGTATATTTAAGAGCATCAGAGGAAGCTTACACAACCTAAACCCAATGAAAGGGTATCCCCTTTTTCAAAAGACGATAAATCCTTTAGCCATTTTAGCATAATTTGGAATGAACCTCCTCAGAAAGTTAGCCTTCCCTTGGAGTCTCTATAACTGTAGTAGATTGGAAGGTGGAGGCAAGTCAAGAATTGCTTGAACCTTAAGAGGGTCGAGTCAAATTCCTTCCTTAGACACTATGAAACCAAGCAAATGACGAGAACCAACACAAAACACACATTTGTGTGGATTGAGTCATATTTTGTAGTGTCGGCACCATAAAAATATAGCTCTCAAATGCTGCGGGTGATCAGTCCCCTTTCATGAATGAGTAGGTAAATCATCAAGGTATGGTTGAAAAATGTGTTTGATGTCATGGAAGGAATAGTTCATTTCCCTATGAAAAGTGGCCCTTACATTCTTAAAACCTAAAGGGAGTTTCCTGTAAGAAAATTTGCCCCATGGACAAACAAAAGTAGTTTTAGATTAGTCCTCTGGGTGGATATTGATCTAATTATAGCCGGAAAAGCCATTCATAAATGAAAATATTTCACATCTGACACATTCACCAATTATCTGGTCAATAAAGGGAGTGGGATAATTGTCTTTTGGACAAGCCTGATTAACATCCATATAATCGAAACACACTCGTATTGTTCCTTATTACTTCATGATAGGAACAATATTAGAAACCCAATCAGTGAGAAGAACATGGTATATGAAACTAGCATGCAAAACTTTTTCAACTTCTTCCTTAATGGCAATTACCTTCTTTGGATGAACATGACGAAGGCGTTGTCATATTGGTTTGACATCGGGATACATTTTAATTTCATGTTCAACTATACTAGAGTCAATACTTGGCATCTCCTCATATGACCATGCAAATATATCTCAGAATTCAAGAAAGAGAGCACTATAAATATCAAGTTCTGATGGAGAACAATATTTTCCAACATGAATATTTTCTACAACTCTAGGTTAGGTCAAAATATTGATAGAATTAGTTTCTTCTATATTTAACAATTTCACTCGGAATCTATTGTATCTATAAAAATAGAATTCAAAAGAAAATAAACAACTAAACGGTGATTAAGTTCATTTGAAAAATATTCTATGTGATCTGGAAGATGGGAACAATGATGATAATATTCCCATGGTTCTTCTTCTGTTATCATTGATTGGATGATTCCTTCATCATTAGAAAATATATCTGAAAAAGGATCAGAAGATGTACGATATTCTAATGAATGATCTACTGATACAATTAGCGAAGATGGATTTGGGTTCGCCATGCAATCCAAAAAGATTGATTTCTATGTGGCATGAAAGTCCTTACTTGATGGTGGTGGAGGAAAAGTATAAGCTGGTCTTGGTGCATTTGGGATCTTGTCATAGAGTGTACCAGACTATGTATAAATCAAGTCCAAATATTGGGCACGAGCAATTCCTTGCTCTCCAATAACTGCTCCACCTTTCGCCACATCCTTGGTGATAAATGGAAACAAGGATTTTATAAACCACTCAGCGAAAATTGGATTAGGAACAAAAGTCTTGACCATTCGATGATGATGATACCACTCATGAATATGATCAGATATGTGAGTAGCAGTGGTCTATTTAAAGTTGGTCAATGGTTCAGTTCTAGTTTCATATCTGATAGGTAACTGGAAGTGGGTTAAAAATGTAGTGGCCAAAGATGTAAAGTTGTCAAAAGAAGCTCATGGTAACTCAATGTACCACTTCGCAGCTAGACCAGTAAGCATTGATGGAAAAGACAAAGTCTAATTGAATCATCATTTAGGGAGTTTGATGAACACCATAAATGAAAAGTCATAACATGATTGGACGAGTCTTCTCTAGGGCTTCCATTGAACTTTGGAATGTCAGAAGGTAATTTATGTGGAATCACCAACCACCAAGGTGCATAAAGAATTGGATCATTGGTGAGTTGGTTTAAATCCAGTAATTCAAGTGTTGCAACAAAAGGCAACTGTAGATTTAAGTCAGGTTGAGTGTAGCTAGGGTAATATGAAATTTCCTGAGAAATAGGCCTTTGAATACCATCATAAGTAATGTGTTGCTAGTAACCTTGATAGGGGCAAGTTTGTTGAGAAAATCTGGTATAAGATGGTTGTTGGGCACCAGGATACATTTTTTGTTGTCCAAACCTAGCATAAGCTTGTTGACCAGGACCTAGGTAAGCTTGTTGTTGACCAAACCCAGCATAGGCTTGTTGACCAAGTCTAGGATGAGGTTGGTACTGCTGGAATTGTTGTTGTTGATATTGGGGCTGCCAAGGTTGTTGGAGCAACTGTTGTTGATACAATGGTTGTTGATATAACTATTGTTGCCCACCAATGTAAGTTTGACTAGGTTGTGAATAAACTAGACCAGTATAAGCCTGAGTCATTCCAGTTAAAGGTACACTAACCTGAGGTTGTTGGATTCCAGACACAAATGGTTGTTGTAAAATAGCCTGAGAAGCCTGAGCCTACAGACCTGAAACTTGAGGGTAAGAGGTTGAAGGACTAGCTTGCAAAGGTTGAGATTCAACTAACTGAGCTTGTGACTATGGTAAAGTTATAACAACAGGTGTAGTAGGTACAGATGAAACAGGTTGCATTGGTTGTGATGGATACACAAGCCTTGGTTGAACTGGCATTGTTGGCTGCCATTGACAGACAGTCATTCCAGGCTGACCTAAATTCGACGGGATACTTCCATATGATGGTCCCCCAGTAAATGGAGGATAAGCAGATTGGGCATATTGCTCTCCATATGGAGGCAATCCAGTGTAAAGTGGATACATTGGACGATAACCAGATTGTCCAATTTGGTATTGATGTAATGGATCAAATTGTTCAGTACCCGTAAGTGAAGAACCAGGTAAAATTCTAGTAGAAGACATGGGTGAATACCATGGACTAGAAGCAACACTTGAGTGAGTTCCAGATAATGATTGGTAACCTGGTGGGATGGATGGAACACCATACATATGTGACTCAGGAGTTGTAGTAAACATTGAAGAAGTAGCAATAGTAGATTCTGCCGCAGTTGCATCAGATGATACAGTCTGGGATGTTCTTGGTTCAACCATAGTTAAAAGGACCCAATAAATGTCCTAAAGAATCAAAAGGTGTTTGAAAAGAAGTAGGATCAAAAGAATCAGTAAAATGTGGAGTATAAGGATAAAGATAAAGCCCAGTTCCAAAATGAAATGGAGTCCTAGGTGTAGTGTCTTCTTCAAACTCCTCCTCAATAGCAATTCAACTAGGTGGAATGATTTCACCATCAAGTCTATAATAGATTTCTGGTGTTTGACTCTGTGATAAAGGGGAAGTTTCAGCAATTACTGATGGCTAAGGATTAACTAGTCGATTGTCTTCTAGTATGGTAACAACTTCTGATTGTTCAACTTTGAAATCCAAGTGTTCCGGTAAAAGAAAAACAGGTTCAGGGAGACTTTCTTGAACAACTTTTGGTTCAGAAGTAACTTTTGGTTGAACTGTGATAGGTTCTAGATTAACTTCCGGTTGAACATATTCAGGTTCAAAAGTAGTTTCTTGTTGAACAACTTCAGGTTGAGGGTCAAGTTGTTGTTGGACAACTTCAGTTACCATTTCACTAGTTTCACTTTTAGTGTCCTCAGGTAATTGTAAAAGTTCCACTTCAGTGGCAAATAAACTAGTAACAGTTGGAGTAACTGGGGTTGCAGTACGTACCGGTATAGGTGACTCTGGTAAATCAGATGAAGAACCAGAAGTTTGTGATGTACTGGACTTAGTTAAACAAGACCGCTTTGACCGACTAGGTGTAGCTTCAGGTGGTAAAGGCAGTTTACTCATTGTCCTCCACGAACGACGGGGTAAGGGTTGATGTTCCTCCATGATTTCTGATTGATTTTATTACAAAAAAGAAATAAACAAAAAGGGGTAAGCTAGGCAAAAGGATTACCAAGAAATTATGAACTGCAAAATACCTCCCGGCAAACTAAGAAGTACGGGCAGACAATCTCCCTGAATGTTGTGTTCGGTGTATCACAGTGTACAAGGTGGAAAAATCAGTTACCTAAGGATGGATATCAACCTAATGTAGTCCTCCCATATATACCCGAAAGTACGTGGAGGCCCAATCCATTTTAGCGATGTCTAATGAGAAACTGCACAGTGAGAGCATTCCTTTACACTTTACGTACTGTAACACCACCCTATATACCTGAAGGTACGTGGATGAGCTACGATATACTCACTTACATGGAATGGGGTATCACACTTGGAATGTATCACAGAAAAGTTAGTGAAAATTGCTATGTTTTACGATGCCAGAACACGTATCTAGCCTAGAACCTATAAATGTTTTGTGTTAGGTGACAATGCTCCATTAGGTTAATTGAGATTAATTTTAAGTTGATCTTGCTTAAGAATTTGCCTTTCAAGTTCACCACATGATGTTTTCTGTAATTACTAGAATGCAACAAATATGATAAGCATTCTTTTCATTCAATTTTAATAGTGAAAACCTTATCTAAAATGGATAGAGCAATCCGTCTCTTTTCATCAAAGAGCATAGAGCACATCTAATGCAATTTCCCTAAACTATTCCTACAAGCACACACAAACTTTTTAATGCACGATGCATGTTTTTCTTTTCAATTCCCTTAATGTTTAGATGAACAAAAGGAAACTAAATGCACAAATCAATCAATACTTTTCTTCAAGAAACGAAGACTTTACGACAGTTTCTTTTGCAAAGAAATGAAGACTTTATGACACTTCCTTTTCAGAAAAGACTAATCGATATAAACTAACTTTGACAATGAATTGATAATGATAAAGAAATCACTTAAGAAACACTAAACAATCAAGGCCAAAGTAGGGCTAGGAAAGGAAACAAAAATTGATTTCAGAGACACAATAATCATTGATCTTTCAGCAAGCAAAAATAGAAGGAAATTTGGAAAAAACAAACCAAAGGTAGGATTTTTTACCTAAGGAGGATCAGCGCAACCCTGAATGGGAGACAATGCGCTTCAGAGCATTGTCATCAAGCCAAGGGTGCTCTGCAGTGCACTGTGTCCAGACCAAGCCTACGCCGATGCCAGAGAGGCCATTCAAGGGACATTCAAGCACAATTTTTTACCAAAAAACACTTCAAAAAGGATGAAATAAGATCAATGGAGGCAAGTAAAGTCTACTAGGGTGTACTAGGATGAAGATAAACTACCTAGAATGATGATCATTCCCCAGTATGGTCGCCAATTTGTTATGTGGAATTTTTCATCTACGGATAAACACAACTTCCCTAAGTGGGTAGCTACACTTAGAACAACAGAATTAAAGAGTTTAACCTTTTCCTATAGAAGATAAATAAGACAAGGGACCTACTTGTTATCTTTCGCTTCCCTTTGTCTCATTTGAATAGCTCCCTTCGCTCCTTCTTGAACTGAATTTGCTCGATCAGTACCTACCATCATAAACAGAGGACAAAAACCGATCAAACCAAGAGATATATCTACTATAAGTAAATGGAATTGAAAACATTTACAAATATAATCATCATACATAAAGACAAGAATATGGGAAAATGTGTCAACAAATTTTCTAAGTAGAAGGAAGAGTTACAACCAAGGAACTCTACTCGCATGCCACTCATCCAGCTTGAGTTCCATCCTTCGTCACACCAAAAGTACAACACTCTGGAAGCATAAAAATACTTTCTTATGATATCAACCCTCAAGCCAATAGTATCTCCTTACAATTCTGCAAAGTCCAGCCAGTGATCACTATGATGAGTGCTCAATTTATAGGGAAATGGAGGTGGTTTTGTCATAAATTGAGCATTAAATGGCTTTCCAATTTGGGAGTTAGTTTCCATGGAGGAAGGGATAAGAGGATAGGAGGTTATTCGATTCATTCACTATCCAATTTCAAGCTCATAGGAGAGGATAAGAGGTGGTAATATTCTAGAATGGTCTAGAATGTAGGAATATTCCCAAAACCCTATGAATATTTTGCTCAATCTCACCCATCGCAGGTCAAAGTGGGCCTAGGTGCTCTACAAAGTAGGATTGAATGGGCCTAAGTGCTCTGAAGCACATTTACCCTTGACCAAGGTTGCGTTGGTCCCTCAAGGAGTCATTTCAGGATGCCTTTAGGCCAGGAAACTCTCACGAATGATGGCATTCAATGTGATGACTTTTCTACGACATGTAGCAACTGAATTAGGGTTAGATGAGCCCAAATAGTACTAATATGAATGTTGGAAGAGATGTGCCCAAATAGACCAATAATAGGGTGGAACCTTTTTCTAAGATACTAGAGTAGATCTCTCCGTGCCAAGAAAAATTGAAGGTCCCAAAGGATCAAGGCAAGGGATAGTATCTCCTTAAAACACCCTTGCTACCAGAAAATATCACCTTTGAAGGTCCATGCTTGATGCGGATCCCACAACTAAAGCTTGAATATTGGGATTTGCTGGACATCGAGCGGTTCCCCACCTGGCTACCGATACCTTCATGAAGTGAGTTTTCTATAAGGAATCTAGTGTCACTGCACTGGAGCCGGTGGAATGGATTTGCATGGTAAAAAAGGTAGGGTTGTTGAACCTGCTATGGGTGCCTCATTACCACAATGCCCAAATAAATTCCATTGTCATTAAATAGTTGTTGTGCCTAATACACGACGGGTAGCTATGGCTAAATGAACCGATCCTTATAACGGACATGTTGATCCATCAAATCACGCTACTCCCTCATTCAGGAACGAATCTGGCCAAGGAATTTGGCAAAAATATGGGTGAGTGTGACCTCGTCGAGAAGATGGAGAACAAGTTCAAACTTGTCAAGAAGTCACATGGGTATTCCATTCCTAATATTACTAACCTTGCGATGAAGGTTTCCACTAAAATTTTGGTGGGAAAAGTCATGAGAAAGTGTCGTGTGGATGAGGTGTCAGCACCGGTGGTTTCATTAGCAGTTGAGCGTGTGGAGGGTGTATAGTTAAACTAGGCATGCTATCTGTGCAGTGAGTTCCTCACAAACTGCAGAGAGGCATAAGACCATAGTAAGACCTTCCATTACTCATGGATATAACTATAAATTGTGTTGGTCACATGGGAGTTGCCGGAGGATAGCTAATTTGTTATGAAACCAGCTCAAGAAAAGATAGAAAAGATAGATCAATGCCTTAGAATTCAGCCTCTTCGAGGGGGAAACCTCCTTTACATTACATAAATGAACAATTCTTTGATGATTCAAATGAAAAAACCTCCTTTCTATATAGAGGAGTCTGAGGAGTCACAATATAACCCAGCCAACCTAACAATAATAATATAAAGCCACAAAAACAAAAATAGAGGGATTCTATGGGGCACAATAATAACGATATGGGGATAATAGGGGCACAACAATATTAATAAGGGATGCAACTACAATAGTAATGGGGTAATCACTAGTATTATAGGGACCCAACATGCCCCTCTCCTTCAAAAAAGTGTTGTCCTCAATGCTTGAGTAGTTGTGGATGCTTCTGTATAAAATTCTCATCCTCCCATGTGGAATATTTAGCGGATAAGTTCTTCCACTTGATAAGATAATCCGAAATTGATTGATTTCATAGCTGTCGAGTTCTTGTTTCTGTGACTGCTTCCGGTTCCAATATAAATTTTTCCTTCCTCATCAAGTTCTGCCAATATTGTTTGAACTAGGAGCTTGTCGCCTATAACCTTCTTTAAACATGAAACATGGAAAACTAGGTGCAATCGAGAAGCTGCAGGAAGCTCCAATGTGTATGCCATAGTACCAATCTTTTGGAACACCTTGTACAGACCATAATACTTTGGTGATAATTTATTATCCTTCTTAGCTTGCTTGAGGGACATTTTCTTATATGGTTGTAGCCATAGGAATACCCAATCACCTACATCAAAACTTCTTTCGCTGCGATGTTGATCTACCTATTGTTTCATTCTATTTTGTGCCAACATGAGGTTATCCTTTAAGAGTTGGAGGACTTGTTGTTGATGTTAGATGTGATGTTCCACTGCTTGAACATTAGAATTTTCTCTTTAAATATGATGTGATGGATGGTGGTTGATATCCATAAAGTTCCATAAATGGGGTCATTTTTGTTGTTGTATGTAAGGAAGTGTTATACCACCATTCAGCCAAAGGCAACCATTTGACCCATTGTGTCTATTTATCAGATACAAAGCAATGAAGATATCCTTCCAAACATTTGTTTACTATCTCAATTTGCCCATCAGATTGAGGATGATAAGATGAGCTATGAGCTAACTGTGTACCAAGACAAGAAAATAATTCTGTCCAAAAATTTCCAGTGAAAATTGGATCTCTGTCATTTACAATAATCTTTGGGTTTCCATGTAGCTTTTGAATTGTTTCCATAAATGCAGTAGAAACTGTACTGGATTTAAATGGATGTGATAATGAACAAAAGTGTGCATACTTGGTATGTCTGTCAACTACCACCATGATGAAACTCTTTCCCTCAGACTTGGGTAAACCTGTGATAAAATCAATTGAAACCTCCTCCTAACGTTGGCTTGGAATGGATAAAGGTTGTAATAGACGTGGTGTCTTAATTGTTTCAACTTTATTTTGTTGGCAAACCAAACATTCCGCCACAAATTTTTGAATATCCGATTTAAGGCCATCCCAAAAAAAATCCTTCTTAATCCCGTGGCAAATTTTTAAAAATCCTGAGTGCCCTCCTAAGGGAGAAGTGTGCAATTCCATAAGAATATTTTGATTTAGTTGGGAATTCTTACAGAGGTATAAGCGATCTTTGTACCATAAAGAATAATTTTCCCAGCTAAATGTATCAGAAGTACGGGAATCTTGTTGTAAATTTCGAATAAGTGCCCACACTTCTTCGTCATTCTTCCATTCCTCCCTTGCTTCATTTATACAATCTGGTTGGATAATAGAAATGGCACACAACAGTGCTTCCACATCCTCATCCTTTCTTGAGAGTGCATCTGCCACCACATTTTGCTTCCCTTTTTTGTAGATGATTTCAAAATCATAACCCAACATCTTTGTGACCCACTTTTGTTGCTCTTCAGAGGATAATCCTTGTTCTAAGAAGTATTTAAGGCTATCATGATCTATTTTTACCTTGAAGTGTCTTCCCATTAGGTAGGGTCACCATTTCTTAAGTGCATGGAGTATTGCCAACATTTCCTTCTCATAAATAGCTTTGTGTAAAAACTTTCCCTTGATTGGACGACTTTCAAAAGAAATGGATCTTTCATATTGCATTAAAACAACACCAATTCCATTTCCTAAAGCATCACATTCCACGCTAAAGGTTTTTGTGAAGTCTGGTGTAGCTAAGACCAGTGCTTGGCACATTGCCTCTTTAAGATGTTCGAAGGTCTTTGTTGCTTCTGGAGTCCATGAAAATGCATCTTTCTTCAATAATGTTGTTAGAGGTGCTACTATTCTCCCATAATTCTTAACAAACTTGCGATAATACCCTGTCAACCAGAGAAATCCTCGCAAATGCTTTATGGATGTGAGGATTTTCCATTCCTTAATGGCTTTAATTTTTCTAGGGTCTACCTTAACTCCTTCACGAGATACAATATGACCCAAATATTCCACCTCTTGTACTCCAAAGAAACATTTGGATCTTTTTGCATATAATTGTTTCTCCTCCAATAGTTGTAGCACCCTGTCAACATGTTCAACATGATCCTTCCAAGACTTGCTGTAGATTAGCATATCATCAAAAAATACTAACACAAATTTTCTAAGGAATGGTTTGAAAATGGAATTCATCAAACCTTGAAATGTTGAAGGTGCATTGGTAAGGCCAAAAGGCATGACGAAAAATTCATAATGACCCTCATGAGTTATAAATGTTGTTTTCGGAATGTCTTCAATCTTCATTCTGATTTTATGATATCCTGAACGAAGATCCAACTTGGTGAAGTAAATTGATCCATGCAATTCATCCAGTAATTCATCAATGACGGGAATGGGAAACTTATCTTTAATAGTGAGCTTGTTGAGCTCCCTATAATCCAGACACATGCGCCATGATCCATCCTTCTTGTGCACTAATACTATTGGAGTAGAGAAAGAACTTTGACTCGATTGAATTATACCAGTCTCTAGCATTTCTGCAACCATACGTTCAATTTCACTCTTTTGCGCATAGGGATATCTATACGGCCTGATGTTTGGAGGAACACTTCGTGGAATCAAATGAATAGCATGATCATGATCACGAATAGGTGGGAGACCTTTGGGAGTCTCAAATACCTTGGAATGATTGTCCAAGACTTTTTGGAGATCTGGAGAAATAGATGATTGCAATGTGGAAACATCTAGTGAACATAATTGTGCAATTACACCCCTTTGTTCCTTTTTTAGAAGCTTTGTCATACTGTTAGAGCTAATTATCTTTCTCGGTTTCCCTGCAATACCCCTTAATTCAACTTACTTTCCTTCCACATAAAATTTCATGAAAAGTTCTTGAAAATTAAAAGCTATTGTACTCAAGGATTGTAGCCATTGGACTCCTAGTACAACATCAGCACCTCCCATTGGAATGGAAAGCATTGGACTAGTCAATACATATTCTCCCATCGATAGCTTGATATTATGGCACTTTCCAGAGAAATTTATTGTTCTTCCATTTGCAACCATCACTTGACACTCTGGTGTTGGATATAAGAAGCAATTCAATTCTTTTGCTACCTTACAATGAATAAAATTGTGGGTACTTCCTGAATCAATCAACACTATTACCTTTTTCTTCTTGATTTGTCCTTCTATCTTGATGGTTTAAGGAGTGGTAATTCCCGCCAATGCATTACAAGATATGGTCAGATTCATTTCTTCTTTATCGAGGCTTTGTTCCTGGAGTATATCCTCTTCTTTTGACCTTTCTTGCTCATTTTCTTCTTCCTCTTGGCAATCTATTTAGAATAATTTCTTCTCAGCACACTTATGACCTTTAGTGTATTTTCTATCACAACTGTAACAAATCCCTTTTGCTATTTTTTCTTCCAATTGTTGTGGTGTCAACCTTATAGGTTGTGAAGACTAGGGGCAACAACACTTCCATATTTATAGTTGTGAGTGGTATGCTTCCTGGTTTCCATAATTTTGCTTTCCATTTTTCTTGCTAACCTGAATGCCTTCCCTAATGAATCAGGTTCCCAAAGGCAAACATCATGTTGGATATTATCCTTTAAAGTCCCTATGAACACATAAATCCTATCCTCCTCTGGAATGTTTTTTACCCTTATGTTCAATTTTTGAATCTCCTCAATGTGCTCCATTATTGAACCCTTTTGTTTGAGACTTATCAATTGGCTAAAAAAAGTGTTTCTTTTTGTATCCTCATAATGTGCTGTCAATTCTTCCATAAAAATTGCCCAAGTGATAATTTGTTTACGAGAGAAAATCCATTGATACCATACGAACTAATTTGGTTCCAAATATAAAGTTGCAATACGTACCTTTTGTGTGTTTTGCACATTATTGAGATCGAAAAATTGCTCCATCTGTAATATCCATGTTGCGGGATCCTTGCCATCAAACTTCCTCATATCAATTTTCGGAATATGGTGGATCTTCGATCCCACATTAGAGTCTAAGAAATCATGATTAAAATTTATTTTGTTCGCATCATGAGTTTCCTTTACTACCTTTTCACCATTACTAAGTATTTCTTGTAGAAAATTTGTCAAATCTATCTTCAAATCTGCCATGTCTCTCTTCAAATCTATCTTCAAATTATCCATCTTATCTTCCATGCCCTTTATCTTAGATTCCATGCCATTTATCTTAGCTTCTGTTAGCTTTTGTGAGAGTGACATTTGTTGCACTTGTTCTTGTAATTTTAATATATCATGTAGCATTTCTTCCTCTTCTTCATGATTCATGCTAGAGCTTTCAGGTTGCTTACTAGGGGTTTGAATTTTCTTTCCTCGGGGCATCAGTTACCGATAATAATGCTCTACTATGCCCTTTGAATTCCTTTAAAATAAATTTTCAAACCAAGCTTAAGCAAAAATTTAAAAAAATCTACACACCTTTTTTCACTTTGTAGGAGCTCAATATTGCCTCTGATGTATCCCTGTACTTTCTAATCATACATCTTTGAAATTGAGATCTATAGTAGCCCTCTATGTCCTCTTTCCAATGCCACCAGTCTAACCCAAATTGGATTCTCCAAGGAAGAGATATGTCAAATCTCCCACAATGACTTGATTATAGACTAGTTCAGTAGAGAGAACTTGTACGACATGCCACAAGTCACTATTTCGACCTTTGGCTCTGAAAATTATCTACAATAAACTAAAGTTCATCCTCTATCTGTAACTTCTTATGAAATTTCAATCCAATGCTCAAAGAGAAAGTTATGACGATTTTCCCCGGGTCACCTGTTTGGAATGTAATTCAGGAGTCTGCAAAAAGACCAACTTCCTCAGATCATATCTCCGCAAATATAGCTCGAAAAACTCTGAAATTCAGACCCAAGGTTCAGCACGATGTCTTCTCAAATGGGTTTTTTTTAGCTTCTAAAACGTTGCAGAAAAAAAGTTATAGTGAAAATGCCACAATGACCTATTTGGAGCAGCAAAACCCTAGAATCCAAAGCTCTGATACCAAATGTTATGAAACCAACGCAAGAAAAGATAGAAAAGATAGATCAATGCCTTAGAATTCAGCCTCTTCGAGGGGAAACCTCCTTTACATTACATAAATGAAAAATTCTTCGATGATTCAAATGACAAAACCTCCTTTCTATATATAGGAGTCTAAGGAGTCACAATATAACCCAGCCGACCTAACAATAATAATATAAAGCCACAAAAATAAAAATAGTGGGATTCTATGGGGCACAGTAATAACGATATGGGGATAATAGGGGCACAAAGATATTAATAAGGGATGCAAATACAATAGTAATGGGGTAATCACTAGTATTATAGGGACCCAACACAATTTCCTCCGATCGAGATAGATTTTCTAGAAGCAGCAAAGTTTGCATCTTTATGGGCCACCAAGGATGGTGATCGGGTTAGGGAAAGCAAATTGTTTTGGGTACTGATGGAGGTGAGCATCTGCATAGCCATCAATTAAAATTTGTGGTTGTCACCAACCGTATTTGAGCAGCTATCTTAGTATCTGAAGTTCAAAGCAAACTTCCACCATGTTTACATCTAGGCACGAAAGGATCTTGTTAAAATTGGTAACTAGGGCCAAACTCCATGTGGGTCATATTATTTATGGCATGTAATATTTTTATTGGATCCCTCTCATCGAGAGGTGTAGGATTGATCTAAACCTCATCCAATTTTGATAAGTATTCATCGAGTTATGAATTTATTTATGTTATAAGACAAATTGTCAAGTTGGCCAACAACTTGAGTAGGCACAGAAACCCAATAGTCGTGTCTATTCATCATATACATTTTTAGTATAAATATAGAGGACTTGAAATCATTTGGCAGATACATCCTCTTCATGTTTGATCTCCTCTCCACGTCTTGGGTTTTTGGAGAAGGAAAAACACATAGAGGATACGCTGGCCTATGTACAAATGATGCCCTATATCTAAAACGCAAGAGCAATGGTCATGAAGAAGTCTAGACATAGATGAGGGGAGAAGATCATAGGCACGTGAAGCACTAAATGCTGTGATGAATTACAGTCAACGTGATGCCCTGTCTGCTACCCTAATCTATTGTCATAAAAGGAACAACCATAGTCATATAAGGAAGAGCCACAGTCATAAAAGGAATAGTCACAGTCATAGAGGGTAGCCATAGTCACAAAGGGTAGCCACAGTGATATGAAGGAAATCATGGCCTCATGAATGATGCAGCATCTCAGCATCCTATGATGTATGCAGATCTAGCAGCATAAATCAAGCTACCATGTAGAGTGGATCTGGCAGCATAGATCTGAGCATAGAGACTCCAGTCATAGAGTTTCAGGAAGAGTGGATCTGGCTACGTAGATTAGGGCATGGAGACTCCAGTCACGCTATTTTATGAAGACTCATTCATGGAGATAGTTAGTAATGTATGGAGACTCTATACTATCTAGGTCATGGAGACATCAATGCACTATCATGGATATACACAGTCATGGAGATATTTATACGTTGTCATGGAGACATAATAGTCTCATGAATACTTGTGAAGACAAGAGTCTGTGACACTCTTTGTCTCAGTCTACATTCATAATCCCGTCATAATTATGATGAAAAGGATTCCAGTGATCCCACAGAAATGCACTTTCATGACCTCGGCATAGTGATCTTAGTCATAATAAAGGATGACAAGAATGAACGGTCTCATATCATAATGTTACATAATCTACAGCAGGTGCAGTTGCAAGGCTTGAAGAATATGTAGAGACCATCTCTGTAGTAATCTCAATAAGGAGTAGCATGATGATGGATAAGACAGCATGTTGATGTATGAGACAGCATGATGATGTATGATGCAGCATGATGGGCATGATAAATAAGCATGATGATGAGAGCAGGAGCAGCTCAGTCATCTAGGTTCAACACATGTGATAGTACAGCATGGTGTCACACAGTTATGTGCAGCAAATGGATGAAAGGCAGCACTATGATAGGTGAAGGAGTCACCTTAGAGAATTAGTTGAAGCAATATGTCTTCAACTGATCTCATGCGATATCAAAAGTAAAAATATTGACTTCTATTGTAAATGTACTATCTCTCTCACTTTCTTTGCTGAAATTTGAAGAACATAAAAGAAGAATTGATCAAGGGTTTCCCCACATTGGGGTTTGTCCCTGGCTGGCACCACATCTTGTGTCCTCTTGTCTTGGCTTGTCTTTTGGGATTTATATTTAAGTTCTATCTACAGTTTACTTTAACGTTATGTGATTGCTAATCTAGAAAAGATATTGAAAGTTAAAATAAATTTCTCTAGCATAGAACATACATAAACTTAACATGGTATGAGAGCTGAGGTGAAGATAATGCCCAAGAAAGAGTGAAAGAGCAATCACTGAAGACAGTTGATACAGGACAAAAGCATCAATGGGTTCCTCACACCCTTTCTAATTCACCTAGGGTGAAGTCGAAGCAGAGAATATTATCAGAATGGCGCAGCAGAAGGTTCTGATGGCCTACCTAAAGATCACTTCATTGGGAAGTTTGGATCTAAGGGTGGAAGGAAAGACAGATGCCTTGGTTACAATAAGTTTGGCCATTATGCGAAGGAGTGTCTGAATGGCAGAGACACTTCTCTTGATGAAGATAAACAAATCATTCCAGGGTCAAGGGAATGATAGGTAATACAGTTCATCAAGGAGAAATGGTCAACTCTTCAAAGAAAGCAAGGAACCCCAGGCACTTCATCGGATAGATAATCGTGGGATTATACTTGGAGCCGATACCACCTATCCCGAAAAGGGTGCAGGGAATGTTACCCCTCAATTGAATGAGGGTAACTCGATTCATTTACAGAATCTCTTTTATGTACCTGATCGCAAGAAGAACCTGGTGTCCATGTCAACAATGGAAGTCAAAGGTTACATGGTGGCACTCATCTATGGAAAGGTACCTTCTTGAAAATAGATTTTTCAAAAATGTTTTTGAGTTCAGGGTTGTATCAAGTTGTGGGAAGTCCATAGGGGATCATGTCCATTGACACAGAAAAAAAGGTATGTGAGTCAGATGGTGACAAGGATGCCTGAATTCAAAAGGAGCATGAAAGTACATGTCTAAGATGTACCAAAGAAAAATATTACAAGGGGACCATTCCCCTCATGTAGCAGGTTTTTTTATAGACATAGGGCACCACAACCCCAATCTCATATGTCCATAAACCAAGGGCTTCGAAGCCCCTAAAAGTGTTGTTTAATACCCTAAAGGAGTAAGGTCAACTGATTACATCATCTCCCAGAAGTTCTCCCTGAAAAACTACTCAGAACTGGTCAAAAAAGGACCATACAAACTGCTCAGTGCTAAGGGTGCAATGCGTCTCACCTACCACATGAAAAAAGTGTGATGCATACTGAAAATCCCTTCTGTAGGGTGCTATGAGCGAGAGCAGATAAATGGCAGAGGTAGTTGGCCAAGTGGAAACCTAGAGAATCTTCTAGAAACTGCCCATTTGACACTTGCCTCTCTGAATTTGCCTAGGGATGAGTAAGAGATCATGAAATCTCCAAGTGGAACCAAGAACTATCAGAGAGATGACACTAATCAAAATCCCAGAAGCTGACTCACCCACCTGCAAACATCTATATATGGATCCCTCATCCTAGAGATCCAAAGGCTAGAATTTTGTATCTTGTAAGGAAGTGTTGTTGGTTTCTCTGTGGAACATCATAGTGTTGTGTGATCTAGCTTTTCATGAGGTGAAGAGGGATTTCATGCTGGGAGGATGGTGCTGGGTCAGACCAATGGGTTGTAATCCTCTCTTCTACTACTTCTATTAATAAATCTATTTGAGTTTTCCTCCATATTCTTGTATATCTTTGAATCTTTAATTGATATATGCATTTGTATGGTTAATATATATCTGATCCTATATTGTTTATGGTTATAGATCTCTATTCTTTGATGGTATTATGCTGCTTTCACTCTATAGGTGTTCTTTGAAGCAGGACAAGTAAATAAGGAGTGGCGAAGCTCTGTCAAAGGAGGGAGGAAACAAGCAAGGAGCCAAGCGAAAGACTGAGGTTGGTAATATCTACTTCTCTCTCATCTATCTCTCATAAAGGAAAATGCAAGTAACTTTAGTTTGTTTGTTTCTAATATAGCTACCTGTCTCAGTGGGACTAGCAGCTTTGAATGGACACTAGTTTTCCCGATAACAAAATGGCGACTTTACTGGGGAGCGAGTAGCTTGTTTGCTTGTTTCTATTTGTTTGCTTTATAAACTACAGACGAATCCTGAAGTTAAGCCAGCTAGCCTTTGAACTGCTTTTGCTATGCAACGACAAAGTAGATCAACATTGCTTCAGTCAATCTCCAAGTTAGTTTATGAACAGAACATCTGACTTGCAAACATCCTAAATGCCCTAGTGGTAGATCAAATAAACTCATTAGATCAGCCCCTGATCTTTGTGTTTACTCCCTATCATTAGCTCAACCTAAACTCTTGAACTTAGCTACAAACTGTGAGAAAAAACCAAGCTCAGTCTCATCCCTAGACCATCGCACTGTCTCTCATTGGCAACCTAGATTCATCGCCCCTCCCCTATGCTGTAGGTGAGATGCATCCCTGTTTCCCTGTGTTACAGGTGTGATGATTAGGTAAGACTATTTATGCTTCCAGATTTTGGTTTTCTCCTCATTGTCTTCAGATTTATTCAGTAGTTTTGTTGTCTATGATCAATATATCACTATTGAAACTCCTTTCCTTTGCTTTATTCAACCTCCATTGTTTAAAGAATTGTGAATGTTTTTATGTATTTTTCGTCATTTACAGTTCTCCTTTGCAAATAGTAGCTTAAACAAACTATCGTCTGTTGATTTGAAAGTGTCGCAAGTGTCGTTTTCAGTCAAAGAAAAGAGTATTCCTCTTTTGATAGTTGATTACACTTTTTCCATTGTATTTGATTTGAATTAATAGTATTTCAAGCGTCGAAAGCAATTTTAAATTCAAAATCACAAAGTGTCGTCTTAAGTCTTCCATTCGTTTTGTGAAAATAAAATTGTTAGTACTATCGCTTTGAAAGAAAAATAGTTCAGATCTGTACTTAGCATTCTTTTTCTCATTCACACATTAAGAAAGCAGAAAACAAATATATGCATGTGCATTTGCATTTAGACTACTCGTGGAAATTGATTTAGGATAGTGCATCTTAATGTGTGCTCTCTGCTCTATGTTGAAAGAATTTTACTTCTCTTTCCTTAGTAGCTTGGATTTTCATTGCAAAAAGAAGAGTAAATGATTGTTTGTCATCTTAAATTGCATATTTAGGAATCGTATATCTACATCATGCAGTGAACCTTAAATAAAAATTCCTTAATAAAGATCAACTGTCAAATAAATTTCAATGAACATAAAATGCTTTGGAACCTAACGCACAACATTTAGAAGTCTAGGCTAGAGACGTATTCCGGTATCATAAAGACTGGTAACTATTGCTTTTATTGTAGGTTGGGTAATTCCTCCTCTTTAAGACAACAAGTGCCAGTACGGACTTGTGCTCCCACGTATCGTCAAGTATATATTGGGAGACCACAATAGGGTAAATCCTTTATCCTTAGGAAGTCGTGTCTACCCCCCTATCGATCGTAATGCACTGAACATAGCATTCGGGAAGATTGACTGCCATACCATAAAAAGTATTCTATAGTTTTGCGATTGGTTTGGTAATCCCTTTGTATAGATTTCCATAGTAGTCACTTTCATTCCTTTTCAGACTCCTTAAAAGAAAAGGTCCATCAGAGCACTTGTCACTATAGGCTCATTAAAAATTGAAGGTGAATAGAGTCATCTTTAGCTTTTTCTCGACTTTTAAAAATTGAAATAGCAATTTGCGTCAAAGCGTCATAAAATTCATTTAATTTGCGATAACATTTTCCCATTTTTATTTTGATTTGATCAAGTAATCCGCAATCATGGAAGAAAGTCAATCAAAACCCCGTTGTTCGCGGAGACTAACGAGTCAACCGTCTTTGACTCTGGAAACAAAACCATTCTGGGCCAAGAAATCTCATTCAATCTCATTTAACTAGGTCAAAGTCTCCTGGTTTATTTGAAACTTTTGTTTCAACATCCTGAGAGACTCTAGTTACTCCAACTATTTCTGGTATTCCTGCCTCTACAGAAGGCGTTTTGCAGTTACAAGAGGACATTAGAACCGATCCTAGTGTAATGGTAAACACTTTTATTCCTGAACCAGCTCCATATAGGGTTGATTAGGAAGGTGTCACCCCTCCAACATCTGTTGCTGCAAAGTCTGTACCTTCTTCGGCACAAGAAATATTTTACGGGCCTGACGGTCTCCCTCTTCCACCTGGATTGATTGCGATAAAAGAGATTGTGGAGGATCTTCCATCCAGTACTCCATTGAATTTTGGAACTGGGATCCACCTATATCATTCTACTATAGAAGTTAGTCACCCTTCATCACAAGTTCCTGTAGAATCGCTAGGAAGTATTTTGGATAGACTTGATATGTCTAAACAACCATCGACATCTAGGAATATGTCATCCAATATAGCAGTAGCAGAACCTCCTGCCACTACTCCGACAATGTTCGCTGGTATACCATCTGTCCCAACTAGCTCTCAACTGCTAGATGGAGTCCACCTAGGGACTATTTCGACAACATGGTCTGTTCCTATTTGTTCGTCCGGAACCTTAACTAGAATTTTTGATGTTGAGTCTCAGCAAATTGATCCTTCACATCAGTATCAATTTGGGCAGTCCAGTCTCCAAAGACCAATTTACCCTTTGAACACTGGATTGCCGCCATATGGGGGGCAGTATGCCTTTTTATTGTTCCCTCCGGGAGAGCAACCATATGGGAGTTCACAACAAAATTCAGGTCAAGCTGGAATTTCATCGAATGGTTGGGTGCCAATACTACCTCAATAGCCAAGAGTTGTATATTCAATGCAACCAAATCAACCCGTGTCGAAAATTCCCACTACACTGGCTATTGTGATGGTGTCACAAGTACAAGCGCTACCTGTTGTATGTCAACCTCAAGTATCTCAGGTTGTAATACAACAGCCTCTTGTCTCCGCGACTCAATCACAACTGCTAATTGGTGGCTCCTTAACTGAAGCGACTTAGGCTCAAACGAGTACTATCACCCCTCATCTTAGTCAAAAATCCAGTATTGGACAACAAAAAATGGTCTCACAGTGATGGCTAGTGCAATATCAACAACCGCAATTCCAGCAAGCTTACCGAGGACCTGAGCAACAAAGCTTTGCGGGTAATGGGCAGCCATATATTCAAAATGGTTACCAAAAATCATATTATAATGGTTATGCCCATCAACCTTATCAAAGTTATCAGCATCAAATACATTATGCTGGTATGCAAAGACCCACTGCTCAGGCGATCCCATCTTATCCTGGGTATGCTTCGCCAAACCTAAATCAACAGTTGCCTTTCGTAGCAACTTTAGAATTACCAGATCTGAATCAGCTAACAAATGATCCAATTGCTTATGCCCCTTGGTGGCTGGCGATTCCTCATAAACTTCCGTCAGATATTCCTAAATTCAATGGAAATCTAGGTGAAGATCCATCAAATCATGTGATGACCTTTCATCTATGGTGTTCATCCAACACTCTCAATGATGATTCGATTAGGCTTCACCTTTTTCAGTGAACGTTAACTGGTCTGGCAGCAAAATGGTACATCGAATTTCCTAGAGCTTCATTCAATAACTTCAGCACCCTTGCCACCACCTTTTTAACCCATTTTCAGTTACCAATAAGGTACAAAATAGGAACAGAGCTTCTTACCAATTTCAAGCAGACGATAGCCACTCACATATCTGATCATATTCATGAGTGGCGACGTCATCGTAGAATGGTAAAAACATATGTTCCTAATCAGCTGCTAGCTGAATGGTTTATTAAGTCATTGTTACCTTCTATTATAGAAGATGTGGCTAAAGAGGGTGGGGCGTTGTCACTGAAGAGAAAGTCATTGCTCGTGCGCAATATCTAGACTTGATCTATACTCAGTCTAGCACCCTCTATGATAAAATCCCTGATGCTCCTAGACCAGATTTTTTCGTTCCTCCTCCTCCTAAACCAAGTAAGGACTCTCATGCCGGTGACAGCGTGATTGGCACCTCAAGTACGCAAACCGCAAAGGCCCCATCTGGCAAAGCCCTTGCAATTTCCAGTAAAAAGGCAAATGACAAACTTCCTACCTCAGAGATTAATGCCATGTCGTCTGACAAGGGTAAAAACCCAAAGCAACCAGGGGGAAAGAAGAAAGGGAAAAATAATAAGAAGAAACAGGAAAATTCACCTCCTGAAAAATCTTCTGAAAACCTTGCTGGGCAACAAAAACCTCGTTATCCATGTTACATATGCGACGACAATAATTTCACGGAAGATTGTCCACATAAAGCTGAGGTTATAAAATTTTAAAAAACTTCAAATACCCCAACAGTGTTGACTAATCCGTTTCCGAGCCTAGAAACATACCTGGTTGCTATCAATCATGCTTCCCCATCCAAAGTGCTTATGTTGTCCATTTCGAAACAACAAAATGATGCTTTGATATTGACAAGGAATAAAGATAAAGGGAATCCACAGATGTCGAACAACAAGGCTACAGATCAACCTAGTAGTTCGAAACAACTTCAACCGAAGTTGTGCCACCCATCATTCCTGAGTTAACAATAAAACCGCTAAAGGGAGTAGTACACAAATCAACATTTAATCCTCATGCTCGAGTAGCATAGAATTATAATATAGTAGAGGATCTGGCCCAATCGCCATATGCTATGTCAACGCTTGAAGTACTGCAAAATTGCCCCTCCCAAAAGCAAACTCTATTATCAGCAATAGGTGGGGTTGACCTAACGGATTTCAATCTTGTGGCCTTTAATCAGAAAGGATATGAACCTCAGTTACCAGCTCAACTCGCTTTCCTCATACAAGTGAAATCCCTCAAGAAAACTATTCATCAAACAATTATTTATGAGCGGGCACCTACATGTATTATGTCAATGAGTTGTTGGAAAACTTTAGGATCACCACCATTGTCGCGATCATCAACGATGTTAAAAGCATTCGATGGAAGGACATGCACCCCGTACGGGATTTTAAGTAACTTGCAAGTTGAACTGCGGGGAAAAATGGTAGAAATTGATGTTGAAGTTATTGATGGAAACCTCGATTACAACATCCTACTAGGAAGGCCCTAGATTTATGCTATGGCCATTGTTGTGTCAACATACTTCAGAAAGATTGCATTTCCTTTTCAAGGAGGAATTACAATCATCGACGGACAAACCTTTCTCCCCAACAGTTCACAAGTTACAGGAAGCATCCCGATGATCCACAGAAGCTCTCAACTGCTTCAAAATATCGAAGTAGGCCTGCTAAAAGACCCTATATTAATGGGTACTTTTTCCCTACCGCCTCTGACTAATCTGGCAGAAGTGACCATGGTGGAAACCTGCAATATGATATCTTCTATATCTACAAGGATTCAAAGGATTTCCGATTTTTTTTTTAGCATGGATCATAGCCAGGTATTGCCTCCAACCCCAATAGAAATATTGTAGCAATCAATTTTCTTGGCCTAGGGGACAAACCCAAATCAACACTCATCGAGTGTTTGGATAGATAGGTCTAATGAATATGGCACCTCCTTAGATCCTTGGTCGCATGTACATTCTACAAATGAAGGAATCATTAAGTCAATGATGATAGGAGAGGCACCATGGGAAGATTACCACCATCGTTCCCATCTTCCGGATTACCATGAAGATTATTATAGAGATCTTAATCATCCTTCAATTTTTTATTTTCTATCAAATAATGTAAATACGGTGGATTCCGAGGACAGTTCTTATCTGATGTTAAAAAATGAAACAACTCTGTTTCCAAATCGAGTCTTTGATTACAATCTCGTAAAATCCAAGTCAAGTCTTTCGAAGATCTCGAAGGTAAACCTTCATTCCAACCACCGCATTGAATGCAATGAAGCTTGGGGGGAATGCACCTCGATTTGCGTCATTATGTTGGGGGCATGAAAACTTATAACAAGCATAGTTTTTCGTTTCAAGCTTGTGTAAACATGAAACTGAATTTGAGAATATGTTGTTGCATGGTTCAAACTCATTAAAAAATGAACCAGGCCACAAGAAGTTTTACACGAAGTTCAAGCTTGTTAAAAAATAAACCTAGCAATGAGCATATGTTCCACAAGAGTTTAAGCTCATTAAAAAATGAACCCACCTTCGGTAAATAACCATTGCGATCACATTATTATCTGCTTTTGAACCTTGGTCGTGTTCTTACCATCACCTCCACTCTTTTATAGCCGATCATATGCCTCCATTTGATTGTTTACCCCTTTTTAAGAAACAACTACGATGAGTGATTCTATTAGCCACCTTCTTTACACTGCCATGATTGAAAAGTTCCAAACCTTACCTGGAACTAGCTGCTATCCGAAAACATCACTCATTCCTCAAAAAATGAGTCTCCTTTAAGCTCTTTTCATCTGAATCGTAAAATATGAAAAGATTGCTGAGTAATTGGCCTCTCCAGCTCATTAAAGTGATTGGAAGTGTCATCCCTCCTCTAGATTTTAATCTTTTTGGACCTGAGGGATCATTGCACAAAAAGATCGAGTTCTTGTCTTGTTCAGCTCGTTAAAACTATCGAAAAGTCATCCCTTTTGTATTATTTTATACTTTTTTGGACTTAATGGATTATATTACGAAAAAGGATTACTGGAGTTTCCTTTCCATCTCTTTTCAGTCTCTCTAAAATTGAAAAGGACTGAGTTTTCTTTATCGTTAAACTCGTTAAAACAATAGTGACAAACGTTTCCATGCAGACAAGAGCAAGTTTCACAGTTGCTAGGCTCGTTAAAACATAGTGACGGGTTTGCCCGAAGAGAAAATTATAGAACAAGCATATGTTATCCTCCTCAAGCTTGATAAAAATAAAGAGGTACTAGTCAGAAATGACTAGGGAAAAATTGGGAAGAAAACTTGAAGAAACTTTATTGGTAGCAGGTCGCTCTTGAACATGACACTTTTACTCCATCACCATGATTGAGTCTGGTTGGGTTATTCTGTTCATCGATCATATCACGATTGGTCCTTCATACCATCCATTTTTGGGGTTAATGCTACCAATCCATTTCAATGTCGCCGATATGTTCAAGAGAAGTCACTCAGAGAATTCACCAACCTATCCTATGTCTCATCCGCTGCAATACCTTCACACTTCATTCTTTCATGACCGCCACCCCGAACCTTGTATCATCAGATCGTTTTCACCTCCACAAAATCATTTGCTCCATTTCGTGTAATAGATGTGGGATTCATTAAGGCCCTCCTATGACGGGTCACTTCTTGTCAACATCAGCTCATTATCCAAGAAGTCAACTTAGGAATAACCATTTCAGTACTTTGAAGTTTGCATGCCTCAATGGCAAGTTTCTCACTTCCGGCAACAGGTTTACATCAATGACCTTCGACCGGAAGATTTTGCGTGGTGTTCGACATCAAGTCCCATATTCACACCACGTGAATTGTACTACAATACCTTGAGGGTCATTATCATTATCAGTGATTCCTCTCGCGCATGTTAATAGCTTACATCATTGGCTGGTAATCAGGCGATGTCTTTCCATGTTCGACTTCAGAACATCTTTTCACATGGATCGACTTGTACTTCGGGTGAAGATTGAATGAGTTTGAAGACCCCAGATCTAATTTCATCCATCTGGGCTGCGAAATATTCAGGAAAATAAAGACATCAAATGTACATCATAGCTGCACAGATAATCATTTAACCCAAAGGATGATGGCTCTACCAGAATCATCAGTTTGTCACATAGACAGTTGTCTGTCATATGTACATGAAAATGAATTTATAAAGCTGAGCATGGGAATGCCCGCCTCAGCTAGATCATGAAAATATTATGAAGATAATGTATTGTATTGTATCTTATTATAGGTCGCCTTTCAGTTCGAAAAACCTCGGATCCTCATGATAAAGCATTTCGCTCGACATCAGAAGATTTACGACCTCATGATTTAGGGGACAATTGTTATAGACATATTTGGGCATTGCAACCCCAATCTCATATTTCCATAAACCAAGGTCTTCTAATCCCCTAAAAGTGTTGTTTCATACCCTAAAGGAGCAAGGTCAGTTGATTACATCATCTCCCAGAAGTTCTCCCTGAAAAACTACTCAGAACTGGTCAAAATAGGACCATACAGACTGCTCAGTGCTAAGCGTGTGATGCATCTCACCTGCCACATGCAAAAGGTGTGATGCATACTGAAAAGCCCTTCTATAGGGTGCGATGAGCGAGAGCAGACAAATGGCAGAGGTAGTTGGCTAGGTGGAAACCCAGAGAATCTTCTAGAAACTGCCCATTTGACACTTGCCTCTCTGAATTCGCCCAGGGATGAGTAAGAGATCATGAAATCTCCAAGTGGAACCAAGAACTATCAAAGAGATGACACTAATCAAAATCCCAGAAGCTGACTCACCCACCTGCAAATATCTATATATGGATCCCTCATCCTAGAGATCCAAAGGCTGGAATTTTGTATCTTGTAAGGAAGTGTTGTTGGTTTCTCTGTGGAACATCATAGTGTTGGGTGATCTAGCTTTTCATGAGGTGAAGAGGGCTTTCATGCTAGGAGGATGGTGCTGGGTCAGACCAATGGTTTGTAATCCTCTCTTCTACTACTTCTATCAATAAAGCTATTTGAGTTTTCCTCCATATTCTTGTATATCTTTGAATCTAGAATTGATATATGCATTTGTATGGTTAATATATATCTTATCCTATATTGTTTATGGTTATAGATCTTTATGCTTTGATGGTATTATGTTGATTTGACTCTATAGGTGTTCTTTGAAGCGGGACAAGTAAAGAAGGAGTGGCGAAGCTCTGTCAAAGGAGGGAGGAAACAAGCAAGGAGCCAAGTGAAAGACCGAGGTTGGTACTCTCTACTTCTCTCTCATCTACCTCTCATAAAGGAAAATGCAAGTAACTTTAGTTTGTTTGTTTCTAAGATAGCTACCCGTCTTAGTGGGACTAGCAGCTCTGAATGGACACTAGTTTTCGCAATAACAAGTTTGAGATTCATGAATGGGATTTTCATGTATACAGGTGGAAGAAAGCCCTCTATGGCTTGAATCAAAACACCCCGGGCATAGTATCAGGGGATTGATAGTTGTTTGATGAAGCTGAGATTCACTAGGAGTGAAACTGATCCAAACCATTACCTGAAGGTTGTGGATGATAGACCTCTCATACTGACACCTTATGCGGATGAACTATTTCTGATAGGTGCAGAACCTCTCATTTGCAGAAATAAGAGGGAGTTGGATTCTGGACATATGTTTTGCAGTTAGCTTGGTGAGCTCATATTTGGTTGAGCCTCATATTCTGGAAGTGATTGATTGATTCAGTTTTGGTTGGTGCAAAGGAGATTGGTTGATGTAGATATAATTGATGGTTGATTGATGTTATTGATGGATCCAATCTGAAAATTTATGAAATGTGGTCCCTCGAAGAAAAGAGAAGGTTGTAGCCTTCTACAGGTAGAAGCCTGCCTACCAGTATAAGTCTTCACCAGTACAAAAATTGTAAAAAGAAGTTTCTTATTAAAAGAAGATAGAGACGATTGCAACAGGTGTTTTTCACCCACAATGGGTTTCCACCTTATATCTTGTGTTCATGTGTGTGATTTTCTGTTCTATTTTACTACACCTAGTTACTGTTTATATGGTTCTGATGCATAGATTAATGATCAACATATGACGAATTAACTAAGTTATAAATTTGAAGAGTATACGCTAGTTTCCTTACATAAAACTGCGTAAAAACGCAAGTTTAATTAACAGAAGTAGTGTAAATATGATTATGGAAATGAAATATTATTGACTTGCTAATATTGATTCAATCCCCCCCTCTCAGTATTATTTCCAACACAAAAATGGCCCATGTTGCAGAAGATATGTTTTGCGTACTATGATTAGCACAATCAGCGTAACGAACAAATGGTTCCAAAGGTTCTAACATCTACAACAAATTCAAAGCAAATTACTAACCACATAAAATCTCTAAGAGACACACTGACACACACACATGCAATTAAAGCATATATACATTGATTTTACTACACCGAATTAAGCATAGTAACATTTGAGATACAACCTGTTTTAGGGCTGCGACAATGGAATTCAATCATAATCCACCAACTCATAGGCACCTTTTGCCAGAACACACTTGACAATGTAAGGTCCCATCCATAGTGGTTCAAATATTCATGCTCCTAGTTTATTAACTTCCTGATCATAAAGCAAGACTAGGTCTCCTTCTGAGAAAAAGCGAGGCTTGACATTTTAGTCGTATTGCGCCTTGATTCATTTCTTATGTTCTTCATTAGCCGATGCAGCTTCACGATAGGTTTCATCCAGATGGATGAGTTTTAAGAAACTCACTTCTTCATCAGAAGTGTCGGCCAATAGGTCAATTGTGAGTTTAAGAGAGGAAATTCGACATTGTATCGACAAGCTTGCCTCTAGACCATACACCAATTGAAAGGGTGTGAATCCAGATGCATTCCTTATCGAGGTTTGGTATGCCTACAAAGCAGAGTACAAGATTAAGTGCCAATTTCATTTATGAACCCCTATAATTCTTTGAAGCATTTTCTTAAGGACTTTGTTGATGGCCTCAACTTGTTCATTAGCTTGTGGATAATAAGGAGTAGAACTATCATGTGAAAGTCCTAACTTGGTAGTTAACTCAGTCATCATGTGATTATGAAAATGCGACCCATGATCTATAACTATAGCCTGTGGTACACCAAACTAGGAAACCACATGGTTGAAAAAGAAAAATGCAGTCGTCTCGCCACTGTTCTTTAATGTGGGCATCGCCTCAGCTCATTTTGTGAAATAGTCAACGACCACTATAATGTACCCATGCCCCCTGGACGAGTGAGGGTTAAATGTCATGAAGTCAATGCCCCATTTGGCAAATGTTCTAACAACAATGACAAGATGCAACGGTTCAAGTGGTAATCTAGCTTTATGGTCATAGATCTGGCATGCATGACTGCTTCTGATAGCAGTAATGCAATCTTTGAATATGGTAGGCTATAAGTAACTCGCATGGAGAATCCTCTGTGAAATAGCATAACCAGATAAGTTTCCACCACAAGCAACTGAATGGAAATCATTCAAAACTTTGTCAGCTTCCTCATGTGTGAGGCACCTCTGTAAAATATTATCGATACCACAACGGTAAAGAGTGTCGCTAATGATCAGATAATCTTTGGCTTGGTATCGGATACATCGTTGTTGTGAGTGAGAGGTATTGGGCCAAAAAGTTTGGGTCTGGAGATAAATCAATATATCTCCATGCCATGAGTCAGATGACAAAATGAGGAACATAGAATCATCCATAATTGATGGTTCTGATGTTGAACCAATGGCATTTGAGGGAAGGTGGCAAAGAAGCTCAAGGAAAACTAAAGATTTCTTTGACTTGGATTTGATGAATTCCAAATGAAATTCCTACAAAATGATGATCCATTTTGATTATTTTCCCCCCAACAATTGACATGACAAAATATAAGTCATAGGGTTGCAATCCGAAATGACAGTGGTCTTTCGGAGAAGGATATAGTGGCGAAATCTCTATACAACTTGAACAATAGCCAAAGCTAGCTTTTTGATGTAAGAGTACTTATCTTCCGTATCATTGAGGTTGCAACTCAAATAATATATCAGATGTTCAATCCCATCTTCTTCATGGAATAAAACCATCACAATGGTTGTATCTGCAGTAGAGAGATACAAGAGGTAGTCGTTTTGATAATTCGAGGAATACATTAATGACGCTCTAATCAAGGTATATTTAAGAGCATCAGAGGAAGCTTACACAACCTAAACCCAATGAAAGGGTATCCCCTTTTTCAAAAGACGATAAATCCTTTAGCCATTTTAGCATAATTTGGAATGAACCTCCTCAGAAAGTTAGCCTTCCCTTGGAGTCTCTATAACTGTAGTAGATTGGAAGGTGGAGGCAAGTCAAGAATTGCTTGAACCTTAAGAGGGTCGAGTCAAATTCCTTCCTTAGACACTATGAAACCAAGCAAATGACGAGAACCAACACAAAACACACATTTGTGTGGATTGAGTCATATTTTGTAGTGTCGGCACCATAAAAATATAGCTCTCAAATGCTGCGGGTGATCAGTCCCCTTTCATGAATGAGTAGGTAAATCATCAAGGTATGGTTGAAAAATGTGTTTGATGTCATGGAAGGAATAGTTCATTTCCCTATGAAAAGTGGCCCTTGCATTCTTAAAACCTAAAGGGAGTTTCCTGTAAGAAAATTTGCCCCATGGACAAACAAAAGTAGTTTTAGATTAGTCCTCTGGGTGGATATTGATCTAATTATAGCCGGAAAAGCCATTCATAAATGAAAATATTTCACATCTGACATATTCACCAATTATCTGGTCAATAAAGGGAGTGGGATAATTGTCTTTTGGACAAGCCTGATTAACATCCATATAATCGAAACACACTCGTATTGTTCCTTATTACTTCATGATAGGAACAATATTAGAAACCCAATCAGTGAGAAGAACAGGGTATATGAAACTAGCATGCAAAACTTTTTCAACTTCTTCCTTAATGGCAATGACCTTCTTTGGATGAACATGACGAAGGCGTTGTCATATTGGTTTGACATCGGGATACATTTTAATTTCATGTTCAACTATACTAGAGTCAATACTTGGCATCTCCTCATATGACCATGCAAATATATCTCAGAATTCAAGAAAGAGAGCACTATAAATATCAAGTTCTGATGGAGAACAATATTTTCCAACATGAATATTTTCTACAACTCTAGGTTAGGTCAAAATATTGATAGAATTAGTTTCTTCTATATTTAACAATTTCACTCGGAATCTATTGTATCTATAAAAATAGAATTCAAAAGAAAATAAACAACTAAACGGTGATTAAGTTCATTTGAAAAATCTTCTATGTGATCTGGAAGATGGGAACAATGATGATAATATTCCCATGGTTCTTCTTCTGTTATCATTGATTGGATGATTCCTTCATCATTAGAAAATATATCTGAAAAAGGATCAGAAGATGTACGATATTCTAATGAATGATCTACTGATACAATTAGCGAAGATGGATTTGGGTTCGCCATGCAATCCAAAAAGATTGATTTCTATGTGGCATGAAAGTCCTTACTTGATGGTGGTGGAGGAAAAGTATAAGCTGGTCTTGGTGCATTTGGGATCTTGTCATAGAGTGTACCAGACTATGTATAAATCAAGTCCAAATATTGGGCACGAGCAATTCCTTGCTCTCCAATAACTGCTCCACCTTTCGCCACATCCTTGGTGATAGATGGAAACAAGGATTTTATAAACCACTCAGCCAAAATTTGATCAGGAACAAAATTCTTGACCATTCGATGATGATGATACCACTCATGAATATGATCAGATATGTGAGTAGCAGTGGTCTATTTAAAGTTGGTCAGTAGTTCCGTTCCAGTTTCATATCTGATAGGTAACTGGAAGTGGGTTAAAAATGTGGTGGCCAAAGATGTAAAGTTGTCAAAAGAAGCTCATGGTAACTCAATGTACCACTTCGCAGCTAGACCAGTAAGCATTCGTTGGAAAAGACGAAGTCTAATTGAATCATCATTCAGGGAGTTTGATGAACACCATAAATGAAAAGTCATAACATGATTGGACGAGTCTTCTCTAGGGTTTCCATTGAATTTTGGAATGTCAGAAGGTAACTTATGTGGAATCACCAACCACCAAGGTGCATAAAGAATTGGATCATTGGTGAGCCGGTTTAAATCCAGTAATTCAAGTGTTGCAACAAAAGGCAACTGTAGATTTAAGTCAGGTTGAGTGTAGCTAGGGTAATATGAAATTTCCTGAGAAATAGGCCTTTGAATACCATCATAAGTAATGTGCTGCTAGTAACCTTGATAGGGGCAAGTTTGTTGAGAAAATCTGGTATAAGATGGTTGTTGGGCACCAGGATACATTTTTTGTTGTCCAAACATAGCATAAGCTTGTTGACCAGGACCTAGGTAAGCTTGTTTTTTACCAAACCTAGCATAGGCTTGTTGACCAAGTCTAGGATGAGGTTGGTACTGCTGTAATTGTTGTTGTTGATATTGGGGCTGCCAAGGTTGTTGGGGCAACTGTTGTTGATACAATGGTTGTTTATATAACTATTGTTGCCCACCAATGTAAGTTTGACTAGGTTGTGAATAAACTAGACCAGTATAAGCCTAAGTCATACCAGTTAATCGTACACTAACCTGAGGTTGTTGGATTCCAGACACAAATGATTATTGTAAAATAGCCTGAGAAGCCTGAGCCTACAAACATGAAACTTGGGGGTAAGAGGTTGAAGGACTAGCTTGTAAAGGTTGAGATTCAACTAACTAAGCTTGTGACTATGGTAAAGTTATAACAACAGGTGTAGTAGGTGAAGATGAAACAGGTTGCATTGGTTGTGATGGATACACAAGCCTTGGTTGAACTAGCATTGTTGGCTGCCATTGACAGACAGTCATTCCAGGCTGACCTAAATTCAACGGGATACTTCCATATGATGGTCCCCCATTAAATGGAGGATAATCATATTTGGAATATTGCTCTCCATATGGAGGCAATCCAGTGTAAAGTGGATACATTGGACGATAACCAGATTGTCCAATTTGATATTGATGTAATGGATCAAACTGTTCAGTACCCGTAAGTGAAGAACCAGGTAAAATTCCAGTAGAGGACATGGGTGAAGACCATGGACTAGAAGCAACACCTGAGTGGGTTCCAGATAATGATTGGTAACCTGGTGGGATGGATGGAACACCATACATATGTGACTCAGGAGTTGTAGTAAACATTGAAGAAGTAGCGACAGTAGATTCTGCCGCAGTTGCATCAGATGATACAGTCTGGGATGTTGTTGGTTCAACCATAGTTAAATGACCCAATAAATGTCCTAAAGAATCAACAGGTGTTTGAAAAGAAGTAGGATCAAAAGGAGCAGTAAAATGAGGAGTATAAGGATAAAGATAAAGCCCAGTTCCAAAATGAAATGGAGTCCTAGGTGTAGTGTCTTCTTCAGACTCCTCCTCAATAGCAATTAAACCAGGTGGAAGGATTTCACCATCAAGTCTATAATAGATTTCTGGTGTTTGACTCTGTGGTAAAGGGGAAGTTTCAGCAATTACTGATGTCTGAGGATTAACTAGTCGATTGTCTTCTAGTATGGTAACAACTTCTGATTGTTCAACTTTGAAATCCAAGTGTTCCGGTAAAAGAAAAACAGGTTCAGGGTGACTTTCTTGAACAACTTTTGGTTCAGAAGTAACTTCTGGTTGAACTGTGATAGGTTCTAGATTAACTTCCGGTTGAACAGATTCAGGTTCAAAAGTAGTTTCTTGTTGAACAACTTCAGGTTGAGGGTCAACTTGTTGTTGGACAACTTCAGTTACCATTTCACTAGTTTCACTTTTAGTGTCCTCAGGTAATTGTAAAAGTTCCACTTCAGTGGCAAATAAACTAGTAATAGTTGGAGTAACTGGGGTTGCAGTACGTACCGGTATAGGTGACTCTGGTAAATCAGATGAAGAACCATAAGTTTGTGATGTATTGGACTTAGTTAAACAAGACCGCTTTGACCGACTACGTGTAGCTTCAGGTGGTAAAGGCAGTTTAGTCATTGTCCTCCACGAACGACGGGGTAAGGGTTGATGTTCCTCCATGATTTCTAATTGATTTTATTACAAAAAAGAAATAAACAAAAAGGGGTAAGCTAGGCAAAAGGATTAGTAAGAAATTATGAACTGCAAAATACCTCCCGGCAAACTAAGAAGTACGGGCAGACAATCTCCCTGAATGTTGTGTTCGGTGTATCACAGTGTACAAGGTGGAAAAATCAGTTACCTAAGGATGGATATCAACCTAATGTAGTCCTCCCATATATACCCGAAAGTACGTGGAGGCCCAATCCATTTTAGCGATGTCTAATGAGAAACTGCACAGTGAGAGCATTCCTTTACACTTTACGTACTGTAACACCACCCTATATACCTGAAGGTACGTGGATGAGCTACGATATACTCACTTACATCGAATGGGGTATCACACTTGGAATGTATCACAGAAAAGTTAGTGAAAATTGCTATGTTTTACAATGCCAGAACACGTATCTAGCCTAGAACCTATAAATGTTTTGTGTTAGGTGACAATGCTCCATTAGGTTAATTGAGATTAATTTTAAGTTGATCTTGCTTAAGAATTTGCCTTTCAAGTTCACCACATGATGTTTTCTGTAATTACTAGAATGCAACAAATATGATAAGCATTCTTTTCATTCAATTTTAATAGTGAAAACCTTATCTAAAATGGATAGAGCAATCCGTCTCTTTTCATCAAAGAGCATAGAGCACATTTAATGCAATTTCCCTAAACTATTCCTACAAGCACACACAAACTTTTTAATGCACGATGCATGTTTTCCTTTTCAATTCCATTAATGTTTAGATGAACAAAAGGAAAATAAATGCACAAATCAATCAATACTTTTCTTCAAGAAACGAAGACTTCACGACAGTTTCTTTTGCAAAGAAATGAAGACTTTATGACACTTCCTTTTCAGAAAAGACAAATCAATATGAACTAACTTTCACAATGAATCGATAATGATAAAGAAATAACTTAAGAAACACTAAACAATCAAGGCCAAAGTAGGGCTAGGAAAGGAAACAAAAATTGATTTTAGAGACACAATAATCATTGATCTTTCAGCGAGCAAAAATAGAAGGAAATTTGGAAGAAACAAACCAAAGGTAGGATTTTTCACCTAAGGAGGATCAGCGCAACCCTGAATGGAAGACAATGCGCTTCAGAGCATTGTCATCAAGCCAAGGGTTCTCTGCAGTGCACTGTGTCCATATGAAGCCTACGTCGATGCCAGAGAGGCCATTCAAGGGACATTGAAGCACAATTTTTTACCCAAAAAAACTTCAAAAAGGATGAAATAAGATCAATGGAGGCAAGTAAAGTCTACTAGGGTGTACTAGGATGAAGATAAACTACCTAGAATTATGATCATTCCCAAGTATGGTGGCCAATTTGTTATGTGGAATTTTTCATCTACGGATAAACACAACTTCCATAAGTGGGTAGCTACACTTAGAACAACAGAATTAAAGAGTTTAACCTTTTCCTATAGAAGATAAATAAGACAAGGGACCTACTTGTTATCTTTCGCTTCCCTTTGTCTCATTTGAATAGCTCCCTTCGCTCCTTCTTGAACTGAATTTGCTCGATCAGTACCTACCATCATAAACAGAGGACAAAAACCGATCAAACCAAGAGATATATCTACTATAAGTAAATGGAATTGAAAACATTTACAAATATAATCATCATACATAAAGACAAGAATATGGGAAAATGTGTCAACAAATTTTCTAAGTAGAAGGAAGAGTTACAACCAAGGAACTCTACTCGCATGCCACTCATCCAGCTTGAGTTCCATCCTTCGTCACACCAAAAGTACAACACTTTGGAAGCATAAAAATACTTTCTTATGATATCAACCCTCAAGCCAATAGTATCTCCTTACAATTCTGCAAAGTCCAGCCAGTGATCACTATGATGAGTGCTCAATTTATAGGGAAATGGAGGTGGTTTTGTCATAAATTGAGCATTAAATGGCTTTCCAATTTGGGAGTTAGTTTCCATGGAGGAAGGGATAAGAGGATAGGAGGTTATTCAATTCATTCACTATCCAATTTCAAGCTCATAGGAGAGGATAAGAGGTGGTAATATTCTAGAATGGTCTAGAATGTAGGAATATTCCCAAAACCCTATGAAGATTTTGCTCAATCTCACCCATCGCAGGTCAAAGTGGGCCTAGGTGCTCTACAAAGTAGGATTGAATGGGCCTAAGTGCTCTGAAGCACATTTACCCTTGACCAAGGTTGCGTTGGTCCCTCAAGGAGTCATTTCAGGATGCCTTTAGGCCAGGAAACTCTCACGAATGATGGCATTCAATGTGATGACTTTTCTACGACATGTAGCAACTAAATTAGGGTTAGATGAGCCCAAATAGTACTGATATGAATGTTGGAAGAGATGTGCCCAAATAGACCAATAATAGGGTGGAACCTTTTTCTAAGATACTAGAGTAGATCTCTCCGTGCCAAGAAAAATTGAAGGTCCCAAAGGATCAAGGCAAGGGATAGTATCTCCTTAAAACACCCTTGCTACCAGAAAATATCACCTTTGAAGGTCCATGCTTGATGCGGATCCCACAACTAAAGCTTGAATATTGGGATTTGCTGGACATCGAGCGGTTCCCCACCTGGCTACCGATACCTTCATGAAGTGAGTTTTCTATAAGGAATCTAGTGTCACTGCACTGGAGCCGGTGGAATGGATTTGCATGGTAAAAAAGGTAGGGTTGTTGAACCTGCTATGGGTGCCTCATTACCACAATGCCCAAATAAATTCCATTGTCATTAAATAGTTGTTGTGCCTAATACACGACGGGTAGCTATGGCTAAATGAACCGATCCTTATAACGGACATGTTGATCCATCAAATCACGCTACTCCCTCATTCAGGAACGAATCTGGCCAAGGAATTTGGCAAAAATATGGGTGAGTGTGACCTCGTCGAGAAGATGGAGAACAAGTTCAAACTTGTCAAGAAGTCACATGGGTATTCCATTCCTAATATTACTAACCTTGCGATGAAGGTTTCCACTAAAATTTTGGTGGGAAAAGTCATGAGAAAGTGTCGTGTGGATGAGGTGTCAGCACCGGTGGTTTCATTAGCAGTTGAGCGTGTGGAGGGTGTATAGTTAAACTAGGCATGCTATCTGTGCAGTGAGTTCCTCACAAACTGCAGAGAGGCATAAGACCATAGTAAGACCTTCCATTACTCATGGATATAACTATAAATTGTGTTGGTCACATGGGAGTTGCCGGAGGATAGCTAATTTGTTATGAAACCAGCTCAAGAAAAGATAGAAAAGATAGATCAATGCCTTAGAATTCAGCCTCTTCGAGGGGGAAACCTCCTTTACATTACATAAATGAACAATTCTTTGATGATTCAAATGAAAAAACCTCCTTTCTATATAGCGGAGTCTGAGGAGTCACAATATAACCCAGCCAACCTAACAATAATAATATAAAGCCACAAAAACAAAAATAGAGGGATTCTATGGGGCACAATAATAACGATATGGGGATAATAGGGGCACAACAATATTAATAAGGGATGCAACTACAATAGTAATGGGGTAATCACTAGTATTATAGGGACCCAACATGCCCCTCTCCTTCAAAAAAGTGTTGTCCTCAATGCTTGAGTAGTTGTGGATGCTTCTGTATAAAATTCTCATCCTCCCATGTGGAATATTTAGCGGATAAGTTCTTCCACTTGATAAGATAATCTGAAATTGATTGATTTCATAGCTGTCGAGTTCTTGTTTCTGTGACTACTTCCAGTTCCAATATAAATTTTTCCTTCCTCATCAAGTTCTGCCAATATTGTTTGAACTAGGAGCTTGTCGCCTATAACCTTCTTTAAACATGAAACATGGAAAACTAGGTGCAATCGAGAAGCTGTAGGAAGCTCCAATGTGTATGCCATAGTACCAATCTTTTGGAACACCTTGTACAGACCATAATACTTTGGTGATAATTTATTATCCTTCTTAGCTTGCTTGAGGGACATTTTCTTATATGGTTGTAGCCATAGGAATACCCAATCACCTACATCAAAACTTCTTTCGCTGCGATGTTGATCTGCCTATTGTTTCATTCTATTTTGTGCCAACATGAGGTTATCCTTTAAGAGTTGGAGGACTTGTTGTTGATGTTAGATGTGATGTTCCACTGCTTGAACATTAGAATTTTCTCTTTAAATATGATGTGATGGATGGTGGTTGATATCCATAAAGTTCCATAAATGGGGTCATTTTTGTTGTTGTATGTAAGGAAGTGTTATACCACCATTCAGCCAAAGGCAACCATTTGACCCATTGTGTCTATTTATCAGATACAAAGCAATGAAGATATCCTTCCAAACATTTGTTTACTATCTCAATTTGCCCATCAGATTGAGGATGATAAGATGAGCTATGAGCTAACTGTGTACCAAGACAAGAAAATAATTCTGTCCAAAAATTTCCAGTGAAAATTGGATCTCTGTCATTTACAATAATCTTTGGGTTTCCATGTAGCTTTTGAATTGTTTCCATAAATGCAGTAGAAACTGTACTGGATTTAAATGGATGTGATAATGAACAAAAGTGTGCATACTTGGTATGTCTGTCAACTACCACCATGATGAAACTCTTTCCCTCAGACTTGGGTAAACCTGTGATAAAATCAATTGAAACCTCCTCCTAACGTTGGCTTGGAATGGATAAAGGTTGTAATAGACATGGTGTCTTAATTGTTTCAACTTTATTTTGTTGGCAAACCAAACATTCCGCCACAAATTTTTGAATATCCGATTTAAGGCCATCCCAAAAAAAATCCTTCTTAATCCCGTGGCAAATTTTTAAAAATCCTGAGTGCCCTCCTAAGGGAGAAGTGTGCAATTCCATAAGAATATTTTGATTTAGTTGGGAATTCTTACAGAGGTATAAGCGATCTTTGTACCATAAAGAATAATTTTCCCAGCTAAATGTATCAGAAGTACGGGAATCTTGTTGTAAATTTCGAATAAGTGCCCACACTTCTTCGTCATTCTTCCATTCCTCCCTTGCTTCATTTATACAATCTGGTTGGATAATAGAAATGGCACACAACAGTGCTTCCACATCCTCATCCTTTCTTGAGAGTGCATCTGCCACCACATTTTGCTTCCCTTTTTTGTAGATGATTTCAAAATCATAACCCAACATCTTTGTGACCCACTTTTGTTGCTCTTCAGAGGATAATCCTTGTTCTAAGAAGTATTTAAGGCTATCATGATCTATTTTTACCTTGAAGTGTCTTCCCATTAGGTAGGGTCACCATTTCTTAAGTGCATGGAGTATTGCCAACATTTCCTTCTCATAAATAGCTTTGTGTAAAAACTTTCCCTTGATTGGACGACTTTCAAAAGAAATGGATCTTTCATATTGCATTAAAACAACACCAATTCCATTTCCTAAAGCATCACATTCCACGCTAAAGGTTTTTGTGAAGTCTGGTGTAGCTAAGACCAGTGCTTGGCACATTGCCTCTTTAAGATGTTCGAAGGTCTTTGTTGCTTCTGGAGTCCATGAAAATGCATCTTTCTTCAATAATGTTGTTAGAGGTGCTACTATTCTCCCATAATTCTTAACAAACTTGCGATAATACCCTGTCAACCAGAGAAATCCTCGCAAATGCTTTATGGATGTGAGGATTTTCCATTCCTTAATGGCTTTAATTTTTCTAGGGTCTACCTTAACTCCTTCACGAGATACAATATGACCCAAATATTCCACCTCTTGTACTCCAAAGAAACATTTGGATCTTTTTGCATATAATTGTTTCTCCTCCAATAGTTGTAGCACCCTGTCAACATGTTCAACATGATCCTTCCAAGACTTGCTGTAGATTAGCATATCATCAAAAAATACTAACACAAATTTTCTAAGGAATGGTTTGAAAATGGAATTCATCAAACCTTGAAATGTTGAAGGTGCATTGGTAAGGCCAAAAGGCATGACGAAAAATTCATAATGACCCTCATGAGTTATAAATGTTGTTTTCGGAATGTCTTCAATCTTCATTCTGATTTTATGATATCCTGAACGAAGATCCAACTTGGTGAAGTAAATTGATCCATGCAATTCATCCAGTAATTCATCAATGACGGGAATGGGAAACTTATCTTTAATAGTGAGCTTGTTGAGCTCCCTATAATCCAGACACATGCGCCATGATCCATCCTTCTTGTGCACTAATACTATTGGAGTAGAGAAAGAACTTTGACTCGATTGAATTATACCAGTCTCTAGCATTTCTGCAACCATACGTTCAATTTCACTCTTTTGCGCATAGGGATATCTATACGGCCTGATGTTTGGAGGAACACTTCGTGGAATCAAATGAATAGCATGATCATGATCACGAATAGGTGGGAGACCTTTGGGAGTCTCAAATACCTTGGAATGATTGTCCAAGACTTTTTGGAGATCTGGAGAAATAGATGATTGCAATGTGGAAACATCTAGTGAACATAATTGTGCAATTACACCCCTTTGTTCCTTTTTTAGAAGCTTTGTCATACTGTTAGAGCTAATTATCTTTCTCGGTTTCCCTGCAATACCCCTTAATTCAACTTACTTTCCTTCCACATAAAATTTCATGAAAAGTTCTTGAAAATTAAAAGCTATTGTACTCAAGGATTGTAGCCATTGGACTCCTAGTACAACATCAGCACCTCCCATTGGAATGGAAAGCATTGGACTAGTCAATACATATTCTCCCATCGATAGCTTGATATTATGGCACTTTCCAGAGAAATTTATTGTTCTTCCATTTGCAACCATCACTTGACACTCTGGTGTTGGATATAAGAAGCAATTCAATTCTTTTGCTACCTTACAATGAATAAAATTGTGGGTACTTCCTGAATCAATCAACACTATTACCTTTTTCTTCTTGATTTGTCCTTCTATCTTGATGGTTTAAGGAGTGGTAATTCCCGCCAATGCATTACAAGATATGGTCAGATTCATTTCTTCTTTATCGAGGCTTTGTTCCTGGAGTATATCCTCTTCTTTTGACCTTTCTTGCTCATTTTCTTCTTCCTCTTGGCAATCTATTTAGAATAATTTCTTCTCAGCACACTTATGACCTTTAGTGTATTTTCTATCACAGCTGTAACAAATCCCTTTTGCTATTTTTTCTTCCAATTGTTGTGGTGTCAACCTTATAGGTTGTGAAGACTAGGGGCAACAACACTTCCATATTTATAGTTGTGAGTGGTATGCTTCCTGGTTTCCATAATTTTGCTTTCCATTTTTCTTGCTAACCTGAATGCCTTCCCTAATGAATCAGGTTCCCAAAGGCAAACATCATGTTGGATATTATCCTTTAAAGTCCCTATGAACACATAAATCCTATCCTCCTCTGGAATATTTTTTACCCTTATGTTCAATTTTTGAATCTCCTCAATGTGCTCCATTATTGAACCCTTTTGTTTGAGACTTATCAATTGGCTAAAAAAAGTGTTTCTTTTTGTATCCTCATAATGTGCTGTCAATTCTTCCGTAAAAATTGCCCAAGTGATAATTTGTTTACGAGAGAAAATCCATTGATACCATACGAACTAATTTGGTTCCAAATATAAAGTTGCAATACGTACCTTTTGTGTGTTTTGCACATTATTGAGATCGAAAAATTGCTCCATCTGTAATATCCATGTTGCGGGATCCTTGCCATCAAACTTCCTCATATCAATTTTCGGAATATGGTGGATCTTCGATCCCACATTAGAGTCTAAGAAATCATGATTAAAATTTATTTTGTTCGCATCATGAGTTTCCTTTACTACCTTTTCACCATTACTAAGTATTTCTTGTAGAAAATTTGTCAAATCTATCTTCAAATCTGCCATGTCTCTCTTCAAATCTATCTTCAAATTATCCATCTTATCTTCCACGCCCTTTATCTTAGATTCCATGCCATTTATCTTAGCTTCTGTTAGCTTTTGTGAGAGTGACATTTGTTGCACTTGTTCTTGTAATTTTAATATATCATGTAGCATTTCTTCCTCTTCTTCATGATTCATGCTAGAGCTTTCAGGTTGCTTACTAGGGGTTTGAATTTTCTTTCCTCGGGGCATCAGTTACCGATAATAATGCTCTACTATGCCCTTTGAATTCCTTTAAAATAAATTTTCAAACCAAGCTTAAGCAAAAATTTAAAAAAATCTACACACCTTTTTTCACTTTGTAGGAGCTCAATATTGCCTCTGATGTATCCCTGTACTTTCTAATCATACATCTTTGAAATTGAGATCTATATTAGCCCTCTATGTCCTCTTTCCAATGCCACCAGTCTAACCCAAATTGGATTCTCCAAGGAAGAGATATGTCAAATCTCCCACAATGACTTGATTATAGACTAGTTCAGTAGAGAGAACTTGTATGACATGCCACAAGTCACTATTTCGACCTTTGGCTCTGAAAATTATCTACAATAAACTACAGTTCATCCTCTATCTGTAACTTCTTATGAAATTTCAATCCAATGCTCAAAGAGAAAGTTATGACGATTTTCCCCGGGTCACCTGTTTGGAATGTAATTCAGGAGTCTGCAAAAAGACCAACTTCCTCAGATCATATCTCCGCAAATATAGCTCGAAAAACTCTGAAATTCAGACCCAAGGTTCAGCACGATGTCTTCTCAAATGGGTTTTTTTTAGCTTCTAAAACGTTGCAGAAAAAAAGTTATAGTGAAAATGCCACAATGACCTATTTGGAGCAGCAAAACCCTAGAATCCAAAGCTCTGATACCAAATGTTATGAAACCAACGCAAGAAAAGATAGAAAAGATAGATCAATGCCTTAGAATTCAGCCTCTTCGAGGGGAAACCTCCTTTACATTACATAAATGAAAAATTCTTCGATGATTCAAATGACAAAACCTCCTTTCTATATATAGGAGTCTAAGGAGTCACAATATAACCCAGCCGACCTAACAATAATAATATAAAGCCACAAAAATAAAAATAGTGGGATTCTATGGGGCACAGTAATAACGATATGGGGATAATAGGGGCACAAAGATATTAATAAGGGATGCAAATACAATAGTAATGGGGTAATCACTAGTATTATAGGGACCCAACACAATTTCCTCCGATCGAGATAGATTTTCTAGAAGCAGCAAAGTTTGCATCTTTATGGGCCACCAAGGATGGTGATCGGGTTAGGGAAAGCAAAGTGTTTTGGGTACTGATGGAGGTAAGCATCTGCATAGCCATCAATTAAAATTTGTGGTTGTCACCAACCGTATTTGAGCAGCTATCTTAGTATCTGAAGTTCAAAGCAAACTTCCACCATGTTTACATCTAGGCACGAAAGGATCTTGTTAAAATTGGTAACTAGGGCCAAACTCCATGTGGGTCATATTATTTATGGCATGTAATATTTTTATTGGATCCCTCTCATCGAGAGGTGTAGGATTGATCTAAACCTCATCCAATTTTGATAAGTATTCATCGAGTTATGAATTTATTTATGTTATAAGACAAATTGTCAAGTTGGCCAACAACTTGAGTAGGCACAGAAACCCAATAGTCGTGTCTATTCATCATATACATTTTTAGTATAAATATAGAGGACTTGAAATAATTTGGCAGATACATCCTCTTCATGTTTGATCTCCTCTCCACGTCTTGGGTTTTTGGAGAAGGAAAAACACATAGAGGATACGCTGGCCTATGTACAAATGATGCCCTATATCTAAAACACAAGAGCAATGGTCATGAAGAAGTCTAGACATAGATGAGGGGAGAAGATCACAGGCACGTGAAGCACTAAATGCTGTGATGAATTACAGTCAACGTGATGCCCTGTCTGCTACCCTAATCTGTTGTCATAAAAGGAACAACCATAGTCATATAAGGAAGAGCCACAGTCATAAAAGGAATAGTCACAGTCATAGAGGGTAGCCATAGTCACAAAGGGTAGCCACAGTGATATGAAGGAAATCATGGCCTCATGAATGATGCAGCATCTCAGCATCCTATGATGTATGCAGATCTAGCAGCATAAATCAAGCTACCATGTAGAGTGGATCTGGCAGCATAGATCTGAGCATAGAGACTCCAGTCATAGAGTTTCAGGAAGAGTGGATCTGGCTACGTAGATTAGGGCATGGAGACTCCAGTCACGCTATTTTATGAAGACTCATTCATGGAGATAGTTAGTAATGTATGGAGACTCTATACTATCTAGGTCATGGAGACATCAATGCACTATCATGGATATACACAGTCATGGAGATATTTATACGTTGTCATGGAGACATAACAGTCTCATGAATACTTGTGAAGACAAGAGTCTGTGACACTCTTTGTCTCATTCTACATTCATAATCCCGTCATAATTATGATGAAAAGGATTCCAGTGATCACATAGAAATGCACTTTCATGACCTCGACATAGTGATCTTAGTCATAATAAAGGATGACAAGAATGAATGGTCTCATATCATAATGTTACATAATCTACAGTAGGTGAAGTTGCAAGGCTTGAAGAATATGTAGAGACCATCTCTGTAGTAATCTCAATAAGGAGTAGCATGATGATGGATAAGACAGCATGTTGATGTATAAGTCAGCATGAAGATGTATGATGCAGCATCATGGGCATGATAAATAAGCATGATGATGAGAGCAGGAGCAGCTCAGTCATCTAGGTTCAACACATATGATAGTACAGCATGGTGTCACACAGTTATGTGCAGCAAATGGATGAAAGGTAGCACTATGATAGGTGAAGGAGTCACCTTAGAGAATTAGTTGAAGCAATATGTCTTCAACGGATCTCATGCGATATCAAAAGTAAAAATATTGACTTCTATTGTAAATGTACTATCTCTCTCACTTTCTTTGCTGAAATTTGAAGAACATAAAAGAAGAATTGATAAAGGGTTTCCCCACATTGGGGTTTGTCCCTGGCTGGCACCACATCTTGTGTCCTCTTGTCTTGGCTTGTCTTTTGGGATTTATATTTAAGTTCTATCTACAGTTTACTTTAACGTTATGTGATTGCTAATCTAGAAAAGATATTGAAAGTTAAAATAAATTTCTCTAGCATAGAACATACATAAACTTAACATGGTATGAGAGCTGAGGTGAAGATAATGCCCAAGAAAGAGTGAAAGAGCAATCACTGAAGACAGTTGATACAGGACAAAAGCATCAATGGGTTCCTCACACCCTTTCTAATTCACCTAGGGTGAAGTTGAAGCAGAGAATATTATCAAAATGGCGCAGCAGAAGGTTCTGATGGCCTACCTAAAGATCACTTCATTGGGAAGTTTGGATCTAAGGGTGGAAGGAAAGACAGATGCCTTGGTTACAATAAGTTTGGCCATTATGCGAAGGAGTGTCTGAATGGCAGAGACATTTCTCTTGATGAAGATAAACAAATCATTCCAGGGTCAAGGGAATGATAGGTAATACAGTTCATCAACAAGAAATGGTCAATTCTTCAAAGAAATCAAGGAACCCCAGGCACTTCATCGGATAGATAATCGTGGGATTATACTTGGAGCCGATACTACCTATCCCGAAAAGGGTGCAGGGAATGTTACCCCTCAATTGAATGAGGGTAACTCGATTCATTTACAGAATCTCTTTTATGTACCTGATCGCAAGAAGAACCTGGTGTCCATGTCAACAATGGAAGTCAATGGTTACATGGTGGCACTCATCTATGGAAAGGTACCTTCTTGAAAATAGATTTTTCAAAAATGTTTTTGAGTTCAGGGTTGTATCAAGTTGTGGGAAGTCCATAGGGGATCATGTCCATTGACACAGCAAAAAAGGTATGTGAGTCAGATGGTGACAAGGATGCCTGAATTCAAAAGGAGCATGAAAGTACATGTCTAAGATGTACCAAAGAAAAATATTACAAGGGGACCATTCCCCTCATGTAGCAGGTTTTTTTATAGACATATTTGGGCACCACAACCCCAATCTCATATGTCCATAAACCAAGGGCTTCGAAGCCCCTAAAAGTGTTGTTTAATACCCTAAAGGAGTAAGGTCAACTGATTACATCATCTCCCAGAAGTTCTCCCTGAAAAACTACTCAGAACTGGTCAAAAAAGGACCATACAAACTGCTCAGTGCTAAGGGTGCAATGCGTCTCACCTACCACATGAAAAAAGTGTGATGCATACTGAAAATCCCTTCTGTAGGGTGCTATGAGCGAGAGCAGATAAATGGCAGAGGTAGTTGGCCAAGTGGAAACCTAGAGAATCTTCTAGAAACTGCCCATTTGACACTTGCCTCTCTGAATTTGCCTAGGGATGAGTAAGAGATCATGAAATCTCCAAGTGGAACCAAGAACTATCAGAGAGATGACACTAATCAAAATCCCAGAAGCTGACTCACCCACCTGCAAACATCTATATATGGATCCCTCATCCTAGAGATCCAAAGGCTAGAATTTTGTATCTTGTAAGGAAGTGTTGTTGGTTTCTCTGTGGAACATCATAGTGTTGTGTGATCTAGCTTTTCATGAGGTGAAGAGGGATTTCATGCTGGGAGGATGGTGCTGGGTCAGACCAATGGGTTGTAATCCTCTCTTCTACTACTTCTATTAATAAAGCTATTTGATTTTTCCTCCATATTCTTGTATATCTTTGAATCTTTAATTGATATATGCATTTGTATGGTTAATATATATCTGATCCTATATTGTTTATGGTTATAGATCTATATTCTTTGATGGTATTATGCTGCTTTCACTCTATAGGTGTTCTTTGAAGCAGGACAAGTAAATAAGGAGTGGCGAAGCTCTGTCAAAGGAGGGAGGAAACAAGCAAGGAGCCAAGCGAAAGACTGAGGTTGGTAATATCTACTTCTCTCTCATCTATCTCTCATAAAGGAAAATGCAAGTAACTTTAGTTTGTTTGTTTCTAATATAGCTACCTGTCTCAGTGGGACTAGCAGCTTTGAATGGACACTAGTTTTCCCGATAACAAAATGGCGACTTTACTGGGGAGCGAGTAGCTTGTTTGCTTGTTTCTATTTGTTTGCTTTATAAACTACAGACGAATCCTGAAGTTAAGCCAGCTAGCCTTTGAACTGCTTTTGCTATGCAACGACAAAGTAGATCAACATTGCTTCAGTCAATCTCCAAGTTAGTTTATGAACAAAACATCTGACTTGCAAACATCCTAAATGCCCTAGTGGTAGATCAAATAAACTCATTAGATCAGCCCTTGATCTTTGTGTTTACTCCCTATCATTAGCTCAACCTAAACTCTTGAACTTAGCTACAAACTGTGAGAAAAAACCAAGCTCAGTCTCATCCCTGGACCATCGCACTGTCTCTCATTGGCAACCTAGATTCATCGCCCCTCCCCTATGCTGTAGGTGAGATGCATCCCTGTTTCCCTGTGTTACAGGTGTGATGATTAGGTAAGACTATTTATGCTTCCAGATTTTGGTTTTCTCCTCATTGTCTTCAGATTTATTCAGTAGTTTTGTTGTCTATGATCAATATATCACTATTGAAACTCCTTTCCTTTGCTTTATTCAACCTCCATTGTTTAAAGAATTGTGAATGTTTTTATGTATTTTTCGTCATTTACAGTTCTCCTTTGCAAATAGTAGCTTAAACAAACTATCGTCTGTTGATTTGAAAGTGTCGCAAGTGTCGTTTTCAGTCAAAGAAAAGAGTATTCCTCTTTTGATAGTTGATTACACTTTTTCCATTGTATTTGATTTGAATTAATAGTATTTCAAGCGTCGAAAGCAATTTTAAATTCAAAATCACAAAGTGTCGTCTTAAGTCTTCCATTCGTTTTGTGAAAATAAAATTGTTAGTACTATCGCTTTGAAAGAAAAATAGTTCAGATCTGTACTTAGCATTCTTTTTCTCATTCACACATTAAGAAAGCAGAAAACAAATATATGCATGTGCATTTGCATTTAGACTACTCGTGGAAATTGATTTAGGATAGTGCATCTTAATGTGTGCTCTCTGCTCTATGTTGAAAGAATTTTACTTCTCTTTCCTTAGTAGCTTGGATTTTCATTGCAAAAAGAAGAGTAAATGATTGTTTGTCATCTTAAATTGCATATTTAGGAATCGTATATCTACATCATGCAGTGAACCTTAAATAAAAATTCCTTAATAAAGATCAACTCTCAAATAAATTTCAATGAACATAAAATGCTTTGGAACCTAACGCACAACATTTAGAAGTCTAGGCTAGAGACGTATTCCGGTATCATAAAGACTGGTAACTATTGCTTTTATTGTAGGTTGGGTAATTCCTCCTCTTTAAGACAACAAGTGCCAGTACGGACTTGTGCTCCCACGTATCGTCAAGTATATATTGGGAGACCACAATAGGGTAAATCCTTTATCCTTAGGAAGTCGTGTCTACCCCCCTATCGATCGTAATGCACTGAACATAGCATTCGGGAAGATTGACTGCCATACCATAAAAAGTATTCTATAGTTTTGCGATTGGTTTGGTAATCCCTTTGTATAGATTTCCATAGTAGTCACTTTCATTCCTTTTCAGACTCCTTAAAAGAAAAGGTCCATCAGAGCACTTGTCACTATAGGCTCATTAAAAATTGAAGGTGAATAGAGTCATCTTTAGCTTTTTCTCGACTTTTAAAAATTGAAATAGCAATTTGCGTCAAAGCGTCATAAAATTCATTTAATTTGCGATAACATTTTCCCATTTTTATTTTGATTTGATCAAGTAATCCGCAATCATGGAAGAAAGTCAATCAAAACCCCGTTGTTCGCGGAGACTAACGAGTCAACCGTCTTTGACTCTGGAAACAAAACCATTCTGGGCCAAGAAATCTCATTCAATCTCATTTAACTAGGTCAAAGTCTCCTGGTTTATTTGAAACTTTTGTTTCAACATCCTGAGAGACTCTAGTTACTCCAACTATTTCTGGTATTCCTGCCTCTACAGAAGGCGTTTTGCAGTTACAAGAGGACATTAGAACTGATCCTAGTGTAATGGTAAACACTTTTATTCCTGAACCAGCTCCATATAGGGTTGATTAGGAAGGTGTCACCCCTCCAACATCTGTTGCTGCAAAGTCTGTACCTTCTTCGGCACAAGAAATATTTTACGGGCCTGACGGTCTCCCTCTTCCACCTGGATTGATTGCGATAAAAGAGATTGTGGAGGATCTTCCATCCAGTACTCCATTGAATTTTGGAACTGGGATCCACCTATATCATTCTACTATAGAAGTTAGTCACCCTTCATCACAAGTTCCTGTAGAATCGCTAGGAAGTATTTTGGATAGACTTGATATGTCTAAACAACCATCGACATCTAGGAATACGTCATCCAATATAGCAGTAGCAGAACCTCCTGCCACTACTCCGACAATGTTCGCTGGTATACCATCTGTCCCAACTAGCTCTCAACTGCTAGATGGAGTCCACCTAGGGACTATTTCGACAACATGGTCTGTTCCTATTTGTTCGTCCGGAACCTTATCTAGAATTTTTGATGTTGAGTCTCAGCAAATTGATCCTTCACATCAGTATCAATTTGGGCAGTCCAGTCTCCAAAGACCAATTTACCCTTTGAACACTGGATTGCCGCCATATGGGGGGCAGTATGCCTTTTTATTGTTCCCTCCGGGAGAGCAACCATATGGGAGTTCACAACAAAATTCAGGTCAAGCTGGAATTTCATCCAATGGTTGGGTGCCAATACTACCTCAATAGCCAAGAGTTGTATATTCAATGCAACCAAATCAACCCGTGTCGAAAATTCCCACTACACTGGCTATTGTGATGGTGTCACAAGTACAAGCGCTACCTGTTGTATGTCAACCTCAAGTATCTCAGGTTGTAATACAACAGCCTCTTGTCTCCGCGACTCAATCACAACTGCTAATTGGTGGCTCCTTAACTGAAGCGACTTAGGCTCAAACGAGTACTATCACCCCTCATCTTAGTCAAAAATCCAGTATTGGACAACAAAAAATGGTCTCACAGTGATGGCTAGTGCAATATCAACAACCGCAATTCCAGCAAGCTTACCGAGGACCTGAGCAACAAAGCTTTGCGGGTAATGGGAAGCCATATATTCAAAATGGTTACCAAAAATCATATTATAATGGTTATGCACATCAACCTTACCAAAGTTATCAGCATCAAATACATTATGCTGGTATGCAAAGACCCACTGCTCAGGCGATCCCATTTTATCCTGGGTATGCTTCGCCAAACCTAAATCAACAGTTGCCTTTCGTAGCAACTTTAGAATTACCAGATCTGAATCAGCTAACAAATGATCCAATTGCTTATGCCCCTTGGTGGTTGGCGATTCCTCATAAACTTCCGTCAGATATTCCTAAATTCAATGGAAATCTAGGTGAAGATCCATCAAATCATGTGATGACCTTTCATCTATGGTGCTCATCCAACACTCTCAATGATGATTCGATGAGGCTTCACCTTTTTCAGTGAACTTTAACTGGTCTGGCAGCAAAATGGTACATCGAATTTCCTAAAGCTTCATTCAATAACTTCAGCACCCTTGCCACCACCTTTTTAACCCATTTTCAGTTACCAATAAGGTACAAAATAGGAACAGAGCTTCTTACCAATTTCAAGCAGACGATAGCCACTCACATATCTGATCATATTCATGAGTGGCGACGTCATCGTAGAATTTTAAAAACATATGTTCCTAATCAGCTGCTAGCTGAATGGTTTATTAAGTCATTGTTACCTTCTATTATAGAAGATGTGGCTAAAGAGGGTGGGGCGTTGTCACTGAAGAGAAAGTCATTGCTCGTGCGCAATATCTAGACTTGATCTATACTCAGTCTAGCACCCTCTATGATAAAATCCCTGATGCTCCTAGACCAGATTTTTTCGTTCCTCCTCCTCCTAAACCAAGTAAGGACTCTCATGCCGGTGACAGCGTGATTGGCACCTCAAGTACGCAAACCACAAAGGCCCCATCTGGCAAAGCCCTTGCAATTTCCAGTAAAAAGGCAAATGACAAACTTCCTACCTCAGAGATTAATGCCATGTCGTCTGACAAGGGTAAAAACCCAAAGCAACCAGGGGGAAAGAAGAAAGGGAAAAATAATAAGAAGAAACAGGAAAATTCACCTCCTGAAAAATCTTCTGAAAACCTTGCTGGGCAACAAAAACCTCGTTATCCATGTTACATATGCGACGACAATAATTTCACGGAAGATTGTCCACATAAAGCTGAGGTTATAAAATTTTAAAAAACTTCAAATACCCCAACAGTGTTGACTAATCCGTTTCCGAGCCTAGAAACATACCTGGTTGCTATCAATCATGCTTCCCCATCCAAAGTGCTTATGTTGTCCATTTCGAAACAACAAAATGATGCTTTGATATTGACAAGGAATAAAGATAAAGGGAATCCACAGATGTCGAACAACAAGGCTACAGATCAACCTAGTAGTTCGAAACAACTTCAACCGAAGTTGTGCCACCCATCATTCCTGAGTTAACAATAAAACCGCTAAAGGGAGTAGTACACAAATCAACATTTAATCCTCATGCTCGAGTAGCATAGAATTATAATATAGTAGAGGATCTGGCCCAATCGCCATCTGCTATGTCAACGCTTGAAGTACTGCAAAATTGCCCCTCCCAAAAGCAAACTCTATTATCAGCAATAGGTGGGGTTGACCTAACGGATTTCAATCTTGTGGCCTTTAATCAGAAAGGATATGAACCTCAGTTACCAGCTCAACTCGCTTTCCTCATACAAGTGAAATCCCTCAAGAAAACTATTCATCAAACAATTATTTATGAGTGGGCACCTACATGTATTATGTCAATGAGTTGTTGGAAAACTTTAGGATCACCACCATTGTCGCGATCATCAACGGTGTTAAAAGCATTCGATGGAAGGACATGCACCCCGTACGGGATTTTAAGTAACTTGCAAGTTGAACTGCGGGGAAAAATGGTAGAAATTGATGTTGAAGTTATTGATGGAAACCTCGATTACAACATCCTACTAGGAAGGCCCTAGATTTATGCTATGGCCATTGTTGTGTCAACATACTTCAGAAAGATTGCATTTCCTTTTCAAGGAGGAATTACAATCATCGACGGACAAACCTTTCTCCCCAACAGTTCACAAGTTACAGGAAGCATCCCGATGATCCACAGAAGCTCTCAACTGCTTCAAAATATCGAAGTAGGCCTGCTAAAAGACCCTATATTAATGGGTACTTTTTCCCTACCGCCTCTGACTAATCTGGCAGAAGTGACCATGGTGGAAACCTGCAATATGATATCTTCTATATCTACAAGGATTCAAAGGATTTCCGATTTTTTTTTTAGCATGGATCATAGCCAGGTATTGCCTCCAACCCCAATAGAAATATTGTAGCAATCAATTTTCTTGGCCTAGGGGACAAACCCAAATCAACACTCATCGAGTGTTTGGATAGATAGGTCTAATGAATATGGCACCTCCTTAGATCCTTGGTCGCATGTACATTCTACAAATGAAGGAATCATTAAGTCAATGATGATAGGAGAGGCACCATGGGAAGATTACCACCATCGTTCCCATCTTCCGGATTACCATGAAGATTATTATAGAGATCTTAATCATCCTTCAATTTTTTATTTTCTATCAAATAATGTAAATACGGTGGATTCCGAGGACAGTTCTTATCTGATGTTAAAAAATGAAACAACTCTGTTTCCAAATCGAGTCTTTGATTACAATCTCGTAAAATCCAAGTCAAGTCTTTCGAAGATCTCGAAGGTAAACCTTCATTCCAACCACCGCATTGAATGCAATGAAGCTTGGGGGGAATGCACCTCGATTTGCGTCATTATGTTGGGGGCATGAAAACTTATAACAAGCATAGTTTTTCGTTTCAAGCTTGTGTAAACATGAAACTGAATTTGAGAATATGTTGTTGCATGGTTCAAACTCATTAAAAAATGAACCAGGCCACAAGAAGTTTTACACGAAGTTCAAGCTTGTTAAAAAATAAACCTAGCAATGAGCATATGTTCCACAAGAGTTTAAGCTCATTAAAAAATGAACCCACCTTCGGTAAATAACCATTGCGATCACATTATTATCTGCTTTTGAACCTTGGTCGTGTTCTTACCATCACCTCCACTCTTTTATAGCCGATCATATGCCTCCATTTGATTGTTTACCCCTTTTTAAGAAACAACTACGATGAGTGATTCTATTAGCCACCTTCTTTACACTGCCATGATTGAAAAGTTCCAAACCTTACCTGGAACTAGCTGCTATCCGAAAACATCACTCATTCCTCAAAAAATGAGTCTCCTTTAAGCTCTTTTCATCTGAATCGTAAAATATGAAAAGATTGCTGAGTAATTGGCCTCTCCAGCTCATTAAAGTGATTGGAAGTGTCATCCCTCCTCTAGATTTTAATCTTTTTGGACCTGAGGGATCATTGCACAAAAAGATCGAGTTCTTGTCTTGTTCAGCTCGTTAAAACTATCGAAAAGTCATCCCTTTTGTATTATTTTATACTTTTTTGGACTTAATGGATTATATTACGAAAAAGGATTACTGGAGTTTCCTTTCCATCTCTTTTCAGTCTCTCTAAAATTGAAAAGGACTGAGTTTTCTTTATCGTTAAACTCGTTAAAACAATAGTGACAAACGTTTCCATGCAGACAAGAGCAAGTTTCACAGTTGCTAGGCTCGTTAAAACATAGTGACGGGTTTGCCCGAAGAGAAAATTATAGAACAAGCATATGTTATCCTCCTCAAGCTTGATAAAAATAAAGAGGTACTAGTCAGAAATGACTAGGGAAAAATTGGGAAGAAAACTTGAAGAAACTTTATTGGTAGCAGGTCGCTCTTGAACATGACACTTTTACTCCATCACCATGATTGAGTCTGGTTGGGTTATTCTGTTCATCGATCATATCATGATTGGTCCTTCATACCATCCATTTTTGGGGTTAATGCTACCAATCCATTTCAATGTCGCCGATATGTTCAAGAGAAGTCACTCAGAGAATTCACCAACCTATCCTATGTCTCATCCGCTGCAATACCTTCACACTTCATTCTTTCATGACCGCCACCCCGAACCTTGTATCATCAGATCGTTTTCACCTCCACAAAATCATTTGCTCCATTTCGTGTAATAGATGTGGGATTCATTAAGGCCCTCCTATGACGGGTCACTTCTTGTCAACATCAGCTCATTATCCAAGAAGTCAACTTAGGAATAACCATTTCAGTACTTTGAAGTTTGCATGCCTCAATGGCAAGTTTCTCACTTCCGGCAACAGGTTTACATCAATGACCTTCGACCGGAAGATTTTGCGTGGTGTTCGACATCAAGTCCCATATTCACACCACGTGAATTGTACTACAATACCTTGAGGGTCATTATCATTATCAGTGATTCCTCTCGCGCATGTTAATAGCTTACATCATTGGCTGGTAATCAGGCGATGTCTTTCCATGTTCGACTTCAGAACATCTTTTCACATGGATCGACTTGTACTTCGGGTGAAGATTGAATGAGTTTGAAGACCCCAGATCTAATTTCATCCATCTGGGCTGCGAAATATTCAGGAAAATAAAGACATCAAATGTACATCATAGCTGCACAGATAATCATTTAAGCCAAAGGATGATGGCTCTACCAGAATCATCAGTTTGTCACATAGACAGTTGTCTGTCATATGTACATGAAAATGAATTTATAAAGCTGAGCATGGGAATGCCCGCCTCAGCTAGATCATGAAAATATTATGAAGATAATGTATTGTATTGTATCTTATTATAGGTCACCTTTCAGTTCGAAAAACCTCGGATCCTCATGATAAAGCATTTCGCTCGACATCAGAAGATTTACGACCTCATGATTTAGGGGACAATTGTTATAGACATATTTGGGCATTGCAACCCCAATCTCATATTTCCATAAACCAAGGTCTTCTAATCCCCTAAAAGTGTTGTTTCATACCCTAAAGGAGCAAGGTCAGTTGATTACATCATCTCCCAGAAGTTCTCCCTGAAAAACTACTCAGAACTGGTCAAAATAGGACCATACAGACTGCTCAGTGCTAAGGGTGTGATGCATCTCACCTGCCACATGCAAAAGGTGTGATGCATACTGAAAAGCCCTTCTATAGGGTGCGGTGAGCGAGAGCAGACAAATGGCAGAGGTAGTTGGCTAGGTGGAAACCCAGAGAATCTTCTAGAAACTGCCCATTTGACACTTGCCTCTCTGAATTCGCCCAGGAATGAGTAAGAGATCATGAAATCTCCAAGTGGAACCAAGAACTATCAAAGAGATGACACTAATCAAAATCCCAGAGGCTGACTCACCCACCTGCAAAAATCTATATATGGATCCCTCATCCTAGAGATCCAAAGGCTGGAATTTTGTATCTTGTAAGGAAGTGTTGTTGGTTTCTCTGTGGAACATCATAGTGTTGGGTGATCTAGCTTTTCATGAGGTGAAGAGGGCTTTCATGCTAGGAGGATGGTGCTGGGTCAGACCAATGGTTTGTAATCCTCTCTTCTACTACTTCTATCAATAAAGTTATTTGAGTTTTCCTCCATATTCTTGTATATCTTTGAATCTAGAATTGATATATGCATTTGTATGGTTAATATATATCTTATCCTATATTGTTTATGGTTATAGATCTTTATGCTTTGATGGTATTATGTTGATTTGACTCTATAGGTGTTCTTTGAAGCGGGACAAGTAAAGAAGGAGTGGCGAAGCTCTGTCAAAGGAGGGAGGAAACAAGCAAGGAGCCAAGTGAAAGACCGAGGTTGGTACTCTCTACTTCTCTCTCATCTACCTCTCATAAAGGAAAATGCAAGTAACTTTAGTTTGTTTGTTTCTAAGATAGCTACCCGTCTTAGTGGGACTAGCAGCTCTGAATGGACACTAGTTTTCGCAATAACAAGTTTGAGATTCATGAATGGGATTTTCATGTATACAGGTGGAAGAAAGCCCTCTATGGCTTGAATCAAAACACCCCGGGCATAGTATCAGGGGATTGATAGTTGTTTGATGAAGCTGAGATTCACTGGGAGTGAAACTGATCCAAACCATTACCTGAAGGTTGTGGATGATAGACCTCTCATACTGACACCTTATGCGGATGAACTATTTCTGATAGGTGCAGAACCTCTCATTTGCAGAAATAAGAGGGAGTTGGATTCTAGACATATGTTTTGCAGTTAGCTTGGTGAGCTCATATTTGGTTGAGCCTCACTTGATCGGTGCCAAGAATCTTTTGAGATATCTTCGGGGCACAATCTGTCATGGATTAAGATACTCTACCAGAAATATGAAGATTGCATGATTATTCAAATGCTGACTAGGCAGGCAGTGTGGAGGATCACTAGAGCACTTCTCAGTGCTGGTTCTCTTTGGATTTAGCTTCAATATCATGGATGAGCAGGAAGCAAAAGTTTGTTGTTATAATTACTGCTAGGACCAGTTACATAACTACGAGTATGACCACATATAAAGTTTCCTGCTTGTGGAAACTCTTCAGTGAGTACATGATGAATACCATTATGATTCTCTGTGACAACCAGAGGTGGGATACAATTATTAAGGAATCCCATATTCAATGACAGCTCCAGCAAATAGACACCAGATACTGCTTTATCTGGGATATGATAAGTCAATGAGCAAGGAGGCTCCATCACACTGAGATGATGTACAAGTTGCTACACTTTGTCAGAGCCCTAGGGAAAGATCAAATTAGTGATTTTCCTAAATGACTTGCAGTCGTCGAGAGACCCTTGTAAAAAGGGTCCTGCATGGTGCATACATTGAGCTCTAGGAGCTCTGGGGGCTTGCAGTGATCTATAATTTATCCAGGACAAAGAATTAAAGGTATTACAGACTCATGTGCATGGATGTGCCTATGCTACTTTATGAAATGGATCGATAAGATTGTGAAATACATAGACACTGAGGTAGTTAGAGAAAACATAACAAACAAACATGTAAAAACAACAAGTTTAATAAGGAGTTCACCTAATGCTCCTGGGCTACGTCTCCTGTTCTAGCCTTTAGTGGTGGCCTCTCTATTATGTTTTCAAAGCAGAGTTTCTTTACAACAGTGAGATAAATTTGTGTCTCACTCAACAAATATCAATCAGTAGGATTTGAGTACATAGACTCTCCTTACTAGTACTTGACCTCTACTAGTCACAGTAGTATGAGCCCAATCTAAAACTCATACATGACAGGCCTATGCCAAGGAGCTCGCTTTAACCTCTCAAGCTTTCTCTGGAGTGCATAGACACTCTGATTCTCTCTGGCTCTGTCTCACTCGATGCTGCCCCTAGGTCAGCTCGGCTTCTTCTCTCTGTTATGTCCTCTTAGCTTTCTGTGTCTAACTAACTCCTCTTTTTGTGGGTGTGTGTCCTCTAATTCTATCAGTTCATGGCTTTAAAGCCAGTCTGTTTTCTATCGGTTCATTTCCGCTTCCCGACGTTTTGGTTTTCCTGCCTCTGTCCATTCGAACTCCCCTATTCTATGTCATCATCACTGTTTAATGCTTCACAGGGAGGTGGCCACTTATTTTGAAATGGGTGTGTGTGTTAGGTTCCTTGGACACATTTGAACGACCGTCATTTCCATTTGCTCCAAGATTCCCATGAAACACAAATCTTCTGCCAACTCATTGCCCATGTCAGACTTCAAATCCCATGGAATTTTGCTTTACAACCTTGTCAAATCCAGTCAGTTATAGGGACGTGCCTCTGCCGTTGATCTGGGTCCCCTAGATCCTACGGTCGTCATTCATATCAGGTGGGTAAGTAACATGACATTTACCCATCCGATGTGAGTCGTTTTCTGTCTCCTCTGCTGGACGCGTGTCACTCGCTATGTGGCATCGGGCAAGACTTCTTACCCCCTCAAGGCCTTCCGATATCCTGCTAGTTTTGTGGAATCCATGGAACCAAATTTATTACTTTTCCGCATTTCATATCCATTTTGGGTCCGGGCACTTTGAGGCTTTCCTTCACTAAGGGGGACACCCTGCGATACACGATCAGTGCTTTAGCGCTAATCGCTAATTGCGTATCAGAAACTACCCCTGTTTCTTGAATTAGCCTCTAGTTTTTCCAAATTGCACCAGCGTGCGTTACCATGGGCCAACGGTCTATGTGCTCAACCGAGGGCCCTTGTTGCTCCGTGCTGATCACAATTGCAACTGCCACAAGAATTCCTTTTGATAGCTTGATCTTTGTAAGACTTGAATCTATTTGGCATAATTTGAACGAGTTTATGAAAACTTAGAGAGTGTTTAGGATCCAATTCGGAACATGGCCTTCCCACTAAAAAATCTTTTGGACCACAAAAGTTTATTTTTTAAGCATCAATCAAGTGAGGGTACTGATTCCTCGCTTGCCCAATTTCTATCCATTTCACACTGCTTGGCTTTGAACCTTTGAGTCCAATCCTCAGGTACTCAACATCCCCTCTGCATGTAGTTCTCACCTTCCTGTCTAGAACTGTATCTTCCTGCAATTCATTAAGATATTTAGGTAACAAATCATCAGTATAATGCAACTGACTCTGCTCTTCAGGATCTTCAATCAATGAAGGCTCAAATAGTTTCAAGCTGCCTGCATTAACAACTGAGTAGATGTGCATGTAAGCTAGTAAATCAAGCCGAAAAGAATTCACACCAATTTTCTCAAGTATCTTGAAAGGTCCATACCTTATTGGCTTCAGCTTCTTACCTTCACCTTTCATTCAGTCTTTGCTAATATACAACCAGACTTGATCACCAACTTGGAAACTATGCTCCATCCGATGCTTGTCATGCCTTACCTTGTACTTGGCTTGGCTCTTTTCTAGCTGCTCTTATATTGGCTGGTGAATCTCTTGGATTTGTTCGATGAACTTGGTTGCCTTGTCCACATCACTGTGTCCATCAACCGCTATGTCTTTACCAAAGAAAAAATCCAAGGGAGACCATGGTGTGAAACAAAAACAGGTCTGAAAAGGAGATCTCTATGTAGAAGAATGTTTAGCTCGATTGTGAGCATGCTGCACATAACATAATGTTCATCCCAAAGCCTTGGATGCTTGCTACAATAGCCTCCGAGCAACTAGATCATTATCCTGTTGACTACTTCAGTTTGGCCATCTGTTTGCAGATGAAAAGCTGTGCTCTTCTTCAGCCTGGTGTCCATCAATTCCCACAGACTTGACCAAGAGGCAACAATACAACAAAGTGGGAAAGAGGTTTCACAGTTAACCTAGATTTCACATTATGGTTGGAGTTAGTGTTGGCTGCTATGGGCCTAACCAAGGTTTGGAAGAGTTATTTAGCCAAACAAATCCCACAGCTACCGACCCTTTCATAAATAGCCCGCAGAGCATGGAATGAGGTCTCACCTAAGGTAGCATGGGAGGGTGCTGGAACTAGGTTTCCGCACCCTAGGGACATCTTGGTGTGGTTTGGGAGGTTCGCACAGTGGTTTACAACTTCACCGATCCAGAGTGATTATATTTTTTGATTACTGCGCTGTTCTATTTTTATGATTCACAGTTATTCAGCAGGGTCTTTAAGCAAACATTTAACCAACATAATCGATTCACGCACAAAATGTACCCAGATTCGCATACATTTATCACATTTACATTAACCAGATATAGAAAGGTAAACCATAAAGATAGATGAGCAGTGACTCAGAATTTATCATCCCCAGGCTTCTTTATCATCCCCCGCTCTCTTACAACTGGGTGGAGGGTGTGACTATCTTTTGAATGGTTAGTCAGGCAGTCGGGCCACCCGTGTAGAGCTTGAGATGACTACCATTTACTCTTCCTAGGAATGGGGTCTCCATTGAGTTTAGCCAGCTGAACCGCCCATCGGTGACTTCTTTGACGACATAGGGTTCCAACCAGTGCATGCGGATTTTTCCCGGGAATTTTTTGAACTTACTGTCATAAATCAATACCAAATCATTTTCTTTGAAGGTGCACACTTTGATATGGTGATCATGCCACACTTTCTCGTGGTGTTTCTGTAACTGCTAATGGAATCCAACAAAAAATCATTCCTCCTCCAATTCTTCTAGTTGTGTGAGCCACTCTTCCAGGGCCCCGTGGTCTGCCATACCTGTGATTGTTGCGATCCGCAGACTAGGCACAATATATTCCATAGGCATAATAGCCTCCTTGCCATAAACTAACCGAAACGGTGTCTAGCCTGTCAGCTTCTTGCATGTAGTTCTGTATGCCCATAGCACGGCAGGAATGCGCAAATCCCAGTCATTTCATCACGCATTGCAGACCTTTGTCAGCGCAGTCTCCAAAATTTTGTTGAATGCCTCAACGGTCCCATTCGCTTGCGGATGGTAGGGTGTGCTCTGTTGGTGATAGATCTAGAATTCCTCAGTGAGTGCGCTGATTGTTTCATTCAAAAAATGTGTTCCCCTATCACTCATGAGAATTTTGGGGCAGTCGAACCTGGTCAGTACGTTCTCGAACAAGAATTTTGCTACTGTCACAGCCGTGCAATATTTAACCGGTTGTGCCTCAGCCCATCGGGTCAAATATTCAGTCGCAGTGATGATATAGTGCACGCCTATCTTTCCTCATGGTTCAATAGGCCCGATGAAGTCGATCACCCATTTCTCAAATGGTTGTAGCATTATCTGTGGCTGAAGTGGCATTTCATCCCTTCGAGATGATTTGCCCATTCGTTGACATGCATCACAGGCCCAAAAATATGCTTTCAAATCTTGATGTAGAGTAGGCCACCATAATCCGGCGCGGAGAATCTTCTGGGTTGTAGCTCGGCCCATCCATTGACATGCATCGCAGGGCTGACAGTATGCTTTCGAATCTTGATGTAGAGTAGGCCACCATAATCTGGCGCAGAGAATCTTCTGGGCTATAGCTTGGCCTGCATAATGTCCGCCAGCAACCCCTCCATGTGCTTCGACCAAGATTTGTTCACGCTCAAATTCTGGTACATATCGACGCAATATTTCGTCATTTCCCATCTTGTAAAGGTGACCTGCAATTACGGTAAAATCTGCTGCACGTATTACTAATTCCTTCTTTTGCTGGATAGAATACCCTTGTAGCGCAGTGCCCGTAGTTAAAAAGTGGATAATATCTTCAAAGTGGCCATCTACAATGTGCACGGCATATAACTGGGCGTCCGAGAGTCCCTCTTCTAAATTTGTTGGTTCTTCGCCAGTCTCAATTCAAGGCAGATGATCCATACCTGCATTCAAGCATCGTGGCTTTACAACAACCTCAACGTCATATTCTTGAAATAACAATAACCATCGACAAATGCACCCCCCCAACACAGGCTTATTCACTAGGTACTTGAGCGTAGAAATATCCGTGTACATCTTAAAATGTCCTTCGAGCAAATAGTGACAAAACTTTTGGAGTGCATATACCATTGCCAATCCCTCTCGCTCAGTAGTAGAGTAATTCTTCTCTACTTTGGAGAACCTGCGACTTACGAATGCAATTGGATGGTCCAGTCCCTCCACTCCTGGTTGAGTGAGTACTACTCCCAGCGCGATATAGGATGCATCCACATGCACATGAAACTCGACATCCCATTTTGGAAAGACCAATATAGGGGCTGAAGCCATTTTCTCCCTAAGCGTCTCTAGGCTTCTATTGCACTCCCCTTTCTAGCAATAAGTAGCATCCTTTTTCAGTAATTTCTCCATCGGAGAAGTAATAGGAGCATAGCTTTTTATGAACATCCGATAGTAGCTCATGTGTCCCAACATAGGGCATAGCTACTTTACACTGCGTTGCACTTGCAGATTCAATATGACAATGATCTTTGCTGGATCCACCATGAGTCCTTACCTACAAAGCACATGGCCCAACAAGTTCCCAAAAGGGACGAGGAAAGTACATTTTTTTAAGTTGAGTGCAATCTAGTGTCGTTGGTAGGTATCCAACATCAATCATAAGCTCACAACATGTTTCTTAACCAGGCCAAATATGGTCCAGTCATCCAGGTAGACTTCTAAGAATTTGTGGATAAATTCCTTAAATGCGACTACCATAATACGGGAAAATATCGCAGGCACATTCTTCAATCCAAAGGGCATTACCATATACTGAAAACAACCGCACTCGGTAGCGAATGTTTTCTTTCTCCAATCCTTTGGCACGATCTTGATCTGATGGTACCTAGAGAACCCATCCATAAAGGAGTATACTTCCTGCCCGCCCACATTTTCAAGTACCTCATCAGTAAAGGGTGTTGGAAATAGATCATTAACACAAGCATCATTGAGCTTTCGTAAATCCACACAGATGTAGATCTCCCCCTTCTGTTTCTTCCCCTGTATTACCATAGGGTTGACCCAATCAGACTCCTTGACTGGTTCAATAATTCATGTTGCCAACATCTTATCCAATTCTTCATGGACCTTAGCTCTGTATTTTAGATTCAATCGATAGGGTCATTGCTTCACTGGATTCACATCTAGCTTCAAAGTTATCTTCATCATCCCTAGGTCTCCTAGAATCCCCTTCAGCTCCATAATTTTTGTAGGGAATAAATTACGGTATTCTCGGAGTAGCTCGATGAAATTTTCCACCGTGGCATCATCCCAGTAGTCCCCAATGTTATAGACATTTTTGTGCCTCGCGACATGGAGCATGAAATGTCAATAATTACAGGGATCCTCAGTCCCTAAACATGTTGTTCTTACCCCTAAAAGAACAAGGTCATCAAACAACAACACTTCCAATCAGTTCTCCACCTGAAAACACTTCAAAACAGGCTTATTTTGGATCATGTCAGCTGCTCCACTGAGCTTCTGCGCTGGAATGCAACTGTCCCTCCTTGTACCTGCGCTGGAAGTCAAGATTAATGAAGGCTACCTGCACTGGGCGAGATTGGCCAAGTGGCACAGTCATCCTGCAAGGTGTCAACTGCTCAGGAAGCTTCCAAACTGACACTTGGTTCATGAGATTCGCCCTGTGATGAGTAAGAGGTACTTGATCACCATGTGTAAGCAAGGATCTCCAAGTGGACTCAAGAACTGAAGATTAACTGAAGAGGGAGAGGACACAAGGCAGCTTCATGTCAGTCTCAAGCTGACTCATCCTCTCTTCTTCTCTCCTATATATAGAGCTCTTCTATGAGGTCTAAGGAGGCTGGAATTTTGTGTAAAGCAAGGAGGTGCTGTTGGTTTACAATTAGAGCTATTGGGTGATTGTTTTACTAGAGGTGAAGAGGAGAGTTCTTGCTGCTGGGGAGGTGCTGCTGGATTGGAGCCATCATTGGTTGTAACCTTCTCAGAACCCTGTTACTTCTATCAATAAAGTTTTGCATGTTCCCCTATATACTTGTATTGCATTGATGTATTGTATTTACATGTATATTTGATTCACTCTAATCCATGCATCAGTTATGAGTACATGTATCTTGTAGTTTCCTCTCTTGTTTTGTGCAGGATCTGTGTGTAGCTGGATCGGCAAAGAGAGCAAGGAGCTGGGAACAAGAGACAAAGAGAGAGGATCAAGATCGACTAAGCGAAGGACACCAGGTTGGTTAATCATTTCTTCCTTCTCTTTGTACTTTCATAAAGGAAAACATCAAAGCTTTACTTTCAGTTGTTGCTAAAGACTGTCACCTTTAGAGTAGGGATAGGGTCATCCGCATCGGATACTTTTTCCCACAACACCCAAGCGTAGCATACTTCGGCTCTTCCTCTGTTCCGATATTCACCTGCTTTGTTTTCAGTGGCGCCATGATATCCGGATCTTCTATCTCAACGCCATGCACTTCATGACTCCCTTTGATTTCTAGTATATTGATGTTACGCAGGTCATCCTCATCATCTTTTACTTCTACATTGTAGCATGCTAAGGCCTGGCTCAACTGTCACGACCAATCTGATGACGCGACTTCTTCCGGCTCCAGTGGTGTTCTGAATATGACGGCCTTTACTAGCTATAATGCGTCATCCACAGTATCCATCCATTGGTCCTCAAATAGAAATGTTGACAAAAACCCTTCGTGCAGAATATCCCACTCGCCTGTGCCATGCCGAAGTTCTGTTTCCATATACCAGTTCCTTGAATGACATCGAAGGTATGAAAAAATAAGTGCACCCATTCTGGTTGAGGCTCTGTACCATAAGCTTTGGTCCATTTTCTCAGATGTATGTGCGGATTCTCCCATCCATCACATTTCTCCGTTATTCATAGCTCAGGCTTCCCAAATCTTATCTACCTCATGCACCTACAGCATCACCAATCTTCGAAGGTTCCTTCACGGGTATCCCACCATGGCACCGGTGTCACGCGCAATGCCCATTTGAGTGCATCGAACCATTGGTACTCTGGTATTGTACTTTCGAATTTAACTAGGAAATCTTCAACTATTGTCAGCCTGTCATACATTGGTAGTTCGTGGTTCTGAACTTTAATGCAATACAGGGATTCCATCATCATATTACAATGCAACATGGTAGCCTCGATCACCCTGTTGTGCCATCGCTTGTCTTTTTCATCTGAATCATTGGCGTAGCCCTATCAGAATCTCTACTCCTCCTGTGCAACAATTTGGTAGATATTATCCAATACATCGCCCCTCTCTTTGCTACGTGCCAGTTCTGTGTAGCGTAGTCTGTCTGTTGGATCCAGCAGAACAACAACCTGGAGTGACTTCTTCTAGAATATCATCTTCCTTTGCTTGAGGTTAATAACCCCATTCATATCAATGGCCCAGTCCATCCCTAGTAATGTAGGGTATGGACTACTTTCGTCCATGATTTCAATAACCTCGAAATCCGTTCGGGTACTTACGCCGTCAATATCTACTGTAACACTGTGCAGCCATCCCATAGGCAAGATTTTCTACTGTTTGACCATCCACAATTGGATAGGAGACCATTGTAGTGTAGGCTTACCCATGCGCTCCCAAGTCTGTTTAGGCAATATGTTTGCATCAGAACCCAGGTCTAGAATGGCATGATCCATCTCATAGTCACCAATCTAGGCCGTTAGTCACATTTCCCGACTCGTCCTGATGTGTGTCTTCCTATTTTCTAGACTGTGCGAGGTTCACCCCAACCTACGCATCTATTAATTACTTCCTGTAACCCTCTAACTTCCTGGTTGTCGTGAAGTAGTTTTATGCATGTCTCTAAGAAGGTAGTCATCATCGAGGGATCCCTAGTTGGCTCAGGTGGATCCCTACTACCTCGAGTAGAGACGCCCATGAAGCTTTCCTTAGCTTCCATATTAGTCTTCCTATCACCTTCTCCTATGGCTGTGCCATGTCACAATATCATGTTGACCGTGGGTTTGTCGTCACGGGGTTTGGATCTCATCATCTGCACGTTTTGCGTTGTTGTAGGAGGTGCTGCCTTCTTTTCGTGAATTTGTGCTATCAGCATGGGGAAATCTAGTAGCTCATGATCAAATTGCTCACAATAAGGACATGATACTTGGGTTGGATTGGTACAATCCCATGCATAATGCCCTGGTCCTCCACAGTTGTAACAGATTAGCTGCCCGCAACCCCTTCCTAGTCCCATTCTACCCCGTCCTCGACCCCATCCCGTGAACCCACCATGCGCAAATGTCGCGGCTAGATCCTAACCTCACACCTTAGTCTGCATTTTGTAGGCCAGTGTTTGGTCCATCAGCATTCGATAGCTATGACAATATCTTTCTTTGTGGCCCACCGATCTACAAAAGTTGCAAAAGAGCTGTTAGTGGGTCTGGTTGTATTTTGGTAATAGATGATAGTTATCTATGTTGTGCTTTCTTCCTACCTGATAGATTTCACACCAGAGCGGGGCGATCGCACTTGGCCCTATCTGTGCCTCTGGTCACAATGGTGTCAGTCCCCCTGTGACCACAAGATTTACCAAGACTAGACAATGATCTTTATCATGTCCCTTGCCCCTGCACTTTATTCACCATACTTCCTCCTAGGTTTCGGAACACGACCTCTGATCTTGCTTTAATTTTTGTATCTCCAAACACAAATTTTGGACTTGCGCTTGGATTTGTTGAACTCCCAACCCTGGGTCCTATACCGGGGTTTTCTTCAATCACATTTCTACTTCCAGCGCTTCTGCTTGGGTTGAGATCTTCTGTCGTGACAAAGTCGACTTCAGATATGGCGTTAATGATGGGACGAACCAAGTGCAGTGCTATGCATCCGTCAGGGTCATGTTGGCCTCACGAATGGTGCTTTTCAACCTCTAATTGAGATCTCACGGGGTCTCGCCAAGCATCATCATTATCTCTTTGAATCGTACAACCGACTGCGCTCCCTGTCTTTGGCTGGTTAAACTCATTTTTCAATTCAGTATGGATGTTCGCTATCCCTGCCATTGGGTTCATGCTTGAATACTTCAAGTACCATGTTAGCACTCGATCCTGTAATGCGCTGACTAAGATGGCTTTCTTGATGTTATCATCTGCGACATGCTACATGTTCCATAGTGATGTTAGTGCAAACCAAAATTGTTCTGGGTCTTCGCTTCGGCTCCCTTAAATACTAGTAACTGAATTATGCTCACCATCGTTGCCCTTGATCTACTACCATCCTTGATCCTCTTGAATTTTCAACGTTCTTTCTGAATAGGGTCACCATCTCCCACACCTAAACACCCCTTAGGTAGATCCCATTCTCGGCAATGGAACCATTTGTTGGCTACTATGGGCTCGACCCAAGTTTGGAAGAGTTATTTAGCCAAACAAATCCTACAGCTACCGGCCTTTTTGGCAACAGCCCGCGGAGCGCGGACTGAGATCTCAACCAAGGTAGCAGGGGAGGGTGCTAGAACCAGGTTTCCGCACCGTAGGGACATCTTGGTGTGGTCTAGGAGGTTCGTGCACTGTTTTACAGCTTCGCACTATTTGCACCAATCCAGAGTGATTATATTTTTCTATTATTGTGCAGTTCTATTTTTATGATTCAAAGTTATTCAACAGGGTCTTTAAGCAAACATTTAACCAACATAATCTATTCGCACACAAAATGAACCCAGATTCGCATAAATTTATCACATTTACATTAACCAGATATAGAAAGGTAAACCATAAAGATAGATGAGCAATAACACAGAATTTACAGAAGCAAACTTATCTTTATTATTATTTTCCACCAATACATCCAGATCTACCCTGCGCACTCAGTTATAGGGGTCCACGCACACACGTGCGGACTTTCCAGGCCTCTGCACACACAGCTGCAGAGCCTCTACCTACTACCCAACCCTCAACTCAGACTTACAGATGCTTTCAGCCTATTTCTTTCAAGAACCCATTACATATTTTTCCTTCCAAAGAACTACGTTTCCCTCATAGAGCACTATATTTATACCCTTTCCTGGCCCGCGATCCTTGCACGGGCTAGCTCTATTTACATTACTTTTTGTTATTTTCGAGTGGACTACCCTTTCAATCAATCTACTACGCTTCGCGCTTTGCATAATTTGGAGTTTTTACAATATTTTAATCCTACTTCTTGGGCTTTCTGCCCCAAACCCGTTATGCCGGACCTCCACTACCCAAGAGTCAGTTTGTTGGAAGGATATTGGATACCCCAACTTCCTTTTTATGACTAAGTGAACTATTGAATCCTTTGACATATTCCTCACTCAATTGCCATTTAATGATGGGTTTTCTCAAAAGGGCTTCACACCTGTAAACTTTACCAGAGTTGTTCTTGAGTCTATGGGGGTGGTTAACATCACAAAGCACACACTTACAAGAAGACGAGAAATAATATGCTCGACTAATTTGAAGTTATCTCCTTGAGAATAGGGTGTTCGCATTCATAAGCCTAGCGATTCGCTCTACTTCTTTCTAGTGAACAACTTTGGGACTTGTCATGATTTGTAAGACAATTCCAACCCCATATCTATAAATTTATTATTTAAATATATACCCACTAGATTAGAATCTACACAAGGAGAACTCCATTCTTGTTTCATAAGAACCTGCAATCGACTTGTACCATGCTATTTAATTTTTTTTGTATTTATTCACATCCTTGGTCTATGACATAAAGATGCAACATGCTACGTTGTATTTTCTATAGTAACACTCCTAAAAAATAATAAAGTATGCCCAAATCTATCATTTCAAATGATCTATGTAGCTCACCTTTTGTTTTTTCAATTATCAAAGTTGTTACCTATATTGATGAGATCTTCTAAAACTGATACCACAGTGACAATATATGTTAGAGTTTTATCTGTGTTGCTCTGAAGATGTTTCTCCTTCAACAATACTTCATCTCAGTAGATCCATTCGATCTGCACCTTCAGCAGATGCATGCAGCCTTGGGATACATGTTCTAGATTATAGTTTTCCTATGAGGGTGTAGCAGCGATGAAAGAAGTGCATCGATTTTAGGAATCTTGTGGTTTTTGTATGCAAACATGCTTGTTTAGTGTTTCCCAAACTTATATAGAGCCATATTTAGTATGCTTTTATATTTTGACTTAGATGCTCACTTTTCTTAATTTAGGTGTTTTTCTTAGTTCTGTTTTATGCACATATTTATCTTTAAGAAAAGTTCATAGTAGGGAAGGGTTCTATATTTTGAGCAGGGGACACACTTCTAGGTAGGAGGTACTCTATTCTAAGAAGCTTTTGCCATGCAGGTTAGGTGCTTTATCCAAGAATCCAAAGAGTGGCACTATTGTATAAATAAGAAATTCGTTTATTTTGAGTTCTTCATTAGCGCATTGATAGTATATTGTTTATTCCATGCAATGCCTGAATAGAGTATGATAAAATTATAGTTAAGCTTGTCATAATATGTTGACTTACCCTCTTTCAGAGGGAAACTAGAGCATGTGTCAAGTTTTCACATCACAATTGTATCACGCAGAGTTTACCTGACATGGTTTTTATGGATCTAAGCAGCCATATACCTATTGGAATTCAAAAGGAAACAATAATACAAAGTGGGAAAGAGGTTTCGCAGTTAACTTTCCTTTCACATTATGGTTGGAGTCAGTTTGTTGAAAAGATGATGGATACCCTACATTCCTTTTTATGAATGAGTCCAAGATTGAATTCTTCTACATATTCCTCAATCAATTGTCATTAAGAGATGGGTTTTCTTAGAAGTGCTTCACATATATAAACTTTACCAGAGCTATTATTTAGTCTTTGGATGTGGTTATATTTTCAAAGCACACACGTACAAGAAGATGAGAAATAAAATGCCTGAATAATTTCAAGTTATCTTCCCTCGAATAGGGTGTTCCCTTCCATAAACCTGACACCTCGCTCTACTTAATTCTAGTGAACAAATTTTGGACTTTTCATGAAATGTAAGAAAATTCCAACTCCATAACTATCTGTTTCTCATTTAAAGTTATACCCACTAGATTAGAACCCGCGCAAGGAAAATTCCATTCCCGTTTCAAAAGAACTTGTAATCGACTTATACCTTGCTATTTAATATTTTATGTATTTATTTGCATCCTTGGCTTGTGACATAAAGACGCAACATGCTACCTTGCATTTTCTATATTAACACTCCTAAACAATAATAAACTGTGCAAATCTATCATTTGAAATGATCTATGCATCTCACCTTTTGGTTTTTGAATTATATAATTTGTTACCTATATTGATGAGATCATCTACAACCGATGCCACAGTGACAATATCTGTTAGCATTTTATCTGTGTTTCACTAAAGGTGTTTTTCCTTCAACAACACTACAATCCTGGAAACTTTTAAGGATGGAATTTCATATTAAAGTTTAGAAACCTTAGCGAATATTCCTAGTCCATAATATGTAAATTATAAAAGGTTTGGTAATATTTTTTGTAAAAATATTTAGTTCTCTAAGGATTTTATATTAATCCAAATAAAATTTTGGCAATTTTTGAGGTAAAATAATTGTGTACTATAAAAGTTGGGTGAATCCTTTGTAGAAAAAATGGAAAATTGTCGAATCTGTTTTTTGGAGAAAGCATGCAAAATTAGCCCACTTGTGAATATTAGGCCCTAAAAGTTTCCTTGACTATAACACATTGCAATTTCCATTCAGCGGAGAAGTGTACCCAGTAGCAGCCTTGGTCTATGTGCAAATGGGTTGAATTCATAGTAGACTTTATCTATTGTTTTTAAGGTGTTTCTCCTTCAATAGTACTTCATCTCAGTAGATCCTTTCTATCTACACCTTCAGTAGATGCATACAACCTTGGGGTACATGTTATAGATTCTAGTTTGTTGTGAGGGTATAGCAACGATTAAATAAGCGTATTGATTTTAGGCATCTTATGGTTGTTGTATGCAAGCATGCTTGTAGAGTGTTTCCCAAACTTATATAGAGCCATATTTAGTATACTTTTATAGTTTGACTTAGATGCTCATTTTTCTTAATTTAGGTGTTTCTATTAGTACTATTTTATTCACAGAATTATCTTTAAGAAAAGTGCACAATAGTGAAGGGTTCTATATTTTGAGAAGGGGACACTCTTCTAGGTAGGAGGTACTCTATTCTAGGGAGCTTCTATCATGCATGTTAGGCGCTTTATCCTAGAAAAAGTTCTAGCCCCTGCCTGCTTGACAAATTCCGTGCTAGACAAGACAACGGTGGACAGAGTTCCAAGTCCCTAAATTTTCCCAAAACCCACCTGATCCTATCTATGTAGCCTAAAATCCTTTACATTCCAGTCATCTATTTCATGTGATTTCATAGAGAGAGTCCTCTTTGGTTTGGTAGGGATAACTACCAAACTAAAATCTTGGTCTGTGGTTACCTCTGTCGATCTCCTCATCATCCTGGGACATTGTGGAGGATAATAGAGGGCATGACAACTAGGGAGTGCCAATGTGTTATAGTGAATGTAAGGTTCCCAAGTCATGGAAAAATGTAATGCTAGTTGTGAGGTCACAACTGCCAAGGTGTGTTAGGGGATTCTAGGGAATGCTAACATGTGTCAGATAGTACGAAGACATGTCAAACAAGATAATATGTGCCAAGTGCTAAGGCATGCCAAGATGTACAAGGGTTCCAAGTCTCTGCCTCCTCTTCTTCCATATGCTATCCACTTATGATATTTCCTTTTCAATATTTGGTGCATCTGCTAGTTCTAGGTCACATGTAGGTTATAAATGTCTTTAGTTTCACATCTAATTGAGTATTCAACTAAACATATTGATTCTCTTATACATATATTTTTTCCCTCCACCCACTTTTCATAACTTCAATAACCATTAGGTAGGGACCTACAACTTCAATTTTTCTTTTCTTGTTGGGTTGTGTTATATTCTTTCCACGACTAGGCCACGTAGTTAACCAGGGGGTTAGAGGGGGGGCAGAGCCCCCACCTCATTGTGTGTATTGCGTAGTGTGGGGGTCACAAGGGGTTTGAGGGGTGTAGGTAACCCCCCTCTATGGGGTTCGTTGCAACTCCCTAAAAAATTTTGTTTTTTGGATCCTATATTACGTTGGGCAGACCTACCTATGGTTTTGTGCTTGTTTTTTGCACATGGTTTTGGACATGATGGTTTTCGGTCCATGGCTTTGGACACGATGGTTTTCGGTGCATGGTATTGGATGCTTCGAAATGTATAAATATGTATTGTAACATTGAAAGGAACATAATGAAAAATCAAGCTGGTAGTCCTGGGTTTTGGGATCGAGGGGGAAATTTTTGTGTATATGTGTTTTATGTGTTATTCTCTCGCATTGTTTGTTTTTTGTGTTTTAGAATTCATATCTAGGTAATTTCTGTATGGGGTTAAAACCTACATTTAGTATCAGAGTTGTTTTGGCTTCAAGGGGATGCCTTTGTTGCTAAGGGGTTTCACTTGGGCCTGTGGTAGACCTTGTTCAGTGGGAGATCTGCAGGACCGATTCTGGTGGTGAAAGAAAATGGTGAGGAGTGGAAAGATAGAGATCGAGAAATTTAATGGTTAGAGTTTTGAATTATGGAAACTCAAGATGAAGGATTTGTTGGTGGATAAAGATGAGAGGATCACATTATATCTGGGTACTAAACCAATGGGAGTGTCTGATGAAGAATGGAAGAAGTTGGATTAGAAGGCAAAGAGCACTATACGACTGTGTGTCTCAGATTCAATATTGTTGAATGTATCAGGGGAAGCTACGGCGAAGGCTTTGTGGGACAAGTTAAGGACTTTTTACTAGTCTAAGTCTCTGGTGAATAAATTGTTCCTATGGAAAAAGCTATATAACCTGAGGATGAAAGATGGAGACTTAGTGACAGAGCATATGAATGCATTTAATACTATGGTAAGTTAGTTATTATCTATTGATATTAAAATTTCAAATGAAGATAAGTGCATCAATTTGTTGTGTTCTCTACCAGATTCATGGGATAGTCTGGTTATTGCAATAGGTAGCAATACAACTACCTTGTAGTTTGATGAAATAGTCTCATCCTTGCTAATGGAGGAGATGAGATGGAAAAATATGGAGAGCGAGAATGGTGATGCTTTATCTATACGAGGATGGTCCCAGAACAGAAACAAAAATAATTCATTGAGTGGGAGATCTAAATCTATAGGGAGATCTAAATCTCCAAGAAAACCTGTAAAGCTAGTGTGCTGGAAATGTGGAAAGGAAGAGCACTACAAAAGGGACTGTAAATCTAAAGCTCCTGATAAAGGAAAGGGATTAGATGATGCTCCTCCTCTAGAGGCAAAAAGCTCCTTAGATGAAGGTGGGGATGTGTATTTGGATTCTTCAAGTACACATGTAGATCATGAGGCATGGTTGATTGACTCAGGTGCATCCTTTCACTTCACTCCCCATAGAGAGTGGTTTTACAAGTATGAGAAATACGATGATCTTGATGTCTTATTAGGGGATGATAGGAAGGCTAGAATTGTTGGTCATGTAATAGTAAAGTTGAAGTTTCAAGGTGGAAGGGTTAGAACACTTCCGGGTCTTCCGCATATTCTTGCATTGGCCAGAAATATGATTTCTGTAAGCAAGATGGATGATGCAGGTGTAAAAATAATGTTCGAGAAGGATACCTGGAAGATGGTTCGGGGAGCACTAGTATTAGTGCAAGGAGTTAGGCTTCGAACACTGTACAAGATGCAAGGTATCATTGTTTTTAGTGGGTGCAACAACTCTATGGTTCCTGAAAGTGGAGCAAAAAATATAGTGGTCTCTAGAGAGAAGACCATGTTGTGGCATCAAAGGCTTGGAAATATTGGAGAGAAGGGCCTTCGACTATTTCATGGTAAAGGTATGGTAGAAGGTATGAGTAATAGCTCTTTGGATTTTTCTTTCTATGAAAATTGTGTATATGGGAAGTAGAATCGGGTGAGTTTCCCCTTTGGCAGTAAGAGGGCGAAACAGATATTAGAACTTTTTCACCTTGATGTGTTTGGACCTGTGAAGGTTCCATCACTGGGTAAGTCTATGTACTATGTATCATTTATAAATGACTTCTCAAGGAATACATGGATATATTTCCTTAAGAAGAAATCTAAAGTCTTTGACAGGTTTAAATAATTTAAGGCTCTAGTGGAAAACCAGACAAAGAAGAAGATAAAGTTGTTGAGGACAGATAACAGTGGAGAGTTTTGCAGTAAGGAATTTGAAGAATTCTGTAAGAAGTGTGGTATAGCACGGTAGAAGACTACTCCATATTCACCTAAGCGAATGGATTTGTAGAAAGAATGAATAAGACATTGATTGAAAGGGCGGGAAGCATGCTAAGTGGTGCCAAGTTAGGACATGAATTCTGGGAAGAGGCGGTGGAGACAACATGTTACATGGTCAACAAATCACCTTTATTAGCGTTGGAGGATAAGACACGACAAGAGTTATGGACTGGTAAGAAACCCTCTCTTTCACATCTGAGGGTATTTGGATGTGACGCATATGTACATGTTCTAAAGGAGAAATGAACCAAGTTGGATAGTAAATCTCAAAAGTGCATCTTTATTGGGTATAAGGATGGTTTAAAGGGTTATAAGCTTTGGAACCGAGTAAGAAGGAAGGTTGTGTACAGCCAAGATGTGGTGTTCAGAGAGGTAAAAATGTTATTAAACATGAAGTCCAACCAAAGGAACCTGAGAAGATAGATTTTGAGCTTAAGGAGGAAGAATCAAACTCTGCAACAGAGGAGGAATTAGAAGACGAAGAGCCACAAACTTCAGGTGTGAGAAGATCAGCTCGAGAAAGAACGCAGCTAGAAAGGTATCATGCAACTGCTTTCTGTTCAAATTTTGATTTATATATTACTAATGATGATCCCAGAATTGTGAAGGAAGCAGTAGATTCAAAGGATGAAAAACTCTGGAAAGACGCGATGGTTGATGAAATAGAATCTTTGCACAAAAATGAGGCTTGGGATCTGGTGGAGTTGTCACTGGAAGGAAACCCATTGGCATCAAATGGGTGTTCAAGAAGAAGACAAATGCAGAAGGAAAGGTGGATAAATACAAAGCTTGGTTGGTAGCAAAAGGTTATTCCCAAGTGCCGGGAATTGATTTTGGTGATGTTTTTTCTCTTATTGCCAAGGTAACTTCTATTAGATTACTTTTATCTGTTGCTACTGCTTTTGATTGTAGAACAGATGGATGTGAAGACAACATTTCTTCATGGGGATCTCAAATAGTAAATCTACATGAAGCAACCTGAAGTCTTTGCGATGAAGGTTAAGAAAGAACTGGTATGCAAGTTAAAGAAGTCTATGTAAGGGTTAAAATAGTCACCAAGGATGTGGTATCAGAAATTTGATACATTTATACGGGGACTTGGCTTCACCAGAAGCAAAGCAGATCACTATGTGTATTTTAAATTAATTGGTGACCGTGTTATTTATCTCGTCTTGTATGTGGATGATATGTTGTTGGTTGGAAATGACAAAGAAATTATCGAGGATTTGAAGACCCAATTGTCCTCCAAATTTGACATGAAATATCTTGGTGTTGCAAACTATATTTTGGGCATGGTGTTAGGATATTCTGACACATAGGAAATAGTTAAGCACAACTTGTTCTAGTATAGAGTTAGGTATAGAGTTAGGTAAAGTGTGTTTCTTTACTGTTGTACATTTTGTAACTTACAATCCGACGGTCACGATATGTAGTGATCCGACGGTTCATTCTCTCCTCGTTATTACCGACACTTGATCCGTGGCTTGACACCCGATTGGTCCATGAATTCTATTTAAAGTGCATGGAGGGTCATTTGTAGGGTAATCCGTGCATGAGAGAAATATATGTAAATTTTCATTCTTTTATTAATAAATTGCCTGAAGTGGCCGCGTTGGCTCAGGCCGTGGACTGTTTCCCTCTTTGAGGGTTTTAACCACGTCAAAAATACTGGTGTATTGATCTGTGATCTGGTTGTGAGTGGTGTCCTTTTGGTATTCTTTCTGTGGAACTTACCCTATAAATTCCTACATGGTATCAAAGCTATTTTAGGGCCGCGTCCGTTGGTGATCCAAATCTGAAGCCGGTAGAACTGCATCCGACTTCCGTTTCCTAGATCTGCTGTTTCTGACTGCTTTCAGGCTGAGAGGACTGCTCTATTGTGTTTGGAGCATTTGTTCCAGTGAGGAACCCCTTTCGTTTCACGTGAAAAGGTTTCCGGTAGCCCTAGCTGCGTCATTTTTAAGATCTGGAGGTATACAGTCTTTATTTGCAGTTTACTGTTATTTTCTCTCTGCTTATTTCGGTTTCGGTTTATTTACCTTTTTTTTTAACCGGATCTATACCTTTCATTTCTGCGTATGCTCTTTTCCCTACGACTCTGTGCGATCTGGGCAAATCAGAAACAGAAAGGAAGGATTTTTCTCATGCGTATGCTCTTTTCCCTACACCTTAGTGTGATCTCGGAAAATCAGAAACATTGAGAAAAATATTTAGTTTTTCGGCTAAAGCTAACTTTGAGCCGCAAGGTTAAATTTTTGAAAATATTTAGTTTTTTGGGTAAAGCTAACTTCGAGCCATAAGGTTCGTTTTCTTTGAATGTCCATGTCGGGTTTTGTGTTTTTTGTTTTGTAGGGAAAAAGAGTTTTCTCAAAGCAAGCACGCAACCCAAGCCCCCCCCCCCCCCTCTCTCTCTCTCTCTCAAATTTTTTGTATAGATCAATTGGTTCAAAGTTATTTTAAGAGAGTAGAGGTCTTGGGTTCAAGTCTCCATTTTGTGGGGGCGGACTTTTTCATTTCCGCACATTTCCGCACTTCGTCGGCAACTTCAACAATTGTTTTTCAAAAAGCCATAACTTCTTCATCCGGAAGCCTTTTTCAGAGCCTTTTTTTTTAAACCAGCCTAATTTTTCGAGATCTATCCATTGGAACACTTACTTTCAACATATTCAGCTTTAGTTTCTATTGAAATGGAAAGTCAATACCAAGTTACCCTTGACAGCACCAACCACTTCCAATGGTTGTCCTACATGGAGGATTTACTTAGAAGTAAAGGTCTCTACCGAATAGCCACAGGCCAAGAAAAGAAACCGAAAGATGAAGACAAGGCTGCTAAATGGAAAAATAGACCAGATCAAGCATGTGGTTTTATAGGGATGTCTATTTCTCCAGATCTTAGATTCCATATTGCAGAACTTGAAACTCCTCATGAAGCAATGGAACAAATCAATAAAGTTTTTGGGATTAAAAATGAAATTAGAGCCCATCAACTTGAAAATGAGTTGCTTACATTGGACCCTAATAATTTTTCTTGCATTGAAGATTTCTTGTCTAAGTTCAAGACCCTTAGATATCTTTTGGAAGGTGTTAAGGTTAAGAAAGAAGATAGTAACCTTATTTATTCCATCCTTACTAAGTTGGGACCAGCCTACTCTATATTTGTTTCCACCTTCCATTCTACAAGGGAAGCCTTCATTTCTCAAGGAAAAGACTATAAGCCTCCTTCCTTTGACTCTTTTTGTGATTCCTTAATAAGAGAACAAGAAGAACTCTTACACCTTGGTCTTCTTAATCTTGGAAACTCTTCCAAGAAAGCGTTAGCCGCCCAGCAGAAACCAAATTCAAAGAATCCTAAGAAGTCATATCCTAAAAAGAATGGTCCTAAATCAAACAAGGGTCCTAAGAAAACTCAGCCTCAAAATGAAAGATCATTTCAGCAAAATGATAAGACCAATAAAAACAAATGGAAGAATACTGACAGACATTGAAACTTTTGTAATCGAGATGGCCACCTAGAATCAAAATGGTTTAAAAAGATGGAAGCCTTGGAAGCAACAATGAAGAAACATAACATCCATTTGGGGCAATCTTCAACTTCAACTTCATCTTCAGGAATGGCACTTTCTGCATGTGGTTTTCAAGCATCCCGGTCTGGCTATGCATTAAATGTATCTTCTTCTTCTCATTCTCATGAGTGGCTCATTGATTCTGGAGCTTCTTATCACATGGCCAAAAACAAAGCCATGTTTTCTTCTTTAAATGATTGTAACACCAAAAATATATATGTTGGTGATGATAGATCTCTTAATGTTGTAGGGACTGGAACTGTTCATCTAGACAATGGTCAGTTTAATGATGTATTAGGTGTTCCAACCTTATCCTGCAACCTTCTATCTGTATATCAGATAACTCATTCAGGTGAAGGTAAAATCATTGAATTTTCACCTCATGATGTTGTAATCAAGGACTTAAAAGATCCTAAACAGATTTTGGCTACTAGCATTGCTGATGATTCTACAAGGTTGTATAAGTTTCACAACTTTGGGTCATCAAATCTTCCCTCAGTATTTGTTGCTCATAACGATGAAGTGAGCAAACTTTGGCATGAGCGATTTGGTCACTTAAACTATCGCTCCCTTCAGCATCTATGTAAAGAAAATATGGTGACATGTCTTCCTATGGTATCTTGCAGAGATGGTGTTTGTTCCGGATGTGTACTCGGAAAACATCATCGGGACAGTTTTGAAAAACGTGCCTCTTGGCACGCCTCAGCCCCTTTACAGCTTGTGCATAGTGATTTATGTGGTCCACTTCCAGTTGTGTCATTCTCTGGTTGCAAGTATTTCTTAACTTTCATTGATGATTTCTCCAGACGCACTTGGGTATACTTCTTAAAACTCACGAGTGAAGTATTTAACACCTTTTTGGCCTTCAAGGCCTTTGTTGAAAAACAATATGGACATCAAATTCTTAAGTTAAGATCTGATAATGGCGGAGAATATGTTAAAAACACATTCATCAACTATTGCACTGAGAATGGAATTCAAATGCAACATACTGTTCCATATACTCCACAACAAAATGGTGTAGCTAAAAGGAAGAATCGCACCTTAAAGGAAATGGCTAATTGTATGCTACAATCTAAGGGACTTGGTCTTAGTTTTTGGGCAGAAGCAATTAACTATGAAAATTACATAATAAATCGCACTCCTACTAAGGCTTTAAAGAATATCACTCCAGAAGAAGCATGGAGCTCAATCAAACCAGATGTAAGTCACTTTCGTGTTTTTGGAAGTGAAGCGTGGGCCCATATTCCAGATGAAAAGCATAAAGCTTTAGAACCTAAGAGTGAAAAATGTACTTTTGTTGGATATTCTGAAGATGTCAAAGGCTATAGACTTATTCCATTTAATTCCAAAAATGTTATCATTAGAAGAGATGTAAAATTTGATGAAAATATATCGGCATGCGAGCCTAGTCCGGCGGATGTGCCACCTCTCCCTATCTCTTCTACCTTTGAAAACATTTCTTCTTCAGATGATGAAAGTGAGGATGACAATCCTCCCCCACCATCTCAGGATCCTCCTTCAGCTCCTGAGCTTCCAAAATGGGTTCGTGCTACTCGATATGCAGCAGGTGATCTTGCCGGTGATCCTACAGATCAACGACGCACATGTTCTCAGTTCGAGAGAGCCTCTTCTTTACTGGCTCAAGCTCCAGTAAATTATGATCCTGACACCTTTGCAGAAGCTTCAGGCCATCCAGATTGGGAAACAGCTATGAATGAAGAATATCATTCATTATTGGCAAATGACACATGGGATCTTGTTCCTTTACCAAAGGGACGAAAACTTGTTAGATGCAAATGGGTTTACAGAACCAAGTATGGACCAGATGGGAAAGTTGATAAACATAAAGCTCGTCTTGTTTCTAAGGGCTTTTCACAGGTTGAAGGCATTGACTACACTGAAACCTTCTCCCCTATTGCCAAAATGAACTCTATCCGCCTTGTTCTTTCCCTTGCTGCCTCTTTCAAATGGGAAGTCCATCAGATGGATGTTAAATCTGCCTTCTTGCATGGGGACTTCCATGAAGAAATCTATATGGAACAACCCATTGGCTTCATACAAACAGACTCCAGCCTTGTTTGTCGACTTAAGAAATCCCTTTATGGTCTCAAGAAAGCTCCTCGGGCTTGGTATGCCAAAATGGATAGCTTTCTTTTAGAATCTGGCTTTTCTAGGTGTCATTCTGACAATACTGTCTACACCAAGAAAGTGGGTAACTCTCTTATCATCCTTGTTCTTTATGTTGACGATCTTATCCTTACTGGTAGTGATCCCAACCTTATAAACCATGTGAAGTCTAGCCTGAAAAGGAAATTTGAAATGACAGACTTAGGACACTTACACTATTTTCTCGGTCTTCAAGTCTTGCAATCTAAGGAGGGTATTTCCCTTTCTCAGTCCAAGTATGCTTGCGATATTCTACGTCATTTTCACATGGAAGACTGTAAGCCAGCCCCTTCTCCCTTTCAATCTGGAGTCAAACTATCAGTCACTTGTACTTCTCCTGAAGTTGATGCTACCTTATACCGTCAACTTGTAGGAAAACTTTTGTATCTAACCCATACTCGTCCTGACCTTTCCTTTGTTGTTGGCCTTGTTGCTCGGTTCATGCAAAACCCCCGTGAAAGTCATTGGAAAGCAGCTAAAAGAATACTTCATTATGTTCGAGGTACAGTTCAGTTTGGGATTCGTTACAGTGTCAAAGCATCTCCTCTATTGGTTGGTTTCACTGATTCCGATTGGGCTGGTGACCCTGATGATCGGAAGTCTACTGCCGGTTATGTCTTCACTCTTGGTTCAGGACCTATTACATGGGCTTGTAAGAAACAGGGTGCCATTTCTCTTTCATCAGCAGAAGCAGAGTATCGTGGTGCCGTGGAAGCTAGTAAGGAAGCCTTGTGGCTTCGTCAGATCCTATCAGAGTTTGGCTTTGAGCAGCAGCATCTGACTACACTTTGGTGTGATAATCAAAGTACCATTCAGCTATGCAAAGATCCAGTCCAACATCAGCGCAGCAAACACATTGAACTGCACATGCACTTCATCAGAAAGCTCATTCATGACCATGTTCTTGAAGTTCAATATTGTTCAACAGATGATCAAGTTGCAGACATCTTCACAAAGGCTCTCACAGAGGCGAAGTTCACTAAACTTCGATTTATGGTTGGAGTTCAGGAAGTTGTCACTAAGGGGGGATAGGCTCTAGTGCCTCCTTCCTTCTCCTATTGTGTCATATTTGTAAATCCTTCAATCCTATCCCAAGTTGTTCTTAAGGGGGGATGTTAGGATATTCCGACACATAGGAAATAGTTAAGTACAACTTGGTCTAGTATAGAGTTAGGTAAAGTGTGTTTCTTTATCGTTGTATATTTTGTAACTTACAATCCGACGGTCACGATATGTAGTGATCTGACGGTTCATTCTCTCCTCGGTATTACCAACACTTGATCCGTGGCTTGACACCCGATTGGTCCATGAATTCTATTTAAAGCGCATGGAGGGTCATTTGTAGGGTAATCCGTGCATGAGAGAAACATATGTAAATTTTCATTCTTTTATTAATAAATTGCCTGAAGTGGCCGCGTTGGCTCAGGCCGTGGACTGTTTCCCTCTTTGAGGGTTTTAACCACGTCAAAAATACTGGTGTATTGATCTGTGATCTGGTTGTGAGCGGTGTCCTTTTGGTGTTCTTTCTGTTGAACTTACCCTGTAAATTCCTACACATGGAAATTAAAAGAGATCGGGAAAAGAGGAAGCTCTGGTTAAACTAGAGGAAGTATGTCGAGACAATACTGCAGAGGTTTAATATGCAGGATAGTAAACCGGTGAAGGTTCCTTTTCCTGTAGGTGTGAGGTTCTTCTGAATAGTGTCCCAAGACACAAGAAGAGGAAGAGGACATGTCCCGTGTTCCATATGCAAGTGCAGTCAGTAGCCTAATGTATGCAATGGTTTGTACTAGACTAGACATTACACATGTAGTGGGAGTATTGATTAGGTTTATGTCAAAACCAGGGAAGGAGCACTGGACAACCGTGAAGCAAGTTTTCAGGTATTTGTGTGGCACTACTAATTATGTTTGTGCTACCAGGGAAGACTAGGATTGGACAAAGTGTTGGATATTCATGGCTTTGATGATGCAGACTGGGCTGGAGATCTGGATCAGAGAAGATCTACAAGTGGGTATTTATTTAACCTATTTGGATGTGAATTCAGTTGGATTAGTAAGAAACAATCTGTAGTGGGACTATCAACTATAGAGGCAAAATACATGGCAGCCACTCATGCAAGCAAGGAAGCAGTTTGGTTGCAGAGATTGTGTTCAAGTATGGGGTTAGTACAGGAAGCTATAAGAATAGAATGTGATAGACAAAATGCAATTTTCTTGTCAAACAACCTTGCATATCATTCAAAGACAAAGCACATTGATGTTCAATATCACTTTGTGAGGTATATGATAGGAGACAAAAAGGTGTTGCTGGTAAAGGTGGATGCTTTCAAGAATACTGCAGATGCATTGACAAAATTTGTGAGCTCTGAGAAGTTCTCTTGGTGTAGAGAAACAATGGGCATTGCAGGGTTGGATAAATGACTAATCTCACTTGTGGTCCCCTGTGGAAAGGAAACAACAAGTGGGAGAATGTTGGGTTGTGTTATATTCTTTCCACGACTAGCCCACGTAGTTAACCGGGGGGTTTCACCTATTGCGTAAGGGGGGTCACAGGGGTTTTGAGCGGTGCAGGTAATCCCCCTCTATGGGTCTGAGGCAGCGCCCCAGAAAATTTTTCTTTTTGGACCCTATATTAGGTTGGGCGGACCTACTTATGGTTTTTTGCATGTTTTTTTCAACATGGTTTTGGATGCAATGGTTTTCGGTCCATGGTATTGCATGCTTTGGCATGTAAAAATATGTATTGTAACATTGAAAGGAACATAATGAAAAATCAAGCTGGTAGTCCCGATTTAGGGATCCAGGGGAAAATCTCTATGTATATGTGTTTTATGTGTTATGCTCTCGCATTGTTTATTTTCTGTGTTTTAGAATTCATATGCAGGTAATTTCTGAATGGGTTAAAACCTAAATTTCTTGTTTAGTAAAATATTTCTGAGACTTTATTTTATTGAAAGTTATAGAATTTACAATTTATGAAGTTTCAAGGTCTAATTTTTAAAAGTATAATTCTTTAAAGGGTGCTAGCTCAATGGAAAAGCACCTCGTTTACAACCAAGAGGTTGGTGGTTTGATTCCATTGTGCCCTGACATCCATATGGAATGGTGACAATCAATTTTTGGTGACGGAGTCTTTTGACCATCACCAATGAGCTTTGGTGACATTTTTCGACCCTCACAAAAAAATATGAAATGGTGACGGTCAAATAACGCCACCATATATAGGCATCAACAGTGACGACCCTCAATGGTTTGTAACCATAAATTGTTGTTGCCATTATGAAATGGTGATGGTCGCTCTTTGTCATTATAGTCATTATTCGTGATGGACCTTGAGTGTTACCACAACACGTATACTTTTGGCAATGCTACTTTTGGTGAAAATCAACAAATGTCACCATATATATGCACCAATAGTGACAACCATTAAAGATCCATCACAATAAATAATTGTTGTTCATATGAAATGGTGATGATCACTATCCATCATTATAATCAATATTCGTGATGCACCTTGAATGTTAGCATAACACAAATACTTTTGGCGACGCCACCTTTGGTGAAGTTCATTTTTTGGTGACCGAGGCTATGGTCCATCACCATTGCTCATATGAAATGGTGATGGTCACTATCCATGATTATAAATAATTATTGGTGACGAACTTTGAATGTCACTACAACACCTATACTTTTCGCGATACCACCTTTGGTGACGTTCAAGTTTTGGGGATGAAGACTATGGTCCATCACCATTTCTCATATGAAATTGTGACAATCGTTATCCTTCATTATAAATCATTATTGGTGACAGATTTTGTATGGAACCACAACACCTATACTTTTGGCGACACCACCTTTGGTGACGTTCATTTTTTGGTGACAAATGCTCTTTGACCATCACCAATGAGCTTATGGTGACATTTTTCTCCCCTCACCAATGTCCTTTTTTCTTGTAGTGAAAACCAAAAACCTAACCCTAAGAGATGGAATGCAAAGAATTTGTTGGCCATATTTGGCTTTGTTGGGCAGCCAACTCCCTGAGGTCATAACTTGGTCATATTATCTCTCTTTTGTGCATACGGTACCTTGTTGGAAAGGTCTCTCAGAGTACTACAAGATGTCGTGGACCTCAAAAAAATTATGTTTAAGGGGTCAAAATTGCTCTAGAATTTCAAGACCTGAAAAACTACTAAAAATAGTAAATGCTAAAATAAACAAGGAAATAGATGAAACAGACTGGAGGTCTAGGTGGAATAGGCGGGTGGCTAAAAATAGTAAATCATGAAATAGACAAGTAAACATATGAAACTGACTAGATGTCTAGGTGGAATAGGAGGGTGGACAATAATATCTACTCATATTACATCCAATCCCCATTGTTGAAAAGGCTCTTCAATGACAATAGTCTGCAATGGGGCAGCTGACTTCCTATTGGGACTAAGACATAATTGACAAATGGAACACTTATGGGAATAGGCATGCACATTCTTAAATAAAGTGGGCCAATAGTAAGTAGCCCACATGATTTTATTAGTAGTAGTATCACCTGCATAGTTCCCACTAGCTAGGCCATTGTGGAGGTCTTTCAATATCCTTTCTGAATCCCCTGCTTCTAGGTACCTGAACAAGACACCATTGTGGTGCTTTCAAAAATGAACACCATGTATAATATGATAAGATAAAGCTTTGAGTCAAATATCTCTCTTCTATTTTGTTGATCAATGCAAGGGAAATGTGTCATGATCTAGATACTATCACACATCAGTGTACCACAATGTGGCTGCATTAGTAGGGGTAGCTTATTCAATATTGTACATTTCAATTTCTTGTTCCCATCCAAAATATTCCTCTTCTGGAATATTAACCACTTTTGTTGTGAGCCAAAAAATACCATGGCCTTTTATCATATGAATTGAATTGAATACTAGATCATACTCTTGAATGCTTGTCATCCAGTTCACCCTCCTCTCACAAAACTCTTATTGTACAAATAATGATCTAATAATTGGGTGAGGAACAAAGATGATAACATGAATTTTCAAGAGGTAAGGCCTAAAGTTATTAATCACCTTGTATACTGCATAAGCTTGTTTATCAATGATGGGATAGTTCAATTTATATCCCTCTAAGACAACACCCACAAATGATATAGTTCTCTCATTTCCTTAATTATCCTTATGAGTGAGAATGACTTTAAGAGATGTGTCAAAAGAAAAAGTACATAAAAATAAATCTTTACCAAAATCAGGATTATATAATGTTAGGGCATTGGAAATTTCTTGTTTAATCTAGGTGAACACATCCTTCTCCCTTTGGAACAAGTTTTATATTTCATCCTTCTTGATCATCTCTTTTAATGACTTAACAATATGTGGATAATATGAGATGAATTTTCTAGTGAAGTTCATTTTCCCCAAGAAGGATTGCATGGATTTCTTATTCATGGGAAGAGAAATCCATGCAATAGTCTTGACTTGCTCTGGGTCCACTTTAACCCCGCTCTTTGCTATAATGTGTCCCAAGTGGTTTCCCTATGACACTCTGAATATGTCCTTCTTAGGATTTAAATATATGCCATAACTTTGAAACTACTCAAATATTTGCCTCAGATTATGTAAGTGATTCGATATTTTCTTTGAAAATACTATAACATCATCTAAATACACAACTACTTTGTCCAATCAAACCATGGAACATGATGTCCATAGTCCACTGAAAGGTATCACCCGCATTGATGAGTCCAAAAGGAATCCATTTAAATGTGAATTAACCCCACTTAGTCTTGAATGTGGTCTTGAATCTGTCACATTCTTCTACTAGAACTTTGGTTGTATCCAAAGAATCCATCTAATAGCGAGAAGATCTTTGTCCCAAATACCATTTGAGGTATATGCTCCATAGATGGCATGAGATTTTTGTCCTTATTTGAATCCCAGTTCATGTTGCGGAAATATACACATAAGAATATTTATCTAGACTTATTTCTCACATGAAATAAATTGGAGACCTAGGTAGAATGACAAACTCTAAATATGATTCGAGCATCCAACAATTTGCTCACTTCCTTTCGAATGGGGTTCAAGAATAGGATGAACCATTCTTAACTTCTATTGAGATGGTTTTACCTCTTCTTTAATGGATATCACATGCTAGATAATTTTCATTTCATAGGTCTTTAAATCATTATATTTCCATGCAAACACATATTGATATTGTTTAAAAACATGAATAAAGGCTTGTTTCTCTTGGGGTGTACAACACATACTGATATTCACATATATTATATCTTCTTTAGTACCCATCTTTTTATTTTTCATGAAACATTGTAGAACTGTGAGTCTTTGCATTAGTTGGTCCCTTAAAGTGGTTCTATAGGTCATAAAGCTTCTCTAAAGATAACACACCCTTGGGCATGAGATTCCCTTTATAAGCAAAAGTTGATTTCTGTAACGCCTTCTCATGCTCATCTCCATCAATGATTGCATCTTCAAATACATCAACATTTTCCATGAAATCTAGTATCTACTGGTCATCATTGAAAACTTTAAAATTGGTAACAATATTAGGCGCAAATAGCTTATAAATAATTTACATTGAAAATCCATCTCTTAATGGTGATAACCTTGTAGAAATGTAAGAAAATGTGTTTGTGGCTATGTTATGAACTCTAGGAATAATGAATTTAATATTAATATTAATAGAATTGATATTAAAAGCTTAGAAGAATGAAATGAGACATCGTACCTCTTGATGGTAGTTTCTAACATTCGGTGACACATAATGAATTGTATTTCGTACCTGATGTATAAAAATTTATTAGTCACCTATTATCTTAAGCGTTTCTACCTGGAGATCTATAGATTTATTTAAATCCAAAATTAGTGCTTCATATTCGACAACATTGTTTGTGAAATTAAATTCAAATCAACATGATATCATATATTTTTTCTTTCATAGGTCTATCAAAATACAACTAGCTCTAGAACCCTCCTGTTCGAAATAATACTGAGAGGGGGGGGGGGGGTGAATCAGTATTATCAAATCAGATACTTTTCAATTTCATACTTAGATTCATATATGCGGCTTCAGTTCAGTATATCAGCGTATATACGCGACTGTGTTAAATGCAACTAGCGTACATGCAGTAATCTTATGATTCAGTTAGCTTATCTTCAGTAAATTCATCAGAAAATTATTAACCATAATAACAGTAATCAGGTGCAGTAAAACAGAATAGATCATCACACATAAGAAGCACACATGAACGCCAAGATATAAGGTGGAAACCCAATGTGGGTGAAAACCACCTGCTGCAATTCGTCTCTTTCTTCCTTTAATAAGAAACTTCTTTTACAATGTACTGGTGCAGTCCTTTACCAGCACGCAGGCTTCAACCTGCAGAGGGCTGCAACCCTCTCTCGTTTTCCAGCTACTTCTGGAAGGGAGCTACAACCCCCTCAGCTCTTGTACTAGCTAGTATACTAGTACGTAGATGCTGACCTACGGAAGACTACAACCTTCTTTTCTTCAGGGACCATGTTTCATTAATTTTTAGACTGGATCCATGAGTACAAAACAATCACTGCTGCAATACAATCATCAACTTATACTTGCATCATAAATCTCTAAATCACCCAATACTGAATCACTGAAACCCTGTCATAAAAAAACACAGAACACAAACCAGAGCCCAGAACTCTGCAACAACCACTAGAATCAACAGCAACCTGAAACACCAAATCTCATAATGCATACGCTACTTGACTATATCAAAACCGCGTGTATACGCGCTTTTACCAGAGACAACCCGCGTACAGATCTAAAGATAATTACTTATACCTTCGCTGTCATATCCAACCATAGCCAAGCATCACAAACAGATAACCAACAATACTAGATCTTCCCACTTCATCAGACGTCCATTCCTTGCTTGTACCCTTAGCCTAATGATCTTCTCCTTATATAGGTTAGGCTTCTTTCAATACCACGGTCCAAAACCATAATAAAAAATACCAAGGGCCCAATACCTGTGGTCAACACTTCTGAGGAGATACCATGGTCCAAAACCATAGGTTCAAGTACCGAAGACTAACTACCACTGACCAAGACATAAGTTTTCCCACATGTACGTGCTTTTCCTTGTGTGAAACTGCGTGTATACGCATACGCGTCTTCGGCACGTCCAACCCGCCGTATACGCTGATTTGTCACAATGAACCTGCGTATATCTCTTTCTTGACCTGTTGTACTAAGATCTGTCCTCTGATTACGTTGCCATCACCTGTATCAACCTCTAAGTGAGTTGCCATCAAGGAAAACACTTGTATCATAATGCCAACAATCTCCCCCTTTGGACTTGATGGCAACCACCACACCAAGTCACTCTCCCCCTTTTACATCAAGGGCAAAGGGCGGACCAAGATATTCTCTTGGTATACCTTTTGCTGTCCATACTCCCCCTGAGTACATGCTGAAGTTTCTGATTGAGCTCCCCTTTGTATATGCCAAGTTGTATCAATCCATCCATGCTCCCCCTGAGCAGATGCAAGTTCTAAGACTAGCAATTCATTCAAGACCATGGCTATCATTCATCATATATGATCTGCACCATAAACATCAGCATCCAAAACTACAATACCATTCCTTTGATCAAACAGCAAATTGTATCATTTAGCTTTATCAACAACTTCTAACCATAATGCCAACAATGCATTATTTGAAGTATATGCTCCCCCTGAGCCTGAGCCAACCATGACCGAACCATTTCCTGGGTCTGTTCTGCTGCCCTTTCTTCTGATCTCCATATACGCGACTCTGCAGCCTGTAACTCGTGTATATACGCGACTTATCTTTATTATATCAGCGTATGCAAGATGGAATACTGAATTTCTTCACTTTCAGATTCCCCTGTGTCTGTTATGTCAGCTAACTGAGTTATGTCACACCTTTCTGTCTCTAATTCTGTCTTCTTCAATTCCTGAAACTGTGATGATGTATGGTCCTCTTGTTTTGAATTTTGAAATTTGCTCCTGCATTCCCTTGCTTTATGTCCAAGTTTGTTGCATGTATAACATCTTACATATTTCATGTTCCTTCTATTGCAATCAATTGCTTTGTGTCCATATGCATTCCAGGCAAAGCAATATCCTCTGAAATACCTGGGATGCGATGATATTTTGTGATGGTCTTGAACCATTCTACTTCTACATCTGGCTACAACATGTCCAAGATTATGACATACATAACATTCAACATTATTAAGTGGAGGAAATAAACGTCTATCACTTCCATAGTTAGGAGTAAAGGATTTTCCTTGAGGAATTTCTTTCCTTTGTTGTTCCATGTTGAGCATTTCAGATTTCTCATTAGAGTTTCTTGCCTCACCTTGTGAGCTAGATTCAACTTCAACGGATTCATAAAAACCAAGACTAGTTTTGATAATAGGGGATCTTTGACTACCAATAATGTCATCCAAAATCTTAGTACTATCTTGAAATCACAACAATTTATCCTTTTCTTCTAATTTACCTTTTAAGATATTTACCTCAACCTGATGTTGTTCTTCCTTTTCCAAATACTGATTCCTTAGGTCTTCTTCAACTTTTCTTCCTTCTTCCACTTGTTGCTTTAATTTGATCACTTCATGTTCTTGATCTTCAACAACTTCTCTGTTCTGCTCTCTTGATTTTTCAAGATCTTCTTTTAGAGAGAGGATCTTTGATTCAAGTCTCTGAATTGTTATGCTTTGATCATTTACTATATCCTGCAATTTCTCCCTTACCCTGGTTACTGTCTCCAATTGTTCGTTTAATTTGGTAACTTCCTTAGTTTCTGCATTCTTCTTTTCAAATGCCATGAGACTTCGAATGTCTTCACTACCATTGAATGAGTCATTACTTTTAACATGGGTATAATAGCTTCTATTACCTTCTTCAGACATCTTTCCTTTGTTATGAGGGCATCTAGCAGCATAGTGACCAACTCTACCACATGAAAAGCATTCGAAAGGTAGCTTACCTTTGAACTGTCCAGTTCCCCATTCAAGATTCTTGACAAAATTTACCTCATCTTCTTCCTCTGACATGTATCCTGACGCTTCGAATGCGGCTTTTGATGGTTCCTCTTTTTGCATTTCAAAAGCAGTTAAGATTCCGTGAAGCTGTGACATGGTGATTTTCTGCAGATTCTCCTTTTCTTCTATGGAAGACACTTTGGAATCAAATTTAGCAGACAGAGATCTCAAAACCTTTTCAACTAAGACAACTTCCTTAAATTCTTCACCCAGATCCTTCATACAATTTACAATTTCATCCATACGCAGGAAATAATTAGCTATGCTTTCATTACTATGCATCTTAAGATTTTCATACCGGATTCTGAGAGTTTGAAGCTTTGCTCTTTTTACCTGATCATCTCCTTCGTAGCTCAGAATGATTTTGTCCCATATTTCCTTAGCTGATTTGAAATGCATGACCTTCATAAATTCTGATTGTGTCAAACTTCCCAATAAGACAGTAACAACTTTGGCATTGAGCTCATATTGCTTTCTCTCTGCCGCATCTGTAGGAGTTGCTGATGGGAATTTGTATCCTCCTTCTACAATTCCCCAAACTTCTGCTCCAAGTGATTGTAGATATGCAGTGGTTCTTATCTTCCAGTGGGTAAAATTGTTCCCGTCAAAGATTGGTGGCCTGATGTGTGCCTCTCTTTCTGGATTAGTCATTCTGATGGATCTTTTCCTTCAAGTGATCAAGCTACCTCTGAAGGACCTGCTCTGATACCAATTGTTGGAAATAATACTGAGAGGGGGGGGTGAATCAGTATTATCAAATCAGATACTTTTCAATTTCATACTCAGATTCATATACGCGGCTTCAGTTCAGTATATCAGCGTATATACGTGACTGTGTTAAATGCAACTAGCGTACATGCAGTAATCTTATGATTCAGTTAGCTTATCTTCAGTAAATTCATCAGAACATTATTAACCATAATAACAGTAATCAGGTGCAGTAAAACAGAACAGATCATCACACATAAGAAGCACACATGAACGCCAAGATATAAGGTGGAAACCCAATGTGGGTGAAAACCACCTGCTGCAATTCGTCTCTTTCTTCCTTTAATAAGAAACTTCTTTTACAATGTACTGGTGCAGTCCTTTACCAGCACGCAGGCTTCAACCTGCAGAGGGCTGCAACCCTCTCTCGTTTTCCAGCTACTTCTGGAAGGGAGCTACAACCCCCTCAGCTCTTGTACTAGCTAGTATACTAGTACGTAGATGCTGACCTATAGAAGGCTACAACCTTCTTTTCTTCAGGGACCACGTTTCATTAATTTTCAGACTGGATCCATGAGTACAAAACAATCACTGCTGCAATACAATCATCAACTTATACTTGCATCATAAATCTCTAAATCACCCAATACTGAATCACTGAATCCCTGTCATAAAAAAACACAGAACATAAACCAGAGCCCAGAACTCTGCAACAACCACTAGAATCAACAGCAACCTGAAACACCAAATCTCATAATGCATATGCTACTTGACTATATCAAAACCACGTGTATACGCGCTTTTACCAGAGACAACCCGCGTATAGATCTAAAGATAATTACTTATACCTTCGCTGTCATATCCAACCATAGCCAAGCATCACAAACAGATAACCAGCAATACTAGATCTTCCCACTTCATCAGACGTCCATTCCTTGCTTGTATCCTTTGCCTAATGATCTTCTCCTTATATAGGTTAGGATTCTTTCAATACCATGGTCCAAAACCATAATAAACAATACCAAGGGCCCAATACGTAGGGTCAACACTTCTGAGGAGATACCATGGTCCAAAACCATAGGTTCAAGTACCGAGGACTAACTACCACGGACCAAGACATAAGTTTTCCCACATGTACGCGCTTTTCCTTGTGTGAAAGTGCGTGTATACGCATACGCATCTTCGGCACGTCCAACCCGCGTGTATACGCTGATTTGTCACAATGGACCTGCGTATATCTCTTACTTGACCTCCTGTACTAAGATCTGTCCTCTGATTACGTTGCCATCACCTGTATCAACCTCTGAGTGAGTTGCCATCAAGGACAACACTTGTATCATAATGCCAACACCTCCCATGTTTTCAAACCATCAAAATGAAAAGTCCAGATGTTAGTAGCAATAGGGTTAGTTCCTACGCTAGTACCATTTACATATATGTTATAAAAATAATAAGCGCCAATTGAATTGCAAGGAAGGAGTTCCAACTATGTATCTAGTGGTATAGGGGATAGTTTCACAAGATAACATTCATGATAAACTTCTAAAAAATAATTTCAAAAATAATTTTTACATAATTGATAGGCTCATTAGGAGCTTTAAGCATTGTAACAATATGTTTCGCGAAAGGTTTACTCTCTTCTCAGATTTGATTGTTCTTTCCCTTATACAAAAGTCAAAGATATGACTAGTCTATAGAAAAGTATCCTTGCAACTTTCTAGACCAATCTCTACTCAAAAGAAAGCCATCATCTTCTTGAATGTCCACAATGACAATGTTAATACATTGGTGAACTATGTGGTTTGAAGATAAGGATATTATAACATTGTTGAGCTCACCAATTTAATGTACTAAATATCTATCTAGTTGTAAGATTATGGCATCAACCTTTCATCATTTAGCATTTATTGTCTTTGCGATAGATAAAGGGATGGCATTCATAGAGGCACCAAAATCAGCTAGGCAATTATGGACATTATAGTTAAAAATTTAAAAGGTTAAAAGAAACATCTGGAATGTATACCTAACATTTATGTTAGCTGTATTAACTACTGATTTGAGAATGGTAGGAGGCTTATTAGAAGATGCTTGAGAAACACAAAACATTCTACTCGATGGAGGTTGCGATGTAAATTATTCAATGATCAACTCACGTTTCCCTGCCAACTTAGCCAGCGCAAATACGGAAATATTTTCATGATCCTTCTTCATATATTCAAGAACATTCTAATAAATATCTTCATGTTGGGCAGGGTCTGTTGAAGTGGTAGGTGGTGGACCTTTTTCGATGCCTTAGGGGTGATAAGCTTGTTCTTATTATTCCCAGAAGCATTATTTTGAGGTTTTTTACTCCCATATTTATTTAAGTTCCGTGAGTAGCATTAATAGAAGGTAAGATTTTTCTTAACAATTGCTTTCTTACATCTTTCTCAGTCACTTTCTCCTCAAATTATATTTCTTAGCAGGTTGGTGAGGAGGGGCAATACCTGTTGGGGGCCTACTAACACCTTGACAATCATTGTTCAATATGATATCAAAAGTGAAAATTGATTCACCCGCATTTCATATTTCCTCTATTGAGGTAGGATCATCAATACTTTGAGTCTAATTTGAATGCTCCTCTACCGAAAACATTTCTATAACATTATCGACCACACCATTCATGTTTTTCTTCCATTGAGGGCATGTTTTCTTTGACTATGCTTGTTGATGAAAAGTACAATAGTTATCCATGCCTAAGTTATCTACATTAAATACATCATTGGAACTTTGTGCATACTTAATTAGTCGGTTGATGTTCTTCTTGAAAGATGACTGAAACTACTTGTTATTATTAGATGCCTCACTTGACTTCCTCCTGAGTTTTGATACTTTATTAGTTAACAACTTCAAGGATTTAGTCAAGTTGTTCATGCCAAAAGGATCTTTCTCTTTAGCTTTAATAGAAGATTGTGACTCTTTACTAGTGCCTTTGGATTCCTTTAAATCTTCCTAATAAAAAATGACCCCAATACTCCTTAACTCCTCCTCAATGGAATTGTTTCTGCAAAGTTAAGAGCTAGAGTATCTTTTGTATTGCACTTGACAAAAACATAAATGTTAGTGGGAAAGGCAACATTATAATAATCTTTGGTAATAGAATCATGTGATTGTACATCAGTGGGGAATTTTTTCAAAATATATATAAAAAATTGATTTAAATCTTTAACCTTTTCTTTACCCCCCATCTTAATGTTTATGAGTTCTTTAAGTAACATGGCTAGAGTTTTATCACCAAGAAAATTTTCTAACAATAATCTTTTAAACTCCCTCCAATTATGGATTGAAGTTAGTGAAATGATATGGTACCAAAATGATGCTCTACTTTTGACCCAAGTGGATATTGGTGGCCACCCACCTATTCCACTTGGTCCCCTCCCACTATTTCTTCTAGTTTACTTAATTGTAACATAGCTTACTATTTTTGGTAGTTTTTGGGTCCTGAAATCCTTGAGCCATTTTGAGTCCCTAAATGACATATGTTTTTTTGAAAACAAGCAAACAAAGATATGGGATTTTAGTTGAACATTGTAGTCCTTATATATATATTTTTAGTGAGGTATTGTATGCATCAAATGGAGATTGTATGCCAAAGTTACAACCGAGGGAATTTGATATACCAATCTATCCCAATGGGGCCCACAAACTTTTGGTGCTTCATCTCCTAGGGTTAGGTTTTTGGATTCTTATGGTTTTCCATTATTTCTAAATAATAAATAGGCTTTTGAGCCTCATTTTAACAAATTTGAGAAGGCATGTAGCCGTCACATCTCTTCTCAAATATAAGCTACCAATGTCTGAACTAGTTTATTTCCATTCTACATGTAATAGTTTTCAAAAATTTGTTATTAATGAATTAAAGTTTTATTTTTGTTGTAGATCTATGTCTCTATTCATATTTGTATTTCATATCTTTCCTGCATAAATCCATATTAGTGGTATTAGAGGGATCTTCCCTTCCTCTGCTTTCTTTTGCATGTACACATCGAGGTTGGGGTATAATGAGTTGGGACTTGAAATTGTTGAATAATTGCAAGGTTGTTCCCACCAACATTGACGACCACACATGGGAGGAGGAAAGAAAGATGATAGAGAAGGAGATCCTATCAAATTGCTACTCAAAGAATCCCTTTAGCAACAAAGGAACAAGATGATGTACAACTTTTCCTAGATCCTTCGTTGAATGCCAATGATGAGTCACATCAATTGGTATATTATGAAGTTCATTGTGCTATCCCACAGCCCTTAAAACTCTCCTTTTCTCACATTAATTCACATTTTTAGCCATAATATGCTTAGTAGGAAGACTAAAGGGTATTTCCAATATTGAATGATCTAATGTGATTAACTTGCAAGAAAAGAGGCATTTTTGGAGGAATTTACTATGCAGGGGCTTGATGGAGACAACCAAGAGAGAATATTGGGGGACTTTTCCATGTCATTAACTCTCTAACTCGAACTGAGATCACAACATCCTAATTCATAGCTAGAATTCACTAGTAGCTGAGGGACTCCAAGTACATGTGAATATCAAGGAGGAGTAGATCCACAAATCTCGAGATCTTGGAGGAAATCTGTCCTCTTTTCAAGGGAGCTTCCATCAGCTACCTTTTGTATAAATAAACTAGCCAAGAGGCTCATTAGGATTTTAATTTTTTTGGTAGCTAGGGGTAGCTACCGAGAGCCTAGTTCTTGACATTGTTACTCTTAGTTTTCATATGATGTATGTGACTATCATTTTCTATTAATGAGAAGTTTACGATCGGTATACATGTGAGTTAGTTTTGGAGAGATGAAACCCTTGGGTCTAGGCCCAAAACATAGTATTTAGCACCTCTTTTGTATTGATTTATTGTTCTTGTTTCAAAGCATTGTAATTTTTTCTTTGTTTCAAGATATTTTATATCATAAAAACATGTGATTGTAAGCTTTCCTATCACCTCTCTTGTGGGAGGAGTGATTGGAAAGATCCATAATAACAGCTCAAAAATATTTTTTTTATGATTTCTTTGAAAGTGTTAAGTAATAGATTGCAATCCTTCTGCATGTTTAATATTTACAACTTAGGATTTAGTAGAATTGGTTTTATAATTGAAGTTGTGTTTTATGTTAGAGTAGACTTCAATAAAATTCAACTCATCTTTTCCATGACTATTTCCTTTACTGCAATGATGATCATTGGGTGCAAGTAGTTAGCTAGTTGCAGGAACTGTGTTGATCTACAAGGGTGGGCACACCTTTCCACATCCACTTGGACCTCCCAACATTCCCTCTAGGTACCTCACCTTGCTTCCAAGCTCAATCCCCGAATTCACTTTGTTAAGTAAATGAAGGACACCGTGGGCATCAACTTTGGTTCAAGATAGACCTTCGACGAGTGTTAGGCTAGGATAAGGGGATCCCACACTCTTCAGTCACCTCCATACATCTTCATCCACCTTCTTCTTCCTTCAATACATCATTTATTTCCTCAAAAATCTCTTGGACCCTCCTCATGTAGTAACACAGGACCTCTTGTAGCATTTCTTTCTCTAACTATTTTTGCTTCATACTTTGACTCTGCATAATAAAGTTGAGTAATGGTCCCCACACTGTGTTTTTATGATTAATGAAGACTCTAGTACCACTCCAACCTCATTCTTTCTTCACTGGAATAATCAGACAGAAAAATAGACTTAGAATTAATATTTTTCTTCATGAGTATGTTAAAGATTGGATTTCTCATTTTCAATAAAGTATGAGTAGAAAAATGATGAACGCATATAGGTTAATGATTTTACTAAGTGTGCAAGTAGAGTAACATGATTTACTTCTGTAGATATATTAGCCCCTTTTCCTTTCATGCAATTTCAATTTGTATTTACATTTAATGAATAGCATTTTCACCTTTGTAGTTAGAATCATGTTCATTTATGCTTTCATAAGAAGTTTTCACTGTAATTATTTGGAGGAGTGGTCTCTTGTTGGCTTAGGTGTCTTGACCCAGGTTCAGAATTAGTTTCGCTAAACAAATCCCTACAGTACTGGCCCTTTCAGTAGCAATCCATGAAGCACAAACTGAAGTCTCACCCTAAGTAGTATGGGGGGATGCTGGAACCAAGTTTCCACACCCAGAGATCAGTGTGATGTCTTTTTGCGACCTAGTTCTCCCTTCGCATAGATTGATAAGTCTTGATGGCTTATCACTATAACTTCTCTTGATCGGCCTTTAGACCTCTGCGAAGTTCTACAACTAACTTTTGTGGACCTTGAACAGGCGAATTAACTACTTACACAAACCTGAGATTACCCTTAGACTAGTATTTACTCAGATCTACTTAAGTGTTTGATAACTTTAACAGAAGTGTTATAATATTTGCATAAACATTTAAAGTTAATTGTGTTCAAATAGCAATAAAAATTAATTAAATTTGGGCATCAATACATCATTATTTTAGAAAACCATTATTCATCACAACATAAAGCACATTCATACATAACAGAAGTAAAGAGATGAAACACATGATTTTCGGAAACATTCTTCTTTATTGATATTCAAGATAAGCATACAAACTCAATACTTCCCAACACACTCATTTGCAAGGGTCCACGTACTTAGTTACAAATTTCTACTCCAGGCCTCTGCATAATCAGCTACAGAGCCTCTTCCTCTCTAAGACTTCTATCTCACTCTTCCTTTTATCACCCCATTACATTCATCATATCATATTCATTACCTTAGACTCTCTAATAAACACCTATTTATACAATCCCATGGTCAGGGGGCCATGGGTAGATCTTCTAAAATCCGACCCAAACTTACATAAAAGAAGGGTAAAACCCTTTTTGACTCTTTACTAGCTACGCACTCTGCAACCACAATTAGTGGAGACTTTACATCAACACTTGGGATTTTGCCCAAAAATTGATGCAAGGGACCCCTTCCTAACAGGCCCCCAACACAAAGATCATGACTCACCCTCGAGTCTCTCGACTGGTGCAGAAACCTTGCTACGAAGACTTCCCAACTCCACCTACACCATTGCTACTTCAGCCGTGCTCTGCATGGCTGAATGGTTCACCTGTTTGACCAGCTGTTCTATGGCTGGTCCTTCATTGGCCTTCTTTATCTTCTGTTAAGTAAGCTACAAGTTCACGAATTTGTCTTATATATTGGTGTAGACTTGGTAGTCTTCTTCCAACCAAGGATCCAATCATGCCTTAAGGAGTGCTTCCTTTTTCTATGCAGCCTCCACCTATGCAAGAAGTTTCTTACCCTCCTCCACCTTGGCAAGGCATGGCACTGTAGCCATTGTACACGTCATCACCCTTACTTCATCGCATTATTGTTGAAGCTCTCAAAACCTATTTTTTCAATCTCTGCAGGTTGGGATCTTCCTGCAGGGTTGTTACTACTTCCATCACCTGCTCAAACAATGTTGTGGAATCTACAACTGCAGCATCCACAGTAGCTACTCCATCCTTAATAGTGGCCTCGCATTGTTCCCTAACTTCTGGCAGGGTCAATGGCTGTGACTTGAGCTCCAATTCTGTGATCTTCATATTCAATTTTAATTGAACTCTAGCCACCTCTTCCTTAGCATCGCGCATGCCCACCGCAATTTTCCCGATCTTGGCCTCCAATAACACCTCCTTAAGAATTTTCAACTCTAGCACTGTCCTGCATGCTTCTGCCACTAAAACCGCTAGCTAGGCGCTCTGTGCCTGGATTGTCTCTTTTGCCTTCAGGGCCTCTACCTTTTCGGCAAACATCTGCTCATTTTTCACCCGGTATTCCCTTATGAGGCTGAGAGCATGTTGCCCCCATGCTCTTAACTCCATTGTCACACATGTCTGCATCGTGTGAAGATACTCAATGGGGAGTGTTGCAAGGTTGAGGTCGATGTTCTTTAAAGAACTCATAATGACCTTGTCATCGTCTCCCTCTATGCTCAAGGATCCGTCGAGTAGCACAACTCCCCAGAGATTCACTAACCTTACCATCTAGGTAGCTTTACTGGTCCCTAGTTTCAGGCTCGTCTATGCTGTGATCACCTACCCTGTGTCCACCTCTATTCTATGGGTCTGTATTTGCAGTTCACACAAGTCCTTCTTAACAAGTCCCAATGACTACGTATACTGTTGCTCGAATGGCTAGAACAGTTCCATTGTGGTATCATGCACCTTATCTTCGATCTAATCGAGATCACCTTCTATTAGCATGATGGGATTGAGCGATGGATTCATTGCTTTCGACTTCTTCTCGGGCCCCTTCTTCTTTTGTTCCCTGTACCTCTTCACCTAGAATGGGGTGCTCTATCCTTCATCACTGCCACCGCCCTGCTCTCACTGTTCCTCCTCCTCAGTCTGGGGTGAGGGTGTTTTACCAGTGTGCCCAGAGTCATGCTCTTCTTGTTCGGCCTGCTACTGCACAACGTGCTGATTTTCCAATCGGGCCTTCTCCTTGGCCTCCTTCTTGCATTGCATGGCCAACTTCTGCGTCACCTTCTTCCTTGCATCCTTCTTCTCTTTCTCTGTAGAAATCCCCATGCCTTTTTTTGGTACCTACAGCTAGAATGGATGGAGAGTGCTAGTAATTTGTCCAATGCTTGATAAAATCTTGAATGGCAATGTCTGTGGCAAAGTAGGGAAAATCAAACCATTTCTGCTACAGATCCTTTCGCGCCCTAATGTACACATGGTGGAAGTTTTCCTTAAACTCCGCATACTATGATAGCTACTCATATACTCTTGGGGACAACCATGACTTCTGGTTGTAGGCCATTTGAAGGCTCATCTCCATCAAAAACCAAAAAAATTTGGTCTCCATGACCCGCGTGATGTCCTTTGTGGCCCAAAGGGAGGAAAATTGTGTAGTGTCCAACAATCTAGTCTCCAAGGGAGGAAACTGACTGTCCTCTGGCAGCTCTCAAGTGACTAACACAATGGAGAGAAACAACCATGCGTAGTGGAAGGTTTTTCTCTCATCCTAAGCCTCATGACAATTCACAAGGAACTCACTACAAAGGTAGCATGACTAGTTAAACTGTACACCCTCTGTGCACTGTGAAGCTAACAAAATTACTGGCACCAGAACCTCATCCACATGGAATTTCCTCATGAACATACCAGTGAGCATCTGCATAGAAATTTTCACTGTAGGGTTGGTGATGAATGAGATGGAGTACTCACGTGACTTCTTGATTAGGTCAAACTTATTCTTCATCCTCTCTGCTACGTCATGTTTGTTTGTTTTTCCACCAAACTCCTTTGCTGGATTCAAGCCTGAATGCGGCAAAAGCGTGCTCCAATGGATAAGAATGTATATGATGGGGATAGGCACACTCAGCCACAAACATCCATAATTCACCACGGTTAGCAATTTCTTCATACATATCAGATTGATGTTGGAGCAGTGGTAGTGGAGCACCCACAACAGGTTCAACAACCTCGACTAATTCACTCCAGAATCCACTCCACAAGCTCCAACACGGTGACACCTGATTATTTATAGTACACCCACTTCCTGTAGTTCTCTGTCGTGAGGTTCAGGAACCTCTCATGGTCCGCCAAATCCTAGTGTTCTAGCTTTAAATGGGGAACCCACACCAAGCGCGATCCTTCAAAGGTGATGCTCTCGAGCAGCAAGGGTGTATGGTTAATGATTTTTTCTATGTTTGGATCCCTAGTGATATTTACTTTTTCCTTACGTGGAGGGATATAATCTAGAAATTTGGAGATGGGCTCCATGCACTCGGCATCTATATCCTCCATGCCCTCTTTGGCCTCTAAATCTACCACTTTCTCCTTATCCTTCACTGACTGTTTTTCTTTCTTCTGGGCCTAGGTAGTAAAGTGCTTCCTCAGCAACTCATGTACCGACATTGGCATCTTCTTCTTGTCTTTCTTGGGTTTGGGGACTTCCCGCATTGGTGTAGGCTTCGACCTAGGTGACCTCAGCACCATAGGCACAAGAGCTGTAGCCTCCATACTCACAACTTCTGGGGCCACTCCTTTGGAGGAAACAATCCCTCTGGTGCTTGCAGTTTCACCTAGTCTTGATATAGTGCTGAGAATAAACTGTTGGGTTTCCTTTGGTAATGTGTCGAACATAGTGATTGATCTGATAATCACCGTATGAGTGACCTCAGTTAAAGATTTACTAAATGAAGGTATTATAGACTCATATGCTGGTGTGTGTGTCTATGTTATTTAAGCAACAAATCAATTAGATTGCCAATACACAGACAATTGAATGGAAAGACAATAGAGAAATACAGTAAGCAAATACAAGAACAAAATAATTTAATAAGGAGTTCACCCTATTATCCAGGGCTACATCTCTGGTCCAACTTCAGTGGTGGACTTATTTTGTTGTGTTTCAAGTAGAAATTATAATACAGGGACTCGATGTGAGTTTTCCTGAAGCAAGTTTTTCTTGGTAGGGTGGTTCCTGGATTCCCCAAGCCACTGGAGTACATAGACTCTTCTTCTTCCTACTAGCTCTGTGACCTTATGGTCTATAGTGGAAAGAGCTAAATGTGGTGCTCAGTCCAGACAGATTCATCTATGGGATGGCTTGAATCTCTCAAGCTCTCTGGTGCTCGATGCTGCTGCTCATCAGCTCGGCCCTCTGTCTCTTTCTTCTTTTGCTTAAATGCCTTCTTCTCTGGTTTCTGTCTTAGTGTTCAGTCCTCCTCTCGAGGTTCACTCTGACTGACTCCAACTCCCCGTATTCTGTCTTTGTTCATGGCTTTTAGCCATTAGTTCCAATGCCTGTTTGATTCTTCTGCCACCTCTATCGATTCACCTTCTGCAGCTACACTTGGAGTTCCCTGTTAAGTGTCATCACAAACGCTAAGAGAGTGGCCACATGTCCTCCTCTAAATGGCACCAGCCTGCTTCATCGGTTCGTCTCTTTAGTTACATCGTGGATGCATTCTTCCTCCACCATGGCAGTCAAACAGATTCCAAATCCATCTAAAACGCGGCGCATTCCTTCGTCAATTCCGCTTCCTCCATCGAGCGTGATCTTAGCCGTCCGATTTGGGTCCCCTAGATCCAACGTCATACTCACGTTTCGCGCGGTTGACTTGCTCGACTAATAGTGCTCGATCAATGGCGGTTTTCTCTCACCTCCCCATGCCATGCGTCGATCGATGTATGGAGTGTTGGCAATATGATGCATGTGTTGTACTTGATGGCAACCAACTCGTAGAAGATCAACTCACTTATATATATCTAGATGAATCTATGGAAGAGATATCAGATGTGACAAGGAATCAAATGATAATTCTTAGTATGACAAGTCCAAAGGGGGAGATTGTTGGCATTATGAGACAAGTGTTGTCCATGATGGAAAATCACTCAAATGATAAATTATAGTGCAACAAATTTATTTGATAATTTATAGTGCAGCAAAGTTTCCTTGATGTAGAGAAAAGTTCATGCACTTTTATGCAGAGAAAAGTTTATTTCATGTAGATAAACGTTCACGCACTTTTATGCAGAGAAAATTTTATTTCATGTAGAGAAAAGTTCACGCACTTTTATGCAGAGAAAAGTTTATTTCATGTAGAGAAAAGTTCACGCACTTTCATGCAGAGAAAAGTTCCTTTCATGAAGAGAAAATTTCACACACTTTCATGGTTGGCTCATGGTATTGGTCCGACAGTTTTTGATCCTATGGTTTTGGTCCATGGTATTGCATCCAAAAGTGTTGATCCCAAGTATTGGGTCCGTGGTATTGTGTTATTATGGTTTTGGACCGTGGTATTGTGAAAGGCCTAAGACTATAAAAGAGGAAGGAGATTAGTTAGCAAATCATCATATGAATTATTGAATATCTGATAAAGATCTAGATTAGGAATACTGTGATTGGGTTATGGTGCAGATCTGGATCTGAGCTAAAGAGGGATCTCACCGGTTGATGGAGAACAAGATCTAAGGATAGATCGGGATCAAATGGTTTGAAATGAACTGTCTCTATATAGTTGATTATGCTTATTCTAGATGTGTATACTGACGCTTGTAATGATATGAACTGGATATAACTTAAGTTTGAAATCGCTTCAAGTCATGTTTGAATATTTATAGATCTGTACGCGGGTTGGCTTTGGTCTAAGCGCGTATGTACGCAGGTTTGGTTCATTGTAGTAGTGTATACAATTTGAGCTATGATATTTGAAGTCACAGGTGGTTCTGGTTGTTGATGGGTTCTGATGACAGTTTAAAGGTGTCAATATTCTGCATATCTTGTTTGGTTGATTATGTTTAGCTTCAGTATTGATGGATGAGAACTAATATTGGATCAGGATCATAATGACTCATATTTATGTGATCTGATGGACTAGATCTGGGTGCTAACACATATATTATCCTTGTATATGTAATGATCTAGTTATGTCTGAAGTCAGGAAGTGCAGTGAAGTTATGAAGAAGTAATTAATGACATATACGTTGGTTCACCTTGATGAATTTGCGTATACACGCAGGTTCGGCACTTCCAAGTAGCGTATGCACTCTGATGCATGATTTTCATGATACAGTTGGTTCTGATTGTTATTGTAGAGTTCTGTGTTTGCTCTGTGTTATGGCGACTGTGTTGTTGACAGGGTTTCAGTGTTTAAGTGATTCAGAAATTGATGATGCTAGTATTGACTGTTTTGTGATTCAATGATATTTATGGGTCCAGTATGAAAATTTGATGAAACGTGGCCTTCAGATTGTAGTGATGTGCTTCAAGAGTATCCAGTCTGAAAATGTATGAAATGTGGTCCCTGGAGGATGAAAGGAGATCGTAGGCTGGTGCCTCCGTACTAGTACATCAGCTAGTACAAGAGAAAAGGGGGTGGAAGCTCCCTTCTAGTAGCAGCTAGAGAACAAGTGAAGATTGGAGCATTCAGTAGGCAGGCACCTACGTACTAGTAAATGGATCAGCTAGTACAAAAGCTAAGGGGGTTGTAGCTCCCATCCAGGAGAGTCTGGAAAACGAGAGAGGGTTGTAGCCCTCTGCAGGTTGCAGCCTACGTACTGGTAAAGGACTGCACCAGTACAAAATATTGTAAAATGAAGTATCTTATTGAAAGAAGATAGAGACGACTTGTAGCAGGTGGTTTTCACCCACATTCGGTTTCCACCTTATATCACGGTGTTCATGTGTGCTTCTTGTGTGTGATGATCTGTTCTGTTTTACTGCTCCTTCTTACTATACATATGGTTAATAAAGTTTTGATGCTCTATCTAAAGAACAACATTTAATGGTTTAATTGATTCATAAGTATTCTGTATATACGCTAGTTGCATTAGACACAGTTGCATATACACACGGGTTCCATTAACTGAAGTACAATATATGTATCTAAGTATGGAAATGAAAAAGTTTTATTGATCTGATAATACTGATTCACCCCCCCCTCTTAGTATTATTTCGAACAATTGGTATCAGAGCAGGTCCTTTGGTAGAAGCTTGATCGCTTGAAGGAGATCCGTGGAACTATGGGAAAGAAGCTTAAGAAGAAAGCACCTAAGAAGAATAAGGAATCTCAGAAGAACTATGACAATGGGTATATTGATTGGGGATTATGTGGAAGAAGCACTTCAGGTTCAAAATATCTTCAGAATGAAGATGAACAAGATTTATCGGGTATGAATTGGGTATCCTCTGGTTTCCATCCATGTGAAGATGATGAAAGTGATAGTGAAGCAACTGAATTTGCTCTTATGGGTGAACAAGAAAGATATCAAATAGAGTTAAAAGGCTTACAGACAAGATTAGAGACCAACAAAATCTATTGAACAAAAGGGAATGTGACTTCAAAGTAGAAGCTACCAGACTAAAGGCTCAACAATAGGAAGGAAGAAAGGTAAGGAAGTTATTCAAGGACAAATATCAAAAGTTGTAGGATGAAGTAACACCTCTAAGAAATGAAGTTAATGAAAAGAACACAACAATCAAGAAACTCAGAGATAGATAAAGCTATTATGAAAGTCTTGAAGCTACGACCCTCTCGCTAAAGGAAGATCTTGAAGAATCAAAGAAGCAGAATAAAGATCTACTCCAAGCTATTGAGAAACAGGAAAATGAAGTCATTAGCTTAAAATCTCAGCTGGAATGTGCCTTCAGAATTCGTCAAATGTACCAGGATCTGAATGAAGAACAAGAAACGGAGATTCTCAAACTAAGGCAACAAATGGAAGAAGGAAGAAAGTCTGAAGAAATTTTGAAGAAGAAATGTCTGGAAAAGGAGGAACAACTTCAAATTGAGGTAAATATCTTAAAAGGTAAATTAGAAGAAAAGGATAAATTATTATGATTTCAAGATAGTACTAAAGCCTTGGATGATATTCTTAGTAGTCAAAGGTCTCCTGCTATCAAGACTGGTCTTGGTTTTCATGAATCTATTGAAGGTGAATCTAGTTCACAAGGTGAGGCAAGGAACTCTAAAGAGAAATCTAAAATGATCAAAGAAATGAGAGGTCAACCCCATCAACAATCAAGGAAAGAGATTCTTCAAAGAAAATATTTTACTCCTAACTATGGAAGTAATAGTCGACCATTTACTCAGATGAATAATATTGAATGTTATGAATGTCATAATCTTGGACATGTTGCAGCTAGATGCAGAAGAAGAATGGTTCAAGATCATCACACAGAAAGATCATCACATTCAAGGTACTTTAATGGATATTGCTTTGCTTGCAATATGTTTGGTCACAAAGTTACTGATTGCTACAGAAGGAATATGAAACATGTAAGATGTTATGCATGCTACAAGCTTGGACATATAACAAAGGAGTGCAGAAACAAAGTACGGGCATCATACCAAAAGAAGAAAACATCATCACGCTTGAAGATATGGAAGAAGAAGGAAGTTCATTCAGAAAGATGTGGCACAACACAATATGCTTAGACACAGCACAGTACAGACATAACAGACTCAGGGGGAGCTGAAAGTGTAAAACTTCAGTGTCCTAAATCCCATACACAAGTTTCTTAAAGGGAAGTTTCATACATACGCGAGTTAGACGCTGCAAAGTCGCGTATTTGTTAGTCTGAGAAAAAGCAGTGGGGACAGGCTCAGAAAAAGTGTCTGATATGATTCAGTCCATTATTTGCTCTATTGGTTAATAGTTACAGTCTGCTGAGGATGTGTGGAAATGTCTTGATACTTGTAAGATGTTTAGAAGTATTTTTTATCCTAACTTGATGATGATGATGTCTTGATGCTTATTTTTGATATATGCATGATCAGATCTAACAACAGATGACACAGGTTGAGGGGGAGCATATGCCTTTAATAATGCATTATGGTTAATAGTCCTTGGTGATGATGCTTATATGGCTAAATGATATATCTTGCTATGATGTGGTTATGAGTTGTCCATCTCATATGATTCTTGGGGTTATATAGTTGATGTTCAGATCATAATTGTGGATTGATTCATAGATGGTGCATATATGATGCTTACATGGTGATCTTCTTAAGGATAAGGAGAAGTACAAAGCTTCAATACACAACTTCATCACTTGATGATGAGTCACTCATATGCTGTTGTTGTCTTATGCATAAAGATCATATAATACAGTTATGATGCAGGATTTCTATAGTTCTTGGTGCTCATGTGGACGAGGATTGTTGATGTTGATGATATGAAGAAGCCTTGACAAAAGATCTTGAGCTCAAGATACATAGTGCTGGATACATGCATGATTACTCAAAGTTGCATTGTTGGAGACATGATGATGATGAGTTCTACCTATATGATGATAGGTTGATACTTACATATGTTGATTGATGCAGATATTCCCAAGTGATGATACATGGATGATCTTGTTGATAATATGGCTATGGCGTTTTACACATAGGATATAATGTGATCGATTTTATGATGATGAGTTGATATCCATCTGCAGACATATCTTGTCATAGGACATTTACAGGTTGTTGATCTGGAATTAGTTGTACGCGAGTTTCATAAGGAGTATCCGCGTATATACATAAGTTTCTGTGGATACAGTTGCATATATGTTGGTTTGAATAAAATCAGTGGGCCAGACTTTGGGTGAGAAGAGTCTGATATGGGTCTGACAGAGACCATCTGGCACAGGTTCAGGGGGAGCAAATTAACTTCTAATAATGCATTGTTGGCATTACCTTAGAAGCTCTTGGTTCGTGTACACAAGATGTTTTGGTTAGAACAGGTGCAAAAGGAGAACAGAAGGAGATCATGGTTGCTGATTTGAAACGTGTTTGACAAATGCTGCTGCTATCAGTGATTGGTGACTTTCATAAGTCTTACTCTAGATATTTCGTCTCTATGTCATGTATCTCTTTTATGTTGTCAAGGTCATGTAACGGCCTATGATGGTTTCCCCACTATGCCTGGGATGGATGATGTAATGTTCTTGCTTTATCATGTGTAAACTTTTGATGTATCCCCACTTGGTTGGGTGGATGAGTCAATTCTAATATATCCCCACTTGGTTGGGAAATGGATGCATGTATGAGTCCTTGGTGATAGGAAGGTCATTTATGATAGAGTCATGTTCTTCGTGTAGAACATCCTTTTGCAGATCTTGCTTACAGTCAGGGAAAGCATGAACAGCACACTTCATTAGAGCAGAGACTTCAGCATGTACTCAAGGGGATCATGGACAGATTGGTACACCTTGGCATATACAAAGGCAGAGCTCATTTAGAAATTTCAGCAGGCACTCAAGAGGAGTATGGACAACAAAGGAAGAGAATATCTTGGTCCGGCCTTTGCCCTTGATGTCAAAGGGGGAGAGTGATTTGGTATTGTTGCCATCAAGTCCAAAGGGGGAGATTGTTGGCATTATGATGCATGTGTTTTACTTGATGGCAACCAACTCGTAGAAGATCAACTCACTTATATATATCTAGATGAATCTACATAAGAGATATCAAATGTGACAAGGAATTAGATGACACTTCTCAGTATGACAAGTCCAAAGGGGGAGATTGTTGGCATTATGAGACAAGTGTTGTCCATGATGGCAAATCACTCAAATGATAAATTATAGTGCAAGAAATTTATTTGATAAATTATAGTGCAGCAAAGTTTCCTTCATGTAGAGAAAAGTTCACGCACTTTTATGCAAAGAAAGTTTATTTCATGTAGAGAAAAGTTCACACACTTTTATGCAGAGAAAATTTTATTTCATGTAGAGAAAGTTCATGCACTTTTATGGAGAGAAAATTTTATTTCATGTAGAGAAAAGTTACACACTTTCATGCAGAGAAAAGTTCCTTTCATGAAGAGAAAAGTTCACGCACTTTCATGGTTGGCTCATGGTATTGGTCTCATAGTTTTTGATCCTATGGTTTTGGTCCGTGGTATTGCATCCAAAAGTGTTGATCCCAAGTATTGGGTCCGTGGTATTGTGTTATTATGGTTTTGGACAATGGTATTGTCAAAGGCCTAAGACTATAAAAGAGGAAGGGGATCAGTTGGCAAATCATCATCTGAATTATTGAATATCTGATAAAGTGCTAGATCTGGAATATGTGATTGGGTTATGGTGTAGATCTGGATCTGAGCTAAAGAAGGATCTCACCTGTTGATGGAGAACAAGATCTAAGGATAGATCGGGATCAAATGGTTTGAAATGAACTATCTCTATATAGTTGATTATGCTTATTCTAGATCTGTATACTGACGCTTGTAATGATCTGAACTGGGTATAACTTAAGTTTGAAATCTCTGCAAGTCATGTTTGAATATTTATAGATCTGTACGCAGGTTGGCTTTGGTCTAAGCGCGTATGTACGCAGGTTTGGTTCATTGTAGTAGCGTATACAATTTGAGCTATGATATTTGAAGTCACAGGTGGTTCTGGTTGTTGATGGGTTCTGATGACAGTTTAAAGGTGTTAGTATTCTGCATATCTTGTTTGGTTGATTGTGTTTAGCTTCAGTATTGATGGATGAGAACTAATATTGGATCAGTATCATAATGACTCATATTTATGTGATCTGATGGACTAGATCTGGGTGCTAACACATATATTATCCTTGGATATGTAATGATCTGGTTATGTCTGAAGTCAGGAAGTGCAATGAAGTTATGAAGAAGTAATTAATGACATATACGCTGGTTCACCTTGATGAAGTTGTGTATACATGCAGGTTCAACACTTCCAAGTAGCGTATGAACTCTGATGCATGATTTTGATGATACAGTTTGTTCTGATTGTTATTGTAGAGTTCTGTGTCTGCTCTATGTTCTGGTGACTGTGTTGTTGACAGGGTTTCAGTGTTTAAGTGATTCAGAAATTGATGATGCTAGTATTGATTGTTTTGTGCTTCAATGATATTTATGGGTCTAGTATGAAAATTTAATGAAATGTGGCCTTTAGATTGTATTGTTGTGCTTCAAGAGTATCCAGTCTGAAAATGTATGAAATGTGGTCCCTGGAGGATGAAAGGAGATCATAGGCCGGCGCCTACGTACTAGTACATCAGCTAGTACAAGAGCACAGGGGGTATAATCTCCCTTCTAGTAGCAACTAGAGAACAAGTGAAGATTGGAGCATTCAGTAGGCAGGCACCTACGTACTAGTAAATGGATCAGCTAGTACAAAAGCTAAGGGGGTTGTAGCTCCCATCCAGGAGAGTTTGGAAAACAAGAGAGGGTTGTAGCCCTCTGCAGGTTGCAGCCTACATACTGATAAAGGACTGCACTAGTACAAAATATTGTAAAATGAAGTATCTTATTGAAAGAAGATAGAGACAACTTGTAGCAGGTGGTTTTCACCCACATTGGGTTTCCACCTTATATCATGGTGTTCATGTGTGCTTCTTGTGTGTGATGATCTATTTTGTTTTACTACTCCTGCTTACTATACATATGGTTAATAAAGTTCTAATGCTTTATCTAAAGAACAACATTTAATGGTTTAACTGATTCATAAGTATTCTGGATATACGCTAGTTCCATTAGACACAGTTGCGTATACATGCAGGTTCCATTAACTGAAGTATCGTATATGTATCTAAGTATGGAAATGAAAAAGATTTATTGATCTGATAATACTGATTCACCCCCCATGTCAGTATTATTTCCAACATGGAGTCACCCCACTCTTGTCCAAAACCTCTTACCATTTGTGGGAACCCCGATCAATACTGCCAGTTTTCCAGAGTGCAGGTCCTGCCTTTGTACGTTAGCACTTTTCGCTTTTCCGCCCATGGTTCTCTGGTTCCCCCACGCGACCGAGTGCTCGCGCTTTTCCTTCACGACCCTATTTTCCCAGTGATTCTGATTAGCACTAGGTACTAATCGCGCATCAAAAACCTCCTCTATTTCCCAATTTAGGCCCCCCAGGGGATAAATTTGCCTCCTGTGCAGTCTCGATGGGCCTTGGTCAGCGCACTTTGACCGAGGTCCTCGTCGTTCCATGTTGTCTGCCATTACCACTAGTTCAGGGTGTTTCTAATCATTGTTTTGGAATTTTTACAAGTTTGTCCTGACCTGATACAGTCATGGTTCTCTTTGATAGTTCTTTTATGGATCCAATTTGGATCATGACCTTCCCACTGAAAAGATTTTGGACCACCAAAAGTTGGTTTTATTTCAAGCATCGACTAAGTGAGGGTACTGCTGTCTCACTTGCCCAATCTCAATCCACTTTGCACTGCTTGGCTTCGAACCTTTGAGTCCAATTCTGAGGTACTCAACATCTTCTCTACGCGTTTTTCTGACCTTCTTGTCCAAGACTGTGTCTTCCTGCAATTCATTAAGATATTCAGGTAGCAGGTCATCAATAGAAGGCAATTGACTTTGCTCTTCAAGATCCTCAGTCATTGAAGGTTCAAAAAATCTCAAGCAATCTGCATTTATGACTGAGTAGATGTGCATGTAAGCTATTAGATCAAGGTGAAAAGCATTTTCACCAATCTTCTCAAGTATCCTAAAAGGTCCATACCTGATAGGCTTTAGCTTTTTACCTTCACCTTGCACCATGTCCTTCCTAATATATAGATAGGCCTGGTCTTCAACTTGAAAACTATGCTCCATCTGTTGCTTGTCAGGCCTAGCCTTGTATTTGGCTTGGCTCTTTTCCAGCTGTTCCTATACTGCCTGGTGGATCTCATGGATCTGTTCAATGAACCTAGTTGCCTTGTCCACATCATTGTGTCCATAAGCTGTGGTATCTTTACCAAAGACAAAATCCAAAGGAGACCTTGGTATGAAACCAAAACAGGTCTCAAAAGGAGATCTATGTGTAGAAGAGTGTTTGGATCTGTTGTAAGCATGCTGCACATAACACAAATGTTCATCCCAAAGCTCAGGATGTTTGCTGCAATATCCCCTGAGTAACTGGATCATTGTCCTGTTAACTACTTCTGTTTGGCCATTGGTTTGTGGATGAACAGATTTGCTTTTATTCAGTTGTGTGTCCATTAGTTCCCACAGACTTGACCAAAACTTCCCCACAAATTTGGTGTCTCGATCAGATATAATGGAAGTGGGTAATCCAAAATGAACCCATACATGTTCAAAGAATAATTTTGCAGTTTGCTCAGCTGTAATCTGTTTATTACAAGGTATCAAAATACACATTTTGCTGAACCTGTCCACAACCACATATAGATAATCATGACCTTTCCTAGATTTAAGTAGTCCTCCAACAATATCCATGGAAACACTTTCCCAAGGGTGAGAAAGAGCTGACAATGGAGTGTACAAGCCTAGTTTTCTATTGTTGGGCTTGCTTTTAGCACACATGGTACACCCTTTTACATATCTAGAAATTGTCTCATTCATTTTCGGCCAATAGTAGAACCTTTGTAGCTGTGCAACTGTTTTACTTACCCCAAAGTGACCTGATATCAAAGAAGTGTGTGCTTCCCTAATTATCTTTACTCTCTCTGTTTATGGAATGCAGAGTTTCCTACAATGATATAAGAGTCAGTCCTTCATATGATAATCCAATTCTTCTACTCTTTTGCCTTGACACAAAGTTTCATATACAACCTTAAAGTCCATATCCTGAGCATATTGTTCTATGTAGCTTTCGTGTAGCACAGAATTATGCTTAAGTATTGTAGATGCATTTATAATGGGTCTCGATAACATGTCTGCAACCTTGTTATGTATTCCCTTTTTATATCTAATGACTAAGTGAAACTATTTTAGAAACCCCATCCATCTGTAATGTCTTGATTGTTGCAACTTAGTTTGGGAGTGTAGATATTGAAGTGGTTGATGATCAGTATGTATTACTGTCTCTTTGCCTATTAAGTAATGTTTCCACTTTTTCACACTCTGAACTAATGCATACAATTCTTTATTATATGTAGGATAGTTAACTACTGCAAGATTAAAAGTCTTAGAATGATAACATATGGGTTTATCGTGTTGTGTCAACACTGCTCCCATGGCATAGTCATTGGCATCTGTTTGGATTTCAAATGGTCTTTGTAGATTAGGCAGTGTTAGTACAGGTGTTGTACTAATCTTTTCTTTCAAGGTGTCTAAGGATTTCTAATGTTTGCCTCCCCACTTAAACACCTTGTTCAATCCTGTCAAAGAATGTAAGGGAGTTGCAATTGAGGAAAAATTAGAAATGAACTTCCTTCAATATTATGCTGCTCCTAAGAAGCTTCTCGCTTCTGTAGCAGACTTGGGTTTAGGCCAGTTTACAATGAATGCCACTTTAGAGGGATCCATTTTCAATTCACCACCCCCTACTATATGACCCAAATAATTTAGAGATTTTTTGCCAAATTCACATTTTGAGAGTTTAACATAAAGTTTTTCTCTTTTCAAAACATCTAATGTCTGCTTAACATGCTTTAAGTGTTCTTCCCATGTTTCACTAAAACTCAAAATGTCATCCAGATACACAATAACAAAATCATCAAGAAAAGGTCTGAGTACATCATTCATTAATCTCATGAAAGTAGCAGGGGCATTAGTCAAGCCAAAAGGCATAACCAGCCACTTGTACAATCCCTGCTTTGTTTTTAAAGCAGTCTTCCATGCATCTTTCTCTGCAACTCTGACCTGATGGTATCCACTGTGCAAATCCAACTTGGTGAAATAAACAGCTTCCTTCAATTGATCTAAAAGATCATCTATGTGAGGAAGGGGATAACGATTTTTTATTGTTATCTTATTCAGTGCTCGGTAGTCAATGCACATTCTCCACGAGCCATCTTTCTTTCTCACCAAAACGATTGGTGACCCACATGGTGATGTGCTAGGCCTAATGAACCCTTTCTCGAGCAACTCCTGCACCTGCTTCTTGATTTCAGCATTCTCTAAAGTGGACAACCTGTACATTCCAATGTTAGACAATGGAACATCTTGCTACAAAATAATATCATGTACTATTTCCTTTTTGGGTGGCAGACCTTTAGGTTCCTGAAACAAAACATCATACTCTAAAACAATCTTTTCTATATCAGCTTGCTGCTTAGCATTACAGCCCTCAAATACATTGGTTTTATCAGGTTTCTTTTCCTTTACAACCATTAGTAAGAATTGTTTGCATGAATTTATCATTATTTTCATCTGCCCTAAATTTATGAGAGTATAATTATTCTTGAGCTTATGAGCTCTTACAAAGTATTCGATTCCATATTTAACAAGTAGATACTTGTTCTCAGCTCTATAGAAAATAGCTTTTCTATCATACAAGTAAGGACTTCCTAAAACAATTCCACAAATATCCAAAGGAATTATGTCTAACTCAACCTCATCTACAAATGTTGACCCAAAAGAAAACTTGAGTTTGCATTGTCTAGTCACTTGTAGTTGTGATTTGTCATTCAACCATCCTAATGGATATGGTTTCTTGTGAGGTGTAGTTTCTAATCCCAATTTCTTTACAATTGCTTCAGAAATCAAATTTACTTGTGAGCCACTATCAAACAAAGTATCAATCTTTTGATATTTGGAAACAACTTGAATATGGAAAAGCTCATGTCTTTTTCTCTCATGTTCTTCATCAATAACAGATTGAGCAGAATTACTAGTAGATGCTTCAGAATTCTTACCTTTTATACCTGTGGCTGCAATGATTGTTTCATCTCCCGAGTCTGACCCCAAATCTTTTTGAATAGCTGCAGCAGTCTTCTTCTTCTTGCCCTCGGATTTCTTAGGTCTCAAGTCTGGATGCAGAATCCAACAATGCTCATCATCATGCCCATCCTTTTTACAGTGAGTGCATGAAAATTTTCTTTTCTGTGTAGTGTTTGCCTTCCTTTCTTTCCACTTTTTTCTTTCTTTTCTCCTTGCTCTTGCTTGCAGTGGGTTGGGATGGTCCCCCAACTTTTGGATTTCCATTCTTTCCTCTAGCCTCTAAATGAGTAGCTTGTACAGATACTTCATCTATACTAGTGCGATTAAAGATGAGGATGGTATGCCTCATGTAGCTATGTAGACCACCAATGTACTTCAAAAGAGTTTCTGGTGAGTCTAACGAGATCCCTAGAATCAATGCTCTCTTTCTAAATTCTTGAGTGTACCCTTGCACACTTTTCCCTTTCAACTGCCGAAGAGTTTGCTAGCTCATCATGGCTTGTTGCATGTAGGCTAATGGATAAAACTGCTTGTTAATTACAGAAACAAAGTCACTCTAGACAGAGATGGTTTTACCATGTCTTTTCATGTCAGCTTGGGTTCTACCTTCCCACCAAACCAAGGCAGTGCCTCCTAGGTGTAGGCTTGCCTGTTGAATTTTGCTCTTGTCCAAGTTGATGTTCTACACTCTGCAATACACATCGATTTGTCTAATCCAATTGTCCAATTATTCAGCATTTATCTCTCCATCATATATAGGCAAATCAAATTTGACATCTAGCTTAATCAAAGATGCTTTCTTATTATGCATAGGACTATTAGAATGTGTGAGAAAGTTTTCCTTTTTCCCTTTTCCTTTTGGGTGGTCATGGGAATGAGACTCATCTTCTTCTTTATCTTGTTTAGAACCTGATGAATCTTCATCCTTATGATTTCTAAAGTCCCTATACATTTCTTCTACCATAGACTTTATAGCTAGGAAACTTTCTATGAATTGAGGGTCTTGCCCCACAGAACCTTCCTCTAACATTGTCTTCCGAGGATAGACTCTTCCAATTTTAGGATTAGTTTCAACCAGCTCTCTTTATCCTAATTTGAGCTTTGATCTAGTGAGCGTTCAACAACTAAACCAACATAAGTTTGTCTAACCTTATAGCCTAGTGCTCCAATACCACTTAATCTGATAATCTCCCTATGAGTGACCTCAGTTAAATATTTACTAAATGAAGGTATTACAGACTCATATGCTGGTGTGTGTGTGTCTATGTTATTTAAACAACAGATCAATTAGATTACCAATACACAGACAATTGAATGGAAAGACAACAGAGAAATACAGTAAGAAAATACAAGAACACAAGAATTTAATAAGGAGTTCACCCTATTCTCCAGGGCTACATCTCCGGTCCAGCTTCTGTGGTGGTGTTATTTTATTGTGTTTCAAGTAGAGAATTATAATACAGGGACTTGATGTGAGTTCTCGTGAAGCAGGTTTTTCTTGGCAGGGTGGTTCTTGGATCCCCCAAGCCGCTGGAGTACACAGACTCTTCTTCTTCCCACCAGCTCTGTGACCTTATGGTCTATAGTGGAAAGAGCCAAATGTGGTGCTCAGTCCAGACAGATTCCTCTATGGGATGGCTTGAATCTCTCAAGCTATCTAGTGCTCGATGCTACCACTGGTTAGCTCAGACCTCTGTCTCTTTCTTCTTTTGCTTAACTAGCATCTTCTCTGGTTTCTGTCTCAATGTTTAGTCCTCCTCTTGGGGTTCACTCTGACTAACTCCAACTCCCCGTATTTTGTCTTTATTCATGGCTTTTAGCCATTTGTTCCAATGCCTATTCGGTTCCTCGTCCACCTCTATCAATTCACCTTCTACAGTTTCGCTTGGAGTTCCCTGTTTGGCATCATCACGAACACTTAGGGAGTGGCCACATGTCCTCCTCTAAACGGTGCCAGCCTGCTTCATCAGTTTGTTTCTTTTGTTACGTCGTGGATGTGTTCTTCCTCCACCATGGTGGTCAAACGAATTCCAAATCCTTCTAAAACGCGTCGTATTTCTTCGTCGATTCCGCTTCCTCCATCGGGCAAGATCACAGCCATCCAATCTGGGTCCCCCAAATCCAATGTCATATGCACGTTTCATGCGGTTGACTTGCTCGACCGATAACGCGTGATCAACGGTAGTTTTCTCTCACCTCCGCTTGCCACACGTTGATCGATGTATGGAGTCACCCCATTTTCATCCAAAACCTCTTACCATTTGTGGGCACCTTGATCAATATCGCTGATTTTCTAGAGCGCAGGTCCCACCTTTGTACATTAGCGCTTTTTGCTTTTCAGCCCGCGGTTTTCTAGTTCCCCCACGTGACCGAGTGCTCGGGCTTTTCCTTCACGGCCCTGTTTGCCTAGCGATGCACGATTAGTGCTAGGTTCTAATCGCGCATCAACAACCTCCTCTATTTCTCGATTCGGTCCTCCCAAGGGCTAAATTTTCCTCCTGCGCAGTCTCCATGGGCCTCAGTCAGCGCGCTTTGACTGAGGTCCTCATCGTTCCACGCTGGCTACCATTGCCACTGGTTCAGGGTGTTTTTGATCACTGTTTTGGAAGTTTTAGAAGTTTGTCCCGACCTGATATAGTCATGGTTCTCTTTGATAGTTCTTTTATGGATCCAATTTGGATCAATGATAGCGACCAAATTCGTGAAAACCTGAGGATTCATAAACAATGGGCAGCATAGCGCAAAAATTTTGTAGATGCAAAGTGCTTTCTGCTGGATGGCCATGTGTAATTTATAGCCAAATTTGAATTGAAATTCGACCGTTCCCTCCAAAATCAATCCATAAATGTTGATTTGTTGGTAGATATTCAAATATTTTGGTCTAAATTTTAGCCTTAAATGTCAGCCACCCACTCATTTTAACATCTCCTGACTATCCAATCATGAACAGTGACTCTAACAATCACTTTTTGGCTGTGTTGCATGGTATCTCCCCCCATAGCACAGCTTCCCTCACACGCGTTCTGATACTGTGACATCACTCCTTTTCATGTAGACCCTCTTGCACGAAGTCCCCTCTATTGGGCAATGTATTTTATAGTGTCACGGCCCCTTGCAACCACCTTGAGCACTAAAAATTTGACAACATCATGTAGTCATTGAGCCGGATCGCCTGTATATGGCTTTAGCCGACTCCCATTCACTTTTCCCAGAAATGGCTCTCCATTCAACTTCGCGAGCTGAACTATGCCACCTTCTATAATTTCTTTGACAACATATGGCCCTAGCCAGTGCATCTGAAATTTTCCTGGGAATTTAGCGAAATTTCTATCATATAATAAAACCAAGTCATTTACATTAGATGTGCATAGCTTGATATGTCGATCATGCCATGCCTTTTCACGCTCCTTCTAGACTTTCTGATGAAGTCCAACCAAGAATCTATCTTCTTCGAGTTTTTCTAACAATGCGAGTCGTTCTTCCAAGGCTCCAGGGTCGACAGTTCCTGTGAAAATTTCTATGCATAGACTAGGTACGATATACTCCATGGGCATTACAACTTCTACACCATATACCAACTAAAAAGGAAGCCAACCCGTCAGATTTTTGCAAGTAGTCATGTATGCCCATAATACTGTCGGTACGTGCATGGACCAATCATTCCACTACACATTGAAAATATTCGTTAGCACATTCTCCAATATCTTATTGAAAGCCTCAATTGTTCCATTGGTGTGAGGATGAAAAGGTGTACTTTTCTTATGGTAAACATGGAACTCTTATGTTAGCACGTTGATCGTTTCATTGAGAAAATGCGTACCATGATCACTCATCAATATCTTTGGGAAACCAAACCTAGTCAACACATATAAGAACTTTGTTGGTGTTACCCATGTACAATCCTACATAGGCTATGCCTTCACCCATATAGTTAGATATTGAATCGCGGTGATGATATAACGTGCACATGTTTTCTTTCCTGGGGGTTGAATTGGTCCCAAAAAATCAATTTCCCATTTCTCAAATGGTTGTAATGACACCTGCGGATTCAGAGGTAGCTCATTCCTTCGTGATGGTCTACCCATTCTCTAACATGCATTGCATGCCCTACAATATGCTTTAGAATCTTTATGCAACGTTGGCCACCATAACCCTACGCACAAAATCTTCTACACTGTGATTTTTCTTCCACTGTGTCCTCCCGCAGCTCCTCCATGATATTTAGCGAGGATATTATTTCACTCGAAATCGGGAACATATCATTGAAGTATCTCATCCAATCCCATTTTCCATAAATGGCCTGCAATTTCTAAGAAATATGTCATGCGCACCACTAAATCTTTCTTCTGCTGACTGGTGTATCCTTCTAGAGCCATCCTGTTGTCAAGAAGTGCATAATATATGCAAAGTGATTATCCAATACACGCACGCGAAGAGTTGCTCGTCAACCAACCTTTCCTACAAATTAGTAGGTTCTTCTCCTATCTCAATGTGCTACAGGTGGTCAGGTCCTACATTCAACCTTCCTAGCTTAAGAATTACCTCAAAATCATATTCTTGAAATAACAGTAGCCATCTGTAGATTCCCCCTCCCCCCCCGTAACACAAGCTTATTAACTAGATACATCAATGTAGACTTGTCTGTGTACATCTTGAAATGTCAACCTAATAGGTAATGTCTAAATTTTTTGGAGCGTGTACACCATAGCCAATCCTTTGCGCTTTGTCGTCGAAAAATTCTTCTAAACCTTTGACAACTTTCTTCTCATAAATGCTATAGGATGATCCAGCTCCTCATCATCAGCCTATGTCAGCACTGGTCATAAACTAATACACGAGGCATTAATGTTCACATGGAATTCCTTCTTCTAATACGAGAAAACCAATATTGGCGCTGTAACCATCTTTTCTTTCAATACATCTAAATTTTGCTGACATTATTCATACCAACAGAATGTAGCATCCTTCTTTAATAGCTTCTCCATAGGAACGGTAATCTGAGCGTAATCTTTGATAAAATTTCTATAATATCAAGTATGGCCCATTGTTGCGCGCAACTACTTGACACTCCATGGGGCTTCCAAATTGATTATTACTGTGATCTTGGGTAGCTCCACCATTAATCCTTGCTTGCACCCCACATGACCAGACAAGATTCTAAAGGGGACATTAAACAAGCACTTTTTCAAGTTCAGCACGATCTGATACCTTCAGCAGGTGTCCAAAATTAATCGCAGACTAGCTACATAGCACTTTGCCAACCTGAACACAGTTCAATCATCAAAATATACCTCCAAGAATTTGTGAGAAAACTCTTTGAACGTCGCAATGACTATGCACAAGAATATCGCCGACGCATTATTGAGTCCAAAAGGCATCACTGTATACTGAAAACACCCCCATTCCATCGTAAAGGTTGTTTTACTCCTGTGTTCTTACATGATCTTGATCTGATGGTATCCAAAGAACTCATATGTAAATGAGTAGGCCTCTTGTTCTCCAACATTGTTCAGCACCTCATCAGTAAATGGTGTTGGGAAAGGATCATGAATAGAGACAGTGTTAAGCTTTCTCAGATCTACATGAATCCTTATTTCATATTTTTGCTTCTTTTCCTAAACTACCATTGGGCTCACAAATCAGATTCCTCCACTAGTTTAATAATACCTGCCACAAGCATCTTGTCTAATTCCAAGTGGACTATTTCCTTGTGTTTCTAATTAAGGTGATATGGCCTTTGCTTAACGGGCTTTGTGTCTAGCTTCAAATTTATTTTCATCATTCCCAAATCACCTTGATGCCTTTCAAGTCCGAAAATTTTGTAGGAAAAATATCTTGGTACTCGTGGAGTAACTAAACAACTTTTTCCGCTGTGGCATCATCCCAATAATCCCCGATCTTTGCGAATTTAGGCTCAGCTTCAGTATCAATATTGACCTACCTAGTTTTCAGTAGAACAGTGATATCTGGGTTCTCTATCTGTAGACCTTCAACCTCGCGGTGGCCTTCCACTTCTGGGATATTGATATTTCTTGTATCCTCACCCTTCCCTTCCATAGTCATATTATAGCACTCCAACGCATGGCACAGCTGGGTGCTCCAATCTGGCTAAACTAAATCCAATGGATCCTCTAGAATTTGGAAAATCACTGCTCTAACCTCCTGTAATGCCTCATTAATGAATTTGAACCCATATTCAAAACTGAAGGTCATAAAAAATCCCTGTCACAGCATATCCCATTCCACAGTGCCATGGCGGAGGTCCGTTTCCAAATACCAATCCATTGGGTTTATATCCAGAGTGTGACAGAATCAATGCACCCACTCTCATTACGACTCTGTTCCACAAACTTTAGTCCATTTAGCTAGATGGTTGTGCAAATAATTTATCCCATCCTATTTATCAGTTAACCATACTTTAGGATGACCAAATCACATCCTCATCATACTCCTGCAATCGAGCCATCCATCAAATCCATCTTTGTGCATAGCCCACCACCATGTAGGCGTAGCATGCAGCGCCAAATCCAGCACTTGGAAGTGATGATCCTCTAGGACTTCTCTTTCAAAAGTATCCAAAAATTTATCCAAATCAGTTAGACCATCATAATGTGGTAAACTTCTTACCTCCAAGGACACAATGCAATGATTTAGTCACCATGTTGTAGCGCAATGTAGATACTTCATGAAACCTATTTTGCCAATGTTCCAACTCTTCTTCTGAATCCAATGTGTAGGAGCTTTCGCAGTCCCATGCAATCTGCCCATCAGTGGTTGGATTGACCTGATCTTGGTCTTGCGCCATAATTTTGTAGATTTTATCCAAATCATCATCACATTCCTCATAGTCACAGACTGGTTCAGTATAGCGCCATCATTCCGCAGGGTCCAATGGCACTACCACGCATAGTGATTTTCTTTCAAATGACATTGTCTGCCTTTTCAAGTTGATAACACCATTCATATCAATAGCCCAATCTATACCAAGGAGCATGGGGTATGGATTGTTGTTATTAACAATTTTCATCACCTCAAAATCAGCGAGCACACTTGCACCTTCTATATCTATGGTAATTCCTTGCAATCGCCCCATACGGATAATCTTCTGCTGGTTCGTCGTCCTCAGTTGAATCAGAGACCATTGCAGCATAGGTCTCCCCATTCTCTCCCAGGTCTTCTTAGGCAATACATTGGCGTCATACCCCAAAAGCAAAATAACTTGGTCCATCTCATAGTCTCCTATTTGCATGGTAAGCCTCATCTCGCGCCTTGTCCATACCTTATGCTTACCAATATTTCTGATTATGTGGGATCCATTAAGAGCATTTTCCTTACCAGCACATTTATTTATCAATTCTTTTAGCCCTTTTACAACCTTGCTATCACGCAGTAGTTTCATACAAGTCTCCAAGAAGGTGGTAAGAACAGAGGGATCAACCTCTGTAGGTGCGCCTTTTTCTGGAAATTTTTCCTGGTTTCCTAAAGTAGATGCCTCAGCAAATCTTTTCCTTGCCTCCATAAATGTCTCCTTCACATGATCTAGATCGAAGCAAGTCTCCTTCTCCAGATCCTTGAGGACCCATACATCTTCTTCAAGATGTTTTCCCTTATCGTCATCGGTTGTGATTGATGAGCCCCAGAAATGGGTAATTATATGGGCTCATTTGGCCTCCTAACTTAGCTTAATCTACCATTCTCATTAGTTTATTGCATTTTTTTTATTATATTTATGTTAATAGAGTGAATTGGGTTAGTCATTATGCCATGAAGTCTAATGTGTGCTTTATGCAGTTTTTTGGTCAATTTTGGGACAAAGTCAAAGGATTAAACAACATTTGGTAGCCAATATTCAAGGAAAACAAGGGAGAGGATTTGTAGGAGGGTTTCCCCCTCATTTATGACTCCCTACCTAGAAATCTCCTTCAGGAAACTTGGAGCACAACAGCCACACTGATGCATCAAAGGGGCAGTCGAGCAAGTGAAGAAGAACTGTTGTCTATCTCTAGTATTGGGAGCCGAGCCTCCTTGATTTTAGGAGAGTTTTTGGAGGCTCCAGTTGTATAAATAGGAGGGCTTAGGTGCTCAGTAGTTTAGTTTTTTGTTAGTCAAATTTTCACACTTTTGTTGCAGTTCTTGCTCAGCTCATTTTCAAGCTTACTCTTGTGACAGTTTATGTAATGTGACTATTATTTTTGATAATGGAGATGAAATATTTTCTGAGCCAACACTGATTTATTTTAGAGGGTTGAAGCTCTTGGGTTAGGGCCCAACCCAAGCTACCCAACACCTCTTTCTTTGTACTTATATGTTTTTGCTTCAGTTCATGAATTAATTTCTGTTAGATAGATTCATTTTCTCTTGGTTAGAATAGGTTTCTTTTGTTTGTTTACATAGTTGTTTCCATTTTAGTTGCCGAAGTAGGTTAAATAGTGGTAAGATAAAGATACAAAATGCCATCAACAGAGCCTACCCTCCTTTCCTCCTTTGGGGACCATCAATTGAGGTCAAGATCTGCTTTCTGCCACTAAAAACATAGTTTTTCTTTCCCCATGCAATTTCTAGTGTTATAGTTTGATTAAGAGGTTAATGTTTTTCTTCAGATCCATTTTTCCATTCTCATTTATGCTTCTGCAATAAGTCTCTTTACATGCTTTCCTGCTCATACAACATTGTTCATCATTTTAATATTCTAGGTCAGAATTTAGGTTAACAGAAGAGATAGTTATGTTATTTTGGTACATCTAGTTCTTTTCTTTCTCAATTTCATTATTTTGACTTGTAGCTCTCTTACAACACACCTCTGCTCATGGTACATCAACAAAGTAGCCATCATCATCTCTTTTCTAATAGGTTTCATAAGTCATTCATAGCCCTTCACGAATCTACTCTAATTTCTGAATTCTTCTCATAAGATTTCCTCTTGTCTCTTGAACGAATCCAACCATCATTTCCTTTCCTAATCATCCTTGATAAGCTTCAGACACTTTGACACCTCCCTCCAATATTCAGCTACCCTTTCCGACCATTTTTCCACTTTCAAAACCTTTAAAAATAGCTCTCAGCATCCTCTTGTAGATCCTCCTCTACGTCCTCCTATAGATCCATTGCAGCCTCCTGTAGAATTTCCTGAAAATGACTTTTTGAAGTCTGATTGCAGAGGAATTCTCTAGAAGGTTATCAGAGGCTTCTTAGGACTCATCCACATCTTCCTACACCTCTACAAACCCCAAATTTTCCTTCCATCGCCACCAAATATCTGCCACAACCACAAACAAATAAATTACAAGCATAGCAACTTCACATAAAATACATAAAAAACCCAAAAAGATGTTTTCTTCTCATTTCCTTTCAGAAGTAGCTTGAATAGATGTAATTTACCTTATCAGTAGTCAATGGCACTCATTTCATTAGTTTTCATCTATCTTTCTACAAAAGTAGGGTTAGTTGGAAGAATTAGGGTTTGCTAGGGTTTTCTTTACACTCCAGTCTTCTTTATCTTTCTAAAAGTAGAATAGCCTCTTTAGAGATAGCTTTCTTTCATCACAGCTAAAAGCTTCTTCTGAGAATTCATATAAGTTGGCTTAAGCTCCTAGTGATCTTGGGCTAGCTGACCAAGTGACAACCTCTAGTAAGATCTAGTGCTTGTGCATACAGCACCGTTGCTTCCAAGTTTGTTACGAACTACCAGGTTGATAAAAGTAAAGTAGGAAGCCCCAGGAGTTGAAGCATTTTTGTTACAATACTGGTGCTCACCACCTTTTGGCGGCATTGCTGGGGAAGCATTAGAGTATTTTGTGATATTTTATTTTCTACTACAACATTCTGCCAAGTAGTTCATTTCAACAAAAGTAGAGTAGTTGTTTCTTTCAAACACTACATTTCCTTGCTTTCATTTCAATTATGCAATTTCCATTTCAGCAAATGTAAATTAGCTCTTTCAATTCTGCAATTTCCATTTCAGCAAAAGTAGACTAGCCCTTTCAATTCTGTAATTTCCATTTCAGCAAAAGTAGATTAGTTCTTTTGATTCTTCAATTTTCATTCCAGATTAGTCATTTCCTTGCTTTCATTTCAATTCTGCAATTTCCTTTCAGCAAGTTCATTTCAGTTGGTTGCAATTTGTTTGTTCAATCAATTTCAGTTTTGCAGGTACAAGCAGTGAAAAAACAAAAATCACCCAAAAAAGAGATTCCCTTACATGCCTCATAGGAATAGAGATAATTCAGGGAAATTCCTACCCAACGCCCCCACTACATCACAAAGTCGCCCTTCTCTCTTCTTCAGTGGTAGTGATCCAAAAGATCCTTTAGGAGAACAACTTGAAATATTTGAAGAACCTGTTGGAGAAGAAGAGGAAGAAACCATCCCTCCTAAGACAATGGCTGAAAACAAAAATGCTAGGGGTAATGGAGAAGGAGTAGAGGGTACCTTTCCCATCCAAGAGACAAATGGGAACACTAAAATGAAGAACATAAGCCCTTCAACCCTACTCACTTCCATGGACCAACTACAGAAGATCCTGACACCTTCCTATTTGAGTTTTTCGTTATCTATCGAACCTATGACTATGCAGAAGACGAGCAAAGGTTGAAACTATTTCCTTCTACCCTTAAGGATGCAGCATTGTGCTGGTTCATGGGGTTACCTAGCAACAACATCATAACCTGGGCTCAGATGTAGCAATCCTTTAATAACAAATATCAGGGCTACTGTATGTTAAAAGACACCAAGGAAGAAATATTCAAATGACCATGGGAAGTGATGAATCCTTGGAGGATTATGAAGAGAGATTCCAGCTCAGTTATAAAATGGCTAGGTGCACACTTGACCTCAAATCTCTGAAGTTGGTCCTACTCAGGGGAATTCCGGAAGACCTTCTAGACACCCTCCATTTACTAGTCGGGGGAGACATCTACCAACTAGCTTATGAAGACATAAAGACTATCTCTAGAAATCATTCTAGGCCAGCCAGAAAGAGAGGTAGAGGGAGTCAACCCATGACCAGTACCTCCTCATCTAGTTCATCCCTCAAAGGTGAATTTGGAAACATCTTGGAATATTTCAAGAGTGAGATGTTGCAGACTCTTGCCATGCAAATGGATACATTGCATATCAAAAGGAAACAAGAGGAGGTAGAGAGGGCTTTGACCATTTTTTTTCCTAGGTGCACCAGAAGGCATCCTAGGAATGAATTTCCATTGGACTTTATAGAGATGTGTTCAATCTGTGAAGAAGATCATCCTACAGGTAAGTGCCCTTCCTTGCCCAGACTTAAAGTTGTATACAAAGGGGCCGAAGGAGCCACTGAACCACTCTATTTCATAAACCAAAGGAGGCCGAATGGACATAGATCTTACTAGCAGGGAATGCAAGGGACATCCCAGGCATACTATAACCCCAATCAAACCACTTCCATGCCTTCTTGGGGCCCCCCAACTTATCCTTCTTGATCCATAACTCCTCCTTGGTCATATCCATCTCAATGTCACGCTCAACCAACTGCTCATTCATTTCACTCCTATGCTCAGCCACAACCTTAGTGGAATGCACCTCATCATGGGTGGAGGCCCCATTACAACTCTCCTCCCACTCTTTTTCCTCCACCACCTACTCAACTGTAACCATTGCATCCTGCTCCACCAAGACAACCCCAAATGCCTGCTCAACTGAACCCGAACCCGAATAACAGACAGGCTCAGCAAGTATATAGTGGGGAACCATCATGCCAAACCTATGCTGTGGAGATTCAAGAGATTAACCTACGACTTGGGAAGGTTCTCCCAGATAGCCAGCCTCCCCCTAAGGAGGATGAGGAAGACAAAGAGGAAAGTGAACCAAAAACAATTCCACCCTTTCCTGAGAGATTATCCAGAACAACATAGCCTACCCCAGAAGAAACTGAACTTCTGGGAGAATTGAAACAATTATGTGTAAAGATACCACTTCTCCAAGCCATAAAGGATGTGCCTATATACAACAAGATGATCAAAGAGAAGTGCTTCAGGCATCCAAGCAGGCGCAAGAGAGATGCCCCAACCATCAATGTCATAGGAAAATTATTTGACCTGATGTTGGGGCAAGTAATATGTCCAAAGTATCTAGACCCTGGAAGCCCAGTAGTCGATGTCCACATCAATGTCACCATGATCCCCCATACCCTGATTGATCTAGGGGCTACCATTAATGTGATGACCAAGGACACTATGCTCAAGCTCAACCTCTAGGGCTCCCTAAGAAAGAACACAACCGTACTGCAGTTAGCAAACCACTACACTGTGACCTCTAAAGGGATTGTGGAAGATGTAATTGTCTCCATCGATTCTTGGGACTACCCTGCTGATTTTCTGGTTCTCCAGTCAAAGGAAAAGATCACTAGGTATCCTCTCATCCTGGGAAGACCCTAGTTTGCTACTGCAGATGCCTACATCAGCTATCAAGCTGGGAAAATGACAATCAAGAATGGGCATATGTCCAAGTAGCTAGTCCTATACCCTCCTGCCCAACCTTTTCTAGAACATGATCTACCTCTCTGGTTGGAGGAGGAAGATGAGGATGAAGTCTATTCTGCACCACTGTGTGTAGTAGAAACTGCCATGGGGGGGGAACCACAAACTGAGGATGATATCATTGAAAACTTAATTTAGAATCCACCCCCTAGTATGTTGCCATTAGAAGAGCTAGTGAAAGAAACCCAAGACAATCCTTTAGTTGATTTCTGTGTGGCCGACCCAACCTCTCTCTGAGTTAAGAATATAGAGTTCGGCCCAGAAAGAACCTTGAAAATCAACTCATCCCTATCCACCTCCCAGGAGAAGGAACTATGTAGCTTATTGAGAACCCATTTGGATGCCTTCACCTGGAGCTATAAGGAGATGAAGGGAGTGCACCCTTTAGTCTATACTCATCACATTTACATTAAGGAAGATTGCAAACTAGTTAGGCAGCCTCAAAGGAGGATGAATCCAAAGCTTAAAGACATTGTCAAGGAAGAGTTGCAAAAGTTACTAGATGTAGGATTCATCTACCCCATCTCTGACTGTGAATGGGTCTCTCCTTTGGTGTTGATTCCAAAGAAAAATGGTAAGTGGAGAATCTATGTCGATTATCGGGAACTGAACAAAGCCACCAAGAAGGACTATTTTCCTTTTCCTTTCATAGATCAAGTGTTAGATGGTCTGGTGGGGAATTTTTTTTTTTCCCTTCCTAGATGGGTTCAATGGGTATAATCAGATCCAAATCAACTCAGAAGACCAAGATAAGACCACTTTCACTTGTCCTTGGGGTACCTTTGCATATCAGGTCCTTCTTTTTGGTTTGTGCAATGCTCCCGCCACTTTCTAGAGAGCAGTATTGAGTATATTCTCTAAAGCAGTTCATGATGTAGTGGAAATATATATGGATGATTTTACTTCTTATGGATCTAACTTTTAGGAAGTTCTATCTAACTTGGGAAAAGTTTTTGATAAGTGTATTGAAATGAACCTATCCCTAAGTCCAGAAAAATGTGAATTCTTGATGACTGAGGGGACCGTGCTAGGTCATGCAATCTCTCAGCAAGGATTACAGGTGGACCCCAACAAAATTGCCATCATCCAAAGGGTCCCACCTCCTCAAAAGGTGAGAGATGTCCAAAGTTTCCTAGGCTTAGTAAGATATTATAAAATATTCGTTAAATATTTTAGTAAGCTAGCCTCTCCATTGTTTGGTCTTTTGGGGAATGCTGTCAAGTTCATATGGATTGAAAATTGTCAAGAGGCCCTAGATACCTTGAAAAGTAAACTTGTGACTGCCCCAATTTTGAGAGGTCCAAACTGGGACCTACCTTTGCACATTCACACAGATGCCTCGAATAAAGCGATAGAAGCAGCCTTAGGGCAAGTTGATGAGAAGCTACCTTATGCCATATATTTTATAAGTAAAAACTTGTCAAAGGTAGAGTTAAACTACACTGTAACCAAGAAGGAACTCCTAGCTGTAGTTCATTCCTTAAATAAATTCAGACATTACATCATAGGCTATCATACCTTTGTACACATTGATCATTTTTCAATTAGGTATTTAATGAACAAACCAGATGTAAATGCTCGCATCATTAGGTGGTTGCTTTTATTATAGCAATTTGATTTAACCATTGTTAATAAGCCTAGTAAGAAAAATGTTGTTGTTGACTTCTTGTCTAGAGTAAATCTGCCTGTAGGTGAGGAAGGAATGGTGGATGATGAAATGGCAGATGAACATATGTTTTCTATCTTAGTACTCTCTCCATCGTTTTCTAATATAGCAAATTACTTGGTTTCAGCACAATTCCCACCACACTTGTCCTCAAAGGAGAAGAGCAAGGTCATGAGGAAACGTTCCCCTTTCACTTGTGTTGGGGGAAATCTCTTCAAACTTGGCCCAAATCAGATTTTGAGATGATGTGTTAGGGAGGAAGAAGTTTTTGACATTCTCTTGACTTGTCATGATGGGCCTTGTGGAGGCCATTTTGCAGCAAAGAGGACTGCCTCCAAAAGTCTTCAAGCATGATACTATTGGCCCACTCTTCATCAAGATGTGAGGAGATATATCAGTCAATGTGATCGATGCCAGAGGATGGGGAAACCTACTCCAAAGGATGAGATGCCCTTGTAGCCTCAAGTGACTTTTGAGCCATTTGAGAAGAGGGGCATGGACTTTGTGGGTCCTATGAACCCTCCTTCAAACCAAAAACAATGCATCATTGTGTGCATTAATTACTTGACATAATGGGCAGAGACAAAGGAAATGAAGAAAAAGTAGCTGAATTTTTAAGAGAGAACATCTTCTATAAGTTCGGGTATCCAAGAGAACCGGTCCCAAATCAAGGCAGTTAGTTCACCTCCAATTTGATTGAAGACCTGCTCACAGAACCCCCTACTATCCACAAGCCAATGGATAGGTGAAAGTCACCAACAAAGCTCTAGGGGGAATTTTGACTAAGATAGTGAGTAGCAGCAGGAAATATTGGGCAGATCGATTGGTTGAGGCCACCTAGGCCTACAACACCACATGGAAGACCACCACAGGGTTTACACCCTATGAGTTGGTCTATGGGAAGAAGGCTTTGTTGTCAATAGAATTTGAATACAATACACTAAGGATGGCAGCTCAACTAGACCTAGATGTCAGCCATGCACAAAGCGAAAGGTTACTCCAGCTAAATGGATTGGATGAACAAATATTGCAGACCCTTCTACACACAGAAGTAATCGATCTTTAGAGGAAGATACGACATGACAAAAACATTAAGGAGAAGCAATTCCAAGAAGGAGATTGGGAACTATTATATGACTCAAGGTATAAAGATTTCAAGGGAAAACTGAGGACAACATGGCTGGGACCCTACACAGTAGAAAAGTGCAATGACAATGGTTCAGTTTTGATCAGGACCATCGATGAGGAAGCAATCCCCATGTTTGTCAATGGGCAGAGGTTGAAAAATATACAAAAATCCCCTCTCAAAGAAAGAATTTATTGAAGATCTAAGTAAAACAGTGTTGGTAGTGGAGCAAGTCTCTGCCTCCACTCCACCCACTCAATAAAATAATAATAATAATAATAATAATAATATTAATATTAATAATAAGGACTCCAGTGAAAACCTCTATGGGGCGCTTGAGTCCCATCATTAGGCTAAAAACCTCTTTTGAGGCAACCCAGTGATTGAAAAAAAACGAAGAGAATAAAGATCCCTAGGTGAAAACCTCCCTTGAAGGCACCTAAGGCAATCAAGTAGGGTGAAAACCTCTTGAAGGTGCCTTAGTTGTCTTTCAGAAAAAAAAAAAAAAAAAATAAAAAATAAAAAATAAAAAATAAAAAATAAAAAATAAATAAATAAATAAAAATAAAAATAAAAATAAAAATAAAAGATAAAAAATAAAAAATAAAATAAAAATAAAAATAAAAAAATATGACTTTTTGAGTGCATTACAGGTCACAGATGGACCCCAAGAAGAAAGGGGAAATGCCACCAAGCCTATTACATATCCTCTAGATTCTTCTCCATCATCTTTGGCTCTTTTTTTCCATCTCTCGGTGTTTTTTTTTAAAGACTGTGCATCCTACAAGAAGCCCTGTGTGTTATATAGGAGGTTCCTATAGAAATCACAGAGAGCTCAAAATAAAGCTAAATAAATGATTGAAGAGCTGGAAATTTTCACAGAAATCATATAGGCCATCCTACAACCACTCACCATCCTAACCCTCCATCCCACACCTGCACCACCTCATTTCCAATTATTTCTTTCCTTCCTGCAAATAAAACACAGAAACCTGTTTTTCAAAAAATCGAGAAAAAAAACAGCACCCCCACAACTCACCCACAGCCTACCAGATGCTTCTCCATTACCATCAGAGTCTTCGAGAAGCCTCCTCACAGCCCCTCCATAAAACTCAACTAAAAAATTTAGAGGGAGAAGCAGCTACAGGAGCTCCTGTAGGACCCTGGTAGCAGCTAATCCCCTTAAAAATCAAGCTCCAACAGCAGAATAGGTGCAGCCACAGGCATGTAGAAGATGTCTGAAGCAAGATCTAGCAAAGAAGCACCTGTAAAAATAAACTGAGCCACATATCAAGAAGCCACAAGCATATGGTAGCAAGAATACGGATATGCAGTGCCAGAGTCTGAGCACGCAGTAGCAGCAAATCCACGCAGCACTATAGCATGAACATTTCGACTTGTAGGAAAGTGTCTAAACCTGTTCCTCTATTGCATCTGTATGATTTTAAATTGCATAAATGAATGGAATGGTTGGGATTAAACTGGGAAGGTGGCCAGTTAACTAGCCACCCTCATCAAGTTCGATTGCGCTCATCCGGAGATCACACTGCACGTGCGTCTAGTCAACTCAAGAAAAAATCTAGAAAGATAGGTAGTGGCAGATGTTTTAAACTCCAGTGCCAATGATGGGAAGTGATTGGTGGAAGAAAGCATAAAGTCTCATGGTGACACTGCAGTGGGGACTAACGGTCCGAATAATGGTAACGTACCTTTTTTGCCACCTCACCTCATTGCCGAAAACCTCTCTTGTAAGCATAAGTATGCTCTCTCGAGCATATTCACTACCTTTGTTTTCATCTTTATCGCCATGCCCTTGACTGCAGTGAGCTTGTTGTTGGGAAAAGTATCTATTCAAAACGCCCCTATCCCACTCTAAGGTGTGATAGTGCCTTAGCAACAAACAAGGAAAACTATTTTTGTATTCTTCTTTATGAAATGTAAATGAAGAGGAAGGATGTAACTAACCTGTGTCTTCCGCTAGTTTGTCGATCCAATCGCTATCCTCTTTTGCTTGCTTCCCGCTGCCTGCTCCCTTACTGGTCCAGCTTCACCAAGTTCCTGCAAGATCACAGAAGAGGAAAACTACACAAAAGATATAGATTTACATTCATAACTAGCTTAGGATCAGATTTAAGCTAAACATGCAGATATAACAAAGCATCATTGATATACAAACATGTAGGAGAAACTCAAATAGTTTTATTGATATAATAAGAAAGTCCAAGAGGAGATACAACCAAGTGAGTCCCGATCTAGCATCTACCTCCCAGCAAAGGAATCCCTTCCTCTCCTCCAACAAAGCATAAATCACCCAATGCACTAATCTCAATCTCAAACCAATAGCAATTCTCTGCAAAGTACAAAATTCCAGCCTCTGGATCTCTGGGATGAGGGATCCATATATAGATGTAAGAAGAGAGGATGAGTCAAATTATGTTTTGACTTGTGGCTTCTCTCTGTCAGTTCTTGCTTCCACTTGGAGGCTGAGAGCCTCTTACTCATCACTGGTCGAATTCATTGAGGCAAGTGTCATTGGAGAAGATTCTGGAAGCTTCCAGTGTCTGTACACCTCGCGGAATGACACTGCCATTTGGCATTTCTCGCTCAGCGCACCCTGGTAGTGCATTTAGGTGTGTTGCAACGCACCTAGCTAGTGTACTGGGGTGCATTGCAACGCAGGCAGCTAGTAGAGCATCTGAATTGATCCTGAATTGACTAGTTCTGAGTGGTTTTTGGTGGAGAACTTCTGGGAGAAGCTGTCATTGGTTGACCTTGTTCCTTTAGGGGAAGGAACAACACTTTTAGGGACTTTGGATCCCTTGGATTATGGACATTTCATTCTCAATGTTGTAAGGCACAAAAATGTCTATAACAGTTGCCCCCTAAAGTATGAGGCTGTTTATCGGGTGAAATGCTTTATTAGGAGGATCCGAAGTTCTTTCAATGCTGGGAGGAGACCTGTAATAAGATACAATACAATACATTATTTTTCATATTGTTTTCATGATCTAGCTGAGGCGGGCATTCCCATGCTCAGCTTTATAAATTCATTTTTTATGTACATAGGACAGACAATCGTCTGATGGTAGACTGATGATCTTGATGAAATCATCATCCTTTTGGTAGGATGATTATCTGTGATGTAATGCTGTACATGTCAATGTCTTTATTTTTCCTGAATATATATCGCAGCCCGGATGGATGAAACTAGATCCGGGGTCTTCAATCTCGTCCGATCTTCACTCTAAGTACAAGTCGATCCATGTGAGAAATGTTCTGAAGTTGAACATGGAAAGACATCGCTTGATTACCAGTCAATGATGTAAACTGTTAACAAGCGTGAGAGGAATCACCGATAATGATAATGACCCTCAAGGTACTGCAGTACAATTCACGTGGTGTGAATAAAGGACTTGGCATCGAACACCACGCAAAATCTTTCGGTCGAAGGTCATTGATGTATACCTGTGGCCGGAAGTGAGAAACTTGCCATTGAGGCATGCAAGCTTCAAAGTACTGAAGGGGGTGTTCCTAGATCAACTTCTTGGATAATGCGCTGATGTCGACAAGAAGCAATCCGTCAAAGGAGGGCCTTGATGTATCCCACATCAATGACATGGAACGGAGCAAATGATTTTCATGGAGGTGAAAACGATCTGATGATATATGGTTCAGGGTAGCGGTCATGAAAGAATGAAGTATAATGTATGGTAGTGGATGGGACACGGTTGACTTCTCTGGATGACTTCTCTTGAACATATCAGCGACACTTATATGATGCATTGGTAGCATTTACCCCAAAGGTGGATGGTATGGCGAGACCATGGTGATGTGACCGGTGAATGAAACAACCCAACTCGACTCAGGCACGGAGTGGAAGTGTCATGTTCAAGAGCGACTTGCTACCAATAAAAGTTCTTTGAGTTTCTTCCCAATTTTTCCCCAGTCATTGCTGACCAGTACCTCTTTATTTTTGTCAAGCTTGAGGAGGATAACATATGCTTGTTCTATAATTTTCCCTTCGGGCAAACCCATCGCTATGTTTTAACGAGCCTAGCGATAGTGAAACTCGTTCTCGCCTAAAGACAAGTTTGTCGCTATTAATCCTTTTAACGAGTCTAACGACAAAGATAACTCGGTCCTTTTCGTTTTTAGAGAGTCTGAAAAGGTACGTAAAGATAACTCCGGGAGTCCTTTTTCGTCATCTAATCCCTTAAGTCCAAAAAAGTATAAAACAATATAGAAGGGATGAATTTTCGATAGTTTTAACGAGCCGAACAAAACAAGCGCTCGATCTTTTTGTGCAATAATCCCTCACGTCCAAAAAGATTAAAATCTAGAGGAGGGATAGCGCTTCCGGTCGCTTTAACGAGCTGGAAGGCCAAAACTCGGCAATCTTTTCATATTTTACGAGTCAGATGAAAAGAGCTTAAAGAAGACTCGTCTTTTGAGGAACGAGTGATAAAACGGGTAGCAGCTGATTCCAGGTAAGGGTTGGAATTTTCCAATCACGGCAGTGTCACAAGGATGGCTAGTGAAATCACTCTTCGCAACTGTTCCTCAAAATGGGTAAACAATCAAATGGAGGTGAATGATCGGCCAATGGAAAAGTGGAGGTGATGGTGCAAACACGACCAAGGCTTTAATGGATGATAATGTTACATTCACGGTGGTTATTTACCGGAGGATAGTTCATTTTTTAACGAGCTTAAATGCGGGTTGAAACACTTGCTCGATCTTATGTTTATTTTTTAACGAGCATGAACTATGTGCTAAAACTACTCGATTAATCCAGTCATATGATAAGAATGTCTCATACAAAAATGGCAACTTTTAGATTTTTGCCCCACATCCTTTCTTTATACAAGTTTGGTGACGACTAATCCTACGAGTTTAAAGGGTTAGAGGTCCTAAAAATTTAAAAAAAAAATAGCTGCCCCTAGCTTGCACTCCAAAAGGTTTGCATGCCCCCAGGTATAAAATAGAGTTTCGAGGTCTCCCTCTATTTGAGCTGACAAAATATTCATTTTATCAGGAAGGGTCACCCTTTGTTCGAGCTGACAAAACATTCGTTTTATCAGGAAGGGTACTACCTCTTACAGGTTACCCAAAGATTGTTCTATTCGCGGTGCAAACAAAACACTCCCTTGGCGATGCCTACCAAATCAGACAAAGGTGAGTGACAACGAGCGCCACACACATAACTTTGAAAAGAGAATCTTATTCTAGAACAACCCCTCTTCCAATCACGGACGGGGTACGGACTAGTCATATTCTCCCACGGAAACCTACTCTATACCCGAAGATTTCCTGCCGAAGCAGACCAGGACGCATGCCCCCTGGGTTCCAGTCATATCCTTCCAAATCACTAGCGCTCATCGGGAGGACGGACCGTGGGTTGAGACATTTCTTGCGTGAAGAGACCATTTAGGGATGGTATATGACTATTTGTGATGCGTGATCTGGGAAATGAAAGCTGGTCCACGAGCTTGACCACTCTTCCTTCGTGCGGAAAACACATTACTCTAAAGAGTGAGGAGACGATGGCTCCCATGCAATATATATAGTCTCGTCCAAGGAGTAGGTTATAATCCAAGGGTCCTTGAACGACCATCACGTTCATTTGAACGGTCTTCCCTTTCAATGTGATAGGCACATTGTGGAGGATCCCTAAAGGTCGACTGGTTCCTTTATCGAAGCCTGTCAGATTTCTCATCTCAGGAAAAAGCGATGGCGAACCAAGCGCTTTCCAAGCAATAGAGGAAAGGATACTCACAGATGCCCCCTCATCAATGATGGTGCCAGCCATGACCATTCTGTATATTTGAACGATAATTCGGAATGGTATGCTTGCTGGCAAACGGGGTCTGCCTAGTTGGTTCCAGTCAAAGGATACAACTAGGTTGCTTGGTGGTGGGACCGAGTAGACAGCCGAGTATCGCTCTGATGAACTTCCTTCCTGTGATAAAGGAATGGGTGGATTGCCCCCGTGTTCGTCGGAGTCTGTGTTGATGAAGAGAATTTCGACGGTGTCATCCTTATCCTCTTCAGTGACTGTATCATTCGAAGATAAAACCTCTGAAGGCAAGACCAGGTCAACTGTTGCCTCGACCTTTTGACTTTCGTCTGGTATGGATTCAGTTGGTTTATCCTCAATGATAGACACTTCAGCTGACCACTTGAGCGGGCCAGCTGGATTCTCAACTAACGAAGGACTTGGCAAGAGTTCTTTATATCCCGGAGGAAGTCGTAACTGTGAAACCGGACGATCTTCCAAGACTCTTTTAGCTTCGTCTAAGAAGGGACAATGGTGGAGGGCATGGTTTCCTTCACACAGTCTACAGGGAGGTCTAGCCCTCCCTTTTTGTCCTGGGACTTCACTTTCGCTAGTTGACAGTGTGCTTTCAACATGGCTATCAGAGGTTGATGACACCAGATTGTGCAAACGAGGAGACTAGTCCCTTAGTATTCGAGGGATGCAAGGACAATCTCTATGAAAGTGGTCTCCTCTACAAATGACACATGGCGATTTAGGCCTGGTCGGTGCTGTGTGTGGATTTTCATTAGACGATACTTGTTTTCCCTTATTTTCCTTTGGCTCCTTCTTCTTTTTCTCTTTCTTCTTCTTTTCCTTCTTCTCCTTAGGAACTTGGTTTTTAGTTTTACCAGTCCCGTCACGCGAAGAGGAAGGAAGAGAGGAAGAATTAGAGGAAGTAGAAGGTTGGTGGGAAATTCTGGACTCGTCTAATTGCTGATTCGACTGTTCAGGAATAGTGGTGTTCTGAACGACATTGGTTGAGAAGAGCCAGACCGGCAAGCCAATTGTCAGTCCTGGAAGCGACAATGTGGCCATATGGGGCGCACCAACATCTCCCCAAGAGGAGAAGGGACTAGGATTTCCGCCAAGGGGAATTCCTTGGTTGGTAGGCTCCATTTTCTCAACCTAAATATCAACACAGGAAAAGGGTATGAATATTCCATTTAAAATAAATTTTAACGACGCTTGGACACAACTTGCTTTTTCAATTTTAAAGAGTCGAGAAAAAGCAAAAGATGACTCTAGTCTCCTTCGATTTTTAATGAGCCTGAAGTGACAAGTGCTCAGATGGACCTTTTCCATTAAGGAGTCTGAAAAGGAACGAAAGGGACTGCTCTGGAGTTCTAGGTAGAGGGTGTGCCAAACCAATCGCAAAACCGCAGAATACTTTTTAGGGTACGGGCGGTCAATCTTCCCGAATGCTGTGTTCAGTGCATTGCGATCAGTAGGGCGGCCGACATGGCTTCCTATGGATAAAGGTTTTATGCCTATAGGGGTCTCCCAATATATACTCGACGGTACGTGGGAGCACAATCCGTACTAGCACTTATCCTCTCTCAGGAGGAATCACCCAACCATCAGTGAATCAACAGTTACCAGGTTTTACGATGCCGGAACACGTCTCTATCCTAGACCTCTATGTTGTGCGTTAAGTTACAAAGCGTTGTTAAGTTCATTCAATTTATTTTAGGTTGATCTTTCTTAGAAGTTTGCCTTTTTGGATCACCACGAGATGTAGATACAATTCCTAAATGCAGTCTAAAGATGATAAGCAAGCTTTTATCTCTTTTCAACAATGAAAATCCTAGCTACAAGGGGAAAAGAAAGACACAATCTTTTCTCAAAGAGCATAGAGCACACTGTAAATGCACTTTTCCTAAATCAAACCATACAAACTGTCAAAATGCAAATGCACTTGTGCATGTATTTGTTTTCACTTTCTTAATATTGATGCCTAAAAAGAAAGTTGTTGTAAAAATTTGAATTCAATTTCAAGTGAAAAACACAAACAAGCTTCTTTTTCGAAATCAAAAAGACGATTACGACACTTTATGATTTTGAAGTAAACACTTGTTTCGACACTAGAAATTCATAAATTCAAACCAAAAGACAAAAGTAAAAGCGTAATCAACTGTCAACAGCAAACAAACTTACTCCTAAGATCAAAACGACACTTACGACAGGTCTAGATCTAAGGGCGACAGTATGACTAGTTTACTTTTGTAATGGGAAACTGCAAATGATGTAACAGATACACAAAAACAAATACAGTTTCTTTTATACAACTGAGGTGGAATTAAGGCAAAGAAAAGGGGTTTTCAGATAGGTACACACACTGATAACAGGCTGCAAAAATCAGAGATAAAACTAAAAAAAATGAAGCAAAGAACCACAGCTGCACAGGGCAAAGGCTGATCAGCGCACCTGTTGCACAGAGAAACTGAATTGTAGCGCAGGTATCCCTCTCAGGACCTACGTTGAAATGCAGAACCTCTTCACAGAGCCTGCGCTGAAGTTCTTGCTTCCACTTGGAGGCTGAGAGCCTCTTACTCATCATTGGTCGAATTCATTGAGGCAAGTGTCATTGGAGAAGATTCTGGAAGCTTCCAGTGTCTGTACACCTGGCGGAATGACACTGCCATTTGGCATTTCTCGCTCAATGCACCCTGGTAGTGCATTTAGATGTGTTGCAACGCACCTAGCTAGTGTACTAGGGTGCATTGCAACGCAGGCAGCTAGTAGAGCATCTGAATTGATCCTAAATTGACTAGTTCTGAGTGGTTTTTGGTGGAGAACTTCTGGGAGAAGCTGTCATTGGTTGACCTTGTTCCTTTAGGGGCATGAACAACACTTTTAGGGACTTTGGATCCCTTGGATTATGGACATTTCATGCTCAATGCTGTAAGGCACAAAAATATCTATAACAGAGCTCCCTACCACCTCCAGAGCCTCGAAACCATCGCTCTCCGTCATTTCTAGAACTCCTCCACTTATCGGGTTCTACAAGAACATTATTGGGTTCTACAGGAGTAGTAATGAGTCCTACAGGAGCCCTTTCTACAAGAAGACCAGTGAGCAGTCTTGTAGAAGAAAAAATAGGATTTTCATTCAAATTTGGGCTTTAAAAGGTAAGATTGGTGCAAACCCACTTTTCATTTTCATATATACGAGGGGTGATGTGATTTTAAGAAGGAATTGAGCTTGAAAAGGAAGAGGAATTGTATTCAAAAGTTTGCCTGCTTCTTAAGAAAAAAATACAGTTTTTGTTTGTTCTCTATTTCTGAAGTATTGTCTCTTCTCCACCTTGGTACTCACAAGTACAAGGAGTGATGCAATTTTAAGGAGAATTAAGCCTAAAAGAAAAAGAAATTGCATTAAACAGTATACCTATTTCTTAAAGAAAAATATAGATTTTTCCTCTGTTTCCTGGTTTTGAAAAATTGTTATCTCCTTCTCCACCTGAGGCATTCCAAAGAGTCTAAACATAATGACATGAGGATTTATGTGGAAGGAACCTCTAAACTCAACCAGGCTACATGAACACCCCGAGGTAGTAGCCCTTTTTACTAGAGCTAATTGGATGCCATTCCTTGAAAATCTTCATGGGTATGATGAAGAAGTAACGCAGGAGTTTGCCATGTCCTTGATACCTCACTCAAAAACCTATGCCACTGTTAGTTTCAGAGGTCTCACAATGGAAATCACCCTAGAGTTCATCAGTAGGGTTACCAATCTCCCACTTGGACTACCCTAGAGCAAGGAGGAAAAACCACTGGGTCAAGTTGCCAAGAAAACCTTCTTCCAGCTAGATGAGCATCCTGTAGAGGACAAAAATGGCATCAGGAGAACAAGCATACCTTACCCTTGGGATGAGGTCAGTTATCAAATCATCAAATACATCTCCTGTGAAGGAAGGTACAACATAGTTTATGGGTACCATTTCAGACTCTTGCATGAGTTAAGATATGGCATGGATCTTCCTGCACCCCAAAAACTCAGTATTCCCTATTTTCTCCTCCAGTATTTAATAGATTCTAGCATCAAATTGAAGGCAGGAGTTCTAGACCAATTGGCTCACCATGGGCTAATTAAACTGCTAGTGGAAGAGGCCCTCCACACCTTCACAATACCCATAGCCTAGGATATTTTTACAAATATGACAAGGGAAGATGATGTAAAAGCCCTCACATATGAACTCAGTCCATCTGAAAGTGAGGGAGAAGAACAGAAAGGGGAAGATGAGGAGGAAACCAGAGAAGAGGAAGAGAAAACACAAACAGAGAAAGAGGAACCTGAAACAGGGAAGGAAGAAACCCAAATAGAGGAAGAAAAACATGAAACAGAGAAGGATAAGACCACAACAAAAAAGAAGAAGGAACCTAGGACAAGAGGAAAAAGGACTAAAATAGAAAGGAAAAAGACTAAATCAGTGAAGAAAAAGACTACAACAGAGAGGGCAGAAACTAAACAAGAAGAGGAGGAAGTTAAAACGGGGATAGAAGAAACAAAACCTGCAGAGGCAGAAAAGACAAAAGAAGAAGAAATAGAAGCAAAGAAGGCAGAGGTGTCTCCTGAAACACTGGAAAGGGAGGCAACAACTGTTCTTGCTGCACTGAACACCCCAGTTAAGCCCAAACCAAAGAGAAAAAGGCAACCATCCATGTATTTCAAGGCTCGAAAGAGCACCAGGATAAAAATAGGGAAGCCACAGCCACCTTGAAAAGAGCCTATCACCATTGAATATTCTCCTACTGCCAAAAAGGAGGAATCTCCATCCAGAACCCCCATCACCTAGGAAAGAGGAAGACCTAAATCTTCCACTTGGAAGGAAAGGATAAAACTACAGGACTATAAAACAATCCTACAGGAGGCGTAGACCACTCTACAGGAGACCTTGACAAAGCTATAGGAGACAGAGAAACTGGAGAAAAGGGTAGAAGAGAAGACAAAGGGGAAGGATGAAATAGTAGGGATACCAGAAACTGTCCCACAGCCTAGTTTAGGCTCATATTACAACCTTCTGGAAAGAGGTAAAATCATCACGTAGAAGTTTGCAGTCCCTCTTTTCTTTGAGCTGGAGAAAGAAAGAGTAAGGAGTCGCAGATGGATGCAAATATCAAAGTCCAAAGGTGTGGAAGACATTGGTCACATGGAGAGCAAGCATAGAGAGATGGGCAGAGAGCTGGCCACTATAAAACATGCAGAAACAATCAAAAGATCTCACTTGGAAGTAGAGAATGAAATGTTAAGAAAATAGCTGCAAGAAAAGGGAACCCTAGTAGAAACTAAAATGTTAATAAAACAGCTGCAAGAAAGGGACACCCAGGTAGAGACATAAATGTTGAGAAAACAACTACAAGGAGGGGAAACACAGTTAGCATGCATGGCCAGCTAGGCTATGGAGGCACTTCAGTGCAACCAACCAGCCAAATCATGTGGAGTATACCTCAAATATCAGTGGCTCTAGCTCCAGATCAAGACACTGGCCCAGAGAGGCACCATACCTTTTCAAGATTATGGACAATTCATGGATCTATGTGACCGCAGTTCAGCAGAGGACAAGGCAAACTTGGCAGAGTTTTATTTACATAACATGGCCCTTACTGATATGAACCTATGGGACCCCAATGCTGGGTTAGGAGACTTGCAACTGATGGCCATCGCATCTTGGATGAGTCATGAGGAGAAAATGGCAACAGAAATCAAGAAGCTGATGGAAAAAGAGAAAAATGAACCCTTAATGATCCGAGCTGAGCTAGAAGATCCCATGGCTCTCATAAGTGCCATTCAACACCTTACAGATAATCCTCAAAGTGTCCCTAAGTATATCAATCAGCAGGCCCAGGCTATTGTACATTTTGAGGACATGGAGAGATTGTTTGCAAATGACTGCCTTCATGCCTGCATGACAAGGTGGAATACATTGTTATAAACATATTTGGGCACTACGGCCCCAATCATATATGTCCATAAACCAAGGGCTTCTAGGTCCCTAAAAGTGTTGTTTCACACCCTAAAGGAACAAGCTTAGCAGATTACAACATCTCCCAGAAGTTCTCCATGGAAAACTGCTCAGAACTGGTCAAAACTGGACCATACAGATTGCTTAGTGCTAAGGGCATGATGCATCTCACCTGCCACATGCAAAAAGTGCGATGCATACTAAAACGCCCTTCTATAGGGTGCGATGGGCGAGAGTAGACAAATGGTAGAGACAGTTTGTAAGGTGGATGATCATGGAATCTTCTAGAAACTTCTCCTGTGACACTTGCCTCTCTGAATTCACCCAGGGATGAGTAAGAGATCATGAACCTCCAAGTGGAACCAAGAACTATCAGAGAGAGAACACCAATCAAAATCCTAGAAGCTGACTCACCCCCTGCAAACATCTATATATGGATCCCTCATCCCAGAGATCCAGAGGATAGAATCTTGTATTTTGTAAGGAAGTGTTGTTGATTTCTTTGTGGAACATCATAGTGTTGGGTGGTCTAATATTTTCATGAGGTGAAGAAGGGCTTTCATGCTGGGAGGATGACGTTGGGTCAGATCAATGGGTTGTAATCCTCTCTTCTACTCTTTCTATCAATAAATCTATTTGAGTTTTCCTCCACATTCTTGTATGATTGAATTGATATACGCATTTGTGTGGTCAATATGTATCAGGTCCTATATTGTTTATGATTGTAGATCCCTATGCTTTGAGGGTATTATGCTGCTTTGACTTTACAGGTGCTCTTTGAAATAGACAAGCAAGGAAGGAGCGGCAAAGATCTGTTAAAGGAGTGAGGAAACAAGCAAGGAGCCAAGCGAAAGACTGAGGTTGGTACTCTCTACTTCCCTCTCATCTAGTTCTCATAAAGGAAAACGAAAGTAACTTTAGTTTGTTTGTTTCTAAGATAGCTACCCATCTTAGTGGGACTAGCAGCTCTGAATCGACACTAGATTTCCCGATAACAAAATGGCGACCCCGCTAGGGAAAGAATAGCTTGTTTGCTTGTTTATATTTTTTTGCTTTATAAACTACAGACCGAGCCTGAAGTTAAGCCAGCTAGCCTTCGAACTGCATTTGCTATGCAAGTGCAAAGTAGATCAATGTTGCTTCAGTCCATCTCTGGGTTTTATTTATAAACTGAACAATTTATTTGCGAACATCCTAATTGCCTTGGTGGTGGCTCAAGTAACCTCATTATATCAACCCCTATGATTTGCATTTACTGACTATCATTATCTCGGCCTAAATCCCTGAACTAAGCTGCAAACTGTGACCAAAAACCAAGTTAAAGTCTTGTCCCTGGACAATCACACTGTCTCCTTTAGGCAATCTGGATGCATCGCACCTCCCGTTTGCAGTAGGTGAGATGCATCCTTGTTTCCCTATGCTGCAGGTGCGATGATCAGATAAGACTATTTCTGTCTTCAGATTTTGGTTTTTCTTCACTCTCTTAAGCTTTATTTAGGAGTTTTTCTATCTAAGATCAGTATACCATTGTTGAAACTCCCTTCCTTTGCATTATTTAGCCTCCATTGTACAAAGAATTGTAAATGTTTTTATGTATTTTTCACCATTTACAGTTCTCATTTACGAAAAAGTAGCTTAATCGAACTATCATCTTTTGATTTGGAAGTGTCGCAAGTGCCATTTTCAGTCAAAGAAAAGAATATTACTGTTCTTGATGGTCGATTACACTGTTACTCTTGTATTTGATTTGAATTGATAGTATTTCAAGTGTCGAAAGAAGTTTTCAAATTGAAGTTGAAAGTGTCGCCTTTGTCTTCCTTTCGTATTTTGAAGAGAAAATTGTTAGTATTGTCGCTTCGAAAGAAAAGATAGTTCAAATTTGTACTTAGCATTCTTTTTGTCATTCACACATTAAGAAAGTGGAAAACAAATACATGCATGTGCATTTGCATTTAGATTTCTTGTTGTTTTTTTATTCAGGACAATGCATCTAATGTGTGCTCTCTGCTCTATGTTGAAAGAATCTCACTTCTCTTTCCTTAGTAGCTAGGATTTTCATTGCAAAAAGAAGATTAAACGACTGTTTATCATCTTAGATTACATTTTTAGGAATTTTATATCTACATCAAGTGGTAAACCTTAAAGGCAAACTTCTTAAGAAAGATCAACGGTAAAATAAATTCAATGAACATAAAAATGCTTTGGAACCTAACGCACAACATTTAGAAGTCTAGGCTAGAGATGTATTCCGGCGTCGTAAAGCCTAGTAACTATCACTTTCATCGTAGGTTGGGTGATTCCTCCTCTTTGAGACGACAAGTGCCAGTACGGACTTGTACTCCCATGTACCATCGAGTATATATTGGAAGACCACAATAATCTATATCCTTTATCCTTAGGAAGCCATGTCTATCGCCCTATCGATCGTAATGCACTAAACACAACATTCGGGAAGATTGACTGCCATACTGTAAAAAGTATTCTGCAGTTTTGCGATTGGTTTGGTAATTCCTCTGTCTAGATTTCTAGAGTAGTCTCTTTCATTCCTTTTCAAATTCCTTAAAGGAAAAGGTCCATCTGAGCACTTGTCACTTCAGGCTCATTAAAAAATCGAAGGTGACTAGAGTCATCTTTAGCTTTTTCTCGACTCTTAAAAACTGAAAAAGCAAGTTGTGTCAAAGAGTCTAAAATTCATTTAATTTGAAATCACATTTTCCCCTTTATTTTGAGTTGATCAAGTAATCTGCAATCATGGAAGAAAGTCAATCGAAACCCCGTCATTCGCGGAGACTAACAAGTCAACCATATTTGACTCCGGAAATGAAACTGTTCCGAACCAAGCAAACTCGTTTAACTGGATCAAAGTCCCCTGTTTTGCTTGCAAATTGTGTTCCAACATGCTTAGAGACTCCAGTTGCTCCAACAATTTCTGGTATCCCTACCTCTACAGAAGAAGTTTTGCAATCACAAGAGGACATTAGAACTGATCCTAGTGTAATGGTAAACACTTCTATTCCTGAACCGGCTCCATCTACAGCTGATTCAGAAGGTGTTATCCATCCAACATCTGTCACTGCAGAGTCTATACCTTCTTCGGCACCAAAAATATTTTACAGACCTGACAGTCTACCTCTCCCACCTGGATTGATTGTTATAGAAGAGATTGTGGAGGATCTTCCATCTAGTACTCCATCGTATTTTGGAGCTGGGATCACCCTATATCCTTCTTTGTCAGAAGTTAATCTCCCTTCATCGCGAGTTCCTGTAGAATCGCTAGCAAGTCTTTTGGATAGACTCAATATGTCTAAACAACCGTCGACATCTAGGACCGTGTCATCTGACGCAGCAGAAGCAGAACCTCCTGCTGCTATTCCAACAATGTTCGTTGGTGTACCATCTATCCCAACTAGCTCTCAACCGCTAGATGGAGTCCATCCAGGGACTGTTTCGATAGTATGGTCTGTTCCCGTTTGTTCATCCGGAATAATATCTGGAATCTCTTATGTTGAGTCTCAGCAAATTGATCCTTCGCAACAGTATCAATTTTGGCAGTCTGGTCCACAAAGGCCAATCTTTCCTTTGAGCACTGGATTGCTGCCATAGGGGGGGCAGTATGCCTTTTCATTTTTCCCTTCGGGAGAAAAACCATATGAGAGTTCACAACAGAATTCGGGTCATGCTAGAATTACATCCAGTGGTTGGGTGCCAATACTGCCTCAACAACCAAGAGTTGTATAATCAATGCAACCAAGTCTACGTATGTCAAATATCCCCACTACAGTGGCTATTGTGATGGTGTTGCAAGTACAAGCGTTTCCTGTTGTATGCCAACCTCAAGTTTCTCAGGTTGTAATACAACAGCCTCTTGTCTCCACGACACAACCACAATCACCGATTAGTGGCTCCTTAACTGGAGTGACCCAAGCTCAAACAGGTATTATTACCCCTCATGTTGATCAAATAGCCAGTATTGGGCAACAGAAAATGGCTTCACAACCATGGCTGGTACAATATCAACAACCGCAATTCCGACAAGCTTACCGAGGACCTGAGCAACAAATCTTTGTGGGTAATGGGCAACCATATATTCAAAACGGTCAACATCAATCATATCATAATGGCTATGTCCACCAACCTTACCAAAGTTACCAGCATAAAATACATTATGCTGGTATGCATAGACCCACTGCTCAGGCGATCCCATCTTATCCTGGGTATGCTTCACCGAACCTAAATCAACATTTGCCCTTCGTGGTGACTTTAGAGTTAAGGGATCTAAATCAGCTAACAAACAATCCAATTGCTTATGCCCCTTGGTGGCTAGCGATTCCTCATAAACTTCCGTCAGATATTCCTAAATTTAATGGAAATTCAGGTGAAAACCCGTCGAATCATGTGATGACCTTTCATCTGTGGTTTTCGTCCAACACTCTCAATGATGATTCGATTAGGCTTCACCTCTTTCAGAGAATGTTAACTGGTCCGGCAACAAAATGGTACATCGAATTGCCTAGAGCTTCATTCGATAACTTCAGCGCCCTTTCCACCACCCTTTTAACCCATTTTCAGTTACCAATAAGGTACGAAACATGAACGAAGCTTCTTACCAATTTCAAGCAAACGAAAGCCACTCACATATCTGATCATATTCATGAGTGGCGATGTTGTCGTAGAATGGTAAAAACATATGTTCCTGATTGGCTGCTAGCTGAATGGTTTATTAAGTCATTGTTACCTTCTATTACAGAAGATGTGGCAAAGGGAGGGGTCATCACTAAAGAGCAAGTCATTGCTCGTGCGCAATATCTAGACTTGATTTATACTCAGTCTGGCATGCTCTACGACAAAATCCATGATGCTCCTAGACCGGAGTTTTCTGTTCCTCCTCCTCCTAAATCAAACAAAGACTCTCATGCCAGTGATGTCGTGATAGGTACGACTAGCAGGAAAACCATAAAGGCTACATCAAAGAAATCCCATACGGTTTCTAGTCAAAATGCAAATGAGGAACTTCTCGTCTTGGAGGTTAATGTCGTGTCGACCAACAAAGGCAAAGGACCGAAGCAACCAGGAGGTAAGAAGAAAAAGAAAGGGAAAAAGAAGAAACAAGATGAGTCGTCTCCTGAAAAATCTTCTACAAACCCTTCTGGAGAAAGGAAACCAAGTCATCCATGCTTTATATGCGATGAGGATCATTGGACGAAAGACTGTCCACATAAAGTTGAGGTTAGGAAATTCTTCAAGAATTCAAAAACCTCAGTGGTATTGACTGATCTATTTCCAAACCCAGGAACCAATCTGGTTGCTAGTGACAATGCTTCCCCATCCGAAGTGCTTATGTTGTCCATTTCGAAACAGAAAAATGATGCTTTGATATCGACAAGGAATAAATATTGCAGGAATCCATAGCTGTCAAACGACAAGGCTACTGATCAACCTAGTAGTTCGACAACGACTTCGACCGAAGTTGTGCCACCCATAATTCCTGAGCTAACGATAAAGCTGCCAAAAGGAGTAGTACACAAATTGACATTTAATCCTCGTGCGAGAGTAGCACATAATTTTAATATAGTAGAGGACTTGGCCCAATCGCCATTCGCTATGTCGACACTTGAGGTACTGCAAAATTTCCCCTCCTAGAAGCAGGCTCTATTATCAACAATAGGTGGGATTAACCCAGCAGATTCCAATCTTGTGGTGTTTAATCATAAAGGATATGACCCACAACTACCAACTCAACTCGCTTTCCTCATTCAAGTGAAAGCCCTCAACAGAAATGTTCATCGAATAATTATTGATGAGGGGGCATCTACATGTATTATGTCAATGAGTTGCTGGAAAACTTTAGGCTCACCACCCTTGTCGCAATCGTCAACGATGTTAAAAGCATTTGATGGATAGACATACACTCCATACAGGATTTTAAGTAACTTGCAAGTTGAACTGGGGGGAAAAACAGTAGAAATTGATGTTGAAGTTATCGATGGAAACCTCGATTACAACATCTTACTGGGAAGGCCCTGGATTTATGCCATAGCTGCTGTTGTGGCATTATACTTTAGAAAGATTGCATTTCCTTTTCAAGGAAGAATTACAATTGTTGACCAACAAACCTTCCTCCCTAACAGTTCACGAGTTGAAGGAAACATCTCGATGATCCATGGAAGCTCTCAATCACTTAAAAATATTGGAGTAGGCCTCCTAAAAGACCCTACATTGATGGGTACTTTTGCTCTACCGCCTCCAAGTAATCTAGCGCAAGTAGCCACGGTGGAGACCTGCAATATGATATATTCTATATATAAAAGATTCAGAAGATTCCTGAACATTTTGTCAGCATGGATCATCACCATGTTAGAAATATTGTAGCAATCAATTTTCTTGGCCCCGGGGGCAAACCCAAATCAACGGCCATCGAGTGTTTGGATAGATAGGTCTAAGGAATATGGCACCTCTTCAGATCCTTTGTCGCATGTACATTCTATAGACGAAGGAATCATTCAGTTAATGATGATAGGAGAGGCACCATGGGAAGATTACCACCATCATTCCCATCTTCCGGATTACCGTGAAGATTATTCCAGCAACTTTAATCAGCCTTCAGTTTTTTATTTTCTATCAAGTACCGTAAATACGGTGGATTATGAGGATAGTTCTTTTGCTATGTCAACATCATTAAAAAATGAAACAACTCCCTTTCCAAGTCGAGTCTTTCAAAGATCTCGAAGGTAAACCTTCATTCCAACCACCTCGTTGAATGCAATGAAGCTTGGTGGGCATGCATCTCGATTTGCGTCACTAAGCTGGGGGCATGCAAACTTATAACAAGCATAGTTTTTTGTTTCAATCTTGTGTAAACATGAAGCCGAACCTAAGCATATGTTGTTGCATGGCTCAATCTCATTAAAATATGAACCAGGCCATGATTAGTGTTACCGCAGGGTTCAAGCTCGTTAAAAAATAAACCCGCCACGAGCAGTTTTACGCAAAGGTCAAGCTCGTTAAAAATTAAACCTAAGCAATGAGCATATGTTCCACTAGAGTTTAAGCTCATTAAAAAGTGAACCAACCTCCGATAAATAACCATTGTGAATGCATTATCATCATATTTTGAGCCTTGGTCATGTTCTTACCATCATACGCCTCCATTTGATTGTTTACCCTTTTGAGGTACAGCTGCGACAAGTGATTCTGTTAGCCATCCTTTTAAAACTGCCATGATTGGAAAGTTCTAAACCTTACCTGGAACCAGCTGCTACCCGAAAATATCACTCGTTCCTCATAAAATGAGTCTCCTTTAAGCTCTTTTCATCTGACTCATAAAATATGAAAATATTTCTGAGCAATTGGCCTCTCCAGCTCGTTAGAACGATAGGAAAGTGCTATCCCTCCTCTAGATTTTAATCTTTTTGGACCTGAGGGATCATTACACAAAAAGATCGAGCGCTTGTCTTGTTTGGCTCATTAAAAATATCAAAAATTCATCCCTTTCATATTACTTTATACTTTTCCGGACTTAAGGGATTATATGATGAAAAAGGATTACTAGAGTTTGCTTTCCGTCCCTTTTCAGACTCTCTAAAATTGAAAAAGGACCGAGTTATCTTTTTTGTTAAACTCGTTAAAACCAATAGCGACAAACTTGTCCATGCAGACAAGAACAAGTTTCACTGTCGCTAGGTTCATTAAAACATAGCGACGGGTTTGCCTAAAGGGAAAATTATAGAACAAGCATATGTTATCCTCCGCAAGCTTGACAAAAATAAAGAGGTACTGGTCAGCAATGACTGGGGAAAAATTGGGAAGAAAACTTGAAGAAACTTTATTGGTATCAAGTCGCTCTTGAACATGACACTTTCACTCCATCACCATGATTGAGTCAAGTTGGGTTATTCCGTTCACCAGTCATATTACCACTGGTCCACCGTACCATCCATTCTTGGGGTTAATGCTACCAATCCACTTCAGTGTCACCGATATGTTCAAGGGAGGTCGCTCAGAGAATTCACCAACCCAGCTTGTGTCTCATCTGCTGCAATACCTTCACGCTTCATTCTTTCATGACCGCCGCCCTGAACCTTGTATCATCAAATTGTTTTCACCTCCACAAAATCATTTGATCCATTTCGTGTCGTAGATGTGGGATTCATTAAGGCCCTCCTACAATAGGTCACTTCTTGTCAACGTCAACTCATTATCCAAGAAGTTGATCTAGGAACAACCCTTTCAGTACTTTGAAGCTTGCATGCCTCAATGGCAAGTTTCTCACTTCCGGCAACAGGTTTACATCAATGGCCTTCGACCAAACGATTATGCGTGGTGTTCGATGCCAAGTCCCATTTTCATACCACATGAATTGTACTATTGCACCTTGAGGGTCATCATCATTATCGGTGATTCCTCTCGCCCCTGTTAACAGCTTACATCACTGGCTGGTAATCAGGCGATGTCTTTCCATGTTCGACTCTAGAACATCTTTTCACATGGATCAACTTGTACTTCGGGTGAATATTGAACGAGTTTGAAGACCCCGGATATAGTTTCATCCATCTAGGCTGCGATATATTCAGGAAAATAAAGACATCAAATTACATCATTGCTGCACAGATGATCATCCAAATCAAAGGATGATGGCTCTTCAAAATCATCAGTCTGCCACCCAGACGGTTGTCTATCCTATGTACATGAAAATGAATTTATAAATTTGAGCATGGGAATGCCCACCTCATCCATATCATGAAAATATTATGAAGATAATGTGTTTTATTGTATCTTATTACAGGTCACCTTCTAGTTCGAAAAACCTCGGATCCTCATGATAAAGCATTTCACCTGACATCAAAATATTAATGACCTCATGCTTTAGGGGGAAACTATTATATACATATTCGAGCACTACGACCCCAATCATATATGTTCATAAAAAAAGGGCTTCTGAGCCCCTAAAAGTCTTGTTTCACACCCTAAAGGAACAAGGTCAGCTGATTACATCATCTCCCAGAAGTTCTCCATGGAAAACTAATCAGAACTGGTCAAAACTGGATCATTCAAACTGCTCAGTGCTAAGGGTGTGATGCATCTCACCTGCCACATGCAAAAAGTGTGATGCATACTGAAAAGCCCTTCTGTAGGGTGCAATGGGTGAGAGTAGACAAATGACAGAGACAGTTTGCAAGGTGGATGATCATGGAATCTTCCAGAAACTTCTCCTGTGACACTTGCCTCTCTGAATTCACCAAGGGATCAGTAAGAGATCATGAATCTCCAAGTGGAACCAAGAACTATCAGAGAGAGGACACTAATCAAAATCCCAGAAGCTGACTCACCCCCCTGCAAACATCTATATATGGATCCCTCATTCTAGAGATCTAGAGGCTAGAATCTTGTATTTTGTAAGGAAGTGTTGTTGGTTTCTTTGTGGAACATCATATTGTTGGGTGATCTAAGCTTTTCATGAGGTGAAGAAGGGATTTCATGCTGGGAGGATGACGCTGGGTCAGGTTGTAATCCTTTCCTCTACTCTTTCTATCAATAAATCTATTTGAGTTTTCCTCCACATTCTTGTATGATTGAATTGATATATGCATTTGTGTGGTCAATATGTATCTGGTCCTATATTGTTTATAATTGTATATCCCTGTGCTTTGAAGGTATTATGCTGCTTTGACTTTACAGATGCTCTTTGAAACATGACAAGCAAGGAAGGAGCGGCAAAGATCTGTCAAAGGAGAGAGGAAACAAGCAAGGAGCCAAGTGAAATACTGAGGTTGGTACTCTCTGCTTCTCTCTCGTCTACTTCTCATAAAGGAAAACGAAAGTAACTTTAGTTTGTTTGTTTCTAAGATAGCTACCCGTCTTAGTGGGACTAGCAAGTCTGAATGGACAGTAGATTTCCTGATAACACACATTGCCACACAGCCTATAGATCAAGGAATATTACTCCCCAAATAGGATGAGGGAAGACTTGAGGAGAGTGCCACTGTATAAGCACTCTATGCAAAGCTTGAAGGCCAATTGGATTGGCCTCAAATTCAATCCTCCACTTCTACTAGGACTACTGGAAGGTGTGAAAGAAGAAGAAGAACAAAAATAGTGGGAAGAGGTGGATAGAAAGGCAGGATTCCATGATAAGGAGGAGGATATCACATCAAAAGCATGGGATTTCAGTGAATCCATCGGGGCCATCAAGGATGAGGTGATAGACTAGTTGCTCAGAGGATGAGCAAGCCATTCAGTAGGGGGGTGTTGATGAGCCCCAGAAATGGGTAATTATATGGGCTCATTTGTCCCCCTAACTCAACTTAATCCACCATTGTCATTAGTTTATTGAATTTTTTTATTATATTTATGCTAATAGAGTGAATTGGGTTAGTCATTATGCCATGAAGTCTAATGTGTGCTTTATGCATATTTTTGGTCAATTTTGGGACAAAGTCAAAGGATTAATGAGCATTTGGCAGCCAATATTCAAGGAAAACAAGGGAGAATATTTTTAGGAGGGTGTCCCCCTCATTTATGACTCCCTATCTCAAATCCTCCTTCAGGAAACTCAGAGCACAACAGCCACATTGATGCATCAAAGGGGCAGTCGAGCAAGTGAAGAAGAACTATTGTCTATATCTAGTCTTGGGAGCCAAGCCTCCTTGATTTTAGGAGTTGTTGGAGGCTCCAGTTGTATAAATAGGAGCACTTAGGTGCTTAGTATTTTATTTGGTTGTTAGTCAAATTTTCGCACTTTTGTTGCAGTTTTTGCTCAGCGCATTTTCGAGCTTACTCTTGTGATAGTTTATGTAATTTGACTATTATTTTTTATAATGGAAATGAAATATTTTCTAAGCCAGCACTGATTTCTTTTAGAGGGATAAAGCTCTTGGGTTAGGGCCCAACCCAAGCTACCCAGCACCTCTTGCTTTGTACTTATATGTTTTTTCTTCAGTTCATGAATTAATTTCTCTTAGATAGATTCATTTTGTCTTGGTTAGAATAGGTTGCTTTTGTTGCTTTACATAGATGTTTCCATTTCAGTTGCTGAAGTAGGTTAAATAGTGGTAAGATAAAGATACAAAAGGCCATCAATAGAGCCTACCCTCCTTTCCTCCTTTGGGGACCATGAATTGAGGTCAAGATCTGCTTGTTGCCACTAAAAACACAATTTTGCTTTCCCCATGCAATTTCCAGTGTTCTAGCTTGATTCAGAGGTTAATGTTTTGCTTCAGGTCCATTTTTCCATGCTCATTTATTTTTCTGCAATAAGTCTCTCTACATGCTTGCCTGTTCATATAGCACTGTTCAACATTTTAATCTTCTAGGTCAGAATTAAGGTTAACATAAAGATAGTTCTATTCTTTTGGTACAACTAGTTCTTTTCTTGCTCAATTTCAATATTTTGACTTGCAGATATCTTACAACACACCTCTGCTCATGGTATATCAATAAATCAGCCATTATCATCTCTTTTCTCACATTTTTAACAAGTCATTCACAACCCTTCACGAATCTTCTCTAATTTTTGCATTCTTCTCATAAACTTCCCTCTTGTCTCTTGAACAAATCCAACCATCATTTCCTTTCCTAATCATCCTTGATAAGCTTCAGACACCTAGACACCTACCTCCAATCTTTAGCTACCCTTTCCCACCATTTTTCCACCTTCAAAACCTCTAGAAACAACACTCGGCATCCTCCTGTAGATCCCCTGTAGCGTCCTGTAGAATTTCCTAAAAGTGATTTTTTGAAGTCCGATTGCAGAGGAATTCTCCAGAACGTTATCAGAGGCTATTAGGACCCTCCCACACCTTCCTATACCTCTACAAACCCCAAGGTCACCTTTCATCGCCACCAAATCTCTGACACAACCACAAACAGATAAATTACAAGCATAGCAACTTCACATAATATACATAAAAAACCCAAAAAGATGTATTTTTCTCATTTCCTTTCAGAAGTAGCTTGAATAGATGTAATTTACCTTCTTAGTAGTAAATGGCACTCATTTCTGCAAATGTAGGGTTAGTTGGAAGAATTAGGGTTTGCTAGGGTTTGCTTTACACTCCAGTCTTCTTTGTTTTTGTGCAAGTAGAATAGCCTCTTTAGAGTTAGCTCTCTTTCATCACAGCTAAAAGCTTCTTCTGAGAATTCATAGAAGTTGGCTTAAGATCCTAGTGATCTTGCGCTAGCTGACCAAGTGACAGCCTACAGTAAGAGCGAGTACTTGTGGATACAGCACCTTCGCTTCCAAGTTTGTTACGAACTACCAAGTTGATAAATGTAAAGTAGAAAGCCCCAGGAGTTGCAACATTCTTGCTACAATACTAGTGCTCACCAGTGATCACGCTTCAAGCATGATATTCACATTCGGGTCCTCTTCGTGGGGCTCAACCCTCATCATTTGTAGGTTCTAGGTAGGATACTAAGGCTACACCTTCCCCTCTGGCATATTGGCAATCAACACAGGACACTCTTCAATCGTATGGTGAAACGAGGTGTAGTATTGACATGATGGACATGTCTGATTCATAAATTCCTACTCATAGTGTCCTAGCATCCCAAAATTGTATAAGATGACTTGTCCTCGACCCCTACTAGGTCCTCCTCCTCCTCAGCCTCGTCTGTGTCCTTGACATCCTCTGCGCACTTCCCAATGCTTTGGTCTGGAAGCTGAGTCTCTGCTTTCATTCTATACGTAGGCATCCTCTCTATCATCAATTCATAGTTATGACAATTACACTCATTGTAGCTCACCAATTTACAAAAATTGAATAATAACTATTGCAACATCTGTACAAACTTTTGCAGTAGATGGCAATTATCTGTGATATGTTTTCCCGCCACTTGACAAAATGTGCACCATAACGCTGGCCCTGTGCTTGGTCCTATTGGAGCTTCCTACCTCAAGGGCATTAGTCCTCCTCCTATGATATAGTTTTCAAAGATATGGCATTGTTCCTTGTCATGCCACTAGCTCTTACACTTGAGACACTAGACCTCCTTACGCAACTCTGCTAAGACCGCTTTCTCTTTTTTCAAGCTCTACAATTCCAGGTAGAGGTTCTCCAACTCTGCGTGAATCTGTTGAACCCGCAAAGAAGCATCCTGAATAGCTGTCTCGTTTAATCTCATTGCGATATCTACAGCTTCTACCTAAGTTCCTATGTTTTCTTGTGACAAAGCAATCCTTAAGTGGAGCAGGAGTCTGGCTATAAACCAATCACGATGCTAACTATCTGTCAGATTCATATTAGCTTCACGGATCCTACACTTCAATCTCTGATCCAGTTGCCAGAGCATTTCACCGACCCTCATCGTGATCTCTTTGAACCCAAATACTGATTGTGTTTCAGACATAGGCTTACCAAATTTTTTGTTTGGAGCGGTCTAAGTTTCTGCTAATGATGTCCATGGATAATCAGTGCGGTAGTTAATGTACTATGTTAGCACGCAGCCCTATAGAGTAGTAACCAACTGTAGCTTCTTTATGTTATCATCTGTAATCCGTTGCGCGGTCCATACAGCCTTTGCAACAAACCAAACTTGATTCAGATCCTCACTTCGTAAGCCCTTAAAGGCTAGCAACTTCATTGTATTCGACATGTTGAACAATGGCAGTGATGGTGGTAGTGCTAGAGTGGGCAAGGGTGTATGCTATGGAGGTGAACCTCGAGGTGGTGTGGACAGATGAGGTATTCATGAGAAACCTTGTCTTATCAACTGGAAAATGCTATGTGGTGAGTCTTGTACCACTCCTTCGTCGTCACTTGATTGAGGTCCAATCAATGGACTATATTCATGACCTATTTTCCCTTGATTTCTAAAGCTTTTCCTACTTCGTGTAGATCCAAACATCAAGGTAATGGCATAACCCTCTTTTGACACTAGAGCATTTTAATCCAATTATTCAAAGATTTCAAGTACTTCCCTCGTAGTCCCTCAAAGAAGCGTCACTCTGCTTTGCTATAGCTAAATGAGGTGTCAACCACGAACTCTGTCACGAATCCCCCTATGACACAATCAATCCAATGGTCGACAGTGCACGCAATCTTATGTTCAGAAGCTTCCAACCTTCGTACTAACTCCAGGGTACACACTATTGGACCATCAACCTTCCACCTTCCTTGGTTGTCTGGCACTTTATTGATCCACTCATATAATTCGACCGGGAAGGTGCAGAAGAAAATCTTGTGTATTTCTGTGTATAAATATATGTCCAACCACTATTCTTTTGTTAGGCACAGATTTCTATTATCTTGCACTGCACACTTGCGATCTTCCTATCCAACCAATCCTCAATTTTATTTTTGGTCTGATTCCAGTGATGCGACATCACACATCTCTTTATGCAGCTTCCACTCCCGACAACAAAATGATTTGTTGGCCTAGGGGGTGCTGGCCCAGGTTCAAAGTTAGTTGCACCAAAACAATCCCTACACTACTGGCCCTTTTGTCATCAATCCATGGAAAGCAGACTGAAGTGTCACTTGAAGTAGTATGGGGTGATGTTGGAACCAAGTTTCCACACCCAGAGATCAGTGTGATGTCTTTTTGCGACCTAGATCTTCCTTCACGTAGATTGATAATCCTTGGTGACTTATCACTATAACTTCTCTTGATTGGCCTTTAGACCTATGCGAAGGTCTACGACTGGCTTTTACGGACCATGAACAAGCGAATTAACTACTTATGTGTACCCAAGATTACCATTAGACTATTATTTACTCCAATCTACTTAAGTGTTTGATAACTTTAACAGAAAGTGTTATAATCTTCGCGTAACCAATTAACATTAATTGCATTCAGATAAGAATAAAAACTATGTAAAGTCACGCATCAATACATCATTATTTCATAAAACCATTATTCATCACAACATAAATCACATTCATACATAACATAAGTAAAAAGATGAAAAAAAGGATTTTCGGCAATGCTCTTCTTTATTGATAATCAGGATAAGATTATAGACTAAAGACTTCCCTGTGCACTCAACTGCAGGGGTCCACGCACTCAGCTGCGCACTCATCTATAGAGCCTCTTCCTCTCTAAGACTTCCATCTCGTTCTTCCTTCTATTGCCCCATTACATTCATCATATCATATTCGTTGCCTTAGATTATCTAAGACACACCTATTTATACAATCCCATGGCCTGCGGACCATGGGTAGATCTTCTAAAAGCTTAATCAAACTTACATAAAAGAAGGTGGGTCAGAGCGGTTTTTATTCATTAACAAATGGAGACTGCTAGGTCCTCAGCCATATCAACATGGCATGTAATACAAATTATCCTCACTACAATCTAAATAAAAAACAACCTTTCCGACCTTGGTACCTTCCACTCATCCATCATGGTCCACACCTCCTCCTTGGTCTTGTGCTCTTAATAGCATCCTTAGCCTATCAACCCTCCTTTTCAGCCATATCCACCCCAACCTTCCCAATGGGGCAACCCCTCACCCAGATGGAGACCTAAAACCACCCAACCTCCTACTCTACTACCTCCACCTCAACCACAACCACAACCTCCTCCCAAAAATACACCTAAGAAACCTCAAATTCCCGCTCAACCCAATATGAACCCAATCATAAGTAGGCACAACAAGTTTACAGTGGGGAGAAATCATATCCTTCTTATGTTGTGGAAATCTAAGATATCAACCTTAGGTTTGGGAAGGTGCTCCAAAATAATCACCCACCTTCTCCACCTGAAGAGCTTGCAAAAGAGAAGGAAGAGAGTGTCCCTTGAGTCAATGAACCTCCTTATTCTGAAAGGATGGTCCACCCTAAACAACACACCCCAGAAGAGGCTAAAATTTTGGGAAAATTGAAGAACTTGTGTGTCAAGATACCCCTTCTCCATGCCATCAAATATGTTCCCATTTACAACAAGATTATCAAGGAGGAATTTTTCAAAAGTCTCAAGAGAATAAGAAGAGATACCTCCATAGTCAATGTTGTTGGCCAACTATCTGATATAATTCTTGGGAGGGTGATCTCTCCAAAATACTTAGATCCAGGTAGCCCAGTAGTGGATGTGCACATTGATGGAATTATGGTCCATAATACTTTCATTGATCTTAGGGCTACAATCAATGTAATGACCATGGAAACTATGTCGAAGCTCAACCTCCAAGGGGCTTTGAGGAAGACTACTACAGTGCTACAACTTGTAGACATATCCACAATAGCTATTGAGGATTTATTGACGATATCATGGTCTCGAATGACTCTTGGGAGTGTCCCATTGATTTCCTAGTCCTCCAGCCTAAAACCAATTTTAATTGTTATCCTCTTACTGTAGGGAGACCTTGTTTGCCCACTGTTCATGCCTACATTAGTTGTATGGATGTAAAAATGACTATTAAAAATGAACATTTATCAAAACAACTTGTGTTGTATCCCCCTGCTCAACTTTCTTTTCAGCATGACTAACCCTTATGGCTAGAGGAGGAGGAAAAGGAATAATTTTATCGTACATCCTGTAGGTTTTAACCTTGTACAGAAATTACCTGCATATGAATTCTCAAACACAGAAAATAAACAACGTGAGAGAATAACACATAAAACACATATACACAGAGATTTACCCTTGGATCTCAAAACCAGGACTACTAGCTTGATTTTTCATTATGTTCCTTTCAATGTTATAGTACATATTTATACATGCTGAAGCAGCCAATACCATGGACCGAAAACCATCGCATCCAAAAAACATGTGTAAAATCATGCACAAAACCATAGGTGGGTCTGCCCAACCTAACATAGGTTCCAAAACCAAAATTTTCCAAGCCGTTGCCCCGGACACGATAAAGTGGGGTTGCCTACACCCCTTAAACCCCCTGTGAACCCCCCCCCCCCTTGCTACACAATCGACGGAATGAAGGGGGTGCTTCGCCCCCCATCTAATCCCACGGTTAACTACGTGGGCTAGCCATGGAAAGAATATAACACAACCCAACATTCTCCCACTTGTTGTTTTCCTTCCACAAGGGGCCACAAGAGAGCTTAGTCATTTATCCAGCCCTACAATGCCCATTGTTTCTCTACACCAAGAAAACTTCTCAGATCTCACAAATTTTGTCAATGCATCTACAGTATTCTTCAAAGTGTCCAGCTTTACCAGTAACACCTTTTTTTCTTCTATCATATCCCTCACAAAGTGATATTGAACATCAATGTCCTTTCTCTTTTAATGATATGCAGGGTTCTTTGCCAAGAAAATTTCACTTTGGCTGTCACAGTCTATCCTTATAGCTCCCTGTACTAACCCCATACTTGAACACAATCTCTACAACCAAAATGCTTCCTTTCTTGCATGAGTGGCTACCATGTATTCTGCCTCTGTAGTTGATAGTGCCACTATAGATTGTTTCTTACTCATCCAACTGACTACACCTCCAAATAGGTTAAAAACATACCCACTTGTAGGTCTTCTCTGATGCAAATCTCTAGCCCAGTCTGCATCAAAAAAGGTGTGGAGTACTGAAGAAGGTATGTTTTATTGATTACTTTTTCATCTTTTCTTTAAAGACTTATAATCGCTTTACATCATGAACTAGGTAATTAATAAGAAAATATGGAAAAATCTATGAGGATTGTATGTAACGCAAGATAACTAACAATCGCCATTTTCTTATGCAGAAAAATGGAAAAACAAAAGATTGTCATCCCAAGGAAAAAGAAAGAGCAAAGTTAATTGTTATCCCTGTGGCAGGAAACCATATGCAGACATGGCAATCCAAACTGAATCATATCAGCCAAGGAAAGTAAAAGGAGATATCTAATCAACGCAAGAAAACAAAGGGATAACTGGAATTAACAATTTGGAAAATCCCTCAGGATCCTCTAATCTTGAGGGATCGTAATCTTAACTATTTTTGCATCATTGATATCTTTGCCCGACTGTTATAAAAAGGGGCAGCATTGCTAGTCCAAGGGACAGGTTGTTGTTACTTTTATGTAATTTCTTGTTGTATTCAAAGCTTTGATCATCGACTCTCGTTGAGAAGTGATCCACTGTAACTTTGTTTTAATGCTTTAATATAAATCTGGTTGTTGTTTCATCTTTGAACCTGGAATAATTTCAAGCGGTGTGTCCTTGGAGGCTAAGGGCCTGGCCCTAGTGGAACACTTGCTCCGTACCATTATCTTTAGTTCGTGTGTGATTTCCATTATCAGCTTTTGATCGATAATCTGGTGTGTTTTTTTTTTATATCACAACTCTGCTATATTTACAATATCGTTCTCTGTAACAGGAAGGTCGTATTGTTCATTCTAACTTTATAACCTATTGGTGTTCCTTTAAGTCATTAATGTAACATTATTGTTCTTTACAGAATGTTATCGCCGTTCAATTGCAGAGTAACCGAGCTATAATATTCTTAAGTTGGTATTACTGTATTCGTCTATGGTTTATACTTCATTACGATTGTTGTTCAATTAACATTGTCATTCCATTATAAATTGCGATCATTATCCTTTATAACTGAGGTCAATATTTGTGGTATCAGAGTCAGATTACTGTTTCTCTTAATATCTCTATGTTCTTTGTGTGTTATTTATTTCGATACTGTATATTCACAATTGGCTCTAAGTGCTATTCTATATTTCATTGGTAATTGGTTGCCATTCCTTTTCTATTTTCTGTCCGATTTATTCTTAGAGTAAGGATTGCTCTTTGATTATTGTAGGGTACGATTGCTGCCTTCATTTTCTTAGAGTAAGGTTTCGCTGTGTATCAAGACTAGTTACAGTTTCATTTCCTAGTTGTTGTTCAATTCCAGTTGCTGTTCCATTTCCTGTTATTTGCATTGCCATCACATTGAACGATTTGAAGCTGTAGCGAGCATTGACATTCATTGTCTAGTTCCCAGATTGATGATTTGTTCCTTGATTGTCTTCAGTTACATCAGTTTACAGAGGGATGAGTTATTGTTATTGTACCCTTGACTGATAATTTACTTAGTCTTTTGAATGCATGATTTAGGCTTTAAAGTGCTTTTCTATAAGTAGATTTTCTTTTAAGCATATGTTTACTCTTGTATTTTCTTGAGCACTATACTACTAGCATTACTCTAACAAATGACAGCCTCAAATTGAGTACACACTTTGAGATAACAAATCGTTCATGGGTTGACAAGTTAATGTGAGGTAATTAGTGGTGAAAAAGACCCTTTTTACGACTCGACATTTTGGCTCCGTTGTCGGGGAAGAGTGTAGCCATTTGTTTCTTTTCCAGAGTAGTGTAAGAACCGGTTAGGAAAGAACTGGGTTTTAAAAATGGAAGGGAAGAACCTGCGTGTGGAGTATGTAATAGCCTTACTCCCCTGCCCGCTTTCCTGCAGATTTGTTGCTGTTTTGTTTGGGTAGAACCTAGCAGTTGATTTGTCTGCATGACTAAGTAGAAAAAGCCAGAAAAGAATACCAAACCTCTACCCAAGCCTGATAAAGCTAAGGGGCCAGTGACCCTTGGCCGATTGATCTTTATAGACGAAATCCTTAAGAAAGCAGAATCTCAGCCTTCAGTAGGACCTAGAAAAGTTACTTCTAGATAGCCTACTAGTTCCCTTCATTCCACAGGATCACCATCTGTAGCCTTTGCTGAGGTGTATAGTCAAACCGAAGAGAAAGATTTTCAAGAAATTGAAAATTCTAGCCTAAAATCATTGCAGGAAGGGAACCTTGTCAATCTCTGTGAAGGAAGAGGAGAAACAGGAGAAGCTGAAGAACCAACATCTCCTCTTAGGATAATTCAGCCGTTAAGCAGCCTAGATAAGGGAAGTGTTGCAAAAATTGTTTATGAAGAAGTTGAAGAAATTCAAGAACCTGAATCCCCCCAGACATTAGGCACTCTCATCATCCCAAATAAAGGAAGTGTTGTCAAGGCCATTCCCATTAAAGCCATTCCCCCTCGACAACCTAGGAATACCCTCTTAGATATCCTAGAAGGTTATTGGCATATATTTGACCAAATGGCCCAGAACCAGCCAAACACCCAAACCTCTACATTGCAATACACCATTGTGGACACTGCAGCTAATGGACCTATGAAAGCAATTCCTCTTCAGCATATCCCCACATTCCATGGCCTTACATCAAAAGATCTAGATGCATTCCTGTTTGAATTCGATGTGCTGTGTAGAGGATATGACTATACCACTGATCCCCAGAAACTGAAATTATTTCCCTATACATTAAAAGGGGCTGCTTTAATATGGTTTATGGGATTAGGTGGTGGTGTTATAAATAATTGGGATCAAGTGAAAGAGTCTTTCTAAAATATATCAAGACTATTGCAGGTCTCGAGAGTTAAAAGATGAAATATTTCAGATGGTAGCTAAACCAAATGAAACATTAGAAGAGTATGTTGAACGTTTCTAGTATAATGTTCAAAGATCTCCTTATGCATCATTGCCCTTACCTGATAATGTATTAAAAACAACATTAATTAGGGGAATGAAGGAACAATGGATTGAGACGTTAAACATTATGGGGAAAAGAGATATTTATCAGGAAAAAATTGCTGACATTATTGATTTATGTATCAGGAGCTCGAGAGGCAGCACAAGGCTAAAACTAGCAGAACATGATTGGTTTGTAAGAGATAATAGAATTTCGGCAGAAGGAGTAACTCGTGCAGAAATTGGAAATTTATTAGAAAATTTTAAAACTAACAAATTGGGGACGCTGACAACACAACTTGTTATTATGCAGAACAAAGAAAAGCAAGCAGAAGCAAAACAGAATTTGGCAATCTTCTGTCCCAGATGCAGAAAGAAACATAGCCATAAGGAGTGTCCATTAGATGCAGTCCAAGTTTGCACCATTTTTACAAAAGACCACTCCACAGAGAGCTGCCCCTCACTTCCTGGATTGAAATCAGTATATAAGGAAGCAGAAGAAGAGCCAGAATCAATGTATCTACTTAATCAGTGCCGTCAATGGCAGCCGCAACAAACAAGTATGTTTCCAGACCCAGCTTCTTCTTTCCAGCCTCTGCAATATCATGCTAAACAATATAATTCAATGTGGCAAAATCAAACTTCCTTCCTGAATTGGTCATAACAATCATTCCCTTCATCATCTCCATAGCCGAATCAAGCAAGCCAACCCAATTAGCCAAATTTTCCCTATACCCCACCATATTGGAAAAACAATGTTTATCCACCGCAATGGACCCCTCCTACTTCACAAAGTCAAACCTGGCAGACAAACTAGCAAAGACCGATGAATCAACTAGTAGGAACTATCTCACTCCCTTAACCTACACTGCCAGCCCTACAACAAAACCCCCAGTCTAACTTAAGGCCGCAACTCCCAACCCAACCCAACCCCAATCCAAATAACAGACTGGTCCAGTCCATTCAAATAATCAAAACACCAGAGATAGAATCGATCTAAAGGAGTGTGATGACCTTCAATTGAGATCTAGGGATATCATTGAAACAGAGGGAGATAAAACAATTCAAGTTGAAAATCAGTTACCTGTAGAACAACCATCACAAGAAGAGGATGTGACCAGACAACAAATTCATGATCCAACAACCACATCCTCTCCTCCATTCCCAGAATACTTAATTATACCGCGACCTTGTCAATATATTGATTTTGACATTCTGGGAGAATTATGCAACCTGTACATAAAAATTCCACTCCTCTAAGCCATTCAAGACATTCTGATATATGCAAAAACTATCAAAGAACTATGCATAAAGAAACCAAGGAGGACAATAACAAATAACCCAAAAGTCCAAGTAGTTGGCACTTTATCTGACTTATTATCAGGAAAAGAAACACCCATTAAATACGAAGACCCAGGAAATCCAATAGTAACTATACAAATCTATGGTCAAACCTTCTCAAATTCCTTAGTTGATCTAGGAGCTGCAATCAACATCTTAACAACCACTACTTGCCAAAAACTGGGCATTACATCAGTGGAACCAATCTCCACTTTATTAGAACCAGCTGACCGATCCGTAGTTAGGCCAGAGGGCACCGTACAAGATGTTATGGTATCCGTTGACTCCTGGGAGTATCCGACCAATTTCCTAATAATAAACCCCAAATCGACTTGATGGACATCCATTTATCTTAGTCAAACCTTGGCTCGCAACTGTTGATGCTTATATTGGCTGTCGACAAGGAAATATGACCATTACTAGGGGGGAAAATATTAAGAATCTAGCTTTATACCCCCCAGTGCAGCCAAGTGTCACAATAATAAAAACTAACAAGCATCATGTATCACACCTCACCAAAAATATTAGATCTCCATTAACCATACAAGAGGCCCTTGATTTCAAAGACCAAACATAATATGATGCCGTTAATAATTTCATTAGCCAAGCTGAACCCAGATCCCGCATATAATGTCACATGATAGATGCAACATTTGATAATGAATTATAAGAGGATCTTCTTAAAGATACACACGATCAAACAATACCTACTACTTCTGTTTCACATAGCAAAATTGTAGAAATTGAGCCAGGAAAGACTTTAAACATTAATGCCAACCTGACTTCCAGACAAGAAAAGAAGCTCATCCAACTATTGAGGAAATATAAAGAAGCATTTGCATGGGACTACCCTGATATGAAAGGAATTAATCCCCAGTTATGTACACACCAGATTTACATAGAAAAGGATGTGAAACCTGTTCGCCAACCAAAAAGGAGACTTAACCCTCATTTAAAAGACATTGTAAAAGCTGAACTTCAAAAACTTTTAGATGTTAATGTTACACTAAAATTTGTCACCATGACTATTTGCAGTCAGTATGGCTCCATCAATTGTCATACTGTCCTCCTTAGCAAGTCTTATACCTCTGCTCCTCATGTCAAACTCCAAAAAAGAGAGAAAGTCTTTAAAAATCATTATAACTCTGGTTACGCAGTTTCTCTTATCCTTACCTGCGTGTACACACCTAAAGTTCATAATACCTGTGTACTTGTACGCTCTGTCTGTAAAGGGGTGGGTGTGTACTCCTGTAAAGGTCAAAAGGCGCAAGTTTTACTTCAAAAAACTTACTTGTGGTTGATTCTAGAGCATTCTAGAAGATGGTTTGACGTGGATTGAGCGCCTCCAGATGGTTCATGCATCTCAATGAAAGAGGAACTTATCCCATGAAGAGGGGAGCTATCCCATTGAAAGAGGGGCTTATCCCATTAATGGTGGACCTGATTAACTTCCTCCAAAGCACTATAAATATAGGCATTGGGCCAGAGGGAGGGGCGGTTGAAAGCTGAACATTCCTAAGGGTAGATGCTGCTGAAATTAGGACTCCCTTTTAGAGCTTGAGAGGAGAGATTCCAATCCTTTCTTAGCTTCATTTGGAAGTGGGTGAGCTGATCAAAGTAAAGGAGAACTCTTGCTGGACCCTGGGAGGGACCTGCACAACACCAAGGCACTGGTTGTAATGGTTTCTTTTGTTTCCAATTAATGCAATTAAGTTCATTTTTCTCAACAAGCTGTTATATATAATTTGTTTCATAAACTCCTTGGTCTTTATCATGAATATGTTTTATTATATGAGTTATTCAGGTGCTATGTAATCGTTTGCTTGTTAGTGAATGCAGGCTTCAAGGAGAAGGAGCTCATCTGGATCAAAGAGGCTTGGCTGCTACAAACAAGCATTGGACTAGAGGTAAGCCTTAAACACCTGGTTGCTTTTATTTTAAATGCATATTTAGGGAAAGATAGTGCTTGATTGTTTTGTTTGTCACTAGAAAGCCTTAGCTTCTAGGAAGGTCGGTTTTGTCTGCAAAATTGACTCTTTCCGCAAGACAAAATGGCGACTCCGCTGGGGAATCCATGGATTTGATTGATTTCTCTTTTGATTGATACTTTGATTTGAGAAAATTTGATTTCTTTCTAGTTTTTGACTGATTGACTGTGAATTTGGGTGGAATAGCTTAGGGTTAACTTAATTTATATTTTTCTTGTTTTTGAGAGAAGTACGCACCCTCTGCGTTAAGCACAGTGCATACCTGTACACACTGCTGCTTTGTACACAGAGCGTGGCCGCACCTGTGCAAACAGGTTGCCTGCGTACCCTGTCAAAAGCTTAGAAAATTTCCATTTTTTCCTTTTTTCTTTTTAGATTTTGTTTATAGCTTGTTTTTGCTGCCCAGATCCACTGGTTATCTGTCAAAAGTTTTCAACTAAGCTTGTTTCATTAGCATCAAGGGTTTTAGTGAAATTCATAGAAGTTCTAGCCCTAGGTTTGATTTTTGCATTGGTCTTGTAGTGACTTTGGATTTAGAAGTTGTAAAAACCTTGGATCTCCCTGGTCTTTTCAGTCTTCTTAGGAGTCGGACCTTTCGTAAAATCCACCTTTGTGAGAAGCCTACCTTTGTGTTGTCTCTTTGCGGAATTTCGAGAAGGCTTGTTGGTTAAGCTGTGAATTTCATTCTTAAGAAAAAGAACAAGAACTTTTTGTTTTTTGTTTTTGACTAGTTTATGATTCTGCATGAATTAGTCCTTGGTTGAATTGTAACTGAGTAAAACATCTTGGAATTATATTTTGTAGGCTTTTACCTCATTAGATTTTCTTTTAGGTAAATTTCTCTTAGATTTTCATAGATCTTAAACTTGATTTGATTTTCATAGATCTTAAAATTGATTTGATTTTCATAGATCTTAAAATTGATTTTTGTTAAATAGGTTTACATGCTTTGTTAAAATAGGAAAAAATACAAAATCTCTTTTGAGGAAAGTTTGTTTTAGTAGCGTTTGAAGTCTTTGAAAAGAGAAAGGAAGTTTTCGTGAAATAATTAGTGGTCATGTGTTGTGTGATTTGGAAAAGATAAATAGATTGTTTCTTTGATTTTCATTGCGAAGAAAGTTGTCTTTATAAATTTTGCATTCTCCAACTCTCTTAGCTAGGGAATTCATTGAAAAGGAAAGATTGTTTTGTTTCATCCTAGGTGCATCTTTTTAGTGGATTTGAGTCGAGTCTACACACCATCAGTTTCATCTCCGCTAACTTTTGTCCTAAAGAAAAGCCATAAAAATTTATGCTTAAAGTAAAATCAACTTAGTAACTTTTTATTTACTAGTGCTCTGAAACACCAATATAGATCAGGCTAGTGTCTTGGAGTAGGAGAGTAATTAACTCTCCAAGATAGTAAAACCAAACAAGTAGCTTATCTTGTGGTAGGATAAATCCAACTGTTACATTTATGCTTTGGGAAAGCTCCTCTTAAAGGAGAAACACGAGATCGTGTCCGAACCAGTGAGGGAATCAATCCTCCTTCATTGGGAACGACGCCAGATACGCACGTACTACAAACGGTAAACCTCGGATTAACCATTGTCGAGGAGCCTGGGGTCACTTGTCGGTAAACCTTGGATTATTGTCAAGGAGCCGGCAAGGGGATTGAGCTTGTTACTCTACCCTTGCATGCTATCGGATCGTAGACTGTTCCCCCAGGTATATTTGTTGCTGTTGGTGACCTTAGTGACTATTATCTTTAGGATTCTTCCTAAGGTGACGGTGAAGGGAAGATCCCACTGTACCTGGAGCAGACGTCGGCTAGACTCACTTGGATTTTCTGGGGGGTTCACTTCACTCGAGATGGTTAAAGTGGAGGAACTTGGTCCAGTCTATTCGTTAAGCAGGTTGCCAGGGTGACTATTCCACCCGCCACTTCTGTACTGAATTCGGCGATGTTGGATTTCATCACCAACTAGTGTTTTCGGTCCGGAAGGTTACTGTTTGTGTGTGGTTTGACACCCTAGATTCTTTAGGCGTGTGATTCAAATTTGTTTGGTTCTTTAGAGACTTTATGTGGTTTGCTTTGAGATTTTACTTTGTTTGCGTGTGCAGTAGTTAAAAGTTTTTAGCTGTGGCTGAATTACCAAGATAGTCCCGTAGACTTCGGGGCCAGTCTCCTGAGGTTGTAACCGTGGCTGATTTGTTAAGGAAGTCCAGTAGACTTCGGGGCCAACCTCCTGAAGAAGTCCCAGGCCATTACGAAGGTTTGGAAGTCCTCGTAACTCCTAGTGGCAGTAAAGTAGGGTCACCTGAAGAAGGAGAGTCTTCGTTGGTTGTTCATCCTGATTACCAAACTCTAGAAACAGGTTTGTTATAGACATTTTTGTGCCTCGCAGCATGGAGCATGAAAAGTCAATAATCACAGGGATCCTCAGTCCCTAAACATGTTGTTCTTACCCCTAAAAGAACAAGGTCATCAAACAACAACACTTCCAATCAGTTCTCCACCTGAAGATACTTCAAAACAGGCTATTTTTGGATCATGTCAGCTGCTCCACTGAGCATCTGCGCTGGAATGCAACTGCTCCTCCTTGTACCTACGCTGGAAGTCAAATTTAATGAAGGCTACCTGCGCTGGGCGAGATTGGCCAAGTGGCGCAGTCATTCTTCAAGGTGTCAACTGCCCAGGAAGCTTCCAAACTGACACTTGGTTCATGAGATTCGCCCTGTGATGAGTAAGAGGTACTTGATCACCATGTGTAAGCAAGGATCTCCAAGTGGACTCAAGAACTGAAGTTTAACTGAAGAGGGAGAGGACACTAGTCAGCTCTATGCCAGCCTCAAGTTGACTCATCCTCTCTTCTTCTCTCCTATATATAGAGCTCTTCTATGAGGTCTAGGGAGGCTGGAATTTTGTGTAAAGCAAGGAGGTGCTGTTGGTTTACAGTTAGAGCTATTGGGTGATTGTTTTACTAGAGGTGAAGAGGAGAGTTCTTGCTGCTGGGGAGGTGCTGCTGGATTGGAGCCATCAATGGTTGTAACCTTCTCAGAACCCTGTTACTTCTATCAATAAAGTTTTGCATGTTCTCCTATATACTTGTATTGCATTGATGTATTGTATTTACTTGTATATTTGATTCACTCGAATCCATGCATCAGTTATGAGTACATGTATCTTGTAGTTTCCTCTCTTGTTTTGTGCAGGATCTGTGTGTAGCTGGACCGGCAAAGAGAGCAAAGAGCTGGGAACAAGAGACAAAGAGAGAGGATAAGGATCGACTAAGCGAAAGACACCAGGTTGGTTAATCTTTACTTCCTTCTCTCTGTACTTTCATAAAGGAAAATATCAAAGCTTTACTTTTAGTTGTTGCTAAAGACTGTCACCTTTAGAGTAGGGATAGGGTCATCCGAGTCGGATACTTTTCCCCACAACAAACTGGCGACTCCACTAGGGAGCCTAGTATCTTGTTGGTGTTTGTAGTATTTTGCTATTCATTTCTTGAAGAAAAGAGTACCAAATCGAAAAGCTTTTGACTATATCAAAAGCGAAGTAGAGGGACTGCTACTCTTGCTCATTTGCTGAGCAAATTCAAGATTTGAAGAGCTTATCTACAAAAGACTCTTTACTCTTTGTGATAGCTTTTCATCCTCTTGATCATCCCTTAGCCTGTACTTGACCTATAGCTTTTTATTTCAGCAAAAACAGTGCATTTTTGAGCTTTTTATGACCCGGAATTCCTTGTAAACGCAACTCTCGTGTCTCAGTGCAGGCTGTCCACAGGCAGTCTGCATTCCAGCGCAGGTACTCCCTTCGGGAACTGCGCTGAGAATCAAACTGACAGACCAGAGCCTGCGCTGGTCCAGTTAGCCAGTGTCTTGCTGAGGTTTCCCTTTGTGTCTGAGCCCTGTTTTCACTGAATTTTTTGCTGATTGCTTGCTGGTCATTGTACTTGCTGTAAACCATTCTCCTTGACATTATTTCGCCTCAGTTGTGTGATGAAACTGTGAATGTTCTTTCAGTATTTCTTGTTTCAGTTACAGTTTCCCATTGTGAAAAGCGAACCAGTATAGCTGTGGCCTCTTAGATCTTGAACTGTAAAAGTGTCTTTGTGATCTTATGAGCTAGTTTTATTACTGTTCATGGCTGTTTGAGTTTGTTTGTTTTTCACTTTATGGTTTGAATCTATACATTTCCTGTGTTTAAACAAGTCGATCATAAGGTGTCTTTTTTATTATTGGACAAGCTTGTTTATTTCTACTTGAAATTAGATTCAAAATTATACAACAGTTTCCTTTCTGTCTTACATCAACATTAAGGATAACGAAAAGAAATACATGCATTGTGCATTTTGCATTTGACTGTGTGCTTGACGATTTAGGAAAATGCGCATTTTAGTGTGTGTTCTATGATCTGTGGAAAAATTTGTGTCTTTCTTTTCCCTCAGTAGATTAAGGTTTTCAAAGTTGAAAGATCGAAAAGATTTGCTTCTCATCTTAGATTGCATATAGGAAGTTGTATATATACATCTCGTGGCGACCCTGAAAGGCAAACTGTTAAGCAAGATCAACATTAAAATAAACCCAATTTACATAACAACGCTTTGTAACATAACGCAAACATCTAGAGGTCTAGGTAGAGACGTGTTCCGGCGTCGTTAAACATAGTGACTGTCGATCTCTACGAAGGTGGGTGACTCCTCCTGAGAGTCGGTGGCACTAACACGGACTTGTGCTCCCGCGTACCGTCGCGTATATTGGGAGACCCCTATAGGCTTTTATCCTTTATCCTTAGGAAGCCGTGTCGGCCGCCCTACTGATCGCGATGTAGTGAACACAGCATTCACGAAGATCGACCACCCGTACCGTAAAACGTATTCTATGGTTTCGCGAAAGGTTTGGCACACCCTCTGCCTAGATCTCCAGAGCAGTTTCTTTTGGCCTTTTTCAAACTCTATAACTGAAAAAGTCCAATCGAGCATTTGTCACTTCGGGCTCGTTAATACATCGAAGGTGACTAGAGTCATCTTTAGCTTTTTCTCGACTCTTAAAACATGAAAAAGCAAGTTTGTGTCTAAAAGCGTCGTTAATAAAATTTATTTTAAGCGGAACATAATCACCTGTTATTCCCACGTTGATCTTTCAGTTGAAAAGTATGGAGCCCACCAACCAAGGAAGTAACCTTGGCGGAAGTCCAAATCCCTCCTCCTCTTGGGGAGATGTTGGTGCGCCTCATATGGCTACATTGTCACTTCCAGGATTGACAATCGGCCTCCCTGTATGGCTATTTTCAACTAATGTAGTCCAGATCGCCACTAATCCTGAGCAGTCGAATCAACAGTCAGAACAATCTAGAACTACCCACCAGCCTTCCACTTCTTATGATACTTCCTCTGATCCTTCATCTTCGCAAGGTAGAGCTGGAAAAAGTCAGCCTCCCAAGGAGAAGAAGGAAAAGAAGAAGAGAGAAAAGAAACAGAAGGAGCCTCTGGCGAAGGCGACTGGGGGCAAGCAGAAGAAAGCTGACAAAAACCCACACACTGCACCGACTGGGCCTAAATCGCCATGTGTCATTTGCAAAGGGATCCATTTCCATCATGATTGTCCTTGTATTCCCCGGATACTAAGGGACTGGTCCCCAAGGTTGCACAATCCGGTAGCATCAACCTTTGATTGTCATGTTGATTGCATTCCGTCAACTAACGGGAGTGAAGGATGAAGAAGGGGACCAAGATCACCCTGTCTATTGTGTGAAGGAAATCATGCCATCCACAAATGTCCATTCTTAGATGAGGCAAAGAGAGTTTTGGAAGATCACCCGGTTTCACCATTGCAACTTCCTCCTGGATATCGAAAACTCGCGCCTAATCCCTCGATAGTTGAAAATCCAGTTGACCCGTTCAAGTGGTCAGCTGAAGTGTTGGTCATTGAGAATGAACCTACTGAATCCAGACCAGACGAAAGTCTAAAGGTTGAAACGGCAGTTGACCCGGTTCTTCCTTCAGGGGTTTCATCGTCCAATGACTCCGTCATTGAAGATCCGTCTTCAAATGACACCGTCGCCGAAGAGTCATCTTCATGCGACACCCTCACTGAAGAGAATAAGGATGACACCATCCAGGTTCTTTTCATCAGCACCGACTCCGATGAGCGTCAGGGCAATGCGCCCATTCCTTTATCGCAGGAAGGAACATCATCAGAGTCATATCCGGCCGTATATTCGGTCCCACCACCAAGCAACCTGGTTGTATCCTTTGATTGGAATCAACTAGGCAGACCCCGGTTACCAGCCAGTATACCATTCAGAATCATTGTCCAGATCTATAGAATGATTATGGCCGGTACTATCATTGATGAAGGGGTGTCTGTGAGTATCCTTTCCTCTATTGCTTGGAAAGCACTCGGTTCCCCAGCGCTTTTACCTGAGTTGAGAAATCTCTCAGGTTTTGATAAAGGAACCAGTCGACCATTAGGGATCCTCCCCAATGTACCTGTTACATTGAAAGGGAAGACCGTCAATATGAACGTGTTGGTCGTCCAAGGACCCTTGGATTATAACCTACTCCTCGGACGCGACTATATTTATTGCATGGGAGCGATAGTCTCCTCACTCTTTAGAGTAATGTGTTTTCCACACGAAGGAAGGATGGTCAAGCTCGTAGACCAACTTTCATTTCCGGGATCTCGCATCGCAAATAGTCAAATACCAATCCTAAATGGTCTGTTCACTCAAGATATGCCTCCACCCCCGGTCCTCCTTCCCGATGAGCGCGAGTGATTCAGAAAGAAAGACTAGGACCCAGGGGGCATGCACCCTGGTCTGCTTCGGGCAGAAGAAACCCCGGGTATAACGAAGAATTTCTGCAGAAGAATATGACTAGTCCGTACCCCGTCCGTGGAAGGAAGTGGGGTTGTTCTGGAATAATAATCTTTTGTTAAAGTTATGTGTTTGGCAAAAGAGTCATTCACCTTTGTCTAAAAAAGTGGGCAATGCCCAAGTAGGAATTCCCTTATTGCAACAAGTAGTAAACATCTTTGAATTCAAGCCTCGCCCATTAAAACATATGTTTTGAAGGATAAGCAGGGGCAGCCTACAAAGTAGGGGACTATATTGTTGTGACAGAGGGTAACCATCTTTGGACAACCCAATGATAGACACCGCCGAAGAAAGAGATTGATTTGCGGCAGCGAATAGAACCCTCTTCGGATAATAAGAAAGAGGCAAGCCTCCCTCAATAATACCAATGTTTTGTCTTTGAGTAGTGTTCTTCTATTGTCACAAATAGTTGTTTGTTAAAAGTGGGCCGACGGGAAGCCTGAGTACTGCGTAAGACCCCTTAAAATAACGAGAAGACAAGTATCGTTAGCATTAGATTAGCAAGATGACAAATAACTGTGAACACCCCAAAGAAAAGCAGAGGTAGGGGAGAGGAGGGGTAGCCTCGAAATTCTATCCTATACCTGGGGGCATGCGAACTTTTGGAATGCAAGCAAGGGACGACTATTTATTTTTTAAATTTTTAGGTCCTCCCTTTAAACCTGTAGGTCTAACCCTTTAAACTCGTAGGATTAGCCATTTCCGACCTTGCATGAAGAAAGCCTGTGGGGCAAAGGTAAAATTTTCCAAAATTGGAGCATAGCTTTGTGAGATAAAGCTCCTTAAAAAATAGTTATCTCATAGGAGGCATTCTTATTATGACTGGTATATCGAGCAGTTTTAGCATATAGTTCATGCTCGTTAAAAAATAAACGCAAAATTCGAGCAGTTTTATGACTGAATTTATGCTCGTTAAAAAATAGAAAAGTGTGAGCAAAAGTTTCCCCCAGAGTTCAAGCTCATGGAAAAAATGAACCTATCCCGGTAAATAACCTTTTGAGATTGTAAATTCATCAGCCATAAGAACCTTGATCGTGTTTTCATCCATCACCTCCACTGTTCATTTGGCCGATCATTCACTTCCATTTGTGTGTTTACCTCTTTTGAGAAACAACTGCGAAGAGTGATTTCACCTAGCCATCCTTGTGACACTGCCGTGATTGGAAAATTCCAACCTGTACCTGGAATCTGCTGCTATCCCTGTTTATCACTCGTTCCTCAAAAGACGAGTCTTCTTTGAGCTCTTTTCACTGACTCGTAAAATATGAAAAGTTTGCCGAGTTTTGGCCTTCCAGCTCGTTAAATGACCGGAACGCTATCCCTCCTCTAAATTTTAATCTTTTTCGGACTTAAGGGATTAGCTGACGAAAAAGGAATTATGGAGTTAACTTTCTGTACCTTTTCAGACTCTCTAAAAATGAAAAGGACCGAGTTTTCCTTGTCGTTAGGCTCGTTAAAATGATTAAATAGCGACAAACTTGTCTTTAGATGAGAACGAGTTTCCCTATCGCTAGGCTCATTAAATCATAGCGATGGGCTTGCCCGAAGGGCAGGTTATAGAACAAGCATATGTTATCCTCCTCAAGCTTGACAAAAATAAAGAGGTACTGGTCAGAAATGACTGGGGAAAAATTGGGAGAACATCAAAGTTTAATGGTAGCAAGTCACTCTTGAACATGACACTTTTCCTCCGTACCACATCGGGTTGGGTTGTTTCATTCACCGGTCTCATCGCCATGGTCCTCGCCAAACCATCCACATTTGGGGTAATGCTACCGATCCATCGCATCAGTTTCGTTATATGTTCAAGAGGGGTCATTCTGAAAGTGTCAACCGTGTCCCATCCACTGCCATACATTATCCTTCATCCATTCATGATCGCCACCCTGAATCATATGTCACAGTTTGTTTTCGCCTCCACTAAAATCATTAGCTCCGTTCCGTGTCATTGATGTGGGATTCATTAAGGCCCTCCTTTGACGGATCACTTCTTGTCGACTTCAGCTCATTATCCAAGAAGTTGATCTAGGAACACCCCCATCAGTACTTTTAAGCTTGCATGCCTCAATGGCAAGTTTCTCACTTCCGGCGACAGGTATACATCAATGACCTTCGACCAGAATATTTTGCGTGGTGTTCGACGCCAAGTCCTTTATTCACGCCACGTGAATTGTACTGCAGTACCTTGAGGGTCATCGTCATTATTGGTGATTCCTCTCGCGCCTGTTAACGGTTTTCATTATTGACCGATAATCAAGCGATGTCTTTCCATGTTCGACTTCAGCGAAATTCTCACATGGATCGACTTGTACTTAGAATGAAGATCGAACGAGTTTGAAGACCCCGGATCTAGTTTCATCCATCCGGGCTGCGATATATATTCAGGAAATATAAAAGCATTTGCCATGTACATCATTGCAGCAGATGATCATCCTATTCAAAGGATGATAATTTCAGCAGAAAATTATCAGTCTACCTTCAGACGATCGTCTGTCATATGTACCAAAATGTATTTATAAAAGCTGAGCATGGGAATGCCCGCCTCAGCTAGATCATGAAAATAGAATGAAAAATAATGTATTGTATTGTATTGTATTACAGGGCGCCTCCTCAGCACTGGAATGAACTTCGGACCCTCTAGATAAAGCATTTCACCCGATAAATGGCCTCATACTTTAGGGGGCAACTGTTATAGACATTTTTGTGCCTCGCAGCATGGAGCATGAAAAGTCAATAATCACAGGGATCTTCAGTCCCTAAACATGTTGTTCTTACCCCTAAAAGAACAAGGTCATCAAACAACAACACTTCCAATCAGTTCTCCACCTGAAGACACTTCAAAATAGGCTATTTTTGGATCATGTCAGCTGCTCCACTGAGCATCTGCGCTGGAATGCAACTGCTCCTCCTTGTACCTGCGCTGGAAGTCAAATTTAATGAAGGCTACCTGCGCTGGGCGAGATTGGCCAAGTGGCACAGTCATTCTTCAAGGTGTCAACTGCCCAGGAAGCTTCCAAACTGACACTTGGTTCATGAGATTCGCCCTGTGATGAGTAAGAGGTACTTGATCACCATGTGTAAGCAAGGATCTCGAAGTGGACTCAAGAACTGAAGTTTAACTGAAGAGGGAGAGGACACTAGTCAGCTCTATGCCAGCCTCAAGCTGACTCATCCTCTCTTCTTCTCTCCTATATATAGAGCTCTTCTATGAGGTCTAGGGAGGCTGGAATTTTGTGTAAAGCAAGGAGGTGCTGTTGGTTTACAGTTAGAGCTATTGGGTGATTGTTTTACTAGAGGTGAAGAGGAGAGTTCTTGCTGCTGGGGAGGTGCTGCTGGATTGGAGCCATCAATGGTTGTAACCTTCTCAGAACCCTGTTACTTCTATCAATAAAGTTTTGCATGTTCTCCTATATACTTGTATTGCATTGATGTATTGTATTTACTTGTATATTTGATTCACTCTAATCCATGCATAAGTTATGAGTACATGTATCTTGTAGTTTCCTCTCTTGTTTTGTGCAGGATCTGTGTGTAGCTGGACCGGCAAAGAGAGCAAAGAGCTGGGAACAAGAGACAAAGAGAGAGGATAAGGATCGACTAAGCGAAAGACACCAGGTTGGTTAATCTTTACTTCCTTCTCTCTGTACTTTCATAAAGGAAAATATCAAAGCTTTACTTTCAGTTGTTGCTAAAGACTGTCACCTTTAGAGTAGGGATAGGGTCATCCGAGTCGGATACTTTTCCCCACAACAAGGTTATAATCCTGAAGCTGTTTCGGTTTCTGAACTTGCTGGTAGCTTTTCATCTACTAGTGATATATGCGAAGAACCCGAGATATTTGAACCTGTTACTCCAACATCGGGGTTAGTCTCTCCAGCTTCTAGTGCTCCTGATTCACCTAGGGTAGAAAGAGTCATCACCGAAAATCCTCCTTCTGGTTTGATAGCTATTGAAGAGCTTGCTCCGGAAAAAGAGATAGGCATCCCTATCCCTGAAAAATCAACCTACTATTGATCTAAGGGAGCGTGAATCCATTTTTTATAGTCCACCTAGAAGTACTACTTGGTATCTTTCTTTAACTAATTATTTGGACAACTCAGTGTCAAGTTTTTCACCACCTTGTGTTTCTTATCCTGTTGGGTCCCTATAATACTAGTGATTACCCCATTACTATTGTAGTTATACCCCTTATTTATATTTTTGTGCCCCTATTACCCCCATATTGTTATTTCTGTGCCCCATAGAATCCCTCTATTGTTATTTTTGTGGCTTTATATTATTATTGTTAGGTCGGCTGGATTATATTGTGACTCCTTAGACTCCTATATATAGAAAGGAGGTTTTGTCATTTGAATCATCCAAGAATTGTTCATTTATGTAATGTAAAGGAGGTTGCCCCCTCGAAGAGGCTGAATTCTAAGGCGTTGATCTATCTTTTCTATCTTTTCTTGAGCTGGTTCATAACATTTGGTATCAGAGCTTTGGATTCTAGGGTTTCGCTGCTCCAAACAGGTCATCGTGGAATTTTCGCTATAACTTTTTTTCTGTGACGTTTCAGAAGTTGCAAAAAAAACCCATTTGAGAAGAATTGGCGCTGAACCTTGGGTCCGAATTTCAGAGCTTTTCGCGTGATATTTTCGGAGATATGATCTGAGGAAGTTGGTCTTTTTGCAGACTCCTGAATTACATTCAAAACAGGTGACCTGGGGAAAATCGTCATAACTTTCTCTCTGGGGATCGGATTGAAATTTCGTAAGAAGGTACAGAAAGAGGACGGACTGTAGTTTCTTGTGTGTGTGTTTCAGATTCAAAGGTTGAAACAGTGACTCGTGGCACGTCGTACAAGTTCGCTCTACTGAACCTGTCTAAAAGCAAGTCACTGTGGGAGATTTCACATAACTCTTCCTTGGAGAATCCAATTGGGCTCAGACTTGTGGCATTGGAAAGAGGACACAGAAGGCTACTACAGGTAGAAATTTCAGAACTGGATGATCTGAAATTACAGAGATACATCAGATTCAATATCGGGCTTCTATAAAGTGAAAAAAGGTGTGTAGTTTTTTTTAAATTTTTGTGTAAGCTTGGTTTAACAGAATTCAAAGGGCATAGTAAAGCATTATTATCGGTAACTGATGCCCCGAGGAAAGAAAATGCAAACACCTAGTAAGGAACCTGAAAGCTCTAGCATGACTCATGAAGAAGAGGAAGAAATGCTACATGATATATCAAAATTACAAGAACAAGTGCAACAAATGTCACGCTCACAAAAGCTAACAGAAGCTAAGATAAGTGGCGTGGAATCTAAGATAAATGGCGTGGAATCTAAGATAAAGGGCATGGAAGCTAAGATGGATGATTTGAAGACAGATTTGAAGACAGACATGGAAGAATTGAAGAAGTTGCTACAAGAAAGGGTCACTAATGGTGAAAAGGTAGTAAAGGAAACTCATGATGAGAACAAAAGAAATGTTAATCATGATTCCATCCACATGGATATTACAGCCACATGGATATTACAGATGGAGCAGTGCTTCGATCTCAATAATGTGCAAAACGCACAAAAGGTACGTATGGAAACTGTATATTTAGAACCAAATCAGTTTGTATGGTATCAATGGCTTTGTTCTCGTAAACAATTTATCACTTGGGCAATTTTTACGGAAGAATTGATAGCACATTATGAAGATACAAAAAGCAACACTTTTTTTAGCCAATTGATAAGTCTCAAACAAAAGGGTTCAGTAATGGAGCACATTGAGGAGTTCCAAAAATTGAACATAAGGGTAAAAGATATTCCAGAGGAGCATAGGATTGATGTGTTCATAGGGTCTTTAAAGGATAATATCCAACATGATGTTCGCCTTTGGGAACCTGATTCATTAGAGAAGGCATTCAGGTTAGCAAGAAAAATGGAAAGCAAAATTATGGCAACTAGGAAGCATACCACTCACAACTATAAAGACGGAAGTGTTGTTGCCCCTAGTCTTCCACAACCTACAAGGTTGACACCACAACAATTGGAAGAAAAAAGAGCAAAAGGGCTTTGTTACAATTGTGATAGCAAATACACAAAAGGTCATAAGTGTGCTGAGAAGAAATTATTCTACATAGATTGTGAAGAGGAAGAAGAAAAGGAGCAAGAAAGGTCAAAAGAAGAGGATATATTCCAGGAACAAAGCCTAGATGAAGAACAAATAAATCCGACCATATCTTGTAATGCATTGGCGGGAATTACCACTCCTCAAACCATCAAGATAGAAGGACAAATCAAGAAGAAAAAGGTAATAGTGTTGATTGATTCAGGAAGCACCCACAATTTTATTCATTGTAGGGTAGCAAAAGAATTGAATTGCTTCCTATATCCAGCACCAGAGTGTCAAGTGATGATTGCAAATGGAGGAACAATAAATTGCTCTGGAAAGTGCCATAATATCAAGCTATCCATGGGAGAATATGTATTGACTAGCCCAATGCTTTCCATTCCAATGGGAGGTGCTGATGTTGTACTAGGAGTCCAATGGCTACAATCCTTGGGTACAATAGCTTTTAATTTTCAAGAACTTTTCATGAAATTTTCTGTGGAAGGAAAGGAAGTTGAATTAAGGGGTATTGCAGGGAAACCAGGAAAGATAATCAGCTCTAATGGCATGACAAAGCTTCTAAAAAAGGAGCAAAGAGGTGTAATTGCACAATTATGTTCGCTAGATGTTTCCACATTGGAATCATCTATTTCTCCAGATCTCCAAAAAGTCCTGGACAATCATTCCAAGGTATTTGAGACTCCCAAAGGTCTCCCACCTATGCGTGATCATGATCATGCTATTCATCTGATTCCAGGAAGTGTTCCTCCAAACATCAGGCCGTACAGATATCCCTATGTCCAAAAAAGTGAAATTGAACGTATGGTTGCAGAAATGCTAGAGGCTGGTATAATTCAACCGAGTCAAAGTTCTTTCTCAGCTCCAGTAGTATTGGTGCACAAGAAGGATGGATCATGGCGCATGTGTCCGGATTATAGGGAGCTCAACAAGCTCACTATTAAAGATAAGTTCCCCATTCCTGTCATTGATGAATTACTGGATGAATTGCATGGATCAATTTACTTCACCAAGTTGGATCTTCGTTCGGATATCATCAAATCAGAATGAAGATTGAAGACATTCCGAAAACGGCATTTAGAACTCATGAGGGTCATTATGAATTTTTGGTCATGCCTTTTGGCCTTACCAATGCACCTTCAACATTTCAAGGTTTGATGAATTCAATTTTCAAACCATTCCTTAGAAAATTTGTGTTAGTATTTTTTGATGATATACTAATCTACAGCAAGTCTTGGAAGGATCATGTTGAACATGTTGACAGGGTGCTACAACTATTGGAGGAGAAACAATTATATGCAAAAAGATCCAAATGTTTCTTTGGAGTCCAGGAGGTGGAATATTTGGGTCATATTGTATCTCATGAAGGAGTTAAGGTAGACCCTAGCAAAATTAAAGCCATTAAGGAATGGAAAATCCCCACATCCATAAAGCATCTGCGAGGATTTCTTGGGTTGACAGGGTATTATCGCAAGTTTGTTAAGAATTATGGGAGAATAGCAGCACCTCTAACAACATTATTGAAGAAAGATTCATTTTCATGGACTCCGGAAGCAACAAAGGCCTTTGAACATCTTAAAGAGGCAATGTGCCAAGCACCGGTCTTAGCTACACCGGACTTCACAAAAACCTTTATTGTGGAATGTGATGCTTCAGGAAATGGAATTGGTGTTGTTCTAATGCAAGATGAAAGACCCATTGCTTTTGAAAGTCGTCCAATCAAGGGAAAGTTTTTAAGCAAAGCTATTTATGAGAAGGAAATGTTGGCAATACTCCATGCACTTAAGAAATGGCGACCCTACCTAATGGGAAGACACTTCAAGGTAAAAACGGATCATGATAGCCTTAAATACTTTTTAGAACAAAGATTATCCTCTGAAGAGCAACAAAAGTGGGTCACAAAGATGTTGGGTTATGACTTTGAAATCATCTACAAAAAAGGGAAGCAAAATGTGGTGGCAGATGCACTCTCAAGAAAGGATGAGGATGTGGAAGCATTGTTGTGTGCCATTTCTATTATCCAACCAGATTGGATAAACGAAGCAAGGGAGGAATGGAAGAATGACGAAGAAGTGTGGGCACTTATTCGAAAGCTACAACAAGATTCCAGTACTTCTGATACATTTAGCTGGAAAAATGATTCGTTATGGTACAAAGATCGCTTATACCTCTGTAAGAATTCCCAGCTAAAACAAAAGATTCTTATGGAATTGCACACTTCTCCCTTAGGAGGGCACTCAGGATTTTTAAAAACTTACCACAGGGTTAAGAAGGAATTTTTTTGGGATGGCCTTAAATCAGATATTCAAAAGTTTGTGGCGGAATGTTTGGTTTGCCAACAAAATAAAGTTGAAACAATTAAGACACCGGGTCTATTACAACCTTTATCCATTCCAAGCCAACGTTGGGAGGAGGTTTCAATGGATTTTATCACAGGTTTACCCAAGTCTGAGGGAAAGAGTGTCATCATGGTGGTAGTTGACAGACTTACCAAGTATGCACACTTTTGTGCATTATCACATCCATTTAAAGCCAGTACAGTTTCTACTGCATTTATGGAAACAGTTCAAAAGCTACATGGAAACCCAAAGATTATTGTAAGTGACAGAGATCCCATTTTCACTGGAAATTTTTGGACAGAATTATTTTCTTGTCTTGGTACTCAGTTAGCTCATAGCTCATCTTATCATCCTCAATCTGATGGGCAAACTGAGATAGTAAACAAATGTTTGGAAGGATATCTTCGTTGCTTTGTATCTGATAAACAGACACAATGGGTCAAATGGTTGCCTCTGGCTGAATGGTGGTATAACACTTCCTTCCATACAGCAACAAAAATGACCCCATTTATGGCACTTTATGGGTATCAACCACCATCCATCACATCATATTTAAGAGAAAATTCTAAGGTTCAGGCAGTGGAACATCACATCGAACATCAACAACAAGTCCTCCAACTCTTAAAGGATAACCTCGTGTTGGCACAAAATAGAATGAAACAACAGGCAGATCAACATCGCAGTGAAAGAAGTTTTGATGTAGGTGATTGGGTATTCCTACGGCTACAACCATATAAGCAAATGTCCCTAAAGCAAGCTAAGAAGGATAATAAATTATCACCAAAGTATTATGGTCCGTACAAGGTGTTGCAAAAGATTGGTACTATGGCATACAAATTGGAGCTTCCTGCAGCTTCTCGATTGCACCCAGTTTTCCATGTTTCATGTTTAAAGAAGGTTATAGGCGACAAGCTCCCAATTCAAACAATATTGCCAGAACTTGACGAGGAAGGAAAAATTATATTGGAACCGGAAGCAGTCACAGAAACAAGAACTCGACAGCTACGAAATCGATCAATTTCAGAGTATCTTATCAAGTGGAAGAACTTATCCGCTGAAGATTCCACATGGGAGGATGAGAATTTTATGCAGAAGTATCCAGAACTACTCAAGCGTTGAGGACAACACTTTTTTGAAGGAGAGGGGCATGTTGGGTCCCTATAATACTAGTGATTACCCCATTACTATTGTAGTTATACCCCTTATTTATATTGTTGTGCCCCTATTACCCCCATATTGTTATTTCTGTGCCCCATAGAATCCCTCTATTGTTATTTTTGTGGCTTTATATTATTATTGTTAGGTCGGCTGGATTATATTGTGACTCCTTAGACTCCTATATATAGAAAGGAGGTTTTGTCATTTGAATCATCAAAGAATTGTTCATTTATGTAATGTAAAGGAGGTTGCCCCCTCGAAGAGGCTGAATTCTAAGGCGTTGATCTATCTTTTCTATTTTTTCTTGAGCTGGTTCCATAACATATCCACCTAGGGGTATTTATACTCCCGTAAATATCTCAGGTCAGTTGTCCATGTTTACTCAATCGCTTGAATCTTTTTTGTACAGTGGTCCTTCTGTTCCTGCTGGGTATCAGTCGATGTCTGGTACTTTTTCGGGAGCATCTCCTCAACCCATTGAACAAAGGATGTTCACTGGAAGTAATGGTGCAAAGCCGTTGAGTGTAGAAGACATTCTTATGATGTCAGGTTCTATTCCCGCTTCTCAACCTCAAGGTGGCCAGTTACCGCCTGGGGGGCAGCCTCAATTAACGCCTGGGGGGCAACCTCAAGGTACACAATTTGCATCTGGGGGCAACCTCAAGGATAGTACGTGCCTACGGTACATTACATTCCTCAAGGTCAACCCCAGACTCAATATGTACCCCAAGGTCAACCCCAGTATCAATTTATACCTCAAGGTCAACCCCAGTATCAGTACATGCCTCAAGGGTATCTACCCCAAGGTCAATACTCGAGTCAAGGTTTCCAACCACCCCAAGGTCAATCTTATGTTCAAGGTATGGGAAATGTACCTTTCACTTATCAATCCTACCCTCGACCTGGTTATGGATCTCAATATCCTCAACCTGTTATGGGTCAATACCTCGGAATAAACATAGTGTGGGATCCATCGCAAGTTCAACAAGTGTTGCAGCCAAGTGTACAGTTGTCATCTCAAACTGGACAACCCTTAGTTTCTGGTTCACCCCAGCAACCAGTCCAGTCTAATAATCAACCTTCTGTACCTTCGGTAGTTTCTCAGTTTGGGCCTATTTCGCCTCGTACTCCATCTCAAACGACTGCTGCAACTGCCGCAACATCTGTTCCATCTACCACACTTACTTCTGGAGTATCGACAGCTCCGGTTTCTACTGTCCCTGTATCTACTCCTCTGACATCTTTACCATCATCTGGATCTATGATTCAAACTACGGTTCAGATGCCTGTAGGACAACCTGGTTTAAGTACGATTGTCACAAGTCAACCACAGTTCACTTATCAACCGTCCCAGGGACAGAACCAATTCAGTCCTGCTATCCAGCAACCAGTTTACTAGTATCAACCGTATCCTGGGTACACTTATCAACAACCACAACAACCCCAGTACGGTCCGGTTAATCCTGGTTTTCCAGGAGGATACAATATCCCGAACGCGATTCCTATTCCTAGTTATCCTGGATATCCTCCTCCTGGGGCTGGTATAGTGACCCATAGTTTTAGGGATCCTAATCAGCAGCTACCGTTTATCGCAACTTTGGATTTACCAGACTTGTCACGCCTAACGAACGATCCAATTAATTATCTTCCGTTTTGGCCGCCAATGCCGAATAAGTTGCCTAGTGACATTCCCAAGTTCGAAGGTAAGTCTGGAGAGGACCCGTCGAATCATGTGATGACTTACCACCTCTGGTGTGCCTCTAATTCCATCTCGGATGATTCGATCAGCTTACGTCTTTTTCAGCGCAATCTCATTGGTATTGCGGCCAAGTGGTACATTGAGTTACCACGGGCCTCTTTTTATAATTTTAGCCAGTTAGCTACCTCGTTCTTAACTCATTTTCAGTTGCCGGTTAGATATGATAATGGCACGGAGTTACTAACTTCGTTAAAACAATCGACGTCCACTTATATTTCCAATCATATTCATGAATGGAGACGTCGAAGGCGGTTAGTGAATGTTTTTATCCCGGACCAGATCTTAGCTGAATGGTTTGTTAAATCATTGTTACCGAAGATTACTGAAAACGTAGCTAAGGCCGAAGTAGTTACTGAGGAGCAAGTGATTTCTCAAGCGTAGTACCTTGACTTAGTTTACACTCAGTCAGGTACGTTACATGAAAAGATCCCAGATCTTCAAAAGTCAAATCAAATCGCTGCTGCTCCTTCGGGATCTCATGCCGCTGATGGCATGATTGGTACGGTGAACACTAAAAGCAAGAAGAAGTCTTCCAAGAATTCTTCTCCTATTATAACCTTACCAGACTCCTCGACAGGAGATTCTTCTACTGAACTCTCCGCCAATATTAACGCTGTAGAGTCATCTATGGCTAAATCAAAATCCGGTGGGAAGAAGAAAGGCAAGAAGAAGAATAAAGCAAACAAAACTCCAAAGGAGAAAACCGAAAAGGCGGAATCTAATGATGAAAAGCGCAAACCTCATTATCCATGTCTTATTTGTGAAGAAGAACACTTTACAAGAGACTGCCCTCATCGAGCTGACGTTGCGAAGATCGTCAAAGGTTCCCAAATTCCTGCTGTCTTGAAGGATCCATTTCCAAAAGATAGCAAAATGATAGGTTCTTCCTCGAGTGCCACTGAAGAACCAAAAGAAGCAGAATCTTCTCATTCTAATCCATCAACCTCAGCTCTCGGTTCCAATCCACTACAGATCGAGAAGTCTAACCTAGACTTAGTAATCAAACTGCCCGCCAAGGGTGTACTTCGAAGGTCTGCTTTCAATCCACATGCGAGAGCGGCCCAGAATTATAACATTGTTGAGGACTTAGCTGTTTCACCCTTAGCAATGTCGGCTTTGGAAGTGCTGCAATCATGCCCAGCACAACGAAAATTACTTTTGTCGGCTATAGGAGCTGTTGATGTTCAGGACCCGAACCTAATAATCTTTGATCTAGAAAATAGTACACCGCGTTTGCCTCATCAAATGGCTTTTCAGATCCCAGTGATAGTAAAAAACAGGCCTATTCATCGAACTGTAATTGATGAGGGAGCTTCCACGTGTATTATGTCGATGCAGTGTTGGAGATCGCTTGGTTCTCCTTCACTAAATCAATCCCCGACAATTCTTAAGGCCTTTGATGGCCGTGGGTTCCGTCCTTTTGGCATTCTACAGGATTTGCCTATAGGGGTTGAAGGAAAAACCGTTAGTCTAGATGTGGAGGTGGTTGATGCCCCTCTAGACTACAACCTTCTCTTGGGTCGAAGTTGGACTTACGCTATGACAGCGGTCGTTTCATCGGTCTTCCGCGTAATAAAGTTCCCACATAATGGAAAGATCGTAACAATAGACCAGCTGGCTTACTTTTCATCCGACCCAACCTCTTCAGAGAGTATCCAGCATGTCGGTAAAACGACTATCCCATATAAGGATGTTGGTGTAGGATTAGTTAAAGATGCCGGTTTACTGGGTACTTTTCCTTTTCCTCCACTCAACGTATCATCTTCATTTGCAACCATTCATATGATTGCATCAGACACTATTTATTATGACGATCCTTGGATCGTTCCTTCTGAATCTGAAATAGACTCATTTGGTAATTCTATGCTTTTGAGTCCATATGAAATTGCCTATGAAGCCGTGCAGTCTTTTACCGACCTGTGTTCAACCAAAATCGACCAAATGAATGTGGTCCATGAGGAATCACTTTTCACATCAACCTTGGAGTTAATAGCGTTTCCCGAAGTTGTGTTATTTGACGAGAAACTTCGTGAAGTCCTGTGTATAGATGACTTACCATGGGACGATCTCCATCATAGATCTTCGTTTTTACCTGAGGATGATCGTTTTGAAAATGATTTCTCATCAATTTTTACAGCTGAATATGTCAAAGAAGCTCAGAATCCCATGAAACATCCTGATTCAGAGCTGAATTTAGGGAACATCTCTCGAACTATTCCCATTGACATTTCAGTTAAGCCCGAAATTTTTGAGAACATTCATATAGGTTCCTCGTGTACAGATGACGAAATTCAAACATACAAGGCCCTATTTCAAGAATTCTGCGACGTATTTGCCTGGTCCTATGAGGAAATGCCAGGAATTGATCCCGCGATTGTTGTTCATGAGATCAAGACTTACCCAGATGCTAAACCCGTCCGGCAACATTTACGTCAGATTCACCCACGAAAAGCTGCTGCAATTAAAGCAGAAGTTGAAAAGCTGTTGAAAGCAAGTTTCATTTATCTGATCCCGTTAACGGATTGGGTATCGAATATTGTTCCGGTTAACAAAAAATAGGGAACAATAAGAATATGCATCGATTATAGGGACATTAATCGAGCTTGTCCAAAGGACAACTACCCAACACCCTATATCGATCAAATCATCGATGATTGTGCCGGTAGCGAAATATTTTCCTTTATGGATGGTTTTTACAGTTACAATCAAATCAATATTCTACCTACCGATCAACCAAAAACGGCTTTCATTTGTCCATGGGGGACATTTGCTTATTGAAAATTACCTTTTGGGGTTAAGAACGCTGGAGAAACTTTTCAAAGGGCGATGTCTTATGCGTTTCATGACATCAAACACATTATGCAACCGTATCTCGATGATTTGCCTGCTCATTCGTTACATCGAGCTGATCACCTTGTCCATTTACGAGCAATCTTCATGAGGTGTAGGCATTATCGTATTCAGTTGAACCCACACAAATGTGTCTTCTGTATAGAAGTGGGACGATTGCTGGGATTTGTAGTTTCGAAAGCTGGCATTGGCATCGATCCCTCGAAGGTAGAAGCTATCATCAAATTGCCTCCTCCTTCAAGTCTTCGCCAACTCCAAATTTTGCAGGGGAAAGCAAACTTTTTACGACGATTCATTCCTAACTACGCCGAGGTTGCAAAGGATTTTACCCGGTTGTTGAAACAGAATGCTCAATTCTCTTGGGATGAGATAGCTCAGAAATATTTTGATGCACTCAAACACGCGTTGACCCATGCACCGTTGTTGCATCCTCCCAACTACAACCAGGATTACTTTTTGTACCTCGCCGCCGCTCATTCCACCATTGGGATGGTCTTAGTTCAGGAAGACGAATTCGGAATGGAACATGTGATATATTACCTTAGTCGGACGTTAAATCCAACTAAGCTAAAATACTCACATGTGGAGAAATTGGCATTGGCAGCCGTTCAAGCTGTCCAACGTTTTCGTCACTACATTTTACTCCGTAAAACTACAGTCATTTCGGATTGCAACCCTATGATCTACATTTTGACTAAACAATTGCTATGGGGCAAGTACTCCAAATGGATTGTTATCCTGCAGGAGTTCGACTTGGAGTTTGAGAAATCTAAGTCTAAGAAATCTTTAGTTTTTGCAGAGTTAATGTGTGACTTCCCGCGTGCTGACACGGAAACTGTGGCAGAGGAGCCCATTGCGGACGAATCTCTGTTTCTCATCAGCACTTTAGATCCGTGGTTTGGGGATATCATCATCTATCTCTAGACCCAATCCTTTCGGCCCGAAGCTTCAAAGTCGGAACGTCAGAAAATTCGATTCCAGTCCCAACAATATAAAATTATTGGAGATACTCTTTATCGCCGTGGGGGGGACTCTATCTTTCAACGTTGTCTAACTCACGAAGAGGCTGAAAGGGTTCTAAATGACTGTCACTCTGGAGCATGTGGCGGTCATATGTCTGGGCATGACACAACCCAAAAGATATTGCGCGCTGGCTACTTTTGGCCGTCCTTGTTCAAAGATTGTATTACTGCGGTCCGAAAATGCCACAACTGTCAAGTGTTTGATCGAAAGATGCAGGCTCCACCTACTCCTCTCCACCTTATAATTGTCGTTGGTCCTTTTGCCAAATGGGGTATCGATTTTATTACATGTAACCATCACTCGGTCGGGGGGCATGTGTATATCATCCTTGCGGTAGATTATTTTACTAAGTGGGCCGAGGCGACGCCTACATTCGAGGCAGACGGCAAGACAGCTGCAATTTTCATATTCAATCACATAATTGCTAGGTTTGGTGTCCCACAAGCGATAATCACTGACCATGGGCACCATTTTCGAAACGTTATGATGACAGAACTTACAGGCCAGCTTGGTTTGTGTCACGATAGTTCAACTCCTTATTATCCACAAGCAAATGGTCTGGTCGAGTCCATCAACAAAGTTTTAGTTATCATGATCCGATGAATCATTGGTATTCATCAGTCGAATTGGCACAACATGTTATTTTCAGCGCTTTGGGCGTATCGAACCTCAGTGAAAACATCAACAGGGTTCACTCCTTTCCAACTAGTTTATGGTTTGGAAGTTGTGCTACCCATTGAATGCGAAATCCCGTCACTGCAAATGGCCATCGAGTTACTTCCAGCTACTTCCGAAGAGGAGAAGCGTTTATTATACTTAGCTCAATTAGATGAGAATCGATGTGATGCTGCATTGGCGATTGAGACTCACGCAAAACGTATGAAAGCTCAGTATGATCGAAATGTGACCCCTCGAAATTTTTCGGAAGGAGACCTAGTGTTATTATATGATCAAGCTAATGATAAATTAGGTGTTGGATAGCGAGGTTAGATTCTGAACTCGTTGTATTACAGCTTAATAGAGTGTATGCCATTAGAAATCCAGTGTTATTAAGGTTATTTTTGAGAGTGCGTCTCTTGGAACGTGAATTTGATTACATTGAATATCAACATATTCCAAGGTCTTTAAATACATTAGCAGATGCAATTGCTTCTCTAATTTTAAATAGACATTTGCGATAATCATACATGTAAATTTAAAACCATTCCATAACATGATTTACAAGATAAGCCGATAATAATGATATATATAGATAGGAGTGTGTCAAAAAATACATCGTCTTCGATCATAGATTGAAAAACACCTTATGATCGGCAAAAATGATAAGTACAAAAAACCAAAATGTCACATGTGTCTAAAAAAACGACCATCCAATCACTGGTGATGATCTCTATATGACACCACTGCACGGGCTACCCTACACAAGAACCTCCTAAAAGGTCATGGGACCCCGACTACATAGCGCTGAAGCCTGGTAGGAATATCATCTATGGTAGTCTCCGGTATGTCTGCTGTAAGACGCTCTAGGTCATGTTCCAACTCAGCTAAAGTCTCTGTGGCCTCGTCCTGTGGGGCCGGTGCCGCTGCAACTGGTAGTCTCCTCTCGAAAGGCCGGAGATTGGCTGGACGACGTGGGCCTACATCTGCATTTTGAAAATTATTACTATCAGTTTTGAGACGATATAAAAACAAAAAAAATAGATAGTTTAAAAACTTGTGGAAAATGAATTACCTGTATCATCCCATTGTTCTCCCGGTGGAAGAACCATGTCCGAATCTCCACGAAAATCAACTCCGGCATAAGGAAAATCCTGTATAGAAAAGACCTGGTCCTCTAACCAGTGAAAGTACTCCGGAGTAAATCGAACAACCTCCATTCCCTCATCAGGATGACGGGCCATAACCGCAACCCATCGCATCAATTTGGGCTCTCGAGGAAGCCCAACACCAACAGTGAGCTGCTGTGGGATCAGCATCGGAACCCTCTCTAAGCCAAAACTCACAACTAAAGGCCCATAACCAAAAGTCTTCAGCTGTCCGTTTTTGGCTCGAGTCAGTTGGCCTTTTACATTGGCCAACACGGCATCACACCAGTTGAAAATGGTACCTCGATAGCAATCAATTGCCATCCGCATCTGGGATCCAGTGGTAATGTGCAAAGCGGCAGCCCCGCAAAGTCTGGTAATTGTAAAGGCAATCACCATAAGTTCAGGTCGGGATATAGTTTTGATCTCTATCCCCTTCTCCTGAGTCTGAGTGTTACACCACTCTAGTCAGAGACTAGCAATGGACTGGCCACCCGGCCTAGTCCCGAACAGAGTCAAGTATTCGCCTCTCTTGGGCTAACCAGTGAGAAAGTAAATATCTGAGGGCTCTATCTCGAGCTGGTGCCCTCCAATATAAAAACACTAGTCCTGAATGTTCCATCATTCTACCAGCCACTCTAGAAATCTCACTTGGGCCCTCATTCCAGGTATGGCCCAGTATTTATAAAGACTGCATGCCTTCAAAGCATCAATTGACGGTTGATGATTAATGGCAGCCAAATCAACATCTTCGTGCTCTCTCTCACGCCAATCAAGCATGGTGAGCAATCTACACACCATAAAACATCCATTAGATTCCATAAAATCAAAAGTTTTTGGTCCAATTTGGAGAATTTGGGGTTTGAAAACTCTTTGCGCGGAGTACGCACCCCGCCTTTAGGAACAGAGCGTGGATACATGGGTTCCCTTAAGGCAAGGTGTGTACGCCCGACATTTTCCCAACTGATAAAATGTCGAGGTACGCGGGTCCCTAGTGTGGCACGTGCGTACATCAAGAGGTGGTTCTTGAAACCCCAAAGCCTCCAAAAAATGAAATTTGGGCCTAAAAATGAATTCTAAACGGATGAAAATGAAGAGGAGGATGTTGTAGAATACCTGAAAGAGACGACGTTCGGTTTCGATGGTCGGATTCTCCGCAATGTCCATGGGAAGTTTCTTGCCAAAAGCCCTTTTGCTCTCCTCAACAGTAAAATGGTAAAAATGAATTGGTAAAATCCCTTTTTATAGGTTTTTTTGGGTAAATAAATGGTAAATTTGTTTATTTTTCACCATGAAAAGGTATTTTTCAAAGTATTTTTATCTATCGTCAACAGGTATGAGTAATGTGTTGGTTTTTGTGCAGGATAAAGGATTTTCAGGGAAAATTGTCATTTTTTACAAACAAAAACATCAGAGTCATCTTTAAGCCCTTTTCTGACTCCTAAAACATGAAAAGATTGCCGAGCATTTCTTTTACACTCATTAAAATGGAATTAAAAGACAATCCTCTTACAGCCCTTTTCTGACCGTAAAAACATGAAAAGATTGCCGGATTTTTGTTGTTTCAAATTCGATATTGGAAATAAAATGACGTGTCCTTGATCGTTTTTTACTTTTCAGATCAGAGACACTAATCATGAAAGTAATCCTTGGTCGTAAAGATCAAGCGGTTCTCTCAAGTATTATTTTATACTTTTTCGGGCTTGGGAGACACAAATTTACGAAAAAGGTCAACCTTGGAGTCTTCTTAAGTTTTTCAGACTCTCTAAAATTGAAAAACGCCGAGTTTCTCCTATACTGGACTCGTTAAAATTTCACAGTAAAGGACCTGTTCGATTACAAACAGGAACGGACCACTCTTCCTTAGGGTTCGAATCTAAAATAAGTTGGACTCATCCAAAGGATGAGCTTATAATCAAGCAAATGTTATCCTCCTCAAGCTTGTAAAAAATAAAGAGGTACTTGCCAGAAATGGTGGGGGAAAAGAGAGAAAAATGAGCCTATTTGTTTTCCTTTGTCTCAGAAAAAACCTTATCACACTCTTGAACATGACACTTTTCATTCACCTGGGTTAGGAAATCCTTTTCCTAACAGTTGATCAAACCACATTGAAAATCTTCAGCCGGTTTCAGGGTATTAACTTTGGGTCAATTGTCACCAAGCCATCTGTTGTGTCGTTATGTGTTCAAGAGGTCACTGCAAATAAACCATTCATCTGCAAAATACCCGTCATCCATCTTGACCATCCGTGAGTCAGTCCTTACAGCTACATTTCTTCAACTTGATCTATGATTTCGTGTTGTGGGCTTGCCTATGACGAATCGCTTTCTATCGACATCAGCACATTATCTAGAAAGATGATCTAGAAATCATCAGTACCTTGAAATCTACATGCATCAATGGCAGGTTTCTCGCCTTTGACGACAGTTTACATCATTAACTTTCGATCGAAGGATTCCATGACATGTTTGACATCAACACATTCATTCACATCTCATGGATTGTACTGGGTACTTTGAGAACCATTGACATCACTAGTGGTCTCTCTCACACTTGTTAACAGTTTACATCATTGACTGGTATTCAAGTGGTTTCTACCATGTTCGACATCAACTCATTTATTCGCATGGATAGAATCGTACTATTTCGGGAAGTAGAAATGAAGACCCTGGATCTAGTTTCCGCCATCCAGGCTGTGAGGAGTTTTGTATTCATTATATAGTAGACTAATTATAAACAGATGGATGCGTCCATACTGTGTCTACATGAGTCTATGATTATGATGTACTGCGAAATCATTCCTGTATCAGAGCAGTAGTTAGTTTGTTAGTTAAAGTTTTTGATCTGAGTATGGGAATGCCTACCTCAGCGATGATATGATCTCATATATGTATTTTGTGTTGAATATTTGCAGGTTCCAACTGGGCTCTCCACAAGATAATCCTTGAAATTATAAAGTGCTTCACCCTTCCTAGATGATATGAAACCCTAATCTACTACAGGCTTCGCACTTTAGGGGGCAATATGTTACACTAAAATTTGTCACCATGACTATTTGTAGTCATTATGGCTCCATCAATTGTCATAATGTCCTCCTTAGCAAGTCTTATACCTCTGCTCCTCATGTCAAACTCCAAAAAAGAGAGAAAGTCTTTAAAAATCATTATAACTCTGGTTACGCAGTTTCTCTTATCCTTACCTGCGTGTACGCACCTCAAGTTGATAATACCTACGTACTTGTACGCTCTGTCTGTAAAGGGGTGGGTGCGTACTCCTGTAAAGGTCAAAAGGTGCAAGTTTTACTTCAAAAAACTTACTTGTGGTCGATTCTAGAGCATTCTAGAAGATGGTTTGACGTGGATTGAGCGCCTCCAGATGGTTCATGCATCCCAATGAAAGAGGAACTTATCCCATGAAGAGGGGAGCTATCCCATTGAAAGAGGGGCTTATCCCATTGATGGTGGACCTGATTAACTTCCTCCAAAGCACTATAAATACAGGCATTGGGCTAGAGGGAGGGGAGGTTGAAAGCTGAACATTCCTAAGGGTAGATGCTGCTAAAATTAGGACTCCCTTTTAGAGCTTGAGAGGAGAGATTCCAATCCTTTCTTAGCTTCATTTGGAAGTGGGTGAGCTGATCAAAGTAAAGGAGAACTCTTGCTGGACCCTGGGAGGGACCTGCACAACACCAAGGCACTGGTTGTAATGGTTTCTTTTGTTTCCAATTAATGCAATTAAGTTCATTTTTCTCAACAAGTTGTTATATATAATTTGTTTCATAAACTCCTTGGTCTTTATGATGAATATGTTTTATTATATGAGCTATTCAGGTGCTATGTAATCGTTTGCTTGTTAGTGAATGCAGGCTTCAAGGAGAAGGAGCTCATCTGGATCGAAGAGGCTTGGCTGCTACAAACAAGCGTTGGACTAGAGGTAAGCCTTAAACACCTGGTTGCTTTTATTTTAAATGCATATTTAGGGAAAGATAGTGCTTGATTGTTTTGTTTGTCACTAGAAAGCCTTAGCTTCTAGGGAGGTTGGTTTTGTCCACAAAATTGACTCTTTCCGCATGACAGTTAACTTCATCTACCCTATCTCCGATAGCAAATGGGTCTCTCCACTTGTTGTGGTACCAAAGAAGAATGGAAAGTGGAGGATTTGTGTAGACTATAGAGATTTAAACAAAGGAACACAAAAAGACCACTTTCCCCTTCCATTCATCGATCAAGTATTAGACACTCTAGCAGGAAAGAAATTATTTTCTTTCTTAGATGGCTTCAGTGGATACAATTAGATTCAGATTGCCCCTAAAGACCAAGACAAAACCACTTTTACTTGTCCTTGGGGAACATTTGCCTATAGAGTTCTACCTTTTGGCTTATGCAATGCTCCTACCACATTTCAAAGAGCTATCCTCAACATTTTTTCAGATCTAATAAATGAAGGCCTCGAAGTCTACATGGTTGATTTTACACCATACGGAGATGATTTTGACCCAGCATTGGACACACTAGAAAAATTCCTGCAGCGCTACGTTGCCACCAAGCTTTACTTAAGCCATGAAAAATGTTATATGATGATGACTGAAGGATTTATTCTAGGCCATTATATCTCAGCAGCTGGCATACAAGTAGACCCAACGAAAATTCAAATAATTTTGCTAATTCCCACTCCTACCACTCAAACAGAGGTACGCAATTTTCTTGGATTCTCTGGTTATTATAGAAGATTTATAGAACATTTTTCACATATTGTTGCACCTCTATATGCACTGATAGGTAATGTTGACTTTCTTTGGATAGAAAAATGTGACCGTGCTTTTCAAGATTTGAAGAAGCTTGTGTCCACAACTCGAGTCCTTTGAGGACTGAATTGGGACCTGCCATTCCAAATTTCATCAGATGCCTCAGATACGGCTATTGGAGTAGTCCTTGGGCAGGAAGAAGATAAAAAACCATATGCAATTTATTATATTAGCAAGAATTTATCCCCTACTGAATTGAATTATACTGTTACTGAAAAAGAATTTCTAGCTATAATACATGTTGTTAATAAGTTCAGGCATTACATTACTGGATATCTTGTTATCTTGTATACAAATCACTTTGCCATAAAATATTTAGCAAATAAACCAATTACAAGTGGTAGAATAACTAGATGGCTGATTTTATTGCAGGAATTTGATATTACAATCAAGGATAGAACTGGAAAAGAAAATCCTGTAGCTGAATTTCTCTCGCAAATGCCAAAACCAGTGGATGCAACAGCAGTTGAAGATCAGTTTCCAGATGAGCATTTGTTTGCTGTCACTGTTAAAACACACTAGTATGCTGATGTTGTGAATTACTTAGCAGTAGGTAAATTACGAAAACATCTGACCCCCAATGAACGAAAACAGATTATCCAGCGAAGTGCTCGATTTTCCTAGATTGGGGGCTACCTATTCCATACAGGAGCAGATATGCACATCAGGAGATGTGTCCGGGAGGATGAATTTTTTGATATTTTGAAAGCTTGTCATGATGGACCATGTGGCTGACACTTTGCCGATCGGAGAATTGGACATAAGGTGCTACAAATGGGGTATTATTGGCCTACGATCTTCAAAGATGCAAAGAAGTTCATTCAAGCTTGTGATAGCTGCCAAAGAGCAGGACACCCTAGACAGTCCGATGAAATTCCCCTTAACCCACAGCTAGTTATTGAACCATTCGAGCGATGGGAACTTGATTTTGTTGGTCCAATTAACCCATCCTCGAACCAGAAAACATATATTCTGGTGGCAACAGAATATGTCACCAAATGGGTTGAAGAAGAAGCATTACCCAGAGCTACAGAGTATTCTGTCATACGGTTCATGTTTCATATATTTGTACGATATGGGCTTCCAAGAGACATAATTATAGAGAGTGGACCACAGTTTGCTGGTAACAAGATTGCTGCAACACTTAAAAACTAGCATATACAACATAAAATTACTACTCCATACCACCCATAGGAAAACGATCAAGTAGAAAGCAGCAATAAAATAATAGAAGCAATATTGACAAAAACCATTGCGTCACATAGACGCGATTAGGCTGCAAGACTACCAGAAGCCTTGTGGTCCTAAAGAACAACATGGAGAAGCACTACCGGCTATTCACCATACCAATTGGTGTTTGAAAAGCAACCCATTTTCCCCATAGAATTCGAAATCCAAACACTATGAACAACACAAGAAGTCAACCTAGATCTAAACGAGGCACGGATTAATAGATTACAACAGATCAATGAGCTAGATGAAATTAGGCTCTCTGCCCTTCAACACACCGCATTAATCCAACAGCAGTGAGCTAAATGGCATGACGCTCTCATTAAAAAGAAAGTCTTCCACGAAGGAGATTGGGCGCTCTTATACGATTCCAAGTTTTAGGATTTTCTCGGGAAACTTTAGACTCACTAGCTAGGGCCATATGAAATCCAGAAGGTGCATGATAATGGCACCCTTACTCTAGTCACTATTGACGGATCTGGACATACCTTTAAAGTAAATTGCCACCGAGTTTGATTATACTGCAAACCACTTACTCAGGAATCCTTTTACCAGCAACTACACAAAGACTCCGATATGCAAATTTTACAGGAGGAAGAGAAATCTTCCTCACCTGTGATTCATTAAGTGATTCACCTGTTTTTACACTTTGTACATAATTTCTTTGTTTTGTTAAATCAGTTTTTGTATATATTTTTGTATTTGCATTTTTTTCTATTGTTCCTTTTTCAGAAGAAACAACACTATCGTTTTTGTTGTTCCTTTTCTAAAGGGACAACATTTGTGTGCACTTTTGTCATTGCTGCTATTCCTTTTCAAAAGGGACAAAATTTTTGTTTGATGTTCCTTTTTCAAAAAGAACAACACCTTTTGTTTCAGTCGTTCCTTTTTCATTTCATTTTGCTGTTCCTTTTCCAAAGGAATGGCATTTGAGTTTTTGTTGTTCCTTTTCCAAAGGAGCAACACTTTTTTATTTCCGTTGTTCCTTTTCCAAAGGAATAACACTTTTGATTTTTAAGGAACAACACTTTTGATTTTTGCTGTTCCTTTTCCAAAGGAACGGCATTTGAGTTTTCTGTTGTTCATTTTCCAAAGGAACAGTGCTTTTGATTTTTGTTGTTCCTTTTCCAAAGGAACGACATTTTAGTTTTTTGCTGTTCCTTTTCCAAAGGAACAACACTTTTGATTTTTGTTGTTCCTTTTCCAAAGGAACAACACTTTTGATTTTTGTTGTTCCTTTTCCAAAGGAACAACACTTTTTAGCACTTACGTTTCTACTATTCCTTTTGCAAAGGAATGGCACTTTTCGTTTTCTATTGTTCCTTTTCCAAAGAAACGACATGTTCGGTTTTTGCTGTTCCTTTTTCCAAAGGAACGGCATGTTCGGTTTTTACTGTTCCTTTTTCCAAAGGAATGGCACTTTCGGTTTTTGTTGTTCCTTTTTCAAAGGAACAACACTTGTATTCTTTTGCCCTTCCTTTTTCAAATGACAACATTCTCGTATTCCTTTTACTTATGATACCTGTTGTTCCTCTTGTTTCAGGTCTTTTGGAGCACAACTATACACTCATGCAATGGATACAAAGTTAGAGCATACTGAAATCATAAAATTATATAAAATCGCTACTTTTACAAGAAATTGCTGTGAATTCATAAAGAGAAACGAAGAAAGGACACAATTATTCATCACTTTTGTTGTCATTATCCTACTAATACTGACATGATTGGTCATCTTTATCATGTTGGTTCTTTTTAAATTCCCATAATCTTCTTTGATCATTATTAAGGAATAAGAACAAAGGGTTTATATTTTTCTATTGAGATGTTAAGACTTATTCCACCATTCCTACTCTTAAGGACGGATAAACCACCCTTTGTGTATAGATAGGAAAGCATTTTATAAAAAAAGAAAGAAAGGAAAAAAAGAATAATGTTTTGAATTGTCAAATGCAGGATAGGGGGTCTCATTAAGAGCCAGCCTACCATGATCATAAGGAAGAAAGTGAAGTGGAATTTCCACTATGGCCACCACACCAGGGATATGATCCAAGAGGCATATCAGAAAAAATAAGAGTCCTTGGAACAGGTCTCATCACGAGCCGGCCTGCCCACCTTTCACTCCTTCCTGGTGAATGGAATTATGATTTAACTGGTTACCAAGCCAGCATAATGGCCTCCATTGTGACATTGTATAGCACTTCCTAAGCATACACAAAGGATCATGGTTCCATGGGTGACATAAACAACTCTGCCAAGGTTATGCACACCTATCGGCACAAGAGATCTATTAATGGTATTGAAGTCACACTCTTTATACACCAATAGCAATCATTAACACCCTTCTCTATCTTATACCTTTGTAATCTATCAAATAAGATTATGTATATCACTTCCCCGAATCATTAAACGCATGAAAAATTTATTATAACCAATTATGATGGAAACGTCGCTAATGACCAAATTAGATTGGTTGTGCAGGTTAGCTGTCCTATCCTCCCAGCCTCGCATCATATCACAACATTCTCTTATTTGTTAAGCGATCCTATTATATGCCTCAATTTTGGTAACCTGCTCCTTTTGTAAACATGGCATTTCCACATACGCTGTTCCTTTATGACTCTGTACCAAGCAAGTTCGGCATGCCGCTCTCTCATTTGATGGCCGAGGACGACGTATCACATTGCAGGGGGGAGGCTGACCTCATAATTTGCTGGCATACATGTCAGACTATTATTCGACAAAATTTTACTTGGGAATAGCAAGGCTTAACAATATCTCATTTTTCAATTTGCATGCCTTGCTACCCTGAAGCTATTTCTGCATTATACTCTGCAGCAAATAGTAAGATTTGAATGAGCCTTGCTATTTCTTTATTTTCTCTGTGTTTTTAACAGTTTGAACAACTTGTTGTTCCATTCTCATCTCTGCATTTTTACAGTGAGCTAAAGTATGGGAGGAAGGTCAATTCGAAGAGAACCACAAGTATTGACAGTTTCTGATGCTGCACGGGAAATCCTAGCAAGGACAGGATGGTTAGTCTATCTTAATCATTTACAGGAATCCAACGAGACCGTGGCAATAGAATTCTTGCAGAACTTGCAAGAATATCACTCCATAGTAAGGGGAAAACATATAGTAGTCAATGATGATGTAATTGCAGAGGTCTCAGGACTGCTAGCCACTGGACCTGTGTGGACTCTAAAGAAGGAGAGACTACAAAAGATCATGAAGATGTTCTAGGATGAAGGCCAGAACCTGACAGTCAGAGGAAAGGGAGTCCTACCAGTAGCATTAGGAGAGTCGTGGGCAGAATTGGCGAAGATCATCCAGAGCTACATCACCTGTGAAGGTAGGAAATACATGGTAAGACCACGACACCTTAAACTCTTAGCTGTATTAAAAGATAAATGCTCTGTGAACCTACCTGCATTTTTAAATTCATTACTTCATGATGTTGCTCGTAGCATGAAAAAGTCACAACATGTAGAATAGGTAGTAAGTCACCATGGACTGATACAGCTAATAGTTAGCCAAAGTCTGGCTCAGCAACAGAGCAGATGGGAAGAGCTAATTGCTATGATAGATGGGGCACCGACTCCGCCAGCCCAAAAACGCAACATACTGCCAGTACACCGAACAGACCATCAAAATGGAGAAAATCAGTTAGATTGGCATGGATTAGAGGGAGGTTGGAAAATCCTGAAGTGAATACCAAACAACCTGTGGAGATAGATGACTCAGGGGATGAGCAACCCCCTCAATTGGAAGGAGAAGAGAATGAGAAAGAATTGGGAGGAAATGAGGAAGGAGAAACAGAGGAAGAGACCGAGTAGCCGGAGTAAGTGGAGGCGGAGACAGAGCAACACGAAGAGAGTCCATTGAAAAATCCATTGCAGGAGGATGAATTGGCCAAAATTCTGGCTAGTATGGGTGAATATGCCCAACCTCTCAGCCCGCTAGGCCTCCAAATTGAGGAAGAACCAAAAGAGCATTCTGCTCAGGATAAAAATGCACCCGAGGAATTGCATGACAAGGAAGAAAACAAAGAGAATCATTATGTTCATGATGTAAGTATGACAAGAGAAGAAAATGATGAAGATTTAGAAGGGGAACAATCCTCTCCCAGCCAGACTACACTGGAAGAATTGCATGAAGAAGAAGAGGTGGACAAAGAAGTTACCTAGGAAATAACAGAGCTAGCTAGGGTTTCTACTCCTGAGCAACCTGAACAAACCAACGAAGGAGCACCCCAAGAAGAAAACTAGGGAACTGGCCAAGATAACAGTCCAGAACCGAGTAGACAAATAGTTGTTCCTTCTAAGGAAATAGAAGAAATTAAATGATTATGAAAAGAACAACAAAGATTACTAAATGTGATAGCTCGACTTCGACAGAAAATCAGGGTTTTGAGAATGAGAAAGAGAGCAGGACTTCAGGGGTAAGACATGCAACCACTCCGATGAGACCCCCCAAGAAAAAGGTTTGGAGGACCCATGTTCAGCCTACTGTTCAAAACCCTGTCGAAGAATAGTCTGCTGTTCAAACCGTTGTTGAAGAACAGTCTGCTATTCAAACTCTTGTTGAAGTGCAGACTGCCATTCGAAAGCAAATGGAACAACATTCCACTGTTGCTCATGTTGAAGTGAAAATAGACGATATATCGGCCTGTGATAAAGAATTTCAGGCAGATGCACAGTCCTCTGAAGGAATGCAGACTATAAACATGAGGCAACGCAATAAGAAGATTCAAGTAAATATTCCACTGGCCACTACTATGTGGGACAACGATCTGAGGACAGTAACCCTATGAGAGGGTTTGATGCAAGCTCAGTAAACAGTATAAAAACTCACAGAACAAATAGTTTCTCGAGAAAAGTATGAAGAATTACAACAACAGATAAGGAATGTCAATTTATCTGAAAGTCAGGCCTTTGAAGGATGGCGAAAAGAACAAGAAAAGTCACAAAGGTAACTCATAGATTAGATGTAGTTATCAAACAAATGGATGCCTTATGCTCTTTGTACACTAACGTCCTATCATGTAGAACCCCTGCCAAGAATTATGCCTTGTTTTTAATGGAACAATATTTGCAATTTAAAATTAAGGCCGTCAAAGCAGGAGCCCCTATACAAATTAATACCATTGATGATTTTATAAATTGTTGTAAGCACTATGGAGTAAAGGTTCAAAGACTATTGTTTGAATTCTATCTGCATAACCTCGTATTAGATTAGGAGACAGAGCAGAACCCTGGCCCTTTCATTGGGGATATCAAACTGCAGGCATTTGTTTCATTTGGAGTTAATCAAATCAAATGGCTTAAAGCCTATAATGCCTTCCAAAGACAAGAAAATGGATTAGAATTATGGGTAAGAGCTGAGCCTAGAGATCCATTATAGTTATGGAATAAACGTAGGAGCCTCATGAGGACTCTGGGCGTGATTGATGTGTTAGGACCCATTCATACAGTAATCAATCGACAAGGGATAGAATACTTCTTTACCATTAAGGACCTTGCCATTGCAACTGCTAAATTTCGATATCAGACCTCTAATCTGAACATCCAACTCAAGGAACCATTTAATTACGAGAACTTTAAGTTAGTCGCTGATCCTTTGAGCCTCTATGGTGAACTTATTTTGAGGGCAGGGCCATCTTGGTTAGGATATAGGTTTCAGAGTCTGATTATTTGGCACCCTACACCTGGATACCAAGCCCTGTATGAGATGCCTGAGGGCGAGACAGGCCATCTTTTTGAACCACATGAGATTCCGTCTCCAGCTTACTCTCTCACTGCCTTACATGTCAACTACAATGTTTTCATGAGGGCATGAAAAAGAGTAAGCAGGGGGGTGTGTGGAGTACTGAAGAAGGTATGTTTTATTGATTATTTTGTCATCTTTTCTTTAAAGACTTATAATCCCTTTGCATCATGAACTAGGTAATTAATAAGAAAATATGGCAAAATCTATGAGGATTGTATGTAACGCAAGATAACTAATAATCGCCATTTTCTTATGCAAAAAAAGGGAAAAACGAAAGATTGTCGTCCCAAGGAAAAAGACAGAGCAGAGTTAACTGTTGTCCCTATGGCAGGAAACCATATGCAGACACGACAATCCAAACTGAAGCATATCATCCAAGGAAAGGAAAAGGAGATATCGAATCGGAGCAAGAAAACAAAGGGATAACTGGAATTAACAGTTTGTCGAATCCCTCGGGATCCTTTGATCCTGAGGGATCACAATCTTAACTATTTTTGCATCATTGATATCTCCACCCGGCTGTTATAAAAAACAGCAGCACTGCTAGCCCAAGGGACAGGTTGTTGTTACTTTTATGTAATTTCTAGTTGTATTCAAAACATTGATCATCAACTCTCATTGAGAAGTGATTCACTGTAACTCTGTTTTAATGTTTTAATATAAATCTGGTTGTTGTTCCATCTTTGATCCTAGAATAATTTCAAGTGGTGTGTCCCTGGAGGCTAAGGGCCCAGCCTTGGTGGAACACTTGCTCCTGTACCATCATCTTTAGTTTGTGTGTGATTTCCATTATCAGCTTTTGATCGGTAATCTGGTGTGTTTTGTTATTTTATCACATCTCTGTTATATTTACAATATCGTTCTCTGTTACAAGAAGGTCGTATTGTTCATTCTGACTTAATAACATATTGTTGTTCCTTTAAGTCATTAATGTAACATTACTGTTCTTTACAGAATGCTATCACTATTCAATTGTAGAGTAACCAAGCTGTAATATTCTTAAGTGGTATTACTCTATTCTTCTATGGTTTATACTTCATTACAATTGCTGTTCCATTATAAATTGCAATCGTTATCCTTTATAACTGAGATCAATATTTGTGGTATCAGAGTCAGATTACTGTTTCTCTTAATATCTCTGTGTGCTGTGTGTGTTATTTATTTTGGTCCTGTATATTCACAACTGGCTCTAAGCGTTGTTCTATATTTCATTGGTAATTGGTTGACGTTCCATTTCTAGTTGTTTTCCGATTTATTCTTAGAGTAAGGATTGCTCTTTGATTCTTGTAGGGTACGATCGCTGCCTTCATTTTCTTAGAGTAAGGTTTCGTGTGTATCAAGACTAGTTGTAGTTTCATTTCCTAGTTGCTGTTCAATTCCAGTTGTTGTTCCATTTCCTGTTATTTGCATTGCCATCACATTGAACGATCTAAAGCTATAGCGAGCATTGACATTCATTGTCTAGTTCCCAGATTGATGATCTGTTCCTTGATTGTCTTTAGTTACATCAGTTTACAGAGGGATGTGTTATTGTTACTGTACCCTTGATTGATAATTTACTTAGTCTTCTGAGTGCATGATTTAGGCTTTAAAGTGCTTTGCTTTAAGTAGATTTTCTTTTAAGCATCCGTTTACTCTTGTATTTTCTTGAGCACTATACTATTAGCATTACTTTGACAAATGACCGCCTCAAACTGAGTACACTCTTTGAGATAACAAATTGTTCCTGGGTTAACAAGTTAATGTGAGGTAATTAGAGGTGAAAAAGACCCTTTTTACGGCTTGAAAAAAGCCACGAATATCCAACACTCTATCCAATCCTAGTCTTCCTTGGTAGCACAAACCATAATCACTAGTGCCATGCAAATACCTGAAAACCCACTTCACTATTGTCCAATGCTCCTTTCTTGGTTTTGACATAAACCTGCTCAATACTTCCACTGCATGGGCAATGTCTAGTCTAGTATAGACCATTACATACATCAAGCTACCGACTAAACTTGCATATGGAACACGGGACATGTCCTCTTCCTCTTCTTGTGTCTTGGGACACTATTCAACGGATAACTTTACACCTACAGGAATAGGAACCTTCACCAGTTTACTACCCTGCATATTAAATATCTTCAATATTGTCTCGACATACATCCTTTGGTTTAACCAGAGCTTCCTCTTTTCCTAATCTCTTTTAATTTCCATTCCCAAAATATAGTTTGCAGCACCAAGATCTTTCATGCCGAATTTGGAGGAAAATTGGGTCTTCAAATCCTAGATAATTTCTTTGTCATTTCCAACCAGCAACATATCATCCACATACAAGACCAAATAAGTAACATGGTCACCAATTAATTTAAAATACACAAAGTGATCTGCTTTGTTTCTGGTGAAGCCAAGTCGCCGTATAAATGTATCAAATTCCTGATACGCATCCTTGGTGACCGTTTTAACCCATACATCGACTTCTTTATCCTGCATACCAGTTCTTTCTTACCCTTCACCGCAAAGCCTTCGGGTTGCTTCATATAGATTTCCTCTTCTAGATCCCCATGAAGAAATGTTATCTTCACTTTGATCTATTCCAACTCAAAATCAAAAGCAGCAGCAATAGATAAAAGTAATCTAATAGAGGTTACCTTGGTAACAAGAGAAAAAATATCACCAAAATCAATTCTCGGCACCTGGGAATAACCTTTTGTTACCAATCTAGCTTTATATTTCTCCACATTTCCTTCTGCATTTATCTTCTTCTTGAACACCCATTTTCTTCCAATGGGTTTCCTTCCAACTGGCAACTCCACCAGATCCCAAGCCTCATTTTTGTACAAAGGTGCCACTTCATCAACCATGGCCTCTTTCCATAGTTTTCCATCCTCTGAATATACTGCTTCCTTCATAGTTCTGGGATCATCATCAATAAAAGATAAAGAAAAATTTGAACAGAAAGCAGATGGACTATACCTTTCTGGTTGCCTTCTTTCTCAAACTGATCTTTTCACACCTAGAGTTTGTGGCTCTTCATCTTCTGATTCCTCCTCTGTTGTAGAGTCTGATTCTTCCTCCTCTAGCTCAAACTCTATCTTCTCAGGTTCCTTTGTTTGAACTTCATGTTTAATAGCATCTTTTACCTCTCTGAACACCACATCTCATTTGTACACAACCTTCCTTGTTACTGGGTTCCAAAGCTTATAACCCTTTAAACCATCCTTATACATAATAAAGATGCACTTTTCAGATTCACTATCCAACTTGGTTTGTTTCTCCTTTGGAACATGTCCATATGCATCACATCTAAATACCCTCATATGTGAAAGAGAGGTTTTCTTACCTGTCCATACCTCTTGTGGAGTCTTATCCTCCAATGCCGATGAAGGTGACCTGTTGACCAGGTAACATGCAGTCTCCACTGCCCCTACCCAGAATTCATGTCCTAACCCAACACCACTGAGCATGCTTCTTTCTCTTTCCATCAACATCTTGTTCATTCTTTCTACAACTCCATTTTGCTGAGGTGTATATGGAGTACTCTTCTGCCGTGCTATACCACACTTCTTACAGAATTCTTCAAATTCCTTACTGAAAAACTCTCCACCGTTATCTATCCTCAACACCTTTATCTTCTTCTCTATCTAGTTTTCCACCAAAGCCTTACATTCTTTAAACCTATCAAAGACTTCAGATTTCTTCTTAAGGAAATATATCCATCTATTCCTTGAGAAGTCATCTATAAATTATACATAGTACACAAACTTAACCAGTGATGGAACCTTCAGAGGTCCAAACACATCACTTTGCACAAGCTCTAATATTTGTTTCGCCCTCTTACCACCAGAGGGGAAACTCACCCGATTCTGCTTCCCATTTACATAATTTTCATAGAAATCAAAATCTAGAGAGCTATTACTCATAACTTCTACCATACCTTTACCATGAAGTATTCGAAGGCCCTTCTATCCAATATGTCAAAGTCTTTGATGCCACAACATGGTCTTCTCTCCAAATACCACTAGATTTTCTACTCCACTTTCAAGAACCACATAACTTTTGCACCCATCAACAACTGTACTACCTTGCAACTTGTACAGAGTTGCAATTTAAACTCCCCGCATCAATACCAATGCTCCTCGAACCATCTTGTAGGTATCCTTCTCGAACACTATTTTTACACCTACATCATCCAACTTGCTTACAAAAATCAGATTTCTGGCCAATGTAGGAATATGTAGAACACCCAGAAGTGTTCTAACCATTCCACCTTGCAACTTCAACTTTACTTTTGCGCGACTAATGATTCTAGCCTTCCTATCATCTCCTAAGAAAACATCACCACCATTGTATTTCTCATACTCACAGAACCACTCTCTATGGGGAGTGAAGTGAAAGGATGCAGCTGAGTCAATCAACCATGCCTCGTGATCTACTTGTGTACTTGAAGAACCCAAGTACACATCCCCACCTTCATCTGAGGTGGTTTTCGCCTCTGTAGAAGGAGCATCGTCGGATCCCTTTCTTTTATGAGGAGCTTTAGATTTATAGTCCCTTTTGTAGTGCCCTTCCTTTCCACATTTCCAGCACACCACCTTTATATTTTTTCCTGGAGATTTAGATCTCCCACTCGATGACTTATTTTTGTTTCTATTCTGGGACCGTCCTCATACATACAAGGCATCACCATTCTGGCTCTCGATATTTTTCCGGCTGATCTCCTCCGTTAGCAAGGATGAGACTATTTCATCAAACTGCAAGGTAGTTTCATTGCTACCTATTGCAATAACCAGACTATCCCATGAATCTGGTAGAGAACACAAAAAACTGATGCACTTATCTTCATCTAAAATTTTAATATCAATAGATGCTAACTAACTTACCATAGTATTAAATGCGTTCATATGCTCTGTCATCGAGTACCATCTTTCATCCTCAGGTAATACAATTTTTCTGTAGGAACAGTTTATTCTCCAGAGTCTTAGATTGGTACAAAGTCCCTAACTTGTCCCACAAAGCCTTCGCCATAGCTTCCCCTGATACAGTCAGCAATACTGAATCTGAGACACATAATCGTATTGTGGTCTTTGCCTTCTGATCCAACTTCTTCCATTCTTCATCGAACACTCCCATTGGTTTAGTACTCAGATCTACGGTGATCCACTAATCTTTATCCACAGACAGATCCTCCCTCTTGAGTTTCCACCACTCAAAAATTTGACCATTAAATTTCTCGATTTCCATCTTTCCACTGCTAGCCATCTTTTTTCACCACTAGAATTGATCTCGTAGATCTCCCACTGAACAGGGTCTACGACAGGCCCAAGTGAAACCCCTTAGCAAAAAAGGCATCCACTTGAAGCCAAAACAGCTCTGATACCAAATGTAGGTTTTAACCCTGTACAGAAATTACCTGCATACAAATTCTAAAACACAGAAAATAAACAATGCGAGAGCATAACACATAAAACACATATACACAGATATTTTCCCGTGGATCCCAAAACTGAGACTACTAGCTTGATTTTTCATTAAGTTCCTTTCAATGTTATAATACATATTTATACATGCCAAAGCACCCAATACCATGGACCGAAAACCATCGCGTTGAATACCATGGACAAAAAATGATTGTGCCCAAAAAGCATGTGCAAAAATCATGCACAAAACCATAGGTGGGTCTGCCCAGCCTAAGATAGGTACCAAAACCAAAATTTTCTGAGGCGCTGCCCCGGATCCCATAAAGTGGGGTTACTTGCATCCCTCAAACCCCATGTGACCCCCCTACTACATAATCGGCGCAATGAAGGGGGGCTTCATCCGTCGGTTAACTACGTGGGCTAGTCATGAAAAGAATATAACACAACCCAACACATCCCTCTATTGATTCTGCACTCTAGACACTGTTATAGGAGGGGGTTAGATTGATGAAGATGACCTTATTAAAAAACTCTGACAATTTTAGCCTCCCACTTCCATACCTATTGAGGAACTGATGAAAGAATCAAGGAGTAGTCCTTGGACTAATTTGTTCTATGTTGACTCTAGCCCAGAAAATACCAAAATTGTGGAGACTAGTCCATTGAGGACTCTAAATATCAACCCTCTCTCTTAGCTGAGAAGGAAGAGAGGTTATGTAGTGTGCCGAGGCACCACCTGAATGCTTTTTCTTGGAATTATAAGGAAATGAAAGGTGTGCAACCCTATTGGAACTCTAATATGCGCATTTTTCCACCATAGAATACCACTATTCATGACTTATATTCCTATACTTTTAACTACTTTCATACCATAATCCCACAACTTGCCTCCAATATACATATTACACGTTGTGGTTTATTATCATTATTTTTCTTGAATTTTTAATGATTAGATATGAATTTCACATGATTTTCTAATCATTTTTTCCCCAAGTTTATTTACTGCAGGGACCCATTACTGAAATTCTTCATAAGCCAATTAAGGTAGCTACTACAGGTTAAGTACCAAATGGCTAACTTCATGTAGATTAAAATCTCAATTTTTTATCAAATTAAGAATAATATAAGGATTCAAAGATGTGATTTTGTTCAAAGTACCCTCATTCAACTAAACCAGAGACTGTTTACCAAAATTCATCATCACAAAGAAGTTATGGTCAGGGAAATATTATAATATAGAATTAAGTACTGAAGTTCTGCACTTTACATAACTCGAGTTAAGTATCGGCATTCTGAGTTTGATGGTTTCAAATATTTCTTATTAGCCATGGTTTAAGAAATTTTAGGTTGAAGACTTATTTTGTTTCTTTTTCAAGCCATGAGGAGCTGCAATCATAAAGCCCAAATCTCAATCAAGTTATGCATTGGTCACAACATTACCCAAGACAAACTTTCCCTAACCAAATTTCAGAAAAATTATCGAGATATATTTCTGTAATATTGTTGGCATATAGCTAAGGTAATATCCTTAGGTTTAGGATCTCAATGTGTAAAAGCATAATATATATATTCCAATCACTGAGTATTGGAGAGAGTTAAATAGGGGAAGAGAAACACAACTACATATGTTGTAAATTATACTCTATTTTAAACGAAGTCTTTCAGTAGAAATCACATGAGAGATTTTTTTTTGGCCGACGTGTTTCGAACCAACAAGTGTGGTTCATCATCTGGTCCTAATGATGAACCATAGTTGTTGGTTCGAAATGCGTTGGCCAAAAAATATTCTCTCATGTGATTTCTACCAAAAGACTTTGTTTAATTCATTACATATCACATAAGCTTGAATACAGAAATATATTGTGTTTTGTCTGAATAAATAAAGGATAATGAAGTTGTTGTAAGATTTGGTGTCCATTTCATGAGTTTGAGCTTAGACCTGCAACACATGGATAGGAAGGCCCCCCTAAACCCATCGTGTTTGTAGGGTTAATATAGTTATGTAAGTGTGCATTTTATTATTTATTTCCTTTTATATTTTATTTCTTGCATGTATAATTAACAAATGGTTTGAAGTAAGTAGGGCATTTGAAGATTTAATTTTCTTTGTCAATTTATTTCTGCATTCACTTCTTCATTCTAGATTATGCAATTTCTTTTTGATTTATGGTGTGACCACGAGAATAGTTTTATTGAGAAAAGTATTTTATTTGAATTTGATTTTAGAATTAATTATAATAGTTGATTGAATTCTCATTTGATATCGTTAGTTTTGTACTTATGTTTCCTTATTGTTTTCATAGATTTAGTTTAAATATAACAAGTGTATTGTTGTTGAGTCTTCGCAAGCCATGGAACATTGTTATGAACATACTCTGTAACTTTGTGATTACTCTTCCAAATTCGTGAATACTGGAAAAGGAAGTTTGATTTAAAGTAAATTTCTGAAGGAGTAAATTCTTATGTTCTGAATTGAATCTCCTGTCTTGATTGGAAGTGTTTCATTGCTTATGGTTACACACACACACACACACACACATATATCTATATATATATATATATATATATATATATATATATCTATATATATATATATATATATATATATATATATATATATATATATATATATATCTATATATATATATATATATATATATATATATATATATATATATATCTATATATATATATATAGATATATATATATATATATATATATATATATATATATATATATATTAAATGGCATGAGACTCCTATAGCGTATGCTCTGTTTGAATATCCAGAATCGATTAGAGACAAAGTATCATTTTTAGTATAAGCCATGTGTTAATGCTTCACAAATTGTATGTCATTTGCAGTGTTGTTGTTTGATTTCTTGTGTGAAGATTTTCTTGAATCATAGTGCAATAATCATTTGATAGATAGCTGGTTATTTGCTTGATTTCGTAGAAATATTTAATTATATTTATTCATGTTCATCATTAGATAAATCGAACTAGAAACAGAGGATCTGTACCTAATTTGTACTAAGAAGTAGACTGATTTAGGAACATAAATTATGTACTCCATTCAGTACCACATTCTAGAATTTCTAAGATGCTAGTTTAGGTTAGATGCTCTGATCTTGCGCTTGTGCCTTGAAGACTACGAGCCCTAGATTGATAATTAAATGTTGGAATTGGAATACATATAATTCCACCAACATTTTTGTTGTCGTTGTTAGGGAGGTGCTAAAGGGGTTAGAGCATATTTTCTTTCAAAAGTTTTTTTTGCACAATCTTAGCTGCATAGAAATTAAAGGGTGAAGAAAGATGGTAAGTGATGAGCCCCAAATTTGGTAACATTTTGGGCTCATTTGGCCTAATTATCCTTGTTCAATCCTTCATTTTTCATAACTTATGCATTATTTTTTAGTATGTTTATGTCATTTGTACGAATAAGGGTAGTCACTCTTCCTAGGTGGCTAACACATGCTCATTTTAGGTTTTTTAACACATGTTGGAGCAAACCGAGCAATCATGGGCTAGAAGATAGCCAAGCTTGGGTTGAAGATTCGTAGGGGGGTTGTATATGGCATTAAATAGCCTTCCTTGGGATTCTCACCCCCAACTCCGAGCTCCAAAGGCCACCAAAACTGGGTCTAGAAGGCAGCCAAACAGATTTTGGAAGGAGTTGTTCACTCACAGTTTGGGCAGCCAAGTCCCATAGATTTAGGAGGCCAGCTAGGGCCTTGTGGTGTATAAATGTTAAGGCCTCAGCCTTCGTGAGGGACTTTTGGAAACTCTTGCATATTTTGCACTACAGTGCTGCTAGCTTTATTTTGTTCTCTTGTAGCCATTTTTGGCATAACTCTTGACTTATGATGATTTTTTGATAATGAGAAGCAGTCCGATTTTATATCAGCTCTGAGTTTTCTATAGGAGCCATAGCTCTCGGGGTTGGGCCCAACCTGAGAGCCTAGGGCCTCCTTCTTTGTACTGTTACCTTTTCTTTATGCATCGTGATTTTCCTTTTATGCATTTGAAACGTGTTTCTGTTAAGCAGATTTAGTTGTGTTGGTTAAATAGGTCACTGGTTACGAATAGAATTGCTTCAGATGTTTAGAATAGATTGGTAGGATAATAATAGTTAAATCTCCAAGAAAAGGGTCAACAACACTCTCAGTTTCACCTCATCCTTATTGGATCAGGGGCTGGAATTGCAGAAACAGTGCTGCCCCAACAAAAACACTAGTTTGCTTGACCATGCAATCCTTGGTGTAATGTTTTCATTTGTAGAAGTTAGTTATGCGTTCAGACCTCTGAAATGTTTCTTTTCTTAAGTGATGTACATGGTTCCCTTTACAACTAAAGCTGTTGTTCATTTGTTTCATTGACAGTTAGAGTAGATTAGCTAAGACTTTGATTGTGTGGAGGACTTTGTTGATTCGGTTAAATGTACACCGTGCAAGGCATCTCCACCACTCTCTCATCTGCCTAAGCTTCGTCCAAGCCAGCTGCTCCATCTCCTAGTTAGGTTCCTCATCTCACAACTGTTCTTTTGCCCACGTAACCCTACCTTCTTGCTCCTCCATTGTCTTGGCCTTCTTTAAGCCAAGGCAGCCTTCTACACCTCCTCACCACTGCATCCACCGGTCCCTGTGCCACTTCAGACCCCTATCCTACCTCCATATCCATCCATGCATCTTCCTTCACTCACCCATCCTCCAAAATCCAATTCTTAAACATCCTGTAGAAATTTCTGAACATCCTGTAGAAATTCCTGAAACATCCTGTAGAACCCCTGCAGACTTCCTGTAGAAGCTCACAAATGAGGTTTCTTGATAGCCAAACTTTGTGAAACTCTTCGGAAGAGTGTTAGGGACTCCTTAGACCCTCTCTGAACCTTCCCAACCTTTTCCAAGCATTTCTCCTCCTTGATCCACCCCTGCACAACAAAACGCCAGTTAAAAACACATGCATGATAGTTCTGATAACTTATTCAAAAATACAAAAAGATTTTTTCTGCAGATAGAGGTAGTCTAGACACATGTATTTTACCTTCATAGAAGTAATGACATCTCTTCCAATAGTTTGCGTTCCGTCCTTTACATCAATAGGACTAGCTGGTAGAATTAGGGTTTGCTAGGGTTTCCGTTACTTTTTGGCTTTCAGTTTCTTTCTGCAAGTAGATTAGCCTCCTTTGAGTTAGATTTCATCCATCAGTTAAAAAGCTTCTTCTAAGAGCTCATAAAAGTTGGCTTAATCCCCTAGTGGACTTGTGCCAGCTGACCAAGTGACAGCTGCGGCAAGAGCTAGTACTTGTGCATACAACACCGTCTCTTCCAAGTTTGTTACGAACTACCGGGTTGATAAAAGTAAAGAAGGGAGTCCCAGGAGTTGCAGCATTATTGCTGCAATACTGGAGCCCACCATCTTTTTGGTGCCGTTGCTGGGGAAGCTTCAAAGTATTGGTGATTGTTGCTTTTCTTCTATTTTCCTACTCTCACCTTCTGCTAAATAGTTTATTTCATTTCCATTCTGCAATTTCATTTCCGCAAAAGTAGAGTAGATATTTCCTGCTTTCATAGATTAGCATTTCAATTCCGCAATTTCAATTTTGCAAGTGTAGACTAGCATTTCATTCCTGCAATTTCATTTGAGCAACATAGATTAGTCCTTTCCTGCTTTCATTCCAATTCCGCATTTTCATTTCAGCAAGATAGCTAGTTGCAGTTCAATCTATTTTAGTTTTGCAGGTGCCAGAAGAAAAAAAACAAAAGCAATCAAAAGCCTTTCCATTTCATGCCTCGTAGGAACAGAGATAAATCCGGTAAATTCTTACCCAATGCCCCCACCACTTCACTGAGTCACCCTTCTCTCTTCTTTGGTGACAGTGATCCAAAAGAACCTATAGGTGAGCCTCCTGAGATATACGAAGATCCTATAACAGAAGAAGAGTTAGAGAACACTCCATCTGAAGCCATGGCTAAAAACCGAATCGGTAGAAGAGAAGATGAGAGAATAGAAGGTGCCTTTCCCATCCGAGAGACCAATGGAGACATGAAAATGAAAAACATAAGCCCCTCCGCTTTACCTCACTTCCATGGCTTGAATACTGAAGACCCTGATACCTTCCTGTTTGAGTTTGTTGTCCTTTGTCGAACCTATGACTATAGAGAAGATGAGCAAAAATTGAAACTCTTTCCCTCTACCCTCAAGGATGTAGCATTACGCTGGTTCATGGGGTTACTTGGAAACAGTATCACCACTTGGGCTCAGATGCAGCAAGCTTTCAATACCAAATACCGGGACTACTGTAGGTCCAAGGAAGCCAAGGGAGAAATCTTTCGGATGACCATGGGAAACGATGAGTCTTTAGAATATTACGAGGAAAGGTTCCAGCTTAGCTATAAGCGGGCCAGGTGCACACTTGACCTTGAATCTCTAAAGCTGGTCCTGCTTCGAGGAGTCCCTGAAGACCTTATAGATACCCTTCACATGCTAGCTGGAGGAGATATTTACCAACTACCTTATGAGGATATAAAGACTGTGTTTAGAAACCACTATAGGGCATCTCGGAAAAGAGGTAGGGGAAACCCACTTTCAGCTAGTACTACTTTCTCCAAGCATGAGTTTGCTAATCAGCTGGAGGACCTCAAAAGTGAGGTGAGACAGACAATTGCCATGCAACTTGATACATTCTGAATCCAGCAAAAGAAAGAGGAAGCTGAGAGGGCTTTGGCCATCTTCTGTCCTAGGTGTACGAGGAAGCACCCTAAGAACGAGTGTCCATTACACTCAGTAGAGGTATGTTTCATTTGTGAGGAGGACCACCCCACAAACCAATGCCTAACCTTACCTAGATTTAAAGCCATATACCAAGGGATTGAGGCACCCACTGAACCTCTCTACTTCCTCAACCAAAGGAGGCCGCATGGACCTAGACCTTACCAGCAGGGGATGCAAGGGACATCCCAAGCTTATTATAGCCCCAACCAATCTGCTCCTATGCCTTCTTGGGGTTCCCCTGCTCATCCTTCCTGGTCTGTGCCTCCTCCATGGTCTTACCCACCTCAATACCATACTCAACCCACTACTCATTTGTTTCACTCACATGTCCAGCCATAGCCTCAGTGGAATGAACCTCAACCGGGGTGGAGGCCCCAGTACAACACTCCTACCGCCATTTTGCCTCCACCACCAGCTCAACCATAACCATTACGTACTACTCCTCCAAGACAACCCCAAATGCCTGCTCAACCGAACCCGAACCCCAACAACCGACAGGCCCAGCAGGTATATACTGGAGAAACAACATGCCCTACCTATGCTGTGGAGATCCAGGAGATCAACCTGCGATCCGGGAAGAATCTTCCAGATCGCCAACCTCCTCCCCCTTAGGATGAGGAAGACAAACAGGAAAGTGAACCAAAAGCCATTCCACCCTTTCCTGAGAGACTAACAGTAACCACACAACCCAACCCAAAAGAGAATGAGCTTCTGGGAGAACTCAAATAGTTGTGTGTGAGAATACCACTTCTCTAGGCCATCAAAGATGTACCGATATACAACAAATTGGTTAAGGAAAAGCGTTTCAGGCACCCAGGTAGGCGAAAAAGGGATGCCTCAACTATCAATGTCATAGGACAACTGTCTGATCTTATGTTGGGGCAAGTAATCTGTCCAAAGTATTTAGATCCTGGGAGTCCTGTATTTGATGTCCACATCAATGGCACCGTCATACCCCACACCTTGATTGACTTAGGGGCTACCATTAACGTGATGACCAGGGACACCATGCTCAAACTCAACCTTCAGGGTTCCTTAAGGAAGACCTCGACAGTCCTGCAGTTGGAAGATCGCTCCACCGTGACTCCCGAAGGGATTGTGGAGGATGTCTTGGTCTCTGTTGACTCTTGGGAATATCCTTCGGACTTCTTGGTTCTTCAACCAAAGGCAAAGCTTACTGGACACCCCCTTATTTTGGGAATGCTTTGGTTAGCCACTGTGGATGCTTACATAAGCTGCCGAGCAGGAAACATGACCATCAAAAATGGTCCTTTGTCCAAGCAGCTAGTCCTATACCCTCCTGCCCAACCTCTATTAGAGCATGATGACTTACCACTTTGGTTGGAAGAAGGAGAAGAGGATGAGGTGTACCCTGCACCTTTGTGCACCTTAGAAACCACCAGGGGAGGTCCTCAAACCGAGGATGATTTGATTGAGACCTTGATTCAAAATCCGCATCCCAGTGCATTGTCCTTAGAGGAATTGGTGGAGGATACTCAAGCCAGTACCTTAGTGGACCTCTATGTGACTGATCCAACCTCTCCCAGAGTTAAGAATGTGGAGTTTGGCCCCGAGAGAACTTTAAAGATCAGCTCCTCCCTATCTCCTTCCTAGGAAAAGGAGCTGTGTAGCTTGCTGGCCAGTCATCTAGATGCTTTTGCTTGGAGCTATAAGGAGCTGAAAGGAGTTCATCCTTCAGTTTGTACCCATCACATCTACATTAAAGAAGATTGTAAACTGGTCAGGCAACCTCAGAGGAGAATGAATCCAGCCCTTAAGGACATTGTCAAAGAAGAATTGAAAAAACTGTTGGATGCAGGATTCATCTACCCCATTTCGGACAGCGAATGGGTTTCCTCTCTGATGTTGGTTCCCAAGAAAAATGGGAAGTGGAGAATCTGTGTGGACTACAGAGAACTGAAAAAAGCCACCAAGAAAGACCACTTCCCTCTGCCTTTCATAGATCAAGTGTTGGATGGACTGGCAGGAAAGACGTTTTTCTCTTTCCTAGATGGGTTTAGCGGGTATTATCAGATCCAAATCAGCCCGGAAGACCAAGATAAGACCACCTTCACTTGTCCTTGGGGTACCTTTGCTTACCAAGTCCTTCCCTTTGGTCTATTCAACGCTCCTGCCACTTTCCCGAGAGCAGTATTGAGCATCTTTTCTGAGCTGGTCCATGATTCGGTGGAAATTTATATGGATGACTTCACTCCTTATGGGTCCAACTTCTAGGAAGCATTGTCCAATTTGGGAAAAGTTCTAACCAAGTGCATTGAGATGAACCTGTCCCTCAGTCCTGAAAAATGTGAATTCCTAATGACTGAAAGGACCATGCTAGGACATACCATTTCTCGCCAAGGATTACAGGTGGATCCTAACAAAATTGCTCTCATTAAAAAGGTTCCACCTCTTCAGAAGGTAAGAGATGTTCAGAGTTTCTTGGGCTTAGCAGGATATTACAAAAGATTCATTAAAGACTTCAGTAAGCTAGCCTCGCCATTGTTTGGCCTCTTAGCAAAAGATGTTGAGATCAAATGGACAGATGACTGTCAGAGGGTTCTGAATGAATTAAAGGATAAGTTGGTGTCCGCCCCGATCTTGAGAGGTCCAAACTGGGCCCTACCTTTCCACATCCACACTGATGCCTCGAACAAAGCCATAGGGGTAGCCTTAGGACAAGTTGAACAAAAACTTCCATATGCCATATACTTTGTCAGCAAAAACTTATCCAAGGCAAAAATGAATTATACTGTAACTGAGAAGGAATTCTTGGCCGTGGTCGATTCCCTGAACAAGTTTTGACACTACATCACTGGCTATCAAACATTTGTACATACTGATCATGCTGCAATTAGATATTTAATGAATAAACCTGATGTGAATGCTCGTATTATTAGATGGTTACTTTTGTTGCAGCAGTTTGATTTGACTATCGTTGACAAACCAGGTAAAGAAAATGTTGTTGCTGACTTCTTGTCAAGATTGGATTTACCTGTAGGTGAAGAAGGAACAGTGGATGACCAGATGCCAGATGAACATCTGTTCGCTATCTCAGTACTCTCTCCCTGGTTTGTTGACATAGCAAACTACCTGGTCTCAGCACAGTTACCTCCGCATCTATCCTCAAAAGAGAAGAGCAGAATCGTGAGGAAAAGTGCCTCATTCACTTGGATTGGGGGTAACCTATTCAAACTTGGCCCTGATCAGATCTTAAGGCGTTGTGTAAGGGAGGAGGAAGTCTTTGACATCCTCCTAACCTGTCACGATGGGCCTTGTGGAGGACATTTTGCAGCTAAGAGGACTGCCTTCAAAATTTTACACGCAGGCTACTATTGGCCCACGCTTCATCAAGATGTCAGAAGATATATCACCCAATGTGACCGATGCCAAAGGATGGGGAAACTGACTTCAACAGATGAAATGCCTCTCCAACCTCAAGTGACTCTTGAGCCATTTGAGAAGTGGGGTATGGATTTTGTGGGTCCTATCAACCCTCCTTCAAGGCAAAGGTCTTACATCATTGTGTGCACAGACTATCTGACAAAGTGGGCAGAAACCAAGGCAATCAAAGCAGCGACAGAAGAAAAGGTGGGTGAGTTTTTAAGAGAAAACATCTTCTACAAATTTGGCTACCCAAGAGAGTTAGTCACCGATCAAGGAAGCCAATTCACCTACAACTTAATTGAAGACTTGCTCGCTCATCACAAGATCAAGCATAGGACTTCCACCCCCTATCATCCTCAAGAAAATGGGTAGGTGGAAGTCACCAATAGAGCATTATAAGGGATTTTGACTAAGGTGGTGAGCAGCAGTAGAAAGGATTGGGCAGATTGCCTGGTTGAGGCCACTTGGGCTTACAACACCACTTGGAAGACCACAACCGGCTTCACACCTTATGAGCTGGTCTATGGGAAGAGAGCTTTGCTGTCAATTGAGTTCGAATACAACACATTGAGGATGGCAGCTCAGCTGGACCTAGATCTCAGCCATGCCCAACAAGAAAGGTTATTGCAGCTAAATGGGTTAGATGAACATTGAATGCAGGCCCTTCTCCACTCAGAAGTAGTTCAACTCCAGAGGAAGATATGGCATGACCGACACCTCAATGACAAACAATTCCAGCTGGGAGATTGGGCGCTGCTGTATGATTCCAGACATAAGGATTTCAAGGGGAAGCTGAGGAAAAGATGGCTAGGACCCTATGCAGTGGAGAAGTGTAATGACAATGGTTCTGTCCTTATCCGGACCATTGATGAAGAAGCCATCCCCATGCTCGTCAATGGGCATCAACTAAAGATCTACAGGAAACCTCTCTCGGGGCAAGAGTTCATCAAAACTGTGGAAAAATCAGTGTTGGTCATAGAGAAGGGTTCTGCCTCTGTTTTGGGCATACCCTAAGCATCATAAAAAAAAAAGAAAAAAAAAATGCAAATAAAAAAGATCCTTGGGTGAAAACCTTTTTGAGGCACCCAAGGCAGATGGTAGGGGTGAAAACCTCATTGAGGCACCCCTACTGTCTCTCTGAAAAGAAGTGGAATAAAAAGATCCTTGGGTGAAAACCTCTCTGAGGCACCTAAGCAGATAGTAGGGGTGAAAACCTCATTGAGGTGCCCCTGCTGTCTCTTAAAAAAAAAAAAGAGAGAGAGAGAAAAAGAAAAAAGAAAAGAAAAAGAGAAAGAGGTAGAAACAGAAAAAAACATGCTTAATCTTTGGAAATTGTTGCAGGTTGCAAGGATTCAATGCAAAAAGGAGGCCTCTCAACTCAAGGACAAGGGTCCCTACCAAGCTACCAGGAAACCTCACATGCACTCCCTCCATGAACACTCATTTCTTCCAAGGTTTGGACACAATCTGGTCATGGTTTAGCCTTTTACAGGAAGCTACAGGACTTTCTACAGGAAGTTCTATGTTTCTACAGGAAACATCCTGTAGAGCCTTTGAGCGGACCAGGACCGATTATGAAGAAGAATTTGAAGCTCGAAGTCCATTGAGGAGGCATGCAACCACTCTTTTTTTCCATCCTCCACTTGTGTCACCTCCTTTCACCACCATTACTGCCATATGATCAAAATACCTACACAGTCATACCAGAAATTTGGTTTCTCAGAAAAAAACAATTTTTAAGTGGGAAATAAAGCATGCAGAGGATCAATGCTTTACCTGTCAAAGCAATCTCAGGACTCTGCACCTGTGAACGCGACCCGATTATTTCGGCATGCACCCCAGGAGGAGAAACAACTACAGGATGTCCTACAGGAATCCTGTAGCAGCTGATCCAGCTAGAGCACATCCCATGGAGACACCAGCAACCCATGAAGCCAGTGCATGCGGAATTCACCACCAGGAAATCGAGTCTCAAGGTCTCGTAGCCACCAACAGCCAAGGAAGAGGAGCTCCAGCACCCGTGCATGAAGCAGCAGTAAGCAGATCCAGCATTCCTCGTCCTGAAGCCTGAGAAAACCACGTCCACGGCCACACAGGTAAGTGCCTAACCTTATTTCGTCAAATTACATAAGCATTACTCTAAATGTGCATGACTGTGAGAATGAATGGATTGAACAAGTCGGGTAGCCATTCAACTGACCAACACAACCAGTCCGATGGCCTTGTCGGATTTGAAAGGCTTTGGTTATGTCAAAAAGACGGGAATTGGACACGTGGGAAGCGTCCAGTCGGAGAGAAGCAACAGTCTAACAGGAATGGCGACGGTGAATGAAGAGGGAAGAATTCGGCGGTTAGGGACATGCTGCGAAATGATGGTGGTGACGTCGGCCAACGGGTTGACAGGGACAGCTCACCCCCGTGCCATGACTTCCGCAACGATTCAAATCGGCCGGCTAAATCACTTATGATGCACTGCAGTCATTTATTCACATTCGTTTTGCAGCCGAGTACGCGTCCTCAATTCTCTGAAGGCTATTAGCCCGAGTTCTCAGCCTGTTCCAACATCCTGTTGCTACACAGAAAGTCCAGAACCACTGAAGCATTCCCCAGAATCCGTGCACGACTCCTACAGGAAGCTGCGCTACAGGAAGCCCCGCATTACGGAGAAGTTTGGAATGTTCACGTCGAAGGTGGCAATTTTGGAATAAGGTAAGCCTAAACATAATTCTCCGATGCAATTGATTCAAAAGGTGGTGAATTCGACGTGTTGAAGGTGTAGGAAAATGTGAATAAAGGTCTGTTCATGAATGTACAAGCCGTTTTCTTATCGCTGCATGAGAATTGTCGTCGTAGTATGTATGCGGGATTTTCTCCGGGGTTTTGAGTTAAAATTGAGCCACTGTCAAGGGTCACCGGTGGGAAATTTTGAATTTTATATGACCGTGTGCATAATAGAGACATAGCTCTATGCTCTATGTAGAAAAACCCCGAAGTTCTCCTTCTATACACAAGAAGGCAAGCTCAGAACAACCAAAAACAGTTTTTTTACCATGCCAGGAGGGTTCATTAGAAAAGAGCCTTCGAACTCCAAGAAATTATGGGAAACCCCTGAGGTGGTGGACTTGTTTTCCCGTGCACAATGGATGTCATTCTGTGACAAGTTGCAAGGTCACGATGACGAAATTACAGAAGAATTCCTGAGGTCTTTAAAGCCGAAGTCACAGACATTGGCCGTTGTCAACTTCAGAGGATTGACCCTCAGACTCACCCCACAGCTCATTAGTAGAGTAACTGATCTACCGATGGGGGTACCCTGGGATAAGGAGGAGAGAAAATTGGGTCAAAAAGCTAAAAAAGAGTTCTTCTTGCCAGAGGAACAATTTTCAAAGGACAAGAATGGAGTTGGAAGAACTAGCCTACAGCCACTCTGGAGTGAAGTTAGCCTCCAGATTATGAAGTATATTACGTGTGAGGGGTGATTTAGCATCGTGTATGGCTATCATTTCCGGTTGCTCACAGAACTCAGGCACCAAATGGACCTACCCTCAGAGCAAAAGTTTAGCATTCCTTGCTTCCTCCTGCAATCCATGATTGAGTTTGCCACCAAACTGAGAGAGGGGACGCCAGACCATCTAGCCCATCATGGGCTTATCAAGCTCCTCGTGGAAGATGCACTCCACACTTACACTGTCCCTCTCTCCTGGGAAACTTTTTGGAATCTATCTAAGGATGATGACATCCAAATTTTGGCCGAGGAGCTCACTTCCTCCAGCAGCAAGGAGAAGGAGCACACTCAAGTAGAGAAGAAAGGTAAAGGCCAAGAAACCCCGGGTAAAACACCAAAGAAAGAACAGAAGGGAACACAAGAAAAAAACCAAGCTGCCAAAATAGGGGGTGGTAAAATTACAGCAACACCCATGGGGAAAAGACTACAAAGTAGGGTAGAAAGGACTCAAAAAGTCCAAGCTGGTGAGGGCACCTCTAAGGCAGCCTCAGCCAAGTTAAAAGAAAAAGAACCCTCAACCAAGCAGGCTAAAATGGTGTTGTCTGTTTCTACAGGAAGTTTAAAAACAGCTTCTACAGGAAGCCAAAAATTAGCCACTACAAGACTTTCTACAGGAAGTCCTGAAAAAGGGAAGCAGAAGGAGAAATCAGCCGAAATTCCATCTAGGGAGGTAGCAGCTGTGCTGGCCACCCTACGTACCTCTCCCAAGCCAAATGAAAAACGAAAGAGGGAGACTCCTCTGTATTTCAAAGTGAGAAGAAGTGTAAGAATTAAAATCGGCAGGCCCCAACCTCCATCCAAAGACCCAATTACCATTGAAGACACCCCTACCTCGCCAAAGGAGAAGTCCCCCTCCAAAGTATTGGTCACTTATGAGCGGGGGAGCCTGAAGACATCTACCTAGAGGGAGAGAATGGAAAGATTGGGTTCACAAGCCTCTCTACAGGATGCTGAAGCCGTTCTACAGGAAACATTAGCCAGGCTCAAGGAGACCGAAAGAATGGAAGGGGAGGCAGCCAAATCACCACAAAAGGAAGAAGAGGTAGAGCACATCATGGAACCTAGCCCCCAACCCAGCTTGGGATCTTACTATAACTTCTTAGAGGCCAGAAAAATCATTCCACAGAAATTCACAGTGCCGCTTTTCTTTGCATTAGAGGAAGAAACAGTGAGGACCCACACATGGATGAGAATAGCGAAGTCTAAATGAGTAGTAGATATAGGCCCCTTGGAGGAACAACTCAAGGAGGCAAGAAGAGAATTGGCTATGGAAAAACATGTGGGAAACTGCCAGCGAGTATTTCTACAGGAAGAAAATGAGAAGCTCAAACGACAGCTACAACTACAAGGACAGAGGAAAGAAGAGGACACAGCAGCAGAGGACACCACAGCAGAACCTCAAGAAAAAGAAGGAATGCAAGCTGATCTTGAGGAACTAAGTCAGCAACTACAGGAGAGAGAATTGCAGGCAGGCATAGAGATACAATCTCTAAAACAGCAGGTGCAAGAAAAGGAGGCACAACTGGCCTGCATGGCCAGTTGGGCAATGGACGCTCTGCAATGTAGGCAGCTGGCCAAATCCTATGGCCTATACCTTAGGGATCAGTGGCTGCAATTCCAAATTAATACATTGGCATAGAGGGGTATCTCCCAAATCCAAAACCCCCAGCAGTTCATGGATTTATGTAACAACAGTTCATTAGAGGACAAGGCCAAGCTATCAGAGTTCTACCTTCATAATTTGGCCCTTCCAAATGTAACCTCATGGGACCCCAACACAACAGTAGGGGATATGCAACTGATGGCAATGACCTCATGGTTAAACCACGAAGAAAAGAGAGCGGCAGAGGTCAAAAATGTCATGAACCGAGAACTCCATGAACCACTGTTGATTAGACCAGAGCCAGGGGACCCCACAACATTGATATCAGCCCACCAACACCTAGCAACCAACTCTCAGGCTTTATTAGAATACATGGATAGGTAGGCTCAAGCCATAGCACACTTTGAGGATATGGAGCGATTATTAGGGGACAATTATGTTCATGCTTGCACCCGTAGGTGGAACACATTGTCCCACAGCCTCAAAATCAGGGAATATCACACTCCAACTAGAATGAGGGAGGCCTTGGCATGGGTACCTCTCTACAAGAAGTCTATGCAGAACCTCCAGGCCAGCTGGATCGGCCTCAAGCTAAGTCCACCTTTGCTTTTGGGGTTGTTAGAAGGAAACACAGAAAAAGAAGAGCATGAGCAGTGGGAAGAGGTGGAAAGGAAGGCCGGATTCCATGACAGTGAGGTGGAAAGGAAGGCCGGATTCCATGACAGTGAGGAGGATACTACTTCAGAAGCCTAGGATGTGAGGGTGGCGATTAAAACAATGAAAGACGAGGAGCTGGACTAGTTGCTCAGGGATGAGCAATCATTTTAGCAGGGGGGTGATGATGAGCCCCAAATTTGGTAACATTTTGGGCTCATTTGGCTTAATTATCCTTGTTCATTCCTTCATTTTTCATAAGTTATGCATTATTTTTTAGTATGTTTATGTCATTTGTACGAATAAGGGTAGTCACTCTTCCTAGGTGGCTAACACGTGCTCATTTCAGGATTTCTAACACATGTTGGAGCAAAACCGAGCAATCATGGGCTAGAAGACAGCCAAGCTTCGGTTGAGGATTCGTAGGGTGGTTGCCTATGGCATTAAATAGCCTTCCTCGGGATCCTCACCCCCAACTCCAAGCTCCAAAGGCCACCAAAACCGGATCTAGAAGGCAGCCAAACAGATTTTGGAAGGAGTTGTTCACTCACAGTTTGGGCAGCCAAGTCCCATAGATTTAGGAGGCTAGCTAGGGCCTTGTGGTGTATAAATGTTAAGGCCTCAACCTTCATGAGGGACTTTTGGAAAATCTTTCGTATTTTGCACTACAGTGCTGCTAGCTTTATTTTGTTCTCTTGTAGCCATTTTTGGCATAACTCTTGACTTATGATGATTTTTTGATAATGAGAAGAAGTCTGATTTTATATCAGCTCTGAGTTTTCTATAGGAGCCATAGCTCTCGAGGTTGGGCCCAACCTAAGAGCCTAGGGCCTCCTTCTTTGTACTGTTACCTTTTCTTTATGCATCGTGATTTTCCTTTTATGCATTTGAAACGTGTTTCTGTTAAGCAGATTTAGTTGTGTTGGTTAAATAGGTCACTGGTTACGAATAGAATTTCTTTAGATGTTTAGAATAGATTGGTAGGATAATAACAGTTAAAGCTCCAAGAAAAGGGTCGACAACACTCTCAGTTTCACCTCATCCTTATTGGATCAGGGGCTGGAATTGAAAAAACAATGCTGCCCCAACAAAAACACTAGTTTGTTTGACCATGCAATCCTTGGTGTAATGTTTTCATTTGTAGAAGTTAGTTATGCGTTCAGACCTCTGAAATGTTTCTTTGCTTAAGTGATGCACATGGTTCCCTTTACAAATAAAGCTGTTGTTCATTTGTTTCATTGACAGTTAGAGTAGATTAGCTAAGACTTTGATTGTGTGCAGGACTTTGTTGATTCGGTTTAATGTACACCGTGCAGGGAATCTCCACCACTCTCTCATCCACCTAAGCTTCGTCCAGGCCAGCTGCTCCATCTCCTAGTTAGGTTCCTCATCTCACAACTGTTCTTTTGCCCACGTAACCCTACCTTCTTGCTCCTCCATTGTCTTGGCCTTCTTTAAGCCAAGACAACCTTCTACACCTCCTCACCACTCCATCCACTGGTCCCTATGCCACTTCAGACCCCTATCCTACCTCCATATCCATCCATCCATCTTCCTTCACTCACCCATCCTCCAAAATCCAATTCTTAAACATCCTGTAGAAATTTCTGAACATCCTGTAGAAATTCCTGAAACATCCTGTAGAACCCCTGTAGACTTCCTATAGAAGCTCGCAAATGATGTTTCTTGATAGCTAAACTTCGTGAAACTCTCCAGAAGAGTGTTAGGGACTCCTTAGACCCTCTCTGAACCTTCCCAACCTTTTCCAAGCATTTCTCCTCCTTGATCCACCCCTGCACAGTAAAAGGCCAATTAAAAACACATGCATGATAATTCTGATAACTTATTCAAAAATACAAAAAGATGTTTTCTGCAGATAGAGGTAGTCTAGACACATGTATTTTACCTTCATAGAAGTAATGGCATTACTTCCAATAGTTTGCATTCCCTCCTTTGCATCAGTAGGACTAGCTGGTAGAATTAGGGTTTGCTAGAGTTTGCGTTATTTTTTGGCTTTCAGTTTCTTTCCGCAAGTAGATTAGCCTCCTTTGAGTTATCTTTCATCCATCAATTAAAAAGCTTCTTCTAAGAGCTCATAGAAGTTGGCTTAAGCCCCTAGCGGACTTGTGCCAGTTGACCAAGTGACAGCTGCGGCAAGAGCTAGCACTTGTGCATACAGCACCGTCGCTTCCAAGTTTGTTACGAACTACCGGGTTGATAAAAGTAAAGAAGGGAGTCCCAGGAGTTGCAACATTATTGCTGCAATACTGGAGCCCACCAGTAAGACGTGAGTGAAGAGCCACACATCCACTATGTTGGGGTCACTCCAAAGTTTTGTTGTCTCTAATTGATGTCCTAGATTCTTTTTCATATACTTAGAAATGGACTAAATTGTGTGAAAGTTTAACTTGGTGACATCAGGGTCCAAGTAAGCGAGGAGTTCAAGTTTGGTAATTTTTATTGCAATTAGTAGTTTTATCCATTTAGATTAAAATTTCAAGCTCTTTAAAGATAATTTTTTTGGGGGTGCTATAAGAACCCCAATGCACTGATCCATGTTGCCAGATAGGGATCATAAACCAACAGGAGAAATTAAAGAATGATTGAGAGCTTGAAGAATGTCCCACGAAGTACTTTCTCAAATCCTAGTAGCAACTGGGATATCTGCCTCTTAGCAAGAGTTCATACTGACCACATTTAGGAAATTATCTATCTCTCCACAACCAGAAAGGATTTGTAAGTCTCCTTGATTCTTGTTTCCTATCTATCAATAAGATTGATAAATCACGAACCAAATCCAATGGGGAGCATCCTACTGAACTTGAGATCGAGGAACTTTCACCATGCCCTTCAGCTACTCTTGTATGCATTCTTGAGACCAATTATCCAAGTTTTCATGGCATGACCATGGAGGACTTTCAGAGTGGTAAAAATGAAGAAATGGGCCAATACCACCATGATTACATTGAGAATTGGTTCCAGATCACAATCCAATCAAAGTACCACTCTCATCTCCAAATATTCTTTGCCTCACATCTTTCAAAACTGTAAATTTTTCATGCTCATGTACATTGTAAAGTTTATATGTAAAATTTGGGCATGAATATATCTTTGTACCTGATCCGCACATGGCTTCATTGGAAGTACTATTTTAATTGAAGGAGGACATATTTTCTCCAGTAGAGTAGGAAAGTTCATACTATAATAAATAAATAAATGAAAATAGTAAAGAGAAAAATAGGTCCTTTTGTGAGGACCAGTTTGTCTGGTGCAACTCGACAAGGAATTTTCTTGAAAACTAGGTAACTAGCAGGGAAAGTTCCTAAAAAAGTTTGTAAATTTGTATGAGTTCTTCAAATCATGTATCTTTCAAGTCATTATATTTATACTCGAGTTGTCTGATGTGGTATCCCTTAAGGCCCACTTTCTAACAAGCCTTGTCCCATCATCATTAAAACATTATTTGGGATCAAGGTTAGAGTTAGATAAGGTAACAGGGAACCTTTATGCGTTAATGGTAGGTATCCTTGTCATCTACTAATAAAATGCATCAATGTTCCTTGGTGGATAAATTTTGCAGTCCATTTGACTTCGAAAAATCCATTCATGGATGGTAGAATGTAATTAGTGCCTTGATTCCCATTGACATCAAAGGTGGGATATGTTTCATTGGTTAATGACCTCCTCAATGGTCGGTAATCCAATGGTTCTTGTTTATATTCAACATCAACGCCATTTACTCACATATGCAATATTTCACATGGGTGTGTAGCAGTTGAAGACTACATGGTTTTGTGATCCCAAAATAGGTTTGTAGCAATTTGGATTTTTGTATCATCCTAGCCATTCGTTTGCAGCAATATATTTATTTCAGTAAAGGCTTCCATATAACAGTTTGGTCATTCATTTACAACAACAAACACCTTTCCTTAGTTGTTTGGGGACATACAACTCCTCAAGAATGTGGGAGAAGGGGACCTTCAGTTTATCCTTCAACCTTCTTTAGCATATCAGATCAACAGTCAAATCAGCTCCAGCCAGTCCATCCTCCACTTTATCCTACAACACCAAGCACATCAACAAAAAGTTAAAACTTGAGGTAAAGTTGGCTTAAGATTCTCTAATTCATTAAAATATTTAAGAAACTTAATTATTAACCACTTCTTGTTCCATGCATTTTATCTTTCATAAATCCTTCTATTTTCCTTCCATTCATTACGCATATCGTCTAATTAGAAGACCATGTAAAAGAAAATCCTTGTGGTATTTTAAGAAAGGTAGTCTCTATAGTGTCTTCTTCCCCCATGATAACAAGTACTCTCTTCGGAGGATGAAGTCATTAACCTCCATAAAATGATAAGGGAAACTACCTATAAGCATTGGCCTTGCGGTGACAGAGTATGCAAGCACTTATTTCACATACTTACCATCTCCATCACTACCTCATTTCATCCATCATCTCTTCCTCATCCATCCCTTTCTTGTCCTCAATTTGTATTGCTCTGTAAATTAGTATGATATGTTAAATGTGAAGAGTGCTGCTCCACAAGAACTAGCACCTCCAAATATTCAAGCAATGTTGTCCCACAAGAACCAAGATCTACAAAAAAATGTCAAGAATTTGTCAGTGACCAAGGGATTTGTTTTCATGAGGACATACAAATCGACATGCATGGGGGGATGTTGGACCTAAAATATGCCCATTTTTCCACCATACAATGCCACTACTCATAACCTATATTCATATACATTTAACTCACTTCATACCATAATCCCACAACTTGTTGCCAATATACATCTTACACTTTGTGGTTGATTTTCATTATTTTTATTGAATTTTTAATGATTAGATATTACTTTTCCATGAATTTGTAATGATGGTTTTGCCAAGTTTATTTACTACAGGGATCCATTGCCGAAATTATTCATAAACCGATTAAGCTAGTTGTTGTAGGTTAAGTATCGAATGGCTAAATTCTTGTAGATTAAAATATTAATTTTTAAACAAATGAAGAAGAATCTCTAGATTCTTAGATGTGGCAGTACAAGAAAAAGGACATTGGTGAGCAGTGAGAAATGTCACCATACGCTGATTGGTGAAGGTCAAAAGAGCATTCATCACCAAAAACAGAATGTCACCAAAGGTGGCTTTGCCAAAAGTATAGGTGTTGTAGTGACATACAAAGTTTGTCACCAATAATGATTTATAATGATGGATTGCAACCGTCACCATTTCATATGAGCAATGGTGACGGACCATAGCCTCCATCACCAAAAACTGAACGTCACCAAAGGTGGCGTCGCCAAAAGTATAGAGGTTGTAGTGACATTCAAAGTTTGTCACCAATAATGATTTATAATGACGGATAGCGATTGTCACCATTATATATGAGAAATGGTGATGGACCATAGCCTTGGTCACCTAAAACTGAATGTCACCAAAGGTGGTGTCACCAAAAGTATAGGTGTAATGGTGACATTCAAGTTCTGTCATGAATATTGATTATAATGATGAATAGTGACTGTCACCATCTCATATGAACAACAATGACTTATTGTGATGGATCTTTAACGGTCATCACTATTGGTGCATATATGTGGTGATGTTTGTTGACCATCACCAAAAGCCTTATTGCGAGAAGTATAGTTGTTGTGGTGACATTCAATATCTGTCACGAATAATGACTATAATGATGAACAACGACTATCACCATTTCATATCAACAATAACAACAATTTATGGTTAGGACCTTTGAGATTCGTCACTATTGATGCGTATATATGGTGACAGTTTTTGGCCGTCACCATTTCATATTTTTGGTGAGGGTCGAAAAATGTCACCATGGCTAATTGGTGATGGTTAGAAGAGCCTCTATCACCAAAAAATGATCGTCGCCATTCCATATGGATGTCAGGGCATGATGGAATCGAACCACCAACCTCCTGCTTGTAAAGTAGGTGCTCTTCCATTGAGCTAGCACCCTTTAAAGAATTATACTTTTAAAAATTAGACCGTGAAACTTCATAAATTTTAAATTCTACAGCTTTCCATAAATTAAAGTCTTCGAAATATTTTACTAAACAAGAAAAGGAGCATCGAAGTTGCAGGTCCCTACCTAATGGTTAATGAAGTTATGAAAAGTGTGTGGAGGGAAAAATAATTATGTATAAGATAATCAATATTTTCAATTGAATAATAAATTAGAAGTGAAACTCTTAAGACATTTATAACCTATAACTAGAAAATGCACCAAATATTACAAAGGAAATTTCATAAGTGGGTAGCATATGGAAGAAGGGGAGGTAGGGACTTGGAACCCTTGTACATCTTGGCATTCCATATCACTTGGCACATCTTAGCTTGTTTGACATGTCTTCGTACTATCAGGGACATGTTAACATGCCCTAGCATTCCCTAACACACCTTGGTAGTCATGACCTCACAACTAGCATTACATTTTTCCATGACTTGGGAACCTTACATTCACTAGAACACCTTGGTACTCCCTAGTTGTCATGCCCTCTGTTATCATCCACAATGTCCTAGGCAGATGAGGAGATCAATGGAGGTAACCACAGACCAAGTTTTTAGTTTGGTAACTAGCCCTACCAAACCAGAGAGGGCTCTCTCTATGAAATCACAGCTAAAATATGACTGGAATGTAAAGCATTTTAGGTTAGATAGCTAGGCTTAGGTGGGCTTTTGGAAAATTTAGGGACTTCAAACTCTGTCCACCGGTGTCTTGTCTGGACAGGACCTTTTCAAGGAGGTAGGGAATTGGAACTCTGTCTAGGATAAAGCACCTAACATGCATGACAGATTCTCCCTAGAATAGAGTACCTCCTACCTAGAAGAGTGTTCCCTGCTCAAAATATAGAACCCTTCTCTACTGTGCACTTTTATTAAAGATAAATCTGTCAATAAAATACTACTAAGGAAACACCTAAATTAAGAAAAGTGAGCATCTAAGTCAAACTATAAAAGTATACTAAATATGGCTCTATATAAGATTGGGAAGCACTAGACAAGCATGATTATGGACAAAAACCATAAGATGCCTAAACTCGATGCACTTCTTTCATCATTTCTAAACCCTCACAACAAAACTGGAATATTTAGCATGTATCCCAAGGTTGTATGCATATACTAAAGGTGTAGATTGAAAGGATATACTGAGATGAAGTAATATTGAAGGAGAAACACCTTCAAAATAACAGATAAAGTCTATTGTGAATTCAACCCATTTGCACATAGACCACGGTTGCTACTGGGTACACTTCTCATCTAAACGGAAACTACAATGCATGGTAGTGCTACTGAAGAAAAAATACCTTTAGTGCAACGCAAATAAAACTCTAACAGATATTGTCATTGTGCCCTCAGTTGTAGATGATCTCATCAATATAGGTATCAACTTCGATAATTGAAAAAGCAAAAGGTGAGTTGCATAGATCATTTGAAATGATAGATTTGGGCATACTTTATTATTGTTTAGGAGTGTTAGTATAGAAAATGCAAGGTAGCATGTTGTGTCTTTATGCCACAGGCCAAGGATGCAAAGAAATACATAAAATATTAAATAGCATGGTATAAGTCGATTGCGGGTTCTTTTGAAATGGGAATGGAATTATCCTTGTGCGAGTTCTAATCTAGTGGGTATAACTTTAAATAAGAAATTGATAGTTATGGGGTTTGAATTTTCTCACAATTCATGAGAAGTCCCAAATTTTCTCACTAGAAATAAGCAGAGCGAGATGTCAGGTTTATGGAAGGCAACACCCTATTCAAGGGAAGATAACTTGAAATTATTCAGGCATTTTATTTCTCGTCTTCTTGTATGTGTGTGCTTTGAAAAGATAACCACATCCAAAGACTCAATAACAACTCTGGTAAAGTTTATATATGTTCAGCACTTCTGAGAAAACCTATCTCTTAATGACAATTGAGTGAGGAATATGTAGAAGGATTCAATCTTGCACTCATTCATAAAAAGGAAGGTGGGGTATCCATCATATTTTCAACAAACTGAGTCCAACCATAATGTGAAAGGCAAGTTAACTGCAAAACCTCTTCCCCACTTTGTATTATTGTTTCCTTTTTAATTCCAATAGGTATTTGGCTGCTTAGATCAACAAAAATCATGTCAGGTAAACTCTGCATGATACAATTGTGACGTGAAAACTTGACACATGCTCTAGTTTCCCTCTAAAAGAGGGTAAGTCAATATATTATGACAAGATTAACTATAATTTTATCATACTCTAGTGAGGCATTTCATGGAATAAACAATATACTATCAATGCACTAATGAAGAACTCAAAATAAATGAATTTCTTATTGCAAAATAGTGCCACACTTTGGATTCTCGGATAAAGCACCTAACCTACATGGCAAAAGCTTCTTAGAATAGAGTACCTCCTACCTAGAAGTGTGTCCCCTGCCCAAAGTATAGAACCCTCCCCTACTATGCACTTTTCTTAAAGATAAATCTATGCATAAAACAAAACTAAGAAAAACACCTAAATTAAGAAAAGTGAGCATCTAATTCAAACTATAAAATCATACTAAATATGGCTCTATCTAAGTTTGAGAAACACTAAACAAGAATTCTTGCATACAAAAACCACAAGATTCCTAAAATCGATGCACTTCTTTCATTGTTGCTACACCCTCGTAGGAAAACTATAATCTAGAAAATGTATCCCAAGGCTGCATGCATCTACTGAAGGTTCAGACCGAAAGGATCTACTCTGATGAAGTATTGTTGAAGGAGAAACACCTTCAAAACAACATATAGAGTCTAATGTGCATTCAACCCATCTGCACATAGGCCAAGGTTGCTACTGGGTACACTTCTCCCCTATATGGAAACTGTAGTGTATTGTTGCTCTACTGAAGGAGGAACACCTTCAGAGCAACAAAGATAAAACTCTAACATATATTTTCACTGTGGTATCTATTATAGAAGATCTCATCAATATAGGTAACAACTTTGATAATTGAAAAAACAAAAGGTGAGCTACATATATCATTTGAAATGATAGATTTGGGCATACTTTATTATTTTTTAGGACTGTTATTATAGAAAATGCAAGGTAGCATGTTCCATATTTATGTCATAGACCAAGGATGTGAATAAATACAAAAAATATTAAATATCATGGTACAAGTTGATTGCAGGTTCTTACAAAACAAGAATGGAATTCTCCTTGTGCAGATTCTAATCTAGTGGGTATAGATTTAAATAAGAAATTTATAGTTATGGGGATGGAATTGTCTCACGAATCATGGCAAGTCCCAAAGTTGTTCACTAGAAAGAAGTAGAGTGAGTCACCAAGATTATGAATGGGAACACCCTATTCACAAGGAGATAAATTCAAATTAGTTGAACATATTATTTCTCATCTTCTTGTACATGTGTGCTTTGTAAAGTTAACCACCTCCAAAGACTGAAGAACAACTCTGGTAAAGTTTATAGGTGTGAAGCACTTCTGATAAAACCCATCACTTAATGAGAATTGAGTAAGGAATATGTCGAAGGATTCAATATTTCACTCAGTCATAAAAAGGAATTTGGGGTATCCAACATCTTTCTGACAAACTGACTCCAACCATAATGTGAAATCCAGGTTAATTGTGAAACCTCTTTCCCACTTTGTTGTATTGTTGCCTCTTGAATTCCAACATGTATCTTGCTACTTAGATCCGAAAAACTTGTCACAGGTAAACTCTGCATGATACAATTGTGATGTGCAAGATTAACACACATGAGTTTCCCTCTAAAAGAGGGTAAGTCAAAATATTATGACGGGCTTAATTGTAATTTGGTCATACACTATTGAGGTATCATATGGAATAAACAATATACTATCAATGTACTAATGAAGAACTCAAAATAAACGAATTTCTTGTTGCTACAATAGTGCCACTCTTGGGATTCTCCAAGGAGCCACTAATTTATACACATTTGGAATCTTTACTTGGTCTGCAAAAAGATTAAGCAATGGTAGTGATCACTCTTTTCCCTCCCATGGAAGGTCTATACAGAGTAAGCAATAAATTGATTTAAAAGTAAGGTATATGTCTGACAAATAGGAGTTTGACTCTGCAACTCTAATTTAGTGGCAAGGAAATATTCAGCTGTAAATACCTGATCTCCTACAATGTAAATTTCTAGATAAATGGCTAGCCTAAATCTGTCCATTATCCACATATCCCAAAAAACCATGTATTTTTGGACTCTGGTTGGGTGTGAGAGAGGAGAGATCATATAAATAATCCATTATCCGAAAGAAAAGTTAAAGCACAATATTCTATGGAGAATTTTTTTATAATTTTATTACATACCTTAGAAAGTTCAAAAGGACATAACTGAAGCTTCCGTCTCCTTCCACATCTCATTAATTATGCCCCCTTTCCAATGCAGATGTGGCCCACAGAATCGCAATCAGAAAATATAATATGAAAAGTAGTTTAATGAATTAAAGTAGCTTTGTTATAGCTTAAGCAAATGGACTCTGAGAAATTGGATTCATTCTCTACAAAAGATGATATAGCAAGATCTAATCATATTCTTATAGTTGAATCTCGTAGTACCCATAGTAATAATCATACTTGTCAATGTTTCAAATCCCAACAGGGATCCATCATCAGGACAATTACTGAATGATGATAGAAGAAGAGCTTAATGAGAGTATAAATAGTCTTAAGATATTTTTAAGATAATTTTATTTCAAGGAAATGAGGTCCGCTTAAAATTTTTATATTTGTTTTTATTTTTATTATTTTATAATAATTATTGACCATGCTTTAAAGTTTTACTATAATATTTTTTTATTTTCATTTAAAGATATTTTAATAATAAGTTTTTTTATTATTATTAATTGATTTTTTAGTTTTTGGTTATTATTGTATCTTAATTTTAATAAATTAATTAATTGATTCATAATTCTTATAAGAATAACCAAATTTTTATAATGATAATTAATTTATTAATATTATTATTAATAAACAAATTTATTTTATTTTAATAATATAACCAACTTTATTAGATTTAATTAGTTAATTGGTTACTAAATCTTATAATTAGATACTAATTACTTGTTTAGTAAGCTAGATGCTATTATTTTATTGGGAATATTTAATGATACTATTATTAATTATTATAAAAGAATTATTCCTATTATTATTATTATAACTAATCTTCAAATAATTACTATTCTTTTAGTTATAATATCTCTTAACTAATTAGTTTATTAATTCTAATGAGATTAGTTATACTATTATAACCTAATACAGAAGTTCCAATAATTATTATTATTATAAATGAAATATTCCTATTATTATTATTAAATAATTATTATTATGATTATAACTAATCATTAAATGATTATTATTATAGATGCTTGATAATAATAATGCTACTTATTATTAGGAATCATAATAATAATTATTTAACTATTTTTAATTTTTAATTTTATTTTTAGTATGAGATTAGAAAATATAACAGGAGTGGAGAGGAGTTACTTGACTACCTGAAAGATACGGGTGGTCCTAATTTTTTTTATTAAAGGAAGCGAAATTCCACTAATCTCGATACTGTTATCTCTATTGAGATTTTGTGGATGTTTTATAATTTCAAGGGCCTCCCTAATCTTTCGTCTATGGTATTGTTCCTCTCTTGCAATAATTGAGGCACTTTCCAAACAAACCTGGTGTTTTGTTTTTGAGGAATTCTCTGCAAGGGCCGACATACGAGACCTTCCATTCTTAATATCTGTTATAGCTCCAAATCTCACTCTTGATGTTTGTGATGCTGCATTTATGGCCTAGGGCAACCCCTCCTTCCAAACCTGGTCCAAATACTTAAAAAACAATGTTTTACTCCCTATACACGACATTGCGCTCAGCTAAACGTGTGTGTACGCGGGTTTGTGTATACCCAACCTACGTATATGTATTAAAACACTTTAAAAAATTAAATATCCTTAATTTAGGGTGGAGATCATGGGTTTTACCTATTGATTACCTATTAGTGCTCGTGGCCAACTGTTCCCAATGAATTCCCAACTAAAAAACTACTTTGGGAGAAGTATAAAAAGGCTTCAATGGGAAGGCCTAAGGGAGGAGAGAATAGAGAGAAAAATCACTCTACTGAGATCATCCCTGATCAGGTCTGAAGATCCTTGTGCTTCAAGCACTTCCCCCATTGAGGAAACCCTTGTTTCCTTGAGTTATGATGTCTTTTCACTAGTTGAGATATCCTTGTGTGAGTCATGGAAGGAGCCTTTTGAAGACTTGGGATTGGAAAAATCCAAAGGATGGTTCCGCTTGGAGACTGTAAGAGGAAGATTCAGGTGATATCATTCCTTACTTTGTTTTAGTTATCTACAATAAAGAAACATTTATCTTATTCCAAAAATCAATCTTTTTCATGCTTATGATGGTGTTGTTATGCTTTGCATATAAATAGTTGTTTCAATTGTATAACTAACTACCTTTCAATATGTTATGAATTTGATTTCCGTATGATACTTGGTCCATATACTGCTATGTTTCTTTGAATTGATCGTTTTGCAGGTTTAAGGATCGAAAGGAACTCCAAGAGGGTTTGGACCCTGGCTAGATCTACCGGAATGAAGGACCCCCAAGTGCACCTCTCTTCGTGTAGTTTGCTTATTTAAGTATCATGGCTGTGTGGAATGCTTGTTTTTTACTGTAGATAACCCTTGCTCTGCTAGGGTATTGACCCAAAACCCTAGGGGACTTTGTCCTTCAATAATATCTGCTCCATGTTTCTTAAGTATTTTCTATAGAGAGCACCTTGTTTCACCAATATAACACTTTCCATAGGAACAATCAATTCTATAAACCCCTTTGAGTTGATGTCTATCAATATCATCCTTGACAAACCTCATACCTTGTTTAATTGTTCCAGTTGCTGAGAATTGAGTGACTTTGTTTTTTCCTTTTAAGATTTTGGCAATCTCATCTATCACCCCTTGAATATATGGTAGGAAAACTCTACCACACTGAGGAAGGTTTTGGGCTTTAGGTTCCTTTGAAACCACTCTTCTTTCCATGCTTTTTATAGCTCTCCTAATATCTATTTCTTTATATCCTATACCCTTAAAGATAAATGTTTCTTCTCTTCCCTGAGATGTTCAGAGTCAGAAATTCGAAGGGCTCTAATGGATTCATGCTCTACAATAGACGATATAATGAGATCTAATGGCATTTTAAACTCAAACAAAGGTAATTTGAGTAAGCTCAAGCTCCAAAATCATGGCATCAAACTTCTGAGTGGCAGTTACTATATATCTAGTTAGAGGCTATAACACAAATATATTTTTTGTATGTGAAGATAAAAAAATGAAAGGAATGTGAAATTTTGACCATCAACTATAAATTCCTTTCAAGGACTAGACCAAACCATAACATTGTTAACAAGATAATCAACTCACCCATCCTAATAAACTTCTAGTAGTTTCATGATAAAACTCAAACTCAATAAACTTCAAACAACATATATTAATCAACGATATGTTTGAGGTTGGTTACCTCAGGATTATATCATACTAAATTTAGGGTAGCTTTAGTGGAACCATTGTCGACCTGTTGAGGCCTTTGAATGTTTTGAGGGCGGTATCTACTAATTTTAGTCATCCCAACTCAATGACCTATAAAAATGACTAGATCTCTATAAATTTTAAGATATATTGATAACATTGGTGCAGACAAGAGTGGGATTTGTTACTGGGTACCCAAACACACTGATGTTCTTGTTTGATAATTTGAATATTTTCCAGCTAGTCATCAAGATAATTATGAGATTATGTGTTTTCAACAAAATTTAAGTGAGGTAAGTGATAATCATGATATTTTTTTTAATGATCATATTTTTAAGGCTTTTAAGTAAAATATCTATTACTTCATGGTTTTAAGCTAATTGATATTTTTATTTTCCCAATGTCTATGCATGAAAGAAAGGAATCATGTTTACAATGTGAATCAAATTTTGATATTCAGTAGTCTATGTCTGCTTGATATAGTTCCATAACCTTTTGGGAACACAATTCTTCAACTTCTGTCACAAACATGAGTCCTAATAGATCCGAGTCTAGAATATTTGAATCCATTTCCAATATTTCCTTGCAAATTGAATATAATTATGGATCTACATGTTTTATATCTTCCTAGGAGATATAGAAACCAACCAATTTCTTGAAGAAATGTTTGAGCTAGGACCACGTCAATTTTCACCCTATGGATCAATACAACTAAGAAATACATTCTACTACACAACATTATAACTGGAGGAATCAAGAGAGATTTAACACCTAATTCTAGCATATAAATGAACATGAATACACAACATGTGGCATCATAAACACAATATATTTATTTATTAGCCCCTCCTCTAACATTTAATGCAGCACACAGGTCCAAACCATTGTTTCCAGCCAATGATTAATGCCACATGCATACTAAGGATACCCTGAGCACATTTTCTCTTTGTCTCTGTTACATAGAGGTAGGATTGTACCCTTATACACATAGATTATAATAATTATATCCTAAATTTCTTAAAATAAATACATCTAAGCCCCCAAATACCAATACTGCCACGTTTTTTGGGTGTTATATAGCCACTACACAGTGCATAGGAATCTTGCTTCATGGTCTTACTGTAATTTCTCTTCTTGATATTTGGCTCCAAAAACCATTCCTAGCTCCTCATGATTAATAGACCCAACAACTCCCATAAATGGGTCAATAAGTTGGAAGTGTGTCATGGTCTATTGCCCTTGCATTGAGCACAAATCTATATAGACCAGTGTTTGAGATGCACTTCCCAGTTTGTGAAGCTAGAATTTGCATATCTCCTATTTCTGTATTTCAAAACTTAGTCAATTGTGTGCATTTGACAGATCCTAAACCCTAAGAACCCCTAAGTCAATATCAGACTTGAATCTAGATAGGTGTGTGCGAATTTCATATTCATGTAGTCAATGCACTATCTATATTTAATGTCCCATCACCTGGACATGCAAACACTACAATGCCCACCCATTTCCAGTAAATTAGCATGGACCTTAGCTCTTTATCGGTGCAACTAAGGTTCATATGATCCAATTTCCATCTCTCCAAAAGTACACAGTAAGAATTACATCAAATAAGCTTTACCACTATCCCTGAAAAGAAAGACTACTAGGGACATTGTGGCATAAAAATATATATGTAAAAAGGTTGGAGCCTCAATAAAAAAGATCCACCTTTATTTCACAACTTCAACAAAATAAGATGGAGCAAGCTTGATTTCATAATGTATGGAGGTTGAATTGCACTAGATGATTTAGATAGCTCACACGTTAGTCCAAGAGATGGGAAAAAAAATACTACATAGTGTGCCTTAATTCTATTTCATTCAACTGAATGCACAGGGTCCAGCTTACCTCCAACTAGAAGAAATATTTAGAAAGCTTGCCATAGGTCACAACTTGAGTAGAAATGCCTTAGAACTTTGATGTTTGTGGTGATAAGTCTCATGATCAGGGAAGTGTTGTTATACAAGGTTGGGTTTTCAACCTTAGGATATTATGAATTTCCAGAAGTCACAACAACTTGGCTTCTAGAACCTCCAACAAACCCATCCTAAGGCTACATGTTATTTTTAGTATTTTAGGTACTCCCCTATGCTGAGCACCCTGAAGTCCCCTATGATGTTCCCTAAAAATTTTGGGGTGTCTCTACACATCCCTCAGATGGATCCTTGCATTCCTATATCCCCATGTCCTAGAAACTTAGCAAAACATTAGAGTAAGAATTCCTCCATCAAACAACCAAAGGAGACCACCATGATGCATGTCCCTCACTCGTAAAGTTGCACTTTTTTTAATTGAATTCAATTCCTTGTTTTCTTCTTACAATGAACTCTAGGCATGTCTGGTATATCACTCTATAAGAACTTTTGTGGTGACTTGTACTCCAATTAACCTATCGCATTACAATCATTGTTCTAAAGAATCAAGTGGTTAGAAAAAATGGCACTTCAACTTGTAATACCAATTTATTTTCATGTCCCTTACATGCACAAAATAACACAAGATATACACGAGTGTATGCACAAAAAAGAGAGAAGGGGTACTAAAATACACTTCAAAACATCACAGGAGGATTATACGAGATGCAGTGCAGTAAAATAAAATAATCTTTTTAAAAACACTGCATATGCGTTGTTCATTTTCCAAATCCATTCAATTTTATATAGGACATTATAAGTCAGAAAAACTTGAAGGGGAAAAAGCACTAGGATGGGTAGGTTTAGTAGGAAGCAACAAAGAAGAATTGGAAAGGGAAAAGGTAGTAGGACGGGTAGTTTTATGGAGCAAAAAAGAAAAATTGGGAAGGGCAAAGGAATTGGGAGGGGAAGGTTTAAAGAACAGTGAACCAAAAACAACTCTAGAACCACCAACACCACCACCACCACTATCACTGTTAAGACAAGCCCATTTAATTTCAGTCCTAATGGATTTTGCAGATATTTTCCTTTCTTCCATGTCTTTCAATAGCTTAACCACATGTTTTTCAAGATCTTTGGTAGGCATCTATGATTTAAGTTTGTGCACTTCAATGCACTTTATTACATTGTTCAATGAATGAAATTCTTTTGAGGTTGTTGAATTCTACAATAAGACATGGAAGTGTTCAGAGAATATGTCTAATGACAAGTTAATATTTTGATAGTTTATACTAACAAGGGAGCATGAACCACACCAATAAGAATAAACATACTAGTGACCCAACATGATCTCTTCCTTTTTTGCTATTACTTATGATGCTTTCCTTTTATGCTCGAGATATGCCTTCAACGAAGCCCCAAGTGGAAATTTTTCTACAAGTCCAAATGCAAAGATAAACCATAAAGCATCCATTTTCCTTTGACTGCGTAATTTTTCCACAACATCTGCAAGGAACAAGACCAAACATGTCATGCAAGACCATAATCAACGAATTAGAAGCCCATAAAATATCGAAACAACTTCTATAAACCATAAATTTGTAATCAATTTCAAAATAATTTAGAATAAAAGAGTCATCAACTTCAAGAAACCTTTTTGCTAAAGGCATATTAAGCATAAAAATCATATATGTATGAATAATTAAATCATCTTCCAACTAGTAAAATACCCTTTTTGCTGAAGGAATATTAAGCATAATAATGATTTAATCAATCTAACCAACAATGGGGACGATCATATTTCCTCCTAGATATGGGAACGAGAAAAATTGGCCAGTGTCCCTTCCCATTCTCAGCACCGTAGATCACCTCCAACCCCTTCCCATTATTCGCATCGCGGAACACCTCCAATCAAACTCTTGTTTTTGAGGAGAGAAATAGGTGATCTGATTCCTCTTGACAAAGATCTGCATCTTGTAAGTGGAATAAAATTGATGAATCTACTTGAAAATCATGACAGGGAAATTGTTTGTCAAGACACATACTGGAGGCAATAAAAATACAGATCATAAAAGGAAAAACATTAAGTAAATGACACTAAAACTTTCTGAAGAAAATGGGAAACATTGTCTACCAATGTATATGTTGGTGGTTACAGTGATCCCTTCTTTGTCCTCAACATGAGGTTTATTATTTTCAATAGTGTCAGAGTTCTCCCAACAACATGCATCCTCCTGACAAGGATCTACATCCTCCGTAACCTCTTTACAAAGATATCATTTCTCATGACAATGACCTGCATCCTCTTGACAAAGATTTGCATCCTTCTGTAAGCATATGCAAAGCAGCCATAGTTGAGTTCTTAAGTTTTGAGGAGGAGAGAAATAAGTGATATGATTCATCCCTACCACTAGAGCTACCACCCACTTGACGAAATTCCCAACTAAACCAGGGAGCTACCACCCACTTGATGCCATCCATTCCAACTAATCTGGGATCATAGGGGATCTGATTCATCCCTACCACTAGAGTTACCACCCACTTGAGGACATCCCAATTGAATCTGGAAGCATCCATTCCAACTAATCTAGTGATCCACCTGACAAAGATCTCCAAATTGTTTGCCAAGACACATGGTAGAGTAAATAATAGATGATGGTATTTTATCTGACCAACAATGTAATTACTTGATTTGTCGGCATTGTCATCTTTAATATTGGTAGCATGCAACGTAGGATCATCCTTGATAATGATCCGTCGGTGGAGGAACTGTGGCTTGGTGCCTGCCAACTTGATAAACATCTGCAGAGGCTCTTAGGTTGTGGCCTAGTGCCTTGTTCCTATTGAATTCCTGTGAGAGCATCTACATCATGGCAAGGATTAGGTCTTGGAATCACTCAATTTCCTGTGGGGTCTCGATCATTTGGATGACGTTGGTCATGGTCGTGAGGACAGTGATTCAAAAAGCCAACAAGGAGTTCAAGGAGAGAGATTGGTGGAAGATAATGTGCAGGGTGAACTACATTAATTTGATTACTAATATAATCCAATTATGTTAATAATACACATTAATTTAGAACAACAAATTTCATTTTAATTTAACACATGGATGATAACTATTAATTAACCCTAATAGGATGTTAATTAACCCTAATAGGATGAAATTGTTGGCTATAGTCACAACCTGTTATTAGATGCATTCCTTCCTAATACTTCAGATTTGAAGACACGTGCTTGCTTAAACTAGCATATTTCTATCATAATTTCAATGGTAAATGTTTTGATCTTCGCCACAAATTATAAATCATGAAATCTGATCTAAATGGTGTTACCATATCGTGATAGATTTGAAATAAATAAAATGACAGAGTAGAGGAAACGGAAAGGTAGCACACCTCAAGATGGCCTCTACTAGTAGCAGAATGTAAAGCAGTTCTACCTCAGCTATCTGCGCACCAAATTACCACATTCAGGCGATGATGGCTACGCTGCCTTATCAGATCTCTCAAAATATTTGTTCTTCCTCCTATGGCTGCACCATGAATATCTTTGTTCATAAATTCAAACATAAATTTTATATCTATTCCTCTCCAATACTCAATATGATTATTATTATTGCATCTCAAAGGCTACTCATTATAATCACAACTAACAAAACCCAAGATTTCTCTAAAAAATTTTGGGCTATTAGCTCTGGTAGCTATAAATTATGAGGGCTACACGAACATGAGCAACGTGCTCTCATTGAGATGTGGTGAGTTGGATCTCACTCACTGGAACATAAAGGGTAAGATTTGCGGCCATTGGTCCTCTTCAATGATGGAGGTCGCAAGCTCGACAACAATGTCATAGAGCTTCTTCACGATTGTCTTGGCCTCATTCCTCTGAACACAAACTATGAGGTGTGCTTTTATGGTGGTCTTTGTTGGTAGTGCCCATTGTGGTCATATGTCTTATACCATGTGATCTGCTTCCTCAGCACAATCATAACCATCGCCTGGATTTCCACCTGCACGCATGACTGCATGACTGTTGGACATGAACGAACTTTAGGGCTAGAGATATTAGGTGCTTCTCCTCGTAGCAGATGTTGTTATATCCCCCTGGATCAATAAAAAATTGAAATTAATAATAGGAAAAAAGAAAAGAAAAAAATCAATATCATACCATGGCGACCCCACCTGTACATGAACAACTTCAATTGCTTACTGCAAAGGTGTGACTGGGTATGAGAAATCAGCATTTGAAGCTGCTACTTCACTCACATCCTGTGTTTTATTCAATGTATCCATCGAAATTATCTCTTCGCCCAATACTTGTGCAAAATCATCGATGTATTTAGGTATGGTGTCCACGTTGTCTGACCCTTCTCCAATGTTGTTGGTGCTAACATACCTGACTGGAACATTTGCAGTCAACCCACCTGTTATTTCTCTAATAACCAAACCTCGATGTAGAATGGACATTGAAGATGATCGGGTAAGTTTCCCATGCTCCATAAAAACCCTAATCAATGATATTTGAGATCGAACCCCTCACAATTTATCATTTGCCCTTTTTAGGGGTTTCCTACTTTGATTGTTTGAATTATTATCATCTGAATATCCACAGCATCCAAGTGTAGTGAATTTTGGATTTAAATCAACCCTAATGCAACCCTTAAAACCATTTCTAATTCAGTCTAAGAGTGCACCATTGCCTTGAGATGAAGAATTATAATTAAGTCTTTACAATATGGAAGCTCTTGGTGTTATAGACATATTTGGGCACATCAACCCCAACTCACATGTCAATGATATTAGGGTTCATCAACCCCTAATATAGTTGTTTTATGCCCTAAAGGAACTTAGTCATCTAGATGCCTCATTCTCCAAACGTTCCATCACAAAATTCATCCAAAAAGTGCCTGAAAGGGATTATTGCAGAAAGCCTTATGTTAGGGTGCTATGCATAGCAGGTACCACACTGTCAACGTGTTATGCATCGCAGTTTGGCCCTATGTAAGGTGCGATGGGCGAGGTAAGGCAGAATTCCGGGAGAGTTTGAGAATCATTTGCTCATGGAAACTTCTAGAAACTTCTCCTGTGCCACTTGCCCCTCTGAGTTCGCCCAAGGATAACTAAAGAAATTAGGAAACCATCTCCAATTCTCCTCAATCATGGAACCAATTCCTAAAAATAGAATGGCATTCATCATCCTCATTGATGACTCAACCTCCTACACTCATCTATTAATGAATCCCTCATCCAATAGATCTAGAGCATGAATTATTCTGAGTTGTAAGGAAGTGCTGCTAGTTTCAGTATTGAGGTGAGAGTATTGTGTTATTGTTGGTGTGTTCTTGTTGATTCATGAGGTGAAGAAGGCTTGAAGCTGGGAGGATGGCGTTGGATCAGACTTATGGGTTATAATTATCCTTGTTGTCAATAAAGTTCTTCAAGATTTTTCCCATTTGTTTCTGTTAACTATAAATGCATTCATTTGTTTATCATATTTCTGATTCTATGATGTTTATGCTGTGATAGATCATTATGCTTTGATGGGTCTTTATTTCTGTAACTGTGAAAGTACTCTCCAAGCACATTAAGTACGGGGAGGAGTTACGAGATTGGCCAAACGAGAGGGAGATCAAGCGAGGAATAAAGCGGAAGTTACAAGTTGGTCTTTCATAATCTTTCTCTTATCTGTCACTCATAGGAAAAATAGTGAATTGCTTTAACTATTGTTTCTAGGTTAGCTACCAAACCTAGAGGGTTAGCATTTCTTAAAAATACTAATTTACGCAAAACAAAATTGGCGACTATACTGGGGATCAAACCCAGAATCTCTGGTTTCGCAGACCAGAGCCTTATCTCCCTTAATCTCCCTAAACATGAAAAGGACCAAGTTATCCTTGTCGTTAAACTCGTTAAAATAATAGTGACAAACTTGTCCATCTAGATAAGACCGAGTTTCACCGTCGCTAGACTCGTTAAAAAATCAAATAGCGATGGGTTTTCCCAAAGGGAAAATTATACAACAAGCATATGTTATCATCCTAAATCTTGATAAAAATAAAGAGGTACTGGTCAGCAATGACTGGGGAAAATGGGGAAAAATCTTGAAAACTTATGGTAGCGATTCACTCTTGAACATGACACTTTCACTTCATCTCCGTGATTAAGCTGGGTTGGGACATTCCATTTGATGATTATCATACCGTTGGTCTATCACACCATCCATCACCTTTGTTTTGGGTCAACGCTACCAATTCATCTCAGTGTCGCCGATATGTTCAAGAGAAGTCATCCAGTTAAAGTCTCATTTGTTGCAATACCACAAACCTTCATTTTCATGACCGCCATTCCTGAACCTTGTGTCGTCAGTTTGTTTTCATCTCCAAATATCATTTACTTTGTTTCACGTCATAGATCCAGAAGTTGTTACGAGATCAGCATACACTGGTATAGTTAATCCACAACTTGGTCAATCTGTCAATACTAGACAGCGGCAGTCGGTCCAACAACTGTGACTATCGCAATATCAACAGCCTCAATTCCAGCAGTCCCAACCCCAGTTTGGACTTGGTTCACAAGCTCAAACTAGTTTTGGTCAATATCAAGCTTACCAAGGATCTGGGCAACAAGGCTTTGCAAGTTATGCACAACCACATTTCCAAACCGGTTATCAATAACTGCCCTATACTGGTTATGTCCAACAACCTTACCAAGGTTACCAGATGCATATGCACTACACTGGTATGCAAAGACCTATGGCACAAGTGATTCCATCCTATCCTGGATATGCTCAGCCTGACTTGAATTGACAGTTTCCATTTGTAGCAACTTTAGAACTACCAGATTTAAACCGGCTCACTAATGATCCAATTGCATATGCACCTTGGTGGTTGGTGATTCCACATAAATTTCCATTTGACATTCCAAAGTTGAATGGAAATCCAAGAGAAGACGCATCAAATCACATAATGACTTTTCATTTATGATGTTCATCCAACACTTTGAATTATGATTCGATCAGACTTCGTCTTTTCTAAAGAACATTTACTGGTCTAGCTGCTAAATGATATATTGAATTACCTAGAGCTTCTTTTGATAACTTCACCATTTTAGCCACTACCTTTCTGACCCACTTCCAGTTACTTATCAGGTACGATACTGGAACAAAACTCTTGACGAACTTTAAACAGACTACCTCCACTCATATATCAGATCATATTCATGAGTGGCGGTGTCGTCATTGAATGGTTATGACCTATGTTCCTGATCAACTTTTAGCTGAGTGGTTCATTAAGTCCTTGCTACCATCTGTCACTGAGGATGTAGTAAAAGGAGGAGTTGTCAAAAAAGAGCAAGTTATTGCTCGTGCCCAACATTTGGATCTGATTTATACACAATCAAGCATGCTCTATGATAAAATTCCTGATGCACCTAGACCAACTTTCATCGTTCCACCACCCCCAAAATCGATTAGCGACTCTCATGCTGGCAACGGTGTGATCGGTTCCTCAAGCGCACAACTTGAAAGGGGACCATCTAGACAAACCCTTGTTGTTTCCAACCAAAATTCAAATGAATCTAAAAACAATCTTGCCTCAGAGATTAATGCTATGTCATCTGCCAAAGGCAAAAATCCAAAGTAATCAGGAGGTAAGAAAAAGGGAAAGAATAATAACAAGAAACAGGAGAATCCTACTCCTAAAAAATCATCTGAATCACCTTCTGTGGCTAGGAAACCTCGTTATCGATGTTTGATATGTAATGACGATCATTTTACAAGAGATTGTCCACATTGATCTGACTTCTCTAAACTTTTAAAGGCTTCGAATACCTCAACAGTGTTGACAAACCCGTTTCTGAACCCAGAAACACATTTGGTTGCTACTGATAATGCTTCCACATCCCAAGTACTTACGTTCTCTATCACAAATACAAAAAAATGATGTTTTGGTGTCAGCAAGGAATAAAGATTATGGAAATCTGTTGTTGTCAAATAACTAGGCTTCTGATCAACCTAGTACATCGACCACAACTTCACCAAAAGTTGTTCCACCAGTTATAAATGAATTAACAATAAAGCCACCAAAGGGATTTGTATGCAAATCAACATTTAATCCTCATGCTCGAGCAGCCCAAAACTATAATATAGTGGAAGATCTGGGTCAATCACCTTCCACTATGTCGACACTCGAGGTGTTGCAAAACTATCCCTCCCAAAAATAGGCTTTTTTGTCAGCATTAGGCGGAATAGATCCTACGGATTCTAATCTTGTGGTCTTTAACCGTACAGGATACACACCATAGTTACCAGCGTAACTAGCCTTTTTAATACAAGTAAAATCTCTCAATAAAAATGTTCGCCGAACTATTATTGATGAGGGGGAATCTACTTGCATTATGTCTATGAGTTATTGGAAAACTCTTGGTTCACCACCCTTGTCACAATCACCAACAACATTAAAAGCTTTTGATGGACGAAGATACACTCTGTATGGGATTTTGAGTAACTTGCAAATTGAACTAGGGGGGAAAATAGTAAATGTTGAAGTTGAGTTCATTGATGGACTCCTTGATTACAACATTTTCCTAGGAAGGCCTTGGGTATATGTTATGGCTGCTATTGTTTCCACATAATTTCGAACGATCACATTTCCCTTCAAAGGTGAAATCACAGCCATCGATCAGCTAGCCTTCATTGCTAATAGTTCACAAGCTACAGAAAGCATTCCATCGATACATGGAAATTCACAATCACTTCAAAATTTTGGAGTAGGTCTCCTAAAAGATCCTTCCTTGATGGGTACATTTACCCTTCTGTCTCCATTTGGTTTTGCAGAAGTGGCGAGAGTGGAAACCTGCCACATGATTTCTTCTTTATCATCTGACTTTAAGAAGAATTCAAACTATTTTGAAAGTGATGATTATCGTGAGGTGATGCTGCCAAGCTCGATTGAATCATTATAGCAATCAATCTATTGGGATTGTGCGGCAAACCCTAATCCGTACTCAACAGTTGTATGGGTAGATAGGTCTTCAGAATATGGCACCTCTTCGGATCCTTTTTGACATATACATTCTACGGATGAAGGAATTGTCCAATTAATGATGATAGGAGAGATGTCGTGGGAAGATTATCATCATCGTTGCCACCTTCGAGATGACAATGAAGACTATTCAAATGAACTCAATCACCCATCAATTGTTGAATTCTTGTCGAATTCTATAAATATTGTCGATTCCAAGTGTAATCTGTCTAACAGAGAAGAAACATTTTCTATAAACATTTCGACTAAGCCCAACATTGTAGAAAATATTCATGTTGGTAAATCTTGTTCTCCATTGGAACTAGATAATTACTGTGCTCTTTTCTGTGAATTTCAAGATGTCTTTGCATGGTCTTATGAAGAAATGTCAGGCATTGACTCAAGCATTTTTGAACATGAGATTAAAATGTATCCTGATGTCAAACCGGTACAACAACGACTTCGACCTGTTCATCCTAAGAAAGCCATTGCCATTAAAGCAGAGGTTGAAAAACTTTTGCATGCTGGCTTCATTTTCCCTGTACCTCTTACTGATTGGGTATCAAATATTGTTCCAGTGATGAAAAAACAAGGAAAAATTCGAGTGTGCATTGATTATATGGATGTAAACCAAGCATGTCCGAAGGACAACTATCCTACACCTTTTATCGACCAAATTGTTGACGAATGTGCCAGATGTGAAATATTTTCATTCATGGATGGATTTTCTGGCTACAACCAAATCAATATCCGCCCACAGGACCAATCGAAAATGACATTTATATGTCTGTGGGGCACATTCGCATATTGAAAATTACCCTTCGGTTTGAAGAATGCAGGGGCCACATTTCAGAGGGTGATGAATTATGCCTTCCATGACATCAAACACATTGTTCAACCATATCTTGATGATCTGCCTGCTCATTCACAGAAACAGACTAATCACCCGCAACATTTGAGAGAAATATTTTTACGTTGTCGACACTACAAAATAAGACTCAATCCACACAAGTCTGTGTTTTGTGTTGGATCTAGTCATCTTCTCAATTTTGTAGCTTTGAAATATGGAATCTAACTCGATCCAATAAAGGTTCAAGAAATTCTTGACGTGCCTCCACCTTCAAATTTGTTACAGATCCAGAAAATTCAAGGGAAGGCAAACTTTCTGAGGAGGTTCATTCCAAATTATGCCAAATTAGCTAAAGGTTATACATGTCTATTGAAGAAATGGGTACCCTTCCATTGGGATCAAGTTGTACAAGCTTATTTTGATGCTCTCAAAGATTCCTTGATTAAAGCATCATTAGTGTATGCCCCTAACTATCAAAAAGACTTTTACTTGTATCTCGCCATTGCAGATACAACCATTGGTATGGTTTTAGTGCAAGAGGAAAATGGAATTAAACATCCTATATATTATTTGAGTCGCAATCTTAATGATACAAAAAGTAAATATTCATACATTGAAAAGTTAGCTTTAGTAGCTATTCAAGCTATGCAGAGATTTCAACATTACATCCTCCTTCACAAAACTACCATTATATTGGATTGTAACCCTAGGACATACATTTTGTCACGTCAATTGCTTGGGGGGAAATATTCTAAATGGATAGTTATCTTGTAGGAGTTTGATTTAGAGTTCATCAAATCCAAATCAAAGAAATATTTCATCTTTGCAGAGCTACTTTGCAACCTTCCCTCGTCCTCCAATAATTTAACATCAGAAGCATCAATCTTGGATGAGTCTCTGTTTCTGATTTCGTCAAGTGATCCATGGTACGTGGATATATTGGTCTATCTCCAAACCCAAGATTTTATGCCAGACACCTCTCGCTCTGAACAACGATGTACTCGATACCAAGCCAAAGATTATCTGATCATTGGTGTCATAATTTATCGTCGTGGTGTCGATACAATTCTACGTAGGTACCTTACTCATGATGAGGCTAAAAAAGATTTGAATGAAAACCATTCAAGTGCTTGTGGGGGCATTTATCTGGTTATACAACTGCACAAAAAATCCTACGAGTTGGTTATTTCTGGCCATCTATATTTAAAGATTTCATACTTGCTATCAGAAAGTGTCATGCTTGTCAGATTTTTTATCGTAAAACTAGATTATCACCTACACCACTGCATCCAGTCGTTGTTGTTGGCCCATTCACAAAATGGGGCATTGATTTTATGACATGTAACCCCACCTCGGTTGGGGGGAATGGGTATATTAGTCTCTATTGACTATTTTAGCAAATGGGCTGAGGCGATGCCTATATTGAACAATAGTGGTGAAACGGCTGCTCTCTTTTTTTTCAATCATGTGGTTTCTACGTTCAGTGTGCCACAAGCTATAGTTACAGATCATGGGCAACATGATGATCTAGTTAACTACCAAATTATGATTGTCTCATGATAGTTCTACTCCATATTATCCACAAGCTAATGGACAGGTTGAGGCAATCAACAAAATCCTTAAGCGCATGTTGCAAAGAATGATTGGAGTCCATAAACGGAATTGGCATTTAATCTTGTACTCAGCTCTGTGGGCATATCGAACCTTGGTGAGAAATGCGACCGGATTTACGCCTTTTTAGTTGGTGTATGGTTTGGAAGCAGTCTTACCAATTCAATGTGAAATCTCATCCCTCAAGCTCGCAATTGACCTACTACCTGATACTTCTGAGGAAGAAGCTCGTTTCTTGGAATTAATCCATCTGGATGAAACCCATCGTGACGCTGCATTGGCTAACGAAGCACATAAGAAACACATCAAGGCACAATATTACAAAGATGTTAAGACTCACGTCTTCTTAGAAGGTGACCCGATATTGCGTTATGACCAGGATTCTGACAAATTAGGAGCAGGGAAGTTTGAAACACTATGGATGGGCCCCTATATTGTTAAACATGTGTTGATAAAAGGAGCCTATGAGCTAGTCGATTACGATGGGATTCCATTGTCGCAGCCCCAGAACGGGTTGTATCTTAAATGTTACTATGCTTGATTAAGTGTAGTAAAACTCACTGTACATATGCTTTCATTGCATTTTTGTGTGTTAGTTTTCTTTTAGAGTTTCAATTTGGTTAGGTAATCCACTTCACATTTGTTGCAGATGTCGAACTTTTCGGAACCATTTGTTGGGTATGTCGATGGAGCTAGTCGTAGTACACAGAACCTATCTTCTGCAACCTAGGCCATCTTCACTCCAAGCAGTGAGTTAGTGATTTTCAGAGGGATTTTTATTTCTTGATCGACAAACAATATCGTTGAGTATAGTGCATTGATTGAACTCCTCTCTGATGCCATTTCACATGGCATACACCGAATCATTGTTAGGCTAGATTCACAACTTGTCATTCTACAACTTACTGGCATTTATTCCATCCGAAACCCAGCTATTCATCGCATGTTCCTAAGAGTTCAAATTTTGGAAAGACATTTTGAATTCATTCAATATCAACATATTTCCAGAAATTTAAACACATTGACTAACTCTCTAGCAAACTATGTGTTAAATAGACATTTGCAACATATGTAAAGAAAGCATTTCACCTCACCATTTGCATAGGATTTCATCACTTAACCACAATAAAAATCCGAAAGTAAAATAGATAGTTGTATATAAGTTTTTACAAATATTTTGTCTCCAAGACAAAATTGGTCATCTGACCCCAGGAACTCAAAAATAAATGCAGAAAACATCCTAGACTAGTTATGTTAATGATAACAAGTCACCGCCTGTGTTACCATATGCAGGAGCCTCGTCCAACGACTCGCCACACCAGTGGTATGGCGTTGTAGCCTCATGGGTAACTCATCAATCTAGACATCCGGAATGCCAAGGGTTAATCTTTCCACGTGATATTGCAACTAAGCCAAGGTCTCTGCTATGTTCAAATCTCTAAGGACTGCCCTCCCGACAGCTCCCTCTGTTGGAGCATCTACTTCCCGCGGGCATGCCATCGGTCGAACTGGTCCAATATCTACATAAACATATGAGTTTATTTAGTCTTGGTAACAATAAAAACAAAAAAAGAAAAATGAAAACTCAGAAAGAAAAGTGTAGTCAAATCAATTTAGCAATAGCACTCCACTGCTCCCCGACTGGTAATGCTAAATTTGGATCACCTCGGAAATCCATCCCCACATATGGATATTTTGCAAAAGCCATCTCCGGACGGTCGAACCACTTGAAGAAGGTAGAATAAAATGAGATCTATCACAGGCCAACATGCCTAGCCATAATGTCTACCCACCGTTGCATCCGTGGTTCTCTACATCTAGGCACTCCCAGCGAAATGTTTTGTGGTTGCATGAGCGGGATTCTTTCCAAAGCAAAGGAAATCAAAATAGACCCATAACCAAAATTTTTGGTCTTTCCAGCCTTCACTTTGGTCAGTTGATCTTTCATAAGTGGAAGAACCACCTCACACCAGTTGAATACCTTCGGTTCCAGGCATTCCAAGGCATATTGCATCTAAGATCTGTTTGCTAAATGTAAAGTTGCACTGCCAGCCAATCTAGAAAGGGTAAACATGATAGTTCTCAAAGGATGATCAATAACATCTCAGATATGAATCTTTCCATCTCTGCTGGGTTGAGATCCTTCCCGATAGAACTGACGAATATAATATGTCACCGACTCGCCTGCCTGGGCAAGTCCTGATAGTGAAATAGGGGCACCCCGCCTCAATAAACCCATCAAAAAATAAATATCCTCGATGGTGATAGGAATAGATTTATCCCTGATATGAAACACCTGGTCAATAGGATCCCAAGCATGAACAAGATACCGCAGTAAATCCATCTGTTTCCTCATGCTGGACAAGCGGAAAAGCTTTAGAAAACCACAATTCATGAAAGCATTTATTGTGCCCTGGTCATTTAAAGCAATCATTTCTTGCTCTTCACGTTCTTGATCTTACCATGTAACGACCATTTTTATTCAATGAATACCTGAAACACAATCATTAGGAAAGTTAGGATCCAACTTGGGCAAAAATCAGTTAAAAATTTGATAAAAAACAACTGTTCAAACTTGGTTTTCTGCACCCATCGCACTTGTCCTTTGAAGAAAGTGCTATGCATAGCAGGTTTCCTATTAGCAACCCAGTATGCATCACACTTTTCTATAGGAACAAGGTGCGATGGTTAAGAAACGAGAATTTAAACCTTAGAGGCCTAGAAAAATAAGAAAAGTTGCCCAAAACTGAAAAAGAATGGATTAGAATTGAAGAGCATAAGGATAGCTCCTACCTGGTCCTGACGGTGTAAAAAATGATTCATAGAATCTCTCACAATCGACTGGTAAAATTTGGGGGAAAAACAGCTTCAGAGCTCCAGAATCCAATGTTAGAAATGAAATGGTGAAAATGAATTGTTAAAACTAGTTTTCTGTTTACTTTTACATGTGAATCAAGTAAATGTTGGGTTTATTCATTTTTTCATCCATAAATATGTATTTTTAATCATCTTTGATGGATTTTTGAGCATAATGAAAGACTGAAAATAGAATCTGATGTGCTAATGGCGAATTGAACATCTTTTACCACCAAGAAAACTTTTCATTCTCTTTTCGAGATTTGATATAAAAATGAAAAGGAAACTATAGAGTCCTCTTTAAACTCTTTTCAGACTCTTTAAACAAGAAGAGATAGTTGAGTGCTTGTCTCTTCCAACTCGTTAAAGTATTGGAAATTACATTTCTCTCATATTATTTTATCCTTTTTCGGACCTAAGGTATTATCTTACGAAAAAGAACTTATGGAGTTTTCTTTCTGTCTCTTTTCAAACTCTCTAAACATGAAAAGGACCGAGTTATCCTTGTCGTTAAACTCATTAAAATAATAGCGACAAACATGTCCATCTAGAAAATACCGAGTTAATTCACCATCGCTAGACTCGTTAAAACATCAAATAGTGATGGGTTTTCCCGAAGGGCAAATTATACAACAAGCATATGTTATCCCCTTCAAGCTTGATAAAAAATAAAGAGGTACTAGTCAGCAATGACTCGGGAAAATGGAAAAAATCTTGAAAACTTATGGTAGCAAGTCTCTCTTTAACATGACACTTTCACTTCATCTCCGTGATTAAGTTGGGTTGGGAAATTCTGTTTGATGGTTATCATACCGTTGGTCTATCACACCATCCATCACTTTTGTTTTGGGTCAACACTACCAATTCATCTCAGCGTTGCCGATATGTTCAAGAGAAGTCATCCAGTTAAAGTCTCATCCATTGCAATACCACAAACCTTCATTTTCATGACTGCCATTCCTAAACCTTATGTCGTTAGTTCTTTTTCATCTCCAAAGATAATTTATTTCGTTTCGTGTCATAGATGTGGTATACATCACAGCCCTCCTACGACAAGTCGCTTCTTATCGACATCAACTCATCATCCAAGAAGTTGACTTATAAAAGCCCTTTCAATGCTTTGAAGCTTTCATACATCAATGGCAAGTTTCTCTCTTTCGGTGACAGGTTGACATCAATGGCCTTCGACCGAAAGATTTTGCATGCTGTTCGACATCGAATCATCTACTCACACCACGCAAAATGTACTGTAGTACCTTAAGGATCATCATCATTATCCATGATCCCTCTCGCACCTGTTAACAGCTTACACTATTGGTTGGTAATCAGGCAATATCTCTCCGTGTTCGACCTCAGAAAATATTTTCACATGGTTAGACTTGTACGTTGGGTGAAGATTGAACGAATTTGAAGACCCCAGATCTAGTTTCATCCATCCGGGCTGCGATATATTCCGGAGTACAAAAGTGACAAATGTATAAAGGCTTTACACAGATGGTCATCCTAATCATGGATCACAAATCCATATCTATAGAATCTCAAATCTATATCTATAGACAACTATATGATTTATGTACATGTAATGAAAGTTTATAAGCTAATCATGGGAATGCCTCCTTCAGCTAGTTCATGAGAAAATCATATTATCATGATGTATTGTATTGTAATTCATGTAGGTCAGCTTCCAATTCGAAACTTCTGATCCTCATGATAAAGCATTTAATCCGACATAGATATTTATGACCTCATGCTTTAGGGGCCAACTTTTATAGACATATTTGGGCACATCAACCCCAACTCATATGTCAATGATATTAGGGTTCATCAACCCCTAATATAGTTGTTTTATGCCCTAAAGAAACTTAGTCATCTGGGTGCCTCTGTTATGCCTCTGTTAAGAAATGCTACATGATATATCAAAATTACAAGAACAAGTGTAACAAATGAACAATTCTTGGATGATACAAATGAAAAGACCTCCTTTCTATATATAGGAGTCTAAGGGGTCATAACATAATCAGAGTCAACATAAAAATAATAATGTAAGGGCACAATAATAACAATACCGGGCTTCTATGGGGCACAATAGTAACAATATGGGCACTACATGGGTACATCAATATAATAAGTGGGTTGTACTAATAACAATAATGGGTTACAGTAGTAGTATAGGGGCCTAACATTCCCCTCTCCTTCAAAAAGCGTTGTCCTCAACACTTGAGTAGTTCTTGATGCTTGTGTATAAAATTCTTATCCTCCCATGTGGAATCTTCAGCGGGTAAGTTCTTCCACTTGATGAGATACTCTGAAATTGATTGATTTTGTAGCTTTTGGGTTCTTGTTTCTCTGACTACTCTAGGTTCCAATATGATTTCTCCTTCCTCTTCAATTTCTGGCAATATTGTTTGAATTGGGATATTTTGCAACTTTTGAATAAGTGGCCATACTTCTTCGTCCTTCTTCCATTCATCCCTTGCTTCGTTTATCCAATCTGGTTGGATAATAGAAATAGCACAAAACAATGCTTCCACATCCTCATCCTTGAAGAGTCTTCCCATTCGGTAAGGTCACCATTTTTTAAGTGCATGTAGTATTGCCAACATTTCTTTCTCATAAATAGCTTGCTTGAGATGTAGCAGTAAAAGTACCCAATAAAAACATTTTTCACTACAATGTTGATCTACCTGTTGTTTCATTTGATTTTGCACTGAGGTGGTGTTATCCTTTAAAAGTTGGAGAACTTGTTGTTGATGCTCGATGTGATCTTTCACTACTTGAACCTTTTTCTTCTTGATATGTCCTTCTCTCTCTAGAGTTCGAGGAGTGGTAATTTCTTCCAATCCTTTACAAGATATGGTCGGATTCATTTCTTGATGGTCGATGTGATCTTTCACTTCTTGAACATTTTTCTTCTTGATATGTCCTTCTATCTTGATAGTTTGAGGATTGGTAATTTCGACCAATGAATTACAAGATATGGTTGGATTCATTTCTTCTTTCTCGATATGATCTTTCACTTCTTGCACCTTTTTCTTCTTGATATGTCCTTCTATCTTCAGAGTTTGAGGAGTGGTAATTCTTGCCAATGCTTTACAAGATATGGTCTGATTCATTTCTTCTTTCTCTGGGGTGGGATCCTAGCGTATATCTTCTTCTTTTGATGTTTCTTGATCCTTTTCTTCCTCCTCTTCATATTCTATATAAAATAGTTTCTTCTCAGCACACTTATGACCTTTAGTGCATTTGCTATCACAATTGTAACAAAGCCCTTTTTCTCTTTTTTCTTCCAATTGTTGTGGTGTAACCCTTGTAGGTTGTGGAAGGCTAGGAGAAACAACACTTCCATCTTTATAGTTGTGAGGGGTATGCTTCCTGGTTTCCATAATTTTGCTTTCCACTATGTCACAAAGCCCTTTTACTCTTTCCAATTGTTGTGGTGTTGCTCTAAAGAAGGTGTTGCTCTTTTTATCCTCATAATGTGCTATCATTTCCTCCATGAAAATTGACCACGTAACAAGTTGTTTACGAGAACAAAGCCCTTCATACCATAAAAATTGATCCCGTTCTAAATATGAAGATGCAATACATACCTTTTGTAATAATGGTACACCATGTAGACCAAAATATTGCTCCATCTGAAGTATCCAATTTGCCATATCTTTGCCATCAAACTTCCTCATCTTGCTTTTTCTTGATTTTAGGAGCTCAATCTTGAAACGACTGTAACTCTGTACTTTCAGATCTTTAAGTTCTAAAATTATGACCTATAGTATTCCTTTGTGTCCTCTTTCCAATGCCACCAGTCTGATCCAAATTGGATTCTCCAAGAAAGAGTTATGCACAATCTCCCAAGATGACCTGATTATAGACCTTTCCAGAAGAGCGAACTTGTATGAAGTTCCACGTGTCATTGTTTCAACCTTTGGCTCTAAAAAATATATACAAGAAACTATAGTTCGTCCTCTTTCTGTACCTTCTTACGAAATTTGAATCTGATCCCCAGAGAGAAAGTTATGATGATTTTCCCAGGTCACCTATTTGGAATGTAATTCAGGAGTCTCCAAAAAGACCAACTTCCTCAGATCATATCTCCGAAAATATAGCGCAAAAAGCTCTAAAATTTGGATTCGAGGTTCAGCACGATTTCTTCTCAAACGGTTTTTTTTGCAACTTCTGAAACATCGCAGAAAAAAAGTTATAGCGAAAATGCCACAATGACCTATTTCGAGCAGCGAAACCCTAGAATCCAAAGCTCTGATACCAAATGTTATGGAACCAGCTCACAAAAAGATAGAAAAGAGAGATCAAGGCCTTAGAATTTAGCCTCTTCGAGGGGGCAACCTCCTTTACATTACACAAATGAACAATTCTTGGATGATACAAATGAAAAGACCTCCTTTCTATATATAGGAGCCTAAGGGGTCATAACATAATTAGAGCCGACATAACAATAATAATGTAAGGGCACAATAATAACAATAGTGGGCTTCTATGGGGCACAATATTAACAATATGGGCACTACATGGGTACATCAATATAATAAGTGGGTTGTACTAATAACAATAAGGGGTTACAGTAGTAGTATATTGGCCTAACAGCCTCATTCTCCAAAAGTTCCATCACAAAATTCATCCAAAAAGTGCCTAAAAGGGATCATTGCAGAAAGCCCTGTGTTAGCGTGCTATGCATAGCAGGTACCACACTATCAAAGTGATATGAGTCACAGTTTTTCCCTATATAAGGTGCGATGGGTAAGGTAAGACAAAAATTGGGGAGAGTTTGAGAATTAGTTGCTTATGGAAACTTCTAGAAACTTCTCCAGTGCCACTTTCTCCTTTGAGTTCGCCCAAGGATGACTAAAGGAATTAGGAAACCACCTCCAATTCCCCTCTTTCATGGAACCAATTCCTAAACATAGAATGGCATTCATCATCCTCATTAATGACTTAACCTCCTGCATTCATCTATAAATAGAGCCCTCATCCAAGAGATCTGAAGGCTGAATTATTCGGAATTGTAAGGAAGTGTTGCTAGTTTTAGTATTGAGGTGAGAGTATTGTGTTATTGTTGGCATGTTCTTACTGATTCATGAGGTTAAGAAGGCTTGAAGTTGGGAGGATGGTGTTGGATCAGACTTATAGGTTGTAATTCTCCTTGTTATGAATAAAGTTCTTCAAGATTTTTCCCATTTGTTTGTGTTAACTGTAAATGCATTCATTTGTTTATAATATTTCTGATTTTATGATGTTTATGCTGTGATAGATCATTATGCTTTGACGAGTCTTTTTTCTGTAACTATGTAGGTACTCTCCAAGTGTGTTAAGTATGGGGAGGAGTTACGAGATCGGCCAAAGGAGAGGGTAGCAACTTCTGGATATTGAAATTCAAAGTCCAGATGTTCAGGTAATTGAACAACAGTCTCAAAGGGAGGTTGTTGAACAACTCTTGGTTCAAATGTAACCTCGGTTCGAACTGGGATGGGTTTTGGACCAACTCTTGATGGAGTTGTTTCAGGTTCAAAAGTACTTCTTGGTTGAACAATTTCAAATTGAGGATCAATTTGTTGTTGGACAACCTCGGTTACTGTTACACTAGGATTAGTACCAATGTCCTCAGGTAACTGTGAAACCTCCTCTTGAAGGATGGATGTACCAGAAATGATTGGAGTAACTTGAGTCCCTAAATATGTTGGAACAAATTTTTTGAACAACCCAGATGAACTAGACTCAGTTAAATGAGACTCCTTTGTTCGAATTGCTTTCGCTTCCAGAGGCAAAGACAATTGACTCGCTAATCTCCGCGAATGACGGTTTTTGGATTGACTTTCTTCCACGATTGTGGATTACTTGATCAACATAAAACTAAACTGAGGGAAAATGATGTTATTCTTAGTCAATTAATTTTAACTACACTTAGACACAACTTTGCTTTTGCAATTTTAAAGAGTCGAGAAAAAGCTAAAGATGACTCTAGTCACCTTCGATTTTTAAAGAGCCTAAAATGACAAGTGCTCAGATGATCCTTTTACTTTTAGGGAATCGAAAAGGAACGAAAGTGATTACTCTAGTGACTCTAGACAAGAGGGTTTACGAAACAAATCTCCAAACTACAATATACACCTTGGTGGTAAATTAAAGATAAATTACCAAGGACTTTACGTACGGTAGCCAATCTTCCCGAATATTGTGTTCAGTGCATTACGATCGGTAAGGCGGCAGGCTCGGCTTCCTAGGGATAAATGATTTAATCGTATTGGGGTCTCCCACTATATACACAATGGTACAGAGAGAAGAATTCTGTACTAGCACTTATCATATCAAAGACGACAAATCACCCAACCTTCAATGAAAACGATAGCCACTAGGTTTAACGACGTTGGAACACGTCTCTAGCCTAGACCTCTAAATGTGTTGCGTTAAATTCCAAAGCGTTGTTAGGTTAATTGAGGTTCATTTTAAGTTGATCTTTCTTAAAATTTTGCCTTTGACGGTTCACCACGAAATGTGTTCTGAAATTCCTAAATATGCATATACAATGATAAGCAATCTTTTCGTTTATGTTCAACAATGAAAATCCTAACTACTAGGGATAGAGCATAGAAGTACTTTTTTAAGCAAACACCAAAAAGAACACACTAGTGCAATTCCCTAAGTCATCATTTTGTGCACACAAACCAAAATTCTAGAATGAAAATGCATGTATTTGTTTTCAGCTCTCCTTAATGTGAATGATTCAAGAAGGAAAACTAAATGCAGCAATGATTTGAAATATTTCACACAAAATGTCAATTTTCGACAATTTTTCTTCAAAGAGAGGAAGGAAGACTCAAATGACACTTTCAAGTTTGAAGAAATATATTTTGACACTTTGAAAAAAATTAAATCAAATGCATAAAATAGATTAATCGATCAGCTACGAAGGAAGATTTTACGACACTTCACTCTTTCGACGAAAATTGAAGAACTTACAACACTTTTCTATCGAAACGACAAATCGATTAACACTAATTGTTGACAATGGATTGTAAATGAAAAAAAAACACACAAAACATTCACCAATCCTAATCCAAATAGAGGCCGATCTAAGTGATGAAAGTTCGCTTCAATGATGAGACATTATTCATATTCAGCAAGAAATCAAACAGAGATGAAAACTAGTCAAAAACCTCAACTCCTAGATCGGAGAATTGAGTTTCAATCAATCATCGTAGGTTCTGGTGATAGACAGTGTGATGCATAGCACTTTGTCCATTTGGTAATTGTTGTGCATAGCAGGTTACAGTTCAAGACAGTGCGATGGTCACAACAAGTGATTCTGAAAGTGTTTTTGGCTCAAATTTGATGTAGTTTTCAATGGATTAAGCTTGATTTCAATGAACAATAACAAGTAAAGTGTAATGGAATGTCCTAAGAGGCTACTAAGCTACCAACAAGGGTATTTTGATACATTTTGTAGATCAAATGCTCAATATATAAACTAAACCAGAGATTGACTGAAGTAGCATTTATCTACTAGGCAATTGTAAAACAAAAGAGGTTCGAAGGCTTCTTGGGTAGCTTCAGACTCTGTCTACAGTTTATATAATTCATCATAGAGAAAAGAATAGCAAAAACAATCATCGTCCATCCCCAGTTAAACCCTAGAGGCCTAGAAAATTGAGAAAAGTTGCCCAAAACTGAAAAAGAATGGAATAGAATTGAAGAGCATAAGGATAGCTCCTACCTAGTCCTGACAGCACGAGAAATGATCCAGAGAATCTCTCGCAATTGACTGGTGAAATTTGGGGGAAAAACTGCTTTAGAGCTCCAAAATCCAATGTTAGAAATGAAATGGTGAAAATGAATTGTTAAAACTAGTTTTTATGTTTACTTTTACATGTCAATCAAGTGAATGTTGGTTTTATTCATTTTTCATCTGTAAATATGTATTTTTCATCATCTTTGATGGAGTTTTGAGCAGAATGAAACACTAAAAACATAATCCGATGTGCTAATGGCAAATTGAGCATCTTTGACCACCAACCAAACTTTTCATTCTCTTTTCGAGCTTTAATGTAAAAATGAAAGGGAAACTATAGAGTACTCTTTAAACTCTTTTTAGAGTCTTTAAATAGGAAAAGATAGTCGAGCACTTGTCTCTTCTAGCTCTTTAAAGTATTGGAAACAACATCTCTCTCGTATTACTTTATCCTTTTTCGGGCCTGAGGGATTATTTTACAAAAAATAACTTATGGAGTTTTCTTTTCATCTCTTTTCAAACTCCCTAAACATGAAAATGAATGAGTTATCCTTGTCATTAAACTCCTTAAAATAATAGTGACAAACTTGTCCATCTAGACAAGACCGAGTTTCACAGTTACTAGACTTGTTAAAACATCAAATAGTGATGGGTTTGCCCGAAGGGAAAATTATAAAAAAAGCATATGTTATCCTCCTCAAACTTGATAAAAAGTAAAGAGGTACTGGTCAGTGATGACTAGGGAAAATGGAGAAAAATCTTGAAATCTTATGGTAGCGAGTCACTCTTGAACATGACACTTTCACTTAATCTCCGTGATTAAGTTGGGTTGGGACATTCCATTTGATGATTATCATACCGTTGGTCTATCACACCATCCATCACTTTTTTTTTGGGTCAACTCTACCAATTCATCTTAGTGTCGCCAATATGTTCAAGAGAAGTCATCCAGTTAAAGTCTCATTGGTTGCAATACCACAAACCTTCATTTTCATGACCGCCATTCCTGAACCTTGTGTCGTCAGTTCATTTTCATCTCTGTTGTCACAAAATAAACCCCTGATAGGCTGCTAATTAGGAAGACTCTGAGTAAATATTTCAAACCAACTTTTGGCCGAGGCTTAGTCTCCTCAATCTAAGAGGTCTCTCTCACTAGATTAAAGATTTTTTAATGAATTAGATGGTTAAATCTATGAAACAAACGAAGAAGTGTAAATGGTTGAAACACAATTAGAAAATATTCATTGGGCTTATTGTTATAGACATTTTTGTGCCTCGCAGCATGGAGCATGAAATGTCAATAATTACAGGGATCCTCAGTCCCTAAACATGTTGTTCTTACCCCTAAAAGAGCAAGGTCATCAAACCACAGCACTTCCAATCAGTTCTCCACCTGAAAACACTTCAAAACAGGCTAATTTTGGATCATGTCAGCTGCTCCACTGAGCATCTGCGCTGGAATGCAACTGCTCCTCCTTGTACCTGCGTTGTAAGTCAAGTTTAATGAAGGCTACCTGCGCTGGGCGAGATTGGCCAAGTGGCACAGTCATTCTGCAAGGTGTCAATTGCCCAGGAAGCTTCCAAACTGACACTTGGTTCATGAGATTCGCCCTGTGATGAGTAAGAGGTACTTGATCACCATGTGTAAGCAAGGATCTCCAAGTGGACTCAAGAACTGAAGTTTAACTGAAGAGGGAGAGGACACAAGGCAGCTTCATGTCAGTCTCAAGCTGACTCATCCTCTCTTCTTCTCTCCTATATATAGAGCTCTTCTATGAGGTCTAAGGAGGCTGGAATTTTGTGTAAAGCAAGGAGGTGTTGTTGGTTTACAGTTAGAGCTATTGGGTGATTGTTTTACTAGAGGTGAAGAGGAGAGTTCTTGCTGCTGGGGAGGTGCTGCTGGATTGGAGCCATCAATGGTTGTAACCTTCTCAGAACCCTGTTACTTTATTGATAGAAGTAACAGGGTTCTGAGAAGGTTACAACCATTGATGGCTCCAATCTAGCAGCACCTCCCCAGCAACAAGAACTCTCCTCTTCACCTCTAGTAAAACAATCACCCAATAGCTCTAACTGTAAACCAACAGCACCTCCTTGCTTTACACAAAATTCCAGCCTCCTTAGACCTCATAGAAGAGCTCTATATATAGCAGAGAAGAAGAGAGGACGAGTCAGCTTGAGACTGACATGAAGCTGCCTTGTGTCCTCTCCCTCTTCAGTTAAACTTCAGTTCTTGAGTCCACTTGGAGATCCTTGCTTACACATGGTGATCAAGTACCTCTTACTCATCACAGGGCGAATCTCATGAACCAAGTGTCAGTTTGGAAGCTTCCTGGGCAATTGACACCTTGCAGAATGACTGTGCCACTTGGCCAATCTCGCCCAGCGCAGGTAGCCTTCATTAAACTTGACTTACAGCGCAGGTACAAGGAGGAGCAGTTGCATTCCAGTGCAGATGCTCAGTGGAGCAGCTGACATGATCCAAAATTAGCCTGTTTTGAAGTGTTTTCAGGTGGAGAACTGATTGGAAGTGTTGTGGTTTGATGACCTTGCTCTTTTAGGGGTAAGAACAACATGTTTAGGGACTGAGGATCCCTGTAATTATTGACATTTCATGCTCCATGTTGCGAGGCACAAAAATGTCTATAACAGTTGCCCCCTAAAGTATGAGGCCGTTTATCGGGTGAAATGCTTTATCTAGAGGGTCCGAAGTTCATTCCAGTGCTGAGGAGGCGCCCTGTAATACAATACAATACAATACATTATTTTTCATTCTATTTTCATGATCTAGCTGAGGCGGGCATTCCCATGCTCAGCTTTTATAAATACATTTTGGTACATATGACAGACGATCGTCTGAAGGTAGACTGATAATTTTCTGCTGAAATTATCATCCTTTGAATAGGATGATCATCTACTGCAATGATGTACATGGCAAATGCTTTTATATTTCCTGAATATATATCGCAGCCCGGATGGATGAACCTAGATCCGGGGTCTTCAAACTCGTTCGATCTTCACTCTAAGTACAAGTCGATCCATGTGAGAATTTCGCTGAAGTCGAACATGGAAAGACATCGCTTGATTACCGGTCAATAATGAAAACCGTTAACAAGCGCGAGAGGAATCACCAATAATGACGATGACCCTCAAGGTACTGCAGTACAATTCACGTGGCGTGAATAAAGGACTTGGCGTCGAACGCCACGCAAAATCTTCTGGTCGAAGGTCATTGATGTATACCTGTCGCCGGAAGTGAGAAACTTGCCATTGAGGCATGCAAGCTTCAAAGTACTGATGGGGGTGTTCCTAGATCAACTTCTTGGATAATGAGCTGAAGTCGACAAGAAGCGATCCGTCAAAGGAGGGCCTTAATGAATCCCACATCAATGACACGGAACGGAGCTAATGATTTTAGTGGAGGTGAAAACAAACTGTGACATATGATTCAGGGTAGCGATCATGAATGGATGAAGGATAATGTATGGCAGTGGATGGGACACGGTTGACACTTTCAGAATGACCCCTCTTGAACATATAACGACACTGATGCGATGGATCGGTAGCATTACCCCAAATGTGGATGGTTTGGCGAGGACCATGGCGATGAGACCGGTGAATGAAACAACCCAACCCGATGTGGTACGGAGGAAAAAGTGTCATGTTCAAGAGTGACTTGCTACCATTAAACTTTGATGTTCTCCCAATTTTTCCCCAGTCATTTCTGACTAGTACCTCTTTATTTTTGTCAAGCTTGAGGAGGATAACATATGCTTGTTCTATAACCTGCCCTTCGGGCAAGCCCATCGCTATGATTTAACGAGCCTAGCGATAGGGAAACTCGTTCTCGTCTAAAGACAAGTTTGTCACTATTTAATCATTTTAACGAGTCTAACGACAAGGAAAACTCGGTCCTTTTCATTTTTAGAGAGTCTAAAAAGGTACAGAAAGTTAACTCCATAATTCCTTTTTCGTCATCTTATCCCTTAAGTCCGAAAAAGTATAAAACAATACAGAAGGGATGGCTATTCGGTACTTTTACGAGCCGAACAAGACAAGCGCTCGATCTTTTTGTGCAATAATCCCTCATGTCCAAAAAGATTAAAATCTAGAGGAGGGATAGCGTTCCGGTCGTTTAACGATCTGGAAGGCCAAAACTCGGCAAACTTTTCATATTTTACGAGTTAGTGAAAAGAGCTCAAAGAAGACTCGTTTTTTGAGGAACGAGTGATAAACAGGGATAGCAGCAGATTCCAGGTACAAATTGGAATTTTCCAATCACGGTAGTGTCACAAGGATGGCTAGGTGAAATCACTCTTCGCAGCTGTTCCTCAAAAAGGGTAAACACACATATGGGGGTGAACGACCGGCCAAATGAAATGGTAAATGAGAGGTAAAAACCCCTTTTTATGACTTTTTACACAGTTCAAAGTTAAATATTAGGGTTATAATCTCGTTTTCATGCAAATATTGTCCATTTCTAACAAAATTTGTTGCAGCAATTGAGGATGAAGTACTACATTTGAAAAGAGAAAAGCTAGTAAAAGTAAAAAATTAAATTTGACCATGAATCGAGCAGTTTTACCACAGAATTTATGCTCGTTAAAAAATAGAAAAGTGTGAGCAAAGTTTTTCCACCAAAGTTCAAGCTCATTAAAAAATGAACCTATCTCGGTAAATAACCATTGCGATCGTAAATTTATCAGCCTTAAAAGCCTTGGTCGTGTTTTCATCCATCACCTCCACTGTTCATTTTGGATCATGTCAGCTGCTCCACTGAGCATCTGCGTTGGAATGCAACTGCTCCTCCTTGTACCTGCACTGTAAGTCAAGTTTAATGAAGGCTACCTGCGCTGGGCGAGATTGGCCAAGTGGCATAGTCATTCTGCAAGGTGTCAATTGCCCAGGAAGCTTCCAAACTGACACTTGGTTCATGAGATTCGCCACGTGAATTGTACTTCACTATCCCGAGGATAGTTCCTATCTTGTGTCAACCTCATTAAAAAATGAAACAAATCCCCGAGGTAAACCTTCATTCCAACCAACAAAGTTCGAGGCAATGAAGCTTGGGGGGCATGCACCTCGATTTGCATTATTATGCTGGGGAAAAGTATCCTCTGCTTCATGGAGTTTTGCATGTTCTCCTATATACTTGTATTGCATTGATGTATTGTATTTACTTGTATATTTGATTCACTCTAATCCATGCATCAGTTATGAGTACATGTATCTTGTAGTTTCCTCTCTTGTTTTGTGCAGGATCTGTGTGTAGCTGGACTGGCAAAGAGAGCAAAGAGCTGGGAACAAGAGACAAAGAGAGAGGACAAGGATCGACTAAGCGAAAGACACCAGGTTGGTTAATCTTTTCTTCCTTCTCTCTGTACTTTCATAAAGGAAAATATCAAAGCTTTACTTTCAGTTGTTGCTAAAGACTGTCACCTTTAGAGTAGGGATAGGGTCATCCGAGTCGGATACTTTTCCCCACAACATTATGGAGTCAAAAATGTTTCAGTATGACAATAATGTTAGCTTCACATGGAATTCAGGCCATCTAGAATTAAACACATGGAGAGTACATTAGAAGCATAAAGGAAAACACAGTCTACAAATGTATGAAGGAAGTTAGAGCATAATCAATGAATTCTAAGTAATCATACATTCATACCACTGTAAATAATGAAAATAGGACAACCATAAGACATTTGAACATTGAATTCCTTCTGATTCCTGAGAAGCAAAGCCAAATACTGTATTACTTAAAACAGAGTCTTACACAAAAGCACAATATGAGAGTTTCTCTGAAAATTTCCAACCCTTGATACATTATATTTTCTCCCATATATAGAGTTCATTACATGACTTAGATTCCTTCCTCCAGCATGAGGGGAATTCGAATTCTTCCTAATTTTACACCTATTGACACTTAAAGCCAACTATTTAATATAACTGAGTGTTAACTGGAAGTTCTAGAGACCTAAAACAATTAGGAGTGTAACTCCTCATTATGACTAAACCACCTTCAGCAAAAATTGAATTCATTCTTTGATAGCTGCAATCCCATGGGGTTGAATTTGATGAAGCCTCCCACGTTGTCAGCTTACTACTGATGATAAACCCTAGAAATTAGGGAACATGATTCCTTGTTTTTAGGTTTAGGATCCTTGAAAATTAAGACGTGGGATAGAGCCTTTCTCATCCATGACATATTTTATGAAACTGAAGGAGGTTTTTTTAGTCCATGTTTTCTAGAAAAAAAAATTCTCTTGGTTTTTTAAAACACTTCTCCAGCTGTCCAAAATATATCCTTGAAAAACACACGTAAAACAGGAAAAATCTGTTATCTGAAATTAGGGTTTCAAAGAAATATTAGTATCTCCCAACTGATAACACTTATGAAGAAAGTGAGATAGGTTATTTTAGCTGGAGAGCTTATGAAGAGAAAAATCCTTCAAAATTCCAAAATACATTTTCCTGCGACCAAAAACTGATCTTGAAAAAGACTGCTAAAACTAGAAGACAAAGCTTGGCTTTTAGCAGTTTCATAGCGCAAGTTTAACCATAAATTTATCCCACATAATAACTAATTTAAAGAAACTGAAAGAGGTTTTTGTATTTCAATATGTTAGGAAGAAAATACTCTTTCACTTTTCAGAGACGAGTTCCCAATTTCTCAGGAATCCCCTTGGAATTTAACTGCTAAAAACAAGGAGACAGAGTTCCTCCTTTTTAGAGTTTCATTCTTGTGCTTGTCTTCGAATCCTTCTGCTGACCATTTCATCTCTTTTAATCACATGAAAAGCATTAAATTAACCATAGACCTTGCTAAAATACTCATGCTAAGACAAAACCCCTTAGGTGCTGGTTGAAACATGACAACTATCCAAGCTACGAAATGACTATTGTTTTAGAAGCGCAGAGTTTGGAGTTACTATATGCTTCTCATTCTTTGAATTTTCCTTTGCTTAATATTCAAAACTTCTGAGGTGGCCCTTTTGTGTCTTCTATAGCAGCATACTTTCATAATGGTTCCCCTTTTCATTTCAGAATTGATTCAAAAAACAAAACTGGCAGCTTCAGCAGTTTCGTAGTGCGCTACGAAACTATTGTGCATTATATGTCACCTTCAGCAGTTTTGTAGCGCGCTACGAAACTGTTGTGTGAGTTAGAAACATAGTTTTTATCCTTCTTGGAATTTTTTAATGAATTCTCCATATGCTAAGGGGCCAAAAAAAACTGACATTGTTCATCCAGAAATAACCTTCAATCTTCAAAAAGTAATTTTCACATCAAAATTGTGTCAAAATTTTTTCACTTACTGTCAGGTTCATTTATGTTGAGGCTATTCCTCTGGTTCATTCAATTGAATCTTCAAGTCCTCAACCTGTCCTTTCAGCATCTGGATTTTAGTTCTTAATTTTCCATTTATCCTTCTGACATATCTTGCCTCTTTTATTGCAGGAACGGTCCAAGTGAAGTATTGATCATGACTACTCACTACTTCATATCTTGGAACTTTCCCATCTTCCCAACTAGCTTTTACTCTTTTGAAATTTTCCTTTTCAATTGCATGTTTTCTTGCCCTTTCCTTGAGTTGGGCAATCTCAAGATTGGTAGACATCAATTTCCTTTTGACTTCCTCAAAGCTACATTCTTCTTCTTCAGTGCTAACTGTCTTGCTTGAGTTGAAATGGAGACATGCCTCGCTTGAGCCTTCAAAGAACTTTGATGTATGCTGATCCTAAGCTTGCCAAGTGCTTCTTATGCATGAAAGGAACACGAAAATGACCAAGACCAATTCATCCTTACCTTACCCTTTTTTTTTGAAATTTTTCAATGATAACAATCTCGAAAGATCATTTACTTCATTTCATGTCGTAGATGTGGGATACATCAAGGACCTCCTATGACAAGTCACTTCTTATCGACATCAGCTCATCATCCAAGAAGTTGACATAGAAATGCCCTTTCAGTGCTTTGAAGCTTGCATACGTCAATGGCAAGTTTCTCTCTTCCGGTGATAGGTTGACATCAATGGCCTTCGACCGAAAGATTTTGCATGGTGTTCGACATCGAATCATCTACTCACACCACACGAAATGTACTGTAGTACCTTGAGGATCATCATAATTATCGGTGATCCTTCTCGTGCCTATTAATAGCTTACATCATTGGCTGGTAATCAGGCGATGTCTCTCCATGTTCAACCTTATAACATCTTTTCACATGGTTAGAATTGTACATTGAATGAACATTGAACGAGTTTGAAGACCTCGGATATCATTTCATCCATTCGGGCTGCGATATATTCTTGAGTACAAAAATGACAAATCTACAAAGGCTTTACACAAATGGTCATCCTAATTATGGATCACAAATCTATATCTATAGAATCACAAGTATATACCTGTAGACGACTATCTGATCTATGTACATGTAATGAAAGTTTATAAGTTGAGCATGGGAATGCCTCCCTCAGCTAGTTCATGAGAAGATCATATTATCATGATGTGTATTTTAATTGATGCAGGTCACCTTCTAGTTCGAAACTTCCAATTCTCATGATAAAGCATTTCACCCGACATGGATATTTACGACCTCATGATTTAGGGGGAAACTATTATAGACATATTTGGGCACATCAACCCCAACCCACATCTCAATGATATTAGGGTTCATCAACCCCTAATATAGTTGTTTTATGTCCTAAAGGAACTTAGTCATCTGGATGCCTCATTCTCCAAAAGTTCCATCACAAAATTCATCCAAAAGGTGCATGAAAGGCATCATTGCAGAAAGCCCTATGTTAGGGTGCTATGCATAGCAGGCACCACACTGTTAAAGTGCTATGCATCACAGTTTGGCCCTACGTAAGGTGAGATGGGCGAGGTAAGAAAAAATTCTGGGAGAGTTTGAGAATCAGTTACTCATTAAAACTTCTAGAAATTTCTCCTGTGCCACTTACACCTCTGAGTTTTCCCAAGGATGACTAAAGGAATTAGGAAACCACCTCTAATTCCCCTCTTTCATGGAACCAATTCCTAAAAATAGAATGGCATTCATCGTCCTCATTGATGACTCAACCTCCTCCTACACTCATCTATAAAGGGATCCCTCATCCAAGAGATCTAGAGGCTGAGTTATTCTAAATTGTAAGGAATTGATGCTAGTTTCAGTATTGAGGTGAGAGTATTGTGTTATTGTTGGTGTGTTCTTGTTGATTCATGAGGTGAAGAAGGCTTGAAGCTGGGAGGATGGCGCTGGATCAAACTTATGGGTTGTAATTCTCCTTGTTATCAATAAATTTCTTCAATATTTTTCCCATTTTCTTGTGTTAGCTATAAATGCATTCATTTTTTTATCATATTTCTGATTCTATGATGTTTATGCTATGATAGATCATTATGCTTTGATGCGTCTTTGTTTTTGTAACTCTGTAGGTAGTCTCCAAGCATGTTAAGTATAGGGAGGAGTTACGAGATCAGCCAAAGGAGAGGGATATCAAGCTAGGAATCAAGCGGAAGTTACAGGTTGGTCTTTCATAATCTTTCTCTTATCTGTCACTCATACAAGAAATAGTCAATTGCTTTGATTGTTGTTTCTATGTTAGCTACCAAACCTAGAGGGTTATAATTTATTAGAAATACTAATTTTGCCAGAAACAAATTGGTAAATCCACTGGGGAAGAACGATGATTGTTTTTTCTGTTTATGCTCTAAGATTAATTATATAAACTATAGATAGAGTCTGAAGCTAGCCAGGAAGCCTTCGAATCACTTTTGTTATACAGTTGCGTAGTAGATAAATGCTACTTTAGTCAATCTCTGGTTTAGTTTATATCTTGAGCATTTGATTTGCAAAAAATAACAAAATGCCCTTGTTGGTAGCTTAGTAGCCTCTTAGGACATTCCATTAGACTTTACTTGTTATTGTTCATTGAAATCAAGCTTAATCCATTGAAAACTGCATCAAATTTGAGCCGAAAACACTTTCAGAATCACTCCCTGTGACCATCGCACTGTCTTGAATTGTAAGCGCTATGCATAGCAGTTCCTAAACGGAAAACGTTCTATGCATCACATTGTCTATCACCAGAACCTGCGATGACTTATTGAAACTCAATTTTCCCATCTAGGAGTTGAGGTTTTTAACTAGTTTTCATCTCTGTTTGATTGCTTGCTGAATATGAATAATGTCTCATCATTGAAGCCAACTTTCATCACTTAGATCGACCTCTATTTGGATTAGGATTGGTGAATGTTTTGTGTGTTTGTTTTTAACTTACAATCCATTGTCAAAAAGTAGTGTTAATCGATTTGTCGTTTTGATAGAAAAGTGTTGTAAAGTCTTCAATTTTCGTCGAAAAAGTGAAGTGTCGTAAAATCTTCCTTCATCGCTGATTGATTAATCTATTTTATGCATTTGATTTGATTTTGTTCAAAGTTTCGAAAGATATTTCTTCAAACTTGAAAGTGTCGTTTGAGTCTTCCTTCCTCTCTTTGAAGAAAAATTGTCAAAAATTGACATTTTTTGTGAAATATTTTTAATCATTGCTACATTTAGTTTTCCTTCTTGAATCATTCACATTAAAGAGAGCTGAAAACAAATACATGCATTTGCATTCTAGAATTTTGGTTTGCGTGCACAAAAGAATGACTTAGGGAATTGCATTACTGTGTGCTCTTTGGTGTTTTCTTAAAAAGTACTTCTATGCTCTATCCCTAGTAGTTAGGATTTTCATTGTTGAACATAAACGAAAAGATTGCTTATCATTTTAGATGCATCTTTAGGAATTTCAAAACACATTTCGTGGTGAACCCTCAAAGGCAAATTTTTAAGAAAGATCAACTTAAAATGAACCTCAATTAACTGAACAACGCTTTGGATTCTAATGCAACACATTTAGAGGTCTAGGCTAGAGACGTGTTCCGATGTCGTTAAACCTAGTGGCTATCGTTTTCATTGAAGGTTGGGTGATTCCTCCTCTTTGATACGATAAGTGCTAGTACAGACTTGTGCTCCCTGTACCGTCGCGTATATAGTGGGAGACCCCAATAGGCTTAAATCCTTTATCCCTAGGAAGCTGAGTCTACCACCTTACCAATCACAATGCACTGAACACAGCATTCGGGAAAATTGACTACTGTACGTAAATTCCTTGGTAATTTCTCTTTAATTTACCACCAAGGTGTATATTGTAGTTTTGTGATTTTATTGGTAAACCCTCTTGTCTAAAGTCTCCAGAGTAGTCACTTTCATTCCTTTTCGACTCTCTAAAAGTAAAAGGATCATCTGAGCACTTGTTACAAGGAATAAGGCTCTGGTGTCAACAAGGAATAAAGATTATTGAAATCTATCGTCCTAGAATAGCTAAGCTACGGATCAACCTAGTACATTGAACACGACTTCACTAAAAGTTGTTCTGCCTATTATACCTGAATTAACAATAAAGCCACCAAAGGGAGTTGTACACAAATCGACATTTAATCCTCATGCTCGAGTAGCTCAAAATTATAATATAGTAGAAGATCTACCTCAATGAGCTTCCGCTATGTTGACACTCAAGGTGTTGCAAAACTATCCCTCCCAAAAATAGGCTTTGTTGTCAGCGATAGGTGGAATAGATCCTACGAATTCTAATCTTGTGGTCTTTAACCATACAGGATACACACCACAGCTACCAGGGCAACTAGCCTTTCTAATAAAATTAAAAGCTCTCAATAAAAATGTTCAATGAACTATTATTGATGAGGGGGAATCTACTTGCTGTTAGGACTCAGAATTGACCATTTTTGACCTTATATTTTGGCCATAATATTATCCTTTTTCAGTTCAATAGTTGAAATCTTTGATTACATAATGACTTAATCACCCCAAGGTATGAAGTAACTCTCCGCATATCTATATGTTTAATTGTTCATTACATATTCATGATTATCTTTATATTTATCTTTGGAAAAGATAACTAAGTTGCCAAGTAACCACTGAACTGGCTAAAGTCTGCAGGAATTATAATTCATAGTTGTTGTAACACCAGAAACAACAACTACGCAGTTGCTGCAACACCAGAAGCAGCAACTACGCAGTTGCTATAGCCAGCAACGACAACTATCTAAAGCAGGGGAATGCTATTTTGCAACAATTGGAAATAACAAATGGCAACTATCTAAAGATCGCCAGAATTCCACATTGATGCAGCATGATCAGCAACTGTCCAAAAAGGGTAAAACACAGTTACAGTTGCTAAAATATTAGGAACAGCACTGGTTTACTAAATCAGCAACCATGGGGAAACGACAAAGGGTAGTGCGAGGATCCCAAGAAGACGGTCGAAGTTCGGTTACCAGCTGTGTAACAGTAAGAAACCCAAGAAAGAATACACTATCACACTGTTGTAACAGCATCCTGTAACTCTTATTTTTGACAGAAAGGTTTAACTGAATGAACTGTGATAGTCTATTGTAATAGATGTCTCCTCTATAAAGAGGAGACATCTACATTAGAGAAGGGGAGAAATATAGTTTTGTAAGGGAAATTTTGGAAGACACCAACAAAGTTTGAACTTTTATTGTAACTGGATCTTTTGGCAGATGAATAGAAGATTGTTCTGAGCACCTAATCTAGTATTTGTGTTCTGGGGAATCTTGTGAGAGGGACTAGGCCCACCTTCCTCACAGGATTCACCCATTTACTTTCCCGTCAAGTGTGTAAGTGTGTTTGGTAATTTCTTTTTGCTGGTACTCTGTTTTGGATTCTGTGCATTACCTCTGATGATTTCATTTTTGCTAGTACTCTTTTCTGTTAATTGCTTGAAGCTGTAAAAGGATATTTCACCGGTGAATTAGAGTTGCAGTGTGTATTAGCAATCTGGTTACAGGGGCAGGTGCTGAACGTCCTTACCTGGAGGATAGGGTCCTGACCCTCTGCTAACAGAGCATCCATCACTTCTCTTTTTAAGATTTGTGTTCTTAGTTAACTGCTTTCATTTTATTTTTGCAATGTACTGTTATAACATAGAGTGAGAAACAGAATTACGTATACTACAGCTCTTTAATGCTTTTAAAAATTAAGTACATACAGTACGCGGTAGCCTTTGAGATAAAAGACTTTCCCAGGTTGACAAATTAATGTGGTACTTGATTGTTTAATTAATAAACAATTCAACTAGCCAACATTTTGGCGCCGTTGCCGGGGAAGGCGACTAGAGATTTCTAAAAGCATTGATTATTTCTTTTTTAGAATAACAGGTGCATGAGAGGACGCAGGAAACCTAATTTCACAGGCGGCAAGGGCGGAGGAGGAAGAAAAACATTTATTGACGAAATTATCTCCAAAGCCGAGACATCACAGAGGACAAGTTCCCGAAGGCCTCAGATCCAGCATTCCTCACAAAAAGATCGACAGACGGAGGAAGTACTAGGACCTGAAAGAAAGCTGGAAGTAGCGGAATATACTGAGGAACCAGTAGAAGAACCTGAAGAAACAGAAGATACAGAAGATAAAGCAAGTGATTCAGGAAAAAGACCAATGAAGGATAACATAATAGAAGGAAGAGGGGAAAATTCACTCTCTACCCTGGAGTTCCCTATTGGGGAGCTCCCAAGAGGAGCAAACCCCATGAAGAACATTCCACTCTCAGCATTACCCAACTTTCATGGGTTATCCTCTGAAGACCCGGATGAATTCCTCTTTGAATTCGATATACTATGTAGAAGTTATGATTATGTGAGCCCTAATCAAAAACTAAAACTGTTCCCAGCAACACTGAAAGGGAATGCGTTAAGGTGGTTTATGAGCTTAGGATCTTAGGAAATCACTACCTGGGATCAGATGAAAGAAAGCTTTCTGGCCAAATATCAGGATTACTGCCGGACAAGACAAAGGAAAGAAGAATTGTTTAAAATGGTTCAGAAGGAGGACGAGAATCTGGAAGACTTTGTGGAAAGACTGCAGTATAATCTACAGCGGTCTGACCACCCTAACATGAGTAAGGATATTCTGAAAACAATATTGCTGAAAGGGGTACGAGATGACTGCTTGGACATGTTGAATATGTTAGGAAAAGGAGACATTTCTAAAGAGCCATTTGATGAAATTGTTAACCTCTGCATGAGATGTTCAAGAGGAGCAGTGAGCAAATCAAAAAGCAAGGACAATGTATATTCAAGAGTTTAGAAGTCACCAAGTGGAGGAGCAACAAGGGCTGAAATAGGTAATTTATTAGAAGAATTTAAAACTGAAATGTTAAGCTCTTTTGCTTCACAAATTGATGCTCTGCAGGTAAAAAAGAAACAGGCAGAAGCAGAAGCTGCCCTAGCTATTTTTTGTTCCAAATGCAGAGAAAAACACCCACTCAGGGAATGCCCACTAGATAAGGTACCAATCTGCACAATCTGCGAAAAGGACAATGAAACCCAGCAATGCCCCTCTCTGCCTGGAATTAAAGCAACATTGCAATCAACTGAAGAAGAGGCTGAAGCAGTGTACCTGATGACACAGAGGAGGCAGTGGCCACAAAGACAAAGTATGAATTCTAACACAACATTTAGTCGTTGGAATAATCACTCTCCTTTTCAAACAAATTACCCAACCTTTAACACAATGAATTTTCCACCTATGCAGCAACCAAATCTTCCTTTTCCTGATCCTACCATATGGAATCCTTGGGCTCCCCAGCAACCGTATTTTAATCAATGGAACCTAGGCTGGGCAGATGCCATTTCCTCAACATCAACAGTCTCTTTCCTTACCATCCAATAGTCCTCCAAATAACTAGGCAATTAGACCACAGTTGCCTGTGCAACCCAATCCTAACCCAAATAATAATAAAGCCTTGCAAGCAATTGATATTCAAAATCAGTTTGTCTCCCCCATGCAATGTAACGATATCCACCTTCGCTCAGGAAGAATTGTTGAACCAATCATTGATGACATTACTGACTCTGATAAAGAGGAAGTTACAAAAGAAAAACCAGCTAACAATAATGTTGAAACAGTGGAAGCAGCATCTAACAACAATGATCAAACAGCAGATCCACCATTTCCTGAACGACTAGCTCTCACTAAAACACTTGAGCAACCTGCTTTTAACCTTTTAGGCGAGCTACATAATTTATACGTTAAAATCCCATTATTGCAAGCATTAAGAGATGTTCCCATTTATGCTAGGACTGTTAGAGATATTTGCATAAAAAAACCTGGAAGAAAAGCTAAGGACCCCCTCACAGTTCATGTGATGGGAGAACTGACTGCTTTAATGACAGAAAATGATCATCCTGTGAAATATGGTGACCCTAGTCACCCTACAGTAACGGTCCAGGTTGGAAAAACTTTTGTCTCTAAAGTTATAGTAGATTTAGGTGCTGGAATAAATATTATGACACTTGAAACAACACAATTTCTTCAGTTAAAAAACTTTATTAGGGAAACTCCAACCATCCTAGAATTGGTTGATCGCTCTACAATTAAACCGGAAGGGGTCATTGAAGATTTAATAATTTCTGTAGAATCCTGGAATTACCCAGCTGACTTTTTGGTGTTACAAACTAAAACAAAGTTGGGGGGTCATCCGCTGATTCTAGGAAGACCTTGGCTGGCTACAGCAGATGCTTTCATCAGCTGTAGATCAGGATCAATGACCATCTCTAATGGGTAGGAAACCAAACAACTTACCCTCTATCCTCATGCTACACCCATGATTAATAATGACAATTCTGTATGGGTAGATTATGAGGATGAAGAAACCCAACCTATATTGACTATCGGACAAGCCTTAACTTTCAAAGACTCTACCGAAGATGAATTAATCAGCAGCTTCATTTCTGAACCTTCTTCCGTCAGCCCGGAAATGTATAATCACTTCACTGCAGTCTTAGAATCTGAATCTCAGCAGAACCTGAAAGATAAAAGTTTATTTCAGAAAACAGTAGGCAGCCCCTCCAAAAGTACAACAATAGAAATTGAGCCTGGCAAAACATTAAATATAAATCCTAACTTAACTGATAATGAAAAACAACAGTTAATAAAGTTACTCCAGGAAAACAGAGAAGCATTCGCATGGGACTATACAGACATGAAAGGGATCTCCCCTAAGCTATGCACTCACTGTATTTATATTAAAGAGGGATCCCAGCCAGTCTGTCAACCCTAGCGGTGAATCAATCCCAACCTAAGGGAAATTGTGAAGGAGGAACTGTCACACGAAATCAGTCAATAGTGCGGACACAACCGACCTTCCTAGAAGTCTAAGACATTCTAATGACAAACAAAACAAACGAGAGCAATCCTTCTCTAAATATGTATTGCAATATGAGAAATCAAGTGTGTGGCTCTTACCTCTAACCAAACGTTGTTGTAGTAGCTCAGCTTCGTCGATCCGGATGAGCTCCTCCTTTTCTCCAAAACCTGCATTCACCAACAGTCAAACCATTAAATAGCACCTGATTATAACATAAAACAAAGCATATTCAACATATAGACCAAGGAGTATATGAAACAACTCATAAACAACAAGTTATTGAGAAGAATGGACTAATTTGAATTAAAGGTAACAAAAGGAACCATTACAACCTGAGCCTTGGTGTTGTGCAAGCTCCTTCCAGGGTCCTCAAGAGTTCTCCTTTACTTTGACAAAGCTCACCCACTTCCAAATAGAACAAGCAAAGATGGCAATCTCTCCTCACAAGCTTCTAAATGGGAGTCCTAATTCCAGCAGCATCTACCCTTAGAAATGTTTAGCTTTCAACCTCCCCTCCTTCTGGCCCAATGCCTGTATTTATAGTGCTCAAGAGGAAGTTAATCAGGTCCACCATCAATGGGATAATCCCCTCTTTGGATGGGATAGCTCCCTTATTGATGGGATAAGTTCCTCTTTGGTAGGAGTGCATGAACCATCTGGAGGCGTTCAATACACGTCGAACAACCTTCTAGAATGCTCTAGAAATGACCACAAGTAACTTTTTAAAGATGAAACTTGCGCATTTTGACCTTTACAGGGGGACGCACCTGCCCCTTTACATACAGAGTGTCTTTGGACGCAGGTATTGTGAATATTGGGTGCGTACCCGCAGGTAAGGTTGAGAGAACCTGTGTACCCAGAGATAAATACATTTACAAAGACTTTCTCTCTTCTTGGAGTTTGACATGGAGAGCAGAGGCATAAGACTTGCCCAGGAGGTTAGCATAGCTGTTGATAGAGCTATACTAACTGTACATAGCCATGGTGACCTTTTTAGTGTAACAGATTGCCCCCTAAAGTGCGAAGCCTGTAGTAGATTAGGGTTTTGTAAATCTAGGAAGGGTGAAGCGCTTTATCATTTCAAGGATTATCTCGTGGAGAGCCTGGTCAGAACCTGCAATTTTCAACACAAAATACATGTATAAGATTATATCATCACTGAGGTAGGCATTCCCATACTCAGACCAAAACTTTAACTAACAAACTAACTATTCTGATATAGGAATGATCTTGCAGTACATCATAATCATAGACTTTTGTAGACACAGTATGGGCGCAGCCATCTGTATATGATTAGTCTACTTAGATAATGAATACAAAACTCCTCGCAGCCTGGATGGTGGAAACTAGATCCAGGGTCTTCATTTCTACTTCCCGAATTGGTACGATTCTAGCCATGTGAATAAATGAGTTGATGTCGAACATGGTAGAAACCACTTGATTACCAGTCAATGATGTAAACCGTTAACAAGTGTGAGAGAGACCACCAGTAATGTCAATGGTTCTCAAAGTACCCAGTACAATCCATGAGATGTGAATGAATGAGTTGATGTCGAACATTTCACGGAATCCTTCGATCGAAAGTCAATGATGTAAACTGACGTCAAAGGCGAGAAACCTGCCATTGATGCATGCAGACTTCAAGGTACTGACAATTTCTAAGTCATCTTTCTAGATAATGTGCTAATGTCGATAGAAAGTGACCCGTTGCAGGCAAGCCCACAACACGAAATCATTGATCAAGTTGAAGAAAATGTTGCTGTAAGGACTGACTCAGGGATGGTCAAATGGATGACAAGTATTTTGCAGATGAAAGTTTTGTTTGCAGACCTCTTGAACACATAACGACACGACAGATGGCTTGGTGATACACGACTCAAAGTTAATCCCCAGAACCCGGCTGAAGACTTTCAATGTGGTTTGATCAACTGTGAGGTAAAGGATTTCCCAACCCATGTGAATGAAAAGTGTCGTGTTCAAGAGTGGTAGTAAGGTTTCTTCTGAGATAAAAGATAACAAATGGGCTCATTCTTCTCTCTTTTCCCCCACCATTTCTGGCAAGTACCTCTTTATTTTTAACAAGCTTGAGGAGGATAACATATGCTTGATTATAAGCTCATCCTTCGGATGAGTCCAACCTAGTTTTGATTCGAACCTTAGGAAGGAGTGGTTCGTTCCTGTTTGTAATTGAACAGGTCCTTTACTGTGAAATGTTTAACGAGCCCAGTATAGGAAAAACTCGGCGTTTTTCAATTTTAGAGAGTCTGAAAAACTTAAGAAGACTCTAGGTTGAACTTTTTCGTAAAGTTGTGTCCCTCAAGCCCGAAAAAGTATAAAATAATACCTGGGGGAACCGCTTGATCTTGCGACCAAGGAGTACTTTCATGTTTAGTGTCGTTGACCTGAAAAGTAAAAAGCGATCAAGGACACGTCGTTTTATTTCCAATATCGAGTTTGAAACGACAAAAACCCGGCAATCTTTTCCTGATTTTACGGTCAGAAAAGGGGCTATAAGGGGACCGTCTTTTAATTCCATTTTAACGAGTGTAAAAGAAACGCTCGGCAATCTTTTCATATTTTAGGAGTCAGAAAAGGGCTTAAAAGATGACTCTGATATTTTGGTTCGTGAAAAATGACAATTTTCCCTCTAAATCCCTTTGTCCTGCACAAAAACAACACATTACTCATACTTGTTTAAGATAGGCTAAAATGCATCGAAAAATATCCTTCCATGGTGAAAAATAAACAAACCTAGCATTCATTCATCCAAAAAACCTATAAAAAGACTTTTTACCATGTCATTTTTACCATTTTACTGTTGAGGTTGAAAAAAAGGGCTTTTGGCAAGAAACTTCCCGTGGTGATTGCAGAGAATCCGACCGTCAGAATCGAACGCCGTCTCTTCCAGGTATTTCACAACATCCTGCTCTTCAATTCTATCCGATTAAAATTTTGTTTTAGGTTTTAGTTTTGGTTTTTGAGGGGTTTTAGGTTTTAAAGTTCGCTCTGCGGGGTATGCAGGTGCCCTAAGGGTGACCTGCGTCCCTCGACTTTTTCCTACACAGGAAAAAGGTCGGGGGACGCAGCCCACCTTCAGGCCAGCTGCGTCCCGACGCTCTGTGTGCTAAACGCGGGGTGCGTCCCCCGTGAAAGGCGGAATTTAAAAACCTAAACTCCAAAAATAACCATTTACATTTTCCCAAATTAATTCTAATCATTATTTCTTGGTGTGTAGGGCACTCACCATGTTGGATTGGAGAGAAAGAGAGCACGAGGAGGTTGATTTGGATGCAATTAGTCACCAACCTTCCATTGATGCCCTAAAAGCATGCGGATTATATAAATACTGGGCCATACCCGACATGAGGGCTCAGGTGAGATTCTTGGAGTGGCTGGTTGAGAGATGGAACATTCATGAGCAATGCTTTTACATCGGAGAGCACCAGCTCGAGATAGAGCCCTTCGACATATACTTTCTTACTAGCTTGCCAAATAGGGGCGAGCAACTCAATCTAGCCGGGACTAGGCCGGGTGGCCAATCCCTTCCTAGTCTCCGGGCAGATTGGTGCATACCCAATCAACACCATGCGAAAGGCATAGAAATCAAATACATCTCTCGGCGTGAACTCAAGGTGATAGCTTTCACGGTTACCAGAATTTGCGGCGTGGCCGCTTTACATATTGCCACCGGGTCCCAAATGCGGATGGCTATTGACTGTTTCCAAGGCACCATCTTCAACTGGTGCAAAGCTGTGTCGGCCAATATGAAGGGCCAACTGACTAGGGCAAAGAACGGACAACTGAAGACCTTTGGATATGGGCCTCTAGTTGTGAGCTTTGCCTTAGAGAGAGTTCCGATGCTGATCCCTTAGCAACTCACTGTTGATATCTTGGGTCCTCGGGAGCCAAAGCTGATACGATGGGTTAGGGTGATGGCTCGGCATCCTGACGAGGGCGCGACAGTTGTTTGATTCCCTACTCGTTATTTTCACTGGTTAGAGGACCAGGTTTTTGCGATCCAGGACTTTCCGTATGCCGGAGTAGATTTTCGAGGTGATCCGGACATGGTTCTTCCACAGGGAGAACAATGGGACGACAGAGGTACTTCATTTTTCACAAGTTTTTAAATTATGTATTTTTTTTTGTTTTTTATATCGCCTCAAACTGACAGTAAAAATTTTTAAAATGCAGATGTAGGCCCACGGCGTCCAGCCAATCTCCGGGCTTTTGAGAGGAGAGTACCAGCTGTACCAGCACCAGCCCCACAGGATGCGGCCGTAGAGACCTTAGCTGAGCTGGAACAGGATCTAGAGCGTCTGACGGCGGATATACCAGACACCGCCATAGATGACATTCCCATTCGACTTCAGCGCTATGTGGTCGCAGTCCCAGGACCTTTTAGGAGGTTCCTGTGTAGGGTAGCGCGGGCAGTGGTCTCGTATAGAGAGCACCACCAGTGATTGGCTAGTTACTTTGTGGACACATATGACATTTTTGGTTTTTTGTACTTATCATTTTGCCAATCATAAGGTGTTTTTCAACCTATGATCGAAGACGATGTATATTTTTTGACACACTCCTATCTATATATATATCATTATTACCGGCTTATCTTGTTTAACATATGTGATGAAATGTTTTTAAATTTACAATTATTGCAAATGTCTATTTAATACTTGAGATGCAATTGCATCTGCTAATGTATTTAAAGACCTTGGAATATGCTGATATTCAATGTAATCAAATTCACGTTCCAAGATACGCACTCTCAAAAACAACCTTAATAACACAGGATTTCTAATGGCATAAACTCTATTAAGCTGTAACACAACGAGTTCAGAATCTAACCTCACTATCAAACGTCGAATTCCAAATGAAATAGATTCAAATAATAATTCAATCACTGCACTGTATTCTGCAATGTTGTTCGTTGTTTGACCGAGGCTTACCCCATGCATAGAAACTAACTCGTCAGAGGGCGAATAGATAACCCAAGCTGCGGAAGAGATATTCCGTGTACTACGACAAGCACCATCAGCAAATCCAATGTATGTTTGGAGAGGCGTCGACATCTGCAATATCAAGAGTAAAACCAAGATAAGCCAGAATAACGACGAAAAACACACTTTCTAAGCTAAGCACACCATCTAAACTAATAAACACACTAGCTAGAAAGAAAACCTAACCTAACTAAAAATTCTCCATTCCCACCATTTAAGCATAATACCTCTTAAGGTAAAGTCCATTTCTGGGTTTACCCAAAGAGTCCCCATCAAAATCTACCAGCTCATAGGCCCCTTTTGCTAGCTTTCGCTTTACAATATAGGGTCCATGCCACATAGGAACGAATTTTCCAGCACCTAGCTTATCGTTAGCTTGATCATATAATAGCACTAGGTCTCCTTCCGAAAAACTCCGAGGGGTCACATTTCTATCATACTGAGCTTTCATTTGCTTCGCGTGAGTCTCGATTGCCAATGCAGCGTCACGTCGAGTCTCATCTAATTGAGCTAAGTATAATAAATGTTTCTCCTCTTCGGAAGTAGCTGGAAGTAATTTGACAGCCATTTGAAGTGATGGGATTTCGCATTCAATAGGTAACACGGCTTCCAAGCCATAAACTAGCTGGAAAGGAGTGAAACCTGTAGAAGTTTTCACTGAAGTTCGGTATGCCCATAGCACTGAAAATAACATGTTATGCCAATTCGACCGATGAATACCAATGATTTGTCGGATCATGATAACCAGAAACTTGTTGATAGACTCAACCAAACCGTTGGCTTGCGGATAATAAGGAGTAGAGCTATCGTGGCGCAAACCAAGCTAGCTTGTAAGCTCAGTCATCATGATGTTTCGAAAATGGCTCCCATGGTCAGTGATGATTGCTTGTGGGACACAAAACCTAGTTATAATGTGATTGAATACGAAAACTGCAGCTATTTTGCCGCTTGCGTCGAATGTAGGCATCGCCTCGGTCCATTTAGTAAAATAATCAACCGCGAGGATGATATACGCATGCCCCCCAGCCGAGTGAGGGTTACAAGTAATAAAATCGATACCCCATTTGGCGAATGGACCAACGGCAATTATAGGATGGAGAGGAGCAGGTGGTGCGCGCATCTTGCGATCAAACACTTGACAGTTGTGGCATTTTCGGACCGCAATGATACAGTCTTTAAACATGGACGGCCAGAAATAGCCAGCGCGCAACACCTTCTGAGCTGTGGCATACCCAGACATATGACCGCCACATGCTCCAGAGTGACAATCATTCAAAACCCTCTCAGCCTCTTCGTGAGTTAAACAACGTCGAAAAACCAAGTCTGCCCCCCGGCGTTAAAGTGTATCTCCAATAATTCTGTATTGCTGGGATTGAAACCGAATTTTTCGACGTTCGGACTTTGAAGCTTCAGGCCGAAAGTTTTGGGTCTGGAGATAGATGATTATATCCCCATACCACGGATCTAAAGTACTGATAAGAAACAAATATTCGTCCACAATGGACTCCTCTGCCACAGTCTCTGTGTCAGTACGCGGGAAATCACACATCAATTCCGCAAAAACTAAGGATTTCTTAGACTTGGACTTCTCGAACTCCAAATCGAACTCCTACAGGATAACAATCCATTTGGAGTACTTGCCCCCTAGCAGTTGTTTAGTCAAAATATAGATCATAGGGTTGCAATCCGAAATCACTATAGTCTTGCAGAGAAGAATGTAGTGACGAAAACGCTGGACAGCTTGAACGGTTGCCAGTGCCAACTTTTCCACATGTGAGTATTTTAACTCGGTTGGATTTAGGGTCCGACTAAGATAATATATCACATGTTCCGTCCCGAATTCATCTTCCTGAACTAAGACCATTCCAATGGTGGAGTGGGAGGCGGCGAGGTACAAAAAGTAATCCTGGTTGTAGTTGGGAGGATGCAGCAACGGTGCATGGGTCAACGCATGCTTAAGCGCATCAAAAGATTGTTGGGCAATCTCATCCCAAGAGAATTGAGCATTTTGTTTCAACAACCGGGTGAAACCCTTTGTAACCTCGGCGTAGTTAGGAATGAATCGACGTAAAAAGTTTGCTTTCCCCTGCAAACTTTGGAGTTGACGCAAACTCGAAGGAGGAGGCAATTTAATGATAGCCTCTACTTTCGAGGGATCGACGCGGATACCGGCTTTTGACACGACAAATCCTAGCAATCGTCCCACTTCTATGCAGAAGACACATTTGTGTGGGTTCAACCGAATTCGATAATGCCGACACCTCATAAAGATAGCTCATAAGTGGACAAGGTGATCAGCTGGACGTAAAGAATGAGCAGGCAAATCATCGAGATACGGTTGCACAATGTGTTTGCTGTCGTGAAACGCGTAAGACATTGCCCGTTGGAAAGTGGCTCCGGCATTCTTGAGTCCAAAAGGTAATTTGCAGTAAGCAAATGTCCCCCAAGGACAAATGAAAGCCGTTTTTGGTTGATCGGCAGGTAGAATATTGATTTGGTTGTAACCGGAAAAACCGTCCATAAAGGAAAATATTTCACTGCCGGCACAATCATCAATTATTTGATCGATATAGGGCGTGGGATAGTTGTCTTTTGGACAAGCACGATTTATATCCCTATAGTCGATGCATATTCTTATTGTTCCTTGCTTTTTGTTAACGGGAACAATATTCGATACCCAATCCGTTAACGGGATCGGATAAATGAAACCTACTTTCAACAGTTTCTCTACTTCTGCTTTAATCGCAGCCACTTTCCTAGGGTGTATTTGACGCAGACGTTGCCGAACGGGTTTAGCGTCCGGGTAAGTCTTGATTTCATGAACAACTATGGAGGGATCGATTCCTGGCATTTCCTCATAGGACCAGGCAAACACGTCGCGGAATTCATGAAATAGGGCCTTGTATGTTTGAATTTCGTTATCTGTACATGAGGCACCTATATGAATGTTCTCAATAGTTCCGGATTTGACTGAAATGTCAATGGGAATAGTTTGAGAAATGTTTCCCAAATTCAACTCCGAATCAGGATGTTTCATTGGATTCTGAGCGTCCTTGACATATTCAGCACTAAAAATGGATGAAAAATCCTTTCCAAACTCATCATTCTCAGGTAAAAGCGAAGATCTATGATGAAGATCTTCCCATGGTAGATCGTCTACACTTAGGATTTCGCGAAGCTGTTCGTCAGATGACACAACTTCAGGAAACGTTATCCGTTCTAAGGTTGATGTGAAAAGAGACTCTTCACCGACCACATTCATTTGGTCAATTTGGGTTGAACGCGGGTCGGAAAAGGACTGCACAGCTTCATAAGCGATTTCATATGGACTCAAAGGCATAGCGTCACTGAATGAGTCTATCTCAGATTCAGATGGGATAATCCAAGGATCATCGTAAATAATAGTGTCTAAAGTAATCATATGAATGGAAGCGAATGAAGGGTCTGCGTTGATTGGAGGAAAAGGAAAAGTTCCCAGTAAACCGGAATCTTTAACTAATCCTACACCAACATCCCTATAAGGGATAGTCGTTTTCCCGACATGTTGGATACTCTCTGAAGAGGCTGGGTCGGATGCAAAGTAAGCCAGCTGGTCTATGGTCATGATCTTGCCATTGTATGGAAACTTTATAACTCTGAAGACCGATGACACGACTGCTGTCATAGCGTAAGTCCAACTACGACCCAAAAAAAGGTTGTAGTCTAGAGGGGCATCAACCACTTCCACATCTAGACTAACGGTTTTTCCTTCAAACCCTATAGGAAATTCCTGTAGAATACCAAACGGACGGAACCCACGGCCATCAAAGGCCTTAAGGATGGTCGGGGATTGGTTCAATGCAGGAGAACCAAGCGATCTCCAACATTGAATCGACATAATACACATAGAGGCTCCTTCATCAATTACAGTCCGATGGATGGGCCTGTTTTTGACTATCACTGGAATCTGGAAAGCCATTTGATGAGGGAGTCGTGGTGTACTATTTTCTAGATAGAAGATTATCAGATTCGGGTCCTGAACATCAACAGCTCCGATAGCCGACAAAAGTAATTTTCGTTGTGCTGGGCATGATTGCAGCACTTCTAACGCCGACATTGCTGAGGGTGAAACTGATGGAAATAATACTGAGAGGGGGGGTGAATCAGTATTATCTAGCAATTTAATAAATCTTCCTTATTTGATCTTTGAATTATTTTTGCATGTCAGTACCATAAAATAATGAGCATGAACAAGGAAAACAGATAGTCACACCAAAGAACACAAGATGTAAGGTGGAAACCCAATGTGGGTGAAAACCACGTGCTGCAATATGTCTCTATCTACTTTCAAATTAGAAACTCCTTTTACAATGATTTTGTACTGGTGCAGTCCTTTACCAGTACGCAGGCTGCAACCTGCAGAGAGCTACAATTCTCTCTCGTTTTCCAGTCTTCTCCTGGAAGGGAGCTACAACCCCCTACTTCTTTTCATAAAGCATCAAATGATCATCAAGAACATAACAGTTACAGTCCACTACAATTATCAGATCAGTAATAACAGAACTAACCCAGAACACCTTATCAACAGAGAAATTCAATCAACAGAACATCTTAAGACAAAGACGCAGTTTTCCCTTCTGTGGCCTGCGACCAGACGCAGTTAACCTTCTGCTCCCCTGCGTCCACACGCAGAGATCCTTCTTCTGCGCTGCGTGCCTACGCACTGTTCCTTCAAATGCACTGCGTCCTGTTACTGCAGGCACGCACCCAAAAACACTGTCGCGCCGCGTTCTTTTGCTGCAGGGACGCACTCAAAAACATTGTTGCGCCGCGTTCTTTTGCTGCAGGGATGCACTCAGAAATACTATCGCACTACGTCTTTTTGCTCAGAGACGCACCTGATCCTTATTATGCTCTGCGTCCCCACGCAGTGCGCCTGTTACTACCCTGCGTCCCCACGCAGGTCTCTTCTTACTGCACTGCGTCCCGGCGCACTTGCCTTTCACTGAACCTGCGTACCTTCGGGTATGAATGATTTCAAGACTTTAAGAGTAACCCAAATAGTCAGATCTACAGATCTGATCATGCGCCAAAGAGATCTCAGTCTTTCAGAAGATTCGCCTTTTTGGATCTAGACCAGATCTAGCCTCATAAGATATTCAACCAAAAGACATACCCAAATCAAATGATCTCCTTTGCTTTATATAGGCAAGCTCCTCCTCAAATCATGGAACAAAACCACGAGCCGACACCATAATAACACAATACCGTCGGCTAGATACCAAGAGTAAAACACAAGAAACCCCCACGTGAGCTTTTCTCTGCCTTGAAATGTGTGCACTGGGTGGACGCACCTCCTGAATGGCTGGCCTGCGACTCTGGACGCGGTCCCTGCATGGTGTACCTGCGGGTACGCACCTTCTGAACTGCTTTCCTGCGTACTTCTTAATTTTCAATAAATTGAGATCCTTGCCACGGGAGTTGCCATCAAGTACAACATCTGTAACATATAGCCATACCAGAAACATAATGCCAACAATCTCCCCCTTTGGACTTGATGGCAACCTCACAAACTTCAGCTTCATTCTCCCCCTTTGACATCAAGGGAAAAGGGGTATGCTCCCCCTAAGGACATGCTCCCCCTGAATATGAACCAGATCTGCAACAAGGAACCATAATCCACCATGAAAGAGATAGAGACATATTGCAGCTATTTCCAAGATCTCCTTCTGACCATCCTGCATAATGCCAAAAATGCATTATATGCTCCCCCTGAACCTGTACCATCAATCAGAAAAGATTCAATAAGATGATGCATCAACAACCCCCAGCTTTTTCCTGAGGTATTCAAAAGTGTCCCTGGGCAATAGTTTGGTGAGAATATCAGCAACTTGTTCCTTAGAAGGAACATACTCCAACTTGACCTTTTGTTCAAGCACTTGTTCCCGGAGAAAATGATACTTGATTGGTATGTGCTTGGTTTTTGAATGCATAACTGGATTCTTTTAGATGCTGATTGCACTTGTGTTATCACATAATATGGGGATAGGTGGTGTACAAGTGATTTGAAAATCCTGCAAAGTCTGCATCATCCAAAGGAGTTGGGTGCAACAAGATGCAGCAGCAACATATTCCGCTTTAGCTGTAGACAAGGCAATTGAACTCTGTTTCTTGCTGAACCAAGATACCAGTCTAGAACCCATAAAGAACGCACCACCACTTGTGCTTTTCCTGTCATCCATGCTTCCGGCCCAATCTGCATCTGTATAAGCATGAAGAGTAAGATCTGTATCTATAGGATACCATAAGCCATAATTTTGAGTCCCTTGAAGATATTTGAAAATTCTCTTCATTGCCTGAAGATGAGTCTCCTTCGGATTTGCCTGAAATCTTCCAACTATTCCAACTGCATGCATGATGTCCGGTCGGGTACCTGTCAAATAAAGTAAACTTCCAATCATAGATCTGTAGGTTGGTTGATGTACTGCTGCAGATTCATCATTTGCACTGAGACTACATCCTGTGACCATGGGTGTACATACTGGTTTTGCATCTTCCATGCCATATTTCTTCAAAATCTGTTTGAGATACTTGGTTTGAGATAAAAATATTCCTCCTTCTTTTTGTTGGATTTGCAAACCAAGGAAATATGTCAGTTCTCCTAGCAAGGACATTTCAAATTCTTTCTGCATGACCAAGGCAAAGTTTTGACTCATAGCTTCTTCATTGCTCCCAAAAATAATGTCATCTACATACACAACAAGTATTAGCAATTTGTCATTTTCAACTTTTATATAAAGATTGCTATCTCCTGATCCTTTTGAAAAACCTTGTTGATGAAGATATTTGTCCAAGCGGTAGTACCAAGCCCTTGGAGCTTGTTTGAGACCATAGAGGGCCTTTTTCAATCTGCATACAAGGTTTGGATCATTTCCAAGAATGAACCCATCTGGCTGTTCAATATATACTTCTTCTTCCAAGTCTCCATTCAGAAAGGCTGATTTCACATCCATTTGAAATACTTTGATGTTTTGAAAACTTGAGAGAGCAAGAAACATTCGGATGGCCTCAAGTCTTGCAACAGGAGCAAAAGTTTCTTCAAAGTCTATTCCTTCTTGTTGCGCATACCCTTTACAAACAAGTCTGGCTTTGTTCCTAATTACTTCTCCATTTTCATTCAATTTGTTTTTGAAGACCCATTTTGTCCCGATAACATTCTTATCTTTTGGTCTAGGAACCAGCGCCCAAGTGTTGTTCTTTTCGATTTGCTCAAGTTCTTCATCCATTACTTTTACCCAACATTCATCTTTGCATGCTTCTTTAACATTTTGTGGTTCAGTAGAGGAGAGTAATGCCAAATAGCTTGAGGCTTCTGCAACTGTTCTTCTTGTTTGTACACCTGCTTCTTTCTGCCCTACAATTTGAGATTCTGGATAATTCTTCTGAACATATCTGGATGGGGTTTTCTCTTCTATTCTTGTCTGCTCCTCTGGTTCTTCTTGAGATTCTTCTTGAGGTTCTTCTTCGTCATCATTCTGTCTTTGAGGGTAGCCTTCATCTTCTTCTATGTCTTCATGATGTACTTGCCTAGGAATGTATCCCTTCTCATCAACCACTACATCAATGCTGTCAACAATTCTGCCAAGTCTTTTATTGTAGCATTTGTATGCTTTGCTATGTGGAGAGTAACCAAGAAGAATGCCTTCATCTGCTCTAGGTTCAAGTTTGCCAAGCTGCTCATCAGTATTCTTAATATAGCATTTGCTCCCAAAGATTTTGAAGTGCTTTACCGAAGGAGTCCTACCATTCCAAAGCTCATGAGGAGTTTGAGTGCTGTTCACCCGGACATTAGTTTTGTTGAGAATAACAACCGCAGCATGTGCAGCTTCACCCCAGAAAGTAGCGGGAGTTCCTGATTCATCAAGCATAGCACGAGCCATTTGTTGGATTGTTCTGTTCATTCTTTCCACAACTCCATTTTGTTGGGGAGTTCTTGCTGTAGAGAATTCTCTTCTTATCCCATGTTCTTCACAGAAATCGAAAAATTCATTTGAAGTAAATTCCCCACCTCTGTCGGATCTGAGGCACTTAATTTTGTGACCTGATTCATTTTCCACCAAGGCTTTGAATTTTTCGAATGCTTCATCTTTGTGCTTCATAAGTCCTAACCAGACAAACCTGGAGAAATCGTCAATGAATAATATCAAGTATTCTTCTCCTCGAGGTGTTCTTTTTCTGAAGGGACCACATGTATCTGTATGTACTAGCTCAAGAGGCATGCTAGCCGATCCTTCTTTCTCTGGAAAGTTAGTTCTGGTTTGTTTTCCAAACTGACATGATTTGCATATGGTGTTGTTAGGAATTTTGATATCTGGAAGATTTCGAACTGCCTGATATTTGCATGCTTTCCTTATTTGTGAGAAGCTTAGATGTCCCACCCTTCGATGCCATAACCAGTGTTCTTCATCCTTGCTCAGATAGCATTGTTGTTGTCCTTCTTCAAATATGTACAGATTATTTGGAGTTCTTTTACCTTTGAGCACTGTTTTACCTGTATCAAGATCACGAACAAGACATCCATTCGATTTGAATATAACCTCGGTTCTTTGATCACACATCTGGCTGACACTTAGAAGATTATGCTTCAATCCATCAACATACAAAACATTTCTAGCCTTGACCTTTTCTTTTAACTGAGCAATGCCTTTTCCTTTTATAGTTGCAGGAGTATCATTTCCAAAAGAGACTTTCTTTCCCTTTTCTAGAGCAGAATAAGATTCAAGTTTTTCTTTATCACCTGTCATATGCTTCGAACATCCACTGTCAATGTACCATAGATTTTCCTGTCCCTCTGCATAAAATGCTATCCCACATCTTTCTGTTTGAGGTTCCTTTATTCTCCATGTTTTGGTGCTTGAGGCTTGTTCCTTTTTCTGCTGGAACCTGCTCCTGCATTCAGAGTCTTCATGACCAAAGTTATTGCAAATAGAACATTCAACTTCATTTTCAAGAACCGAAAAGTTGTTATAGGTCCTTTTTGTAATCCCTGTCATACTTCTTTGTTTTTGAGCTTCCCTAGTCATGATTGTTTTATATGCAACACATTGAGCTGCTTTGTGACCAAAGTTATGGCAAGAAAAGCATTGTCCATTGAAGAAACTTCTGCGGTTATCAAATCTACCATCCAAATGATTGTAATTTCTATTGTCATCCATTCTTGAACCAAATTGAGAAGATTTTACCTGTGGCTGGTTGTAGCTTTTGTTCACCCTTAAGATGGATTGCCCCTGATAGTTTCTGTTTGTAATTCGTCCCTGCTTTACCTGATGATCTTCATTTTGCTTTTGCTCATTTCTTCTTGCTGCATCAAGATAACTTTTTGAGGTGGATGCTTGAGAAGTTTCTCCATTATAGCCCAGATCTGTCTTGTTTAGAGGAGATCGCTGCACATTGATAATCTCATCCAAAGTTTCAGATCCTTTGACAAACTTGAGATTAATAGCTTTTGTTTTCTCAATCTCTTTCCTAAGACCAACAATTTCACCTTCTAATTTTTCAAGATGTTTTTCCTTTTCATCAATTTGAAATTGTAGAGTATCAATGATCATGTTCTTTTCTTCTATACATCTCTTGATTCTAGTAGTTTCATCATAAAGGTTATCCACATCTACAACATCCATATAATCATCATCTTCAAATGCCATTAACAACTTATATTCATTACCTTGTTCATCTTCATCACTGTTTGATAGACCATCACTATCTTCATGAGTGTAGTAGCTTTTCTTATTTGCGTTCTCTTTCTTGTTCCATCTAGCAGGTTCCTTTCCTTTATCCTTATAAGGGAATTTTGCAGCATAATGACCTACTCTTCCACAAGAAAAGCATTTAAAAGGTAACTTACCTCTGAACCTTCCAGAACCTCTTTGAAGATTTCTGACAAAATTTGATTCTTCTTCCTCTTCTTCTGGGACGTGGCTTGCTCCATAATAATCTTCTTTACCTGATGCCTTGAAAGTAGCTTCTCTTCTGTCTGAAGGACCTCCCTTTCTCATTTCATAAGCAGTTAGAATTCCATGTAGTTGAGACATAGTAAGAATTCGTAGATTTTCCTTTTCTTCTATAGCAGATACTTTAGATTCAAACTTGGGAGACAAAGATCTTAGAACCTTTTCAACCACTATAGCCTCTCTTATTTCTTCACCCAAATTTTTCATACAATTAACAATCTCATCCACCCGAAGAAAATAGTTAGCCAAACTTTCATCATTATACATCTTGAGAGTCTCATACTGAATCCTGAGAGTTTGAAGTTTAGCACGCTTTACCTGTTCATCTCCTTCATAGCTTGTGACAATTTTGTCCCATATTTCTTTTGCGGATTTGTAGTGCATTACCTTCATGAATTCTGTTTGGGATATACATCCTAACAGAGTACTGACTGCTTTTGCATTTGTTTCATACTTCTTTTTCTCAGCTGGATCTGTAGGAGTAGCTGAAGGAAAAGCATAGCTTGTTTCTACAATGTCCCAAACTTCTGTACCAAGAGATTGAAGATATGCAGTAACTCTTACCTTCCAATAATTGAAGTTTGTCCCATCAAAAACCGGTGGCCTGATTGATGCTTCTCTCTCGTAGTTGCTCATGATGAACGATCTACCTTCAAGCGATCAAGCTTCTCTGAAGGACCGGCTCTGATACCAATTGATGGAAATAATACTGAGAGGGGGGGTGAATCAGTATTATCTAGCAATTTAATAAATCTTCCTTATTTGATCTTTGAATTATTTTTGCATGTCAGTACCATAAAATAATGAGCATGAACAAGGAAAACAGGTAGTCACACCAAAGAACACAAGATGTAAGGTGGAAACCCAATGTGGGTGAAAACCACCTGCTGCAATATGTCTCTATCTTCTTTCAAATTAGAAACTCCTTTTACAATGATTTTGTACTGGTGCAGTCCTTTACCAGTACGCAGGCTGCAACCTGCAGAGAGCTACAACTCTCTCTCGTTTTCCAGTCTTCTCCTGGAAGGGAGCTACAACCCCCTACTTCTTTTCATAAAGCATCAAATGATCATCAAGAACATAACAGTTACAGTCCACTACAGTTATCAGATCAGTAATAACAGAACTAACCCAAAACACCTTATCAACAGAGAAATTCAATCAACAGAACATCTTAAGACAAAGACGCAGTTTTCCCTTCTGTGGCCTGCGACCAGACGCAGTTAACCTGCTGCTCCCCTGCGTCCACATGCAGAGATCCTTCTTCTGCGCTGCGTGCCTACGCACTGTTCCTTCAACTGCACTGCGTCCTATTACTGTAGGCACACACCCAAAAACATTGTCGCGCCGCGTTCTTTTGCTGCAGGGACGCACTCAAAAACACTGTCGCGCCGCGTTCTTTTGCTGCAGGGACGCACTCAGAAATACTATCACGCCGCGTCTTTTTGCTCAGAGACGCACCTGATCCTTATTATGCTCCGCGTCCCCACGCAGTGCGCCTGTTATTGCCCTGCGTCCCCACGCAAGTCTCTTCTTACTGCACTGCGTCCCTGCGCACTTGCCTTTCACTGAACCTGCGTACCTTCGGGTATGAATGATTTCAAGACTTTAAGAGTAACCCAAACAGTCAGATCTACAGATCTGATCATGCGCCAAAGAGATCTCAGTCTTTTAGAAGATTCACCTTTTTGGATCTAGACCAGATCTAGCCTCATAAGATATTCAACCAAAAGACATACCCAAATCAAATGATCTCCTTTGCTCTATATAGGCAAGCTCCTCCTCAAATCATGGAACAAAACCACGAGCCGACACCATAATAACACAATACCGTCAGCTAGATACCAAGAGTAAAACACAAGAAACCCCCACGTGAGCTTTTCTCTGCCTTGAAATGTGTGCACTGGGTGGACGCACCTCCTGAATGGCTGGCCTGCGACTCTGGACGCGGTCCCTGCATGGTGTACCTGCGGGTACGCACCTTCTGAACTGCTTTCCTGCGTACTTCTTAATTTTCAATAAATTGAGAGCCTTGCCACGGGAGTTGCCATCAAGTACAACATTTGTAACATATAGCCATACCAGAAACATAATGCCAACAGAAACAACTAAATCCTCAACAATGTTGTAATTCTGGGCCGCTCTCGCATGTGGATTGAAAGCAGACCTTCGAAGTACACCCTTGGCGGGCGGTTTGATTACTAAGTCCAGGTTAGGTTTTTCGATCTGTAGTGGATCGGAACCAGGAGCTGAGGTTGATGGATTTGATTGAGAAGATTCCACTTCTTTGCCATCAACAGGACTCTTACTACCATAATCTTGCGATCGAGTCGCAATCCATACATGAGACATCATCAATATGGGTTCTTCACTGGCACCCAAGGAAGAACCTATCATCTTACTCTCCTTCTTTGGAAATGGATCTTTCAAAACAGCAGGAGTTGGGGAACCTTTAACGATTTTCACAACCTCGGCCCAATGAGGGCAATCTCTTGTGAAATGATCTTCTTCACAAATTAAACAAGGATAACGAGGTTTGTGCTTCTCGTCATTAGATTCCGACTTCTCTTTTTTCTCCTTTGGAGCCTTGTCTTCTTTCTCTTTCTTCTTACCCTTCTTCTTACCACCGTTTTTAGATTTAGCCGTAGATGACTCTAGAGCGTGAATGTCGGCGATAATTTCAGGAGAAGACTCTCCTGTCGGGGAGTCTGGTAAGGTTATTATTGGAGAATAATTCTTTGAGGATTTCTTCTTACTCTTAGTATTCACCGTACCAATCATGCCATCAGCAGCATGAGACCCCGAAGGAGCAGCAGCGATTTGATTCGACTTTGGAAGATCTGGGATCTTCTCGTGCAACGTACCCGACTGAGTGTAAAATAAGTCAAGGTACTGGGCCTGAGCAATAACTTGCTCCTCAGTAACTACGCCGGCCTTAGCTACATCTTCAGTAATCTTCGGTAATAATGATTTGACAAACCATTCAGCTAAGATTTTGTCCGGAATAAAAACTTTCACTAATCTCCTTCGACGTCTCCACTCATGAATGTGATCAGAAATATACTTGGACGTCGATTGTTTTAGCGAAGTTAATAATTCCGTGCCTTTATCGTATCTGACCGGCAACTGAAAGTGAGTTAAGAACGAGGTAGCTAACTGGCTAAAATTGTAAAAAGAGGACCGTGGCAACTCAATGTACCACTTGACCGCGAGACCAATGAGCGTACGCTGGAAAAGACGTAAACGGATCGAATCATCCGAGATAGAATTTGAAGCACACCAGAGGTGGTAAGTCATCACATGATTTGATGGATCCTCTCTAGACTTACCTTCGAACTTAGGTATATCACTGGGCAACTTATTTGGCATTGGCGGCCAGAACGAAAGATATTGAATTGGATCATTCGTTAGGCGCGTCAAGTCTGGTAAATCCAAAGTTGTGATAAACGGTAATTGCCGGTTAGGATCTCTGAAACTCTGGGTAACAACACCAGCTCCAGGAGGAGGATATCCAGGATAACTTGGAACAGGAATCGCATTCGGGATATTATATCCTCCTGGAAAACCAGGATTAACCGGACCATACTGGGGTTGTTGAGGTTGTTGATAAGTGTACCCAGGATACGGTTGATACTGGTAAACCGGTTGTTGGACAGCAGGACCATATTGGTACTGTCCCTGGTACTGTTGATACGTAAATTGAGGTTGACTTGTTACAACAGTACTTAAACCAGGCTGCCCTACAGGCATCTGGACCGTAGTTTGAACCGTAGTTCCAGACAACGGTAAAGATGTCTGAGGGGTGGTTGCAGAGACAGTAGAAACAGGAGCTGTCGATACTCCAGAAGTAAGTGCGGAAGACTGAACAGATGGTGCGGTAGTTGCAGCAGTCGTTTGAGATGGAGTACTAGGTGCAATTGGCGACTGAGTAACTACCGAAGTTACAGGAGTTTGAACAGCTGACAGGATAGGTTGTGGTTGCTGAGGTGGACCAGAAACTACAGGTTGTCCAGTTTGAGGTAACAACTGTATACTTGGCTGCAACACCTGTTGACCTTGTGATGGATCCCACACTATCATTCCGGGGTATTGACCCGTAACAGGTTGAGGATACTGAGATCCGTAACCGAGTTGAGGATAGGATTGGTAATTAACAGGTACATTTCCCATGTTTTGAACATAAGTTTGACCTTGAGGTGGAAGATAACCTTGAGTAGAGTACTGACCTTGTGGTTGATACCCTTGAGGCATGTACTGATACTGAGGTTGACCTTGACTCGGGTACTGACCTTGGGGTTGATACCCTTGGGGTAGGTACTAATACTGGGGTTGACCTTGGGGCACATACTGAGGCTGGGGTTGACCTTGAGGAATGTATTGTACCATAGGTATATACTGTCCTTGAGGTTGCCCCCCAGACGCAATTTGTGTACCTTGAGGTTGCCCCCCAGGCGTTACTTGAGGGTGCCCCCCAGGCAGTAACTTCCCACCTTGAGGTTGAGAACTAGGAGTTGAACTTGACATCATATAGATGTATCCTACACCCAACGGCTTATTACCATTGTTTCCAGCGAATAACCCATGTTCAATGGGTTAAGGAGATGCTCCTGCAAAAGTACCAGTAAGTGACTGATACCCAGAAGGAACAGAAGCACCACCATACAAAAATGATTCAGGTGATTGAGTGAACATGGACGACTGACCAGACATATTTACAGGAGTATATATACCTCTAGGTGGAAAAGGAGTACGAGGTGGAGAAAAACCTATACCTGAATTGTCTAAATATTTAGTTAACGAAAGATACCAAGTAGTACTCCTAGGAGGACTGTAAAATATAGATTCACGCTCTCTTAGATCAAGTGAAGGTTGATCTTCGAGAAAAGGGCCTACTTCTTCTTCTGGAGCAAGTTCTTCAATAGCAATCAAACCAGAAGGAAGATTTTCGGTTATGACTCTTTCTACCCTAGGTGAATCAGGAACACTAGAAGTTGGAGTAACAGGTTCAGATATTTCAGGTTCTTCGCCTATATCACTAGTAGACGAGAAACTACCAGCAAGCTCAGAAACTGTAACAACTTCAGGATTATAACCTGTTTCTAGACTTTGGTAATCTTGATGGACTACCAACGAAGACTCTCCTTCTTCAGGTGAACCTACTCTACTGCCACTAGGAGGAGTTACAAGGACTTTTAATACTTCGTACTGACCCGGGACGTCTTCAGGAGATCCACCCCGTGATCTACGGAGTTTCCTCAACAAATTAGTTCCGGTAACAATCTCAGGTGACTTGCCCCGAAGTCTACGGGACTGTCTCGGTAATTCCGCCACAGTTAAAAACTTTTAACTACTACACACGAAAACAAAGTAAAATCTCAAATCAAACCACCTAAAGTCTCTAAAGAACCAAACAAATTTTGAAGCACACGCCTAAAGAATCTAGGGCGTCAAGCCAAGCACAAACAGTAGCCTTCCGGACCAAAAGCGCTAGTTGGAGATGAAACCCAACATCGCCGGATTCAGTACAGAAGTGGCGGGTGGAACAGTTACCCCGCCAACCTGCTTAATGAATAGACCGGCACAAGTTCCTCCACTTTAACCGTCTCGAGTGAAGTGAACCCCCCGGAAAATCCAAGTGAGTCTAGCCGACGTCTGCTCCAGGTACAGTGGGACCTTCCCTCCACTGTCACCTCGGTAGAATCTTAAAGATTATGGTCACTAAGGTTACCAATCGCAACAAATGCACCTGGGGGAACAGTCTAAACTCCGACAGCACGCAAGGGCAGAGTATCAAGCTCAATCCCCTTGCCGGTTCCTTGACAATAATCCAAGGTTTACCGACAAGTGACCCCTGGCTCCTCGACAATGGTTAATCTGAGGTTTACCGTTTGTAATACGTGTGTGTCTGGCGTCATTCCCAACGAGGGAGGAATGATCCCCTCACTGGTTCGGACACGAGCTCGTGCTTCTCCTTTAAGAGGAGCTTTCCCAGAGTACAAATGAGGCAATTGGATTTATTCTATCACAAGATAAGCTACTTGTTTGGTTTTGTTGTCTTGGAGAGTTTATTACTCTCCTACTCCAAGACACTAGTCTGATCTAAATTGGTGTTTCAGAGCCCTAGTAAATAAAAGTTACTACGTTGATTTTACTTTAAGCGTTAATTTTATGGTTTTTCTTTAAAGACAAAAGGTAGTGGAAATGAAACCAATGGTGTGTAGACTCGACTCAAACCACTACAAAGATGCACCTAGGATGATTTACACTACTTTTCTCTTTCAATGAAAATCCTTAGCTAAGAAAGTTTAGAGAATGCAAATTTATATAAAAACAACTTTCTTAATAAAGAGAATCAAAGAAACAATTTTCTTTATCTTTCCAAGCATACAAACATGACCACTCTTTACGTACACGAAAAACTCTTTTTCTTTCAAAACTCTTCAAAAGCTACTTGAAACAAAACTTTTCAAAGGAGATGTTTTTGTATTTTCTCTATTTAATAAAGCATATAAATCTATTTTAACAAAACTTAATCTCAAAATCTATCAAATCTATGAAAACTTTACTCACAAGCAAAACAAAAGGAAATTTAATCTAAAGCAAACCTAACGAGGTAAAAGCCTACAAAGATGATTCTAGGGTGTTTTACTTGACCACAATCAAGCCAAGGACCAGCTAATGCAGAATCAAAAACCAGTCAAAACAAAACTCAAATCTTTTTGTTCTTTTTGTAAAATGGAAATCAACACTCAATCAACAAGCACTTCGAAATTTGACCAAAGAGACAACTCAAAGGTAAGTTGCTCACACAGGTAGACTTTATGACAGGTCTGACTTCTAAGAATGCTGACAAAACTAGAGAGATCTAAGGCTTGACAACTTCTACCGCCAAAGTCACTACAAGACCTACTCAAAAATCAAACCCTAGGGCTTAAACTTCTATGAAATCCACTAAAACACTCAATGCTATCGAAACAATTTCAGGTGAAGATTTTTGACAAGAGACAAATGGATCTGGGCAGTAAAAACTAAGAAAAAGCAAAATCTAAGAGAAAAAATGCAAAAAATAGAATTTTCTTAAATTTTAGCATGGGATGCAGGCAACCCGTTAGAACAGGTGCGGGCCCGCTCTGTGCACACAGAGACAGTGCGTCCAGGGACACACTGTGCAATACTCAGAGGGTGCGTCCTACTGGAAAATTCAAGAAAAACTAAATCTAATTTAATCCTAAGCTAATCCACCCAAAAACAAAGTCACAGAGCCAAAAACCAGAAAAACAAACCAATTTTCTCAGAGCAAAGTTCATTCAAAGGAAAAGAAATTTCACATCAATGGATTCCCCAGTGGAGTCGCCATTTTGTCACACGGAATCAGTCAATAGTGTGGACACAACTGACCTTCCTAGAAGTCTAAGACGTTCTAATGACAAACAAAACAAACGAGAGCAATCCTTCTCTAAATATGTATTGCAATATGAGAAATCAAGTGTGTGGCTCTTACCTCTAACCAAACGCTGTTGTAGTAGCTCAGCTTCGTTGATCCGGATGAGCTCCTCCTTTTCTCCAAAACCTGCATTCACCAACAGTCAAACCATTAAATAGCACCTGATTATAACATAAAACAAAGCATATTCAACATATAGACCAAGGAGTATATGAAACAACTCATAAACAACAAGTTATTGAGAAGAATGGACTAATTTGCATTAAAGGTAACAAAAGGAACCATTACAACCTGAGCCTTGGTGTTGTGCAAGCTCCTTCCAGGGTCCTCAAGAGTTCTTCTTTACTTTGACAAAGCTCACCCACTTCCAAATAGAACAAGCAAAGATGGCAATCTCTCCTCACAAGCTTCTAAATGGGAGTCCTAATTCCAGCAGCATCTACCCTTAGAAATGTTTAGCTTTCAACCTCCCCTCCTTCTGGCCCAATGCCTATATTTATAGTGCTCAAGAGGAAGTTAATCAGGTCCACCATCAATGGGATAATCCCCTCTTTGGATGGGATAGCTCCCTTATTGATGGGATAAGTTCCTCTTTGGTAGGAGTGCATGAACCATCTGGAGGCGTTCAATACACGTCGAACAACCTTCTAGAATGCTCTAGAAATGACCACAAGTAACTTTTTAAAGATGAAACTTGCGCATTTTGACCTTTACAGGGGGACGCACCTACCCCTTTACATACAGAGCATCTTTGGACACAGGTATTGTGAATATTGGGTGCGTACCCGCAGGTAAGGTTGAGATAACCTGCGTACCCAGAGATAAATACATTTACAAAGACTTTCTCTCTTCTTGGAGTTTGACATGGAGAGCAGAGGCATAAGACTTGCCCAGGAGGTTAGCATAGCTGTTGATAGAGCTATACTAACTGTACATAGCCATGGTGACATTTTTTAGTGTAACAGGAACTTCAAAAACTCTTGAATGCAGGATTTATATATCCTATATCTGATAGTGAGTGGGTTTCCCCACTTGTAATTGTACCCAAGAAAAATGGCAAATGGAGAGTATGTGTGGATTACAGAGCACTAAATAAAGCCACCCAGAAAGACCATTTCCCTTTACCATTCATTGATCAGGTATTGGATAATTTGGCAGGTAAGAAATTCTTTTCATTTTTGAATGGATTTAGCGGATACAATCAGATTAAGATTGCACCCCAAGACCAGGACAAGACCACGTTTACTAGCCCATGGGGGACCTTTGCTTATAGGGTACTTCCATTTGGGCTATGTAATGCTCCAGCAACATTTCAAAGAGCAGTGATAGGGATTTTTTCTGATATGCTAAATGATTCATTAGAAATATTTATGGATGAGTTTACTCCTTATGGAGTGACTTTTGAGGATGCACTGCAGAATCTTGAAAAAGTACTTAAGTGATGTATAGAAGCACACCTTGCCTTAAGTATTGAAAAGTGTCATATGATGATGAATCAAGGTATTGTATTGGGTCACTTCATCTCATTCCTAGGAATTCAAGTCGATCCAGCTAAAATATAGGTAATTCAAACTCTCCCTATCCCCAAAACACAAACTGATGTAAGAAGCTTTTTAGGACATGTTGGATACTATAGAAGATTTATTAAGAATTTTTCCAAAATAGCTTCTCCTCTATTTGTGTTATTAACAAAGAATGCTGAATTTAAGTGGACTGATGTTGTTGGGAAAAGTATCCATTCGGAATGCCCCTTTCCCACTCTAAGGTGTGATAGTGCCTTAGCAACAAACAAGGAAAACTATTTTCATATTCTTCTTTATGAAATGTAAATAGAGAAGAAGGATGTAACTAACCGGTGTCTTCCGCTAGTTTGTCGATCCAATCACTCTCTCCTTTGTTCGCTTCCCGCTGCCTGCTCCTTCACTGGTCCAGTTTCACCAAGTTCCTGCAAGATCACAAGAGACGAAAACTACACAAAAGACATAGATTCACATTCATAACTAGTTTAGGATCAGATATAAACTAAATATGCAAATATAACAAACCATCATTGATATACAAGCATATAGGAGAAACTCAAATAGTTTTATTGATATGATAACAAAGTCCAAGAGGAGATACAACCAAGTGAGCCCCGATCCAGCATCTACCTCCCAGCAAAGGAATCCCTTCCTCTCCTCCAACAAAGCATAAATCACCCAATGTACTAATCTCAATCTCAAACCAACAGCAATTCTCTGCAAAGTACAAAATTCCAGCCTCCTGGATCTCTGGGATGAGGGATCCATATATAGATGTAAGCAGAGAGGATGAGTCAGCTTATGTTTTGACTTGTGGCTTCTCTCTGTCAGTCCTTGCTTCCACTTGGAGGTTGAGAGCCTCTTACTCATCACTAGTCGAATTCATTGAGGCAAGTGTCATTGGAGAAGATTCTGGAAGCTTCCATGGTCTTTCCACCTCGTTGAATGAGCTTGCCATTTGTCATTTCCCGCTCAGCGCACCCTGGTAGTGCATTTAGGTGCGTTGCAACGCACCTAACTAGTGTACTGGGGTGCATTGCAACGCAGGCAGCTAGAAGAGCTTCTGAATTGATCCTGAATTGATTGTTTCTGAGTGGTTTTTGGTGGAGAACTTCTGGGAGAAGCTGTCATTGGTTGACCTTGTTCCTTTAGGGGTAGGAACAACTCTTTTAGGGACTTTGGATCCCTTGGATTATGGACATTTCATGCTCAATGCTGTAAGGCACAAAAATGTCTATAACAGTTGCCCCCTAAAGTATGAGGCCGTTTATCAGGTGAAATGCTTTATTAGGAGGATCCGAATTTCTTTCAATGCTGGGAGGAGACCTGTAATAAGATACAATACAATACATTATTTTTCATACTGTTTCCATGATCTAGCTGAGGTGGGCATTCCCATGCTCAGCTTTATAAATTCATTTTTCTGTACATAGAACAGACAATCGTCTGATGGTAGAGTGATGATTTTGATGAAATCATCATCCTTTTGGTAGGATGATTATCTGTGCTGCAATGCTGTACATGTCAATGTCTTTATTTTTTCTGAATATATATCGCAGCCCGGATGGATGAAACTAGATCCAGGGTCTTCAATCTCGTCCGATCTTCACTCTAAGTACAAGTCGATCCATGTGAGAAATGTTCTGAAGTCGAACATGGAAAGACATCGCTTGATTACCAGTCAATGATGCAAACTGTTAACAAGCGCAAGAGGAATCACTGATAATGATAATGACCCTCAAGGTACTGCAGTACAATTCACGTGGTGTGAATAAAGGACTTGGCGTCGAACACCACGTAAAATCTTTCGGTCGAAGGTCATTGATGTATACCTGTCGCCGGAAGTGAGAAACTTGCCATTGAGGCATGCAAGCTTCAAAGTACTGAAGGGGTTGTTCCTAGATCAACTTCTTGGATAATGAGCTGATGTCGACAAGAAGCGATCCATCAAAGGAGGGCCTTGATGTATCCCACATCAGTGACATGGAACGGAGCAAATGATTTTGATGGAGGTGAAGACGATCTGATGATATATGGTTCAGGGTGGCAGTCATGAAAGAATGAAGGATAATGTATGGTAGTGGATGGGACACGGTTGACCTCTCTGGATGACTTCTCTTGAACATATCAGCGACACTTATGTGATGGATCGGTAGCATTTACCCCAAAGGTGGATGGTATGGCGAGACCATGGTTATGTGACTGGTGAATGAAACAACCCAACCCGACTCAGGCACGGAGTGGAAGTGTCATGTTCAAGAGCGACTTGCTACCAATAAAAGGTCTTTGAGTTTCTTCCCAATTTTTCCCCAGTCATTGCTGACCAGTACCTCTTTATTTTTGTCAAGATTGAGGAGGATAACATATGCTTGTTCTATAATTTGCCCTTCAGGCAAACCCATCGCTATGTTTTAACGAGATTAGCGATAATGAAACTCGTTCTCGCCTAAAGACAAGTTTGTCGCTATTAATCTTTTTAACGAGTCTAACGACAAAGATAACTCGGTCCTTTTCATTTTTAGAGAGTCTGAAAAGGTACGTAAAGATAACTCCAAAGTTCCTTTTTCATCATCTAATCCCTTAAGTCCGAAAAAGTATAAAACAATACAGAAGGGATGAATTTTCGATAGTTTTAACGAGCTGAACAAAACAAGCACTCGATATTTTTGTGCAATAATCCCTCAGGTCCAAAAAGATTAAAATCTAGAGGAGGGATAGCACTTCCGGTCGCTTTAATGAGCTGGAAGGCCAAAACTTGGCAATCTTTTCATACTTTACGAGTCAGATGAAAAGAGCTTAAAGAAGACTTGTCTTTTGAGGAACGAGTGATAAAACGGGTAGCAGCTAATTCCAGGTAAGGGTTGGAATTTTCCAATCACGGCGGTGTCACGAGGATGGCTAGTGAAATCACTCTTCGCAGCTGTTCCTCAAAATGGGTAAACAATCAAATGGAGGTGAATGATCGGCCAATGGAAAAGTGGAGGTGACGGTGCAAACACGACCAAGGCTTTAATGGCTGATAATGTTACATTCATGGTAGTTATTTACTGGAGGATAGTTCATTTTTTAACGAGCTTAAACGCGGATTGAAACACTTGCTCGATCTTATGTTTATTTTTTAACGAGCATGAACTATGTACTAAAACTGCTCGATTTTATGTTTATTTTTTAACGAGCATGAACTATACGCTAAAAACTGCTCGATTAATCCAGTCATATGATAAGAATGTCTCATTTAAGATTCCATTTTTTATGGAGCTTGCACCTAACAAAGCTTTGCCCCGACTCCTTTCTTTATGCAAGTTAGGAAACGACTAACCCAAAAAACAGGTAAATAACCGCTCTTTGCTTGCACTCCAAAAGTTTTGCATGCCCCCAGGTATAAAGTATGATTTCAAGGTTGCCCCTACTTCACTTCCGCCAAAACATTTGTTTTATCGAGAGAGGCCTAGCTCTTTCAGGTTACCAAAGATTGTCTCATTTGCGCAGCAAACAAAACACTTCTTCGGCGATGTCTACCGAGATAGACAAAGGTGAGTGAGTCTGTTCTGTCAAACACATAACTTTGACAAAAGAATCTTATTCTAGAACAACCCCTCTTCCAATCACGAACGGGGTATGGACTAGTCATATTCTCCCATGGAAACCTACCTTATACCAAAAGTTTTCCTGCCGAAGCAGACCAGGACGCATGCCCCCTGGGTTCCAGTCATATCCTTCCGAATCACTCGCGCTCATCGGGAGGACAGACCGTGGGTTGAGACATTTCTTGCGTGAAGAGACCATTTAGGGACGGTATATGACTATTTGCGATGCGTGATCCGGGAAATGAAATCTGGTCCACGAGCTTGACCACTCTTCCTTCGTGCGGAAAACACATTACTCTAAAGAGTGAGGAGACGATGGCTCCCATGCAATATATATAGTCTCGTCTAAGGAGTAGGTTATAATCCAAGGGTCCTTGAACGACCATCACGTTCATTTGAATGGTCTTCCCTTTCAATGTTATTGGCACATTGGGGAGGATCCCTAAAGGTCGACTGGTTCCTTTATCAAAGCCTGTCAGATTTCTCATCTCAGGTAAAAGTGATGGCGAACCAAGCGCTTTCCATGCAATAGAGGAAAGGATACTCACAGATGCCCCCTCATCAATGATGGTGCCAGCCATGACCATTCTGTATATTTGAACGATAATTCAGAATGGTATGCTTGCTGGCAACCGGGGTCTGCCTAGTTGGTTCCAGTCAAAGGATACAACTAGGTTGCTTGGTGGTGGGACTGAGTAGGCGGCCGGATATCACTCTGACGAACTTCCTTCCTGCGATAAAGGAATGGGTGGATTGCCCTCGTGTTCGTCGGAGTCTGTGTTGATGAAAAGAATCTGGATGGTGTCATCCTTATCCTCTTCAGTGACTGTATCATCCGAAGATAAAACCTCTGAAGGCAAGACCGGGTCAACTGTCGCCTTGACCTTTTGACTTTCATGGAAATGGTCATACGTGAATGACTTACTTAACACAGTTGAATCCCAAAATGATATCTAATATAATGCACTCCGTAAACCCCCATACTTTTGACTTTCGTCGGGTATGGATTCAGTAGGTTCATCTTCAATGACCGGCGCTTCAGCTGACCACTTGAGCGGGCCAGCTAGATTCTCAACTAACGAAGGACTTGGCAAGAGTTTTTTATATCAAGGAGGAAGTCGTAACGGTGAAACCGGACGATGTTCCAAGACTCTTTTAGCCTCGTCTAAGAAGGGACAACGGTGGAGGGCATGGTTGCCTTCGCACAGTCTACAGGGAGGTCTAGCCCTCCCTTTTAGTCCTGGAACTTCACTTTCGCTAGTTGACGGTGTACTTTCAACATGGCTATCAGAGGTTGACGACACCGGATTGTGCAAACGGGGAGACTAGTCCCTTAGTATCCGAGGGATGTAAGGACAATCTCTGTGAAAGTGGTCTCCCTTGCAGATGACACATGGCGATTTAGGCCTAGTCAGTGCTGTGTGTGGATTTTCATTAGACGACACTTGTTTTCCCTTATTTGCCTTTGGCTCCTTCTTCTTTTTCTCTTTCTTCTTCTTTTCCTTTTTCTCCTTAGGAACTTGGTTTTTAGCTTTACTTGTCTCGTTACGTGAAGAGGAAGGAAGAGAAGAAGAATTAGAGGAAGTAGAAGGTTGGTGGGAAATTATGGACTCGTCTAATTGTTGATTCGACTGTTCAGGAATAGTGGTGTTCTGAACGACATTGGTTGAGAAGAGCCAGACTGGCAGGCCAATTGTCAGTCCTGGAAGTGACAATGTGGCCATATGGGGCGCACCAACATCTCCCCAAGAGGAGAAGGGACTAGGATTTCCACAAAGGGGAATTCCTTGGTTGGTACGCTCCATTTTCTCAACCTAAAGATCAACGCAGGAAAAAGGGTATGAATATTCCTTTTAAAATAAATTTTAACGACGCTTAGACACAACTTGCTTTTTCAATTTTAAAGAGTCGATAAAAAGCAAAAGATGACTCTAGTCTCCTTCGATTTTTAATGAGCCTGAAGTGACAAGTGCTCAGATGGACCTTTTTCATTAAGGAGTCTGAAAAGGAACGAAAGGGACTGCTCTGGAGTTCTAGGTAGAGGGTGTGCCAAACTTTTCGCAAAACCGCAGAATACTTTTTAAGGTACAGGCGGTCAATCTTCCCGAATGCTGTGTTCAATGCATTGCAATCAGTAGGGCGGCCGACACGGCTTCCTATGGATAAAGGTTTTATGCCTATAGGGGTCTCCCAATATATACTCGACGGTACGTGGGAGCACAATCCGTACTGGCACTTATCGTCTCTCAGGAGGAATCACCCAACCATCAATTAGGCGACCAGTGACCAGGTTTTACGACGCCGGAACACGTCTCTAGCCTAGACCTCTATGTTGTGCGTTAAGTTACAATGCATTGTTAAGTTCATTCAATTTATTTTAGGTTGATCTTTCTTAGAAGTTTGCCTTTTTGGATCACCACGAGATGTATGATATAATTCCTAAATGCAGTCTAAATATGATAAGCAAGCTTTTATATCTTTTCAATAATGAAAATCCTAGCTACAAGGGGAAAAGAAAGACACAATCTTTTCTCAAAGAGCATAGAGCACACTATAAATGCACTTTTCCTAAATCAACATACAAACTGTCAAAATACAAATGCACATATGCATGTATTTGTTTTCACTTTCTTAATATTGATGCCTAAAAAGAAAGTTGTTGTACAAATTTGAATTTGATTTCAAGTGAAAAAAACAAACAAGCTTATTTCGAAATCAAAAAGACGATTACGACAATTTATGACTTTGAAGTAAACACTTGTTTCGACACTAGAAATTCATAAATTCAAACCAAAAGACAAAAGTAAAAGCGTAATCAACTATGAACAGCAAACAAACTCACTCCTAAGATCAAAATGACACTTATGACAGGTCTAGATCTAAGGGCGACAGTATGACTAGTTTACTTTTGTAATGGGAAACTGCAAATGATGTAACAAATACACAAAAACAAATACAGTTTCTTTATACAACTGAGGTGGAATTGAGGCAAAGAAAAGGGGTTTCAGATAGGTACACACACTGATAACAGGCTGCAAAAACAGAGATAAAACTGAGCAAAAGGAAGCAGAGAACCACAGCTGCACAAGGCCAAGGCTGATCAGCGCACCCCCAGCACAGAGAAACTGAATTGCAGCGCAGGTAGCCCTCTCGGGACCTGCGTTGAAATGCAGAACCTCTTCACAGAGCCTGCGCTGAAGCAGAAACGAGAGTTGTCTCTGGGTTCTGGGTCACGGTTTGCAGTTTAATCTACGGTTTTTGGCCGGATAAGAGCTATCAATTAGGTACAATTAGCGGGATCATTTAAAGGAGGACTAAGATCTATCACAAAGGGCTGTTAGAGCATTTTTGGATCAGCTGTTCAGATCATAAAAAGGCCCAGCGAATGGACTAGAGTAGTAGATCTCTACTTTGCATTTGTAAATGGCAAATGCAGTTCGATTCAGCACTCTTGAGTTTATGAGAAGAACAACAATAGAAACACAAATAAACTAACAAGATACGATCCCCAGCGGAGTCGCCAATTTGTTGTTGGGAAAAGTATCCATTCGGAATGCCCCTATCCCACTCTAAGGTGTGATAGTGCCTTAGCAACAAACAAGGAAAACTATTTTCGTATTCTTCTTTATGAAATGTAAATAGAGAAGAAGGATGTAACTAACCGGTGTCTTCCACTAGTTTGTCGATCCAATCACTCTCTCCTTTGTTCGCTTCCCGTTGCCTGCTCCTTCACTGGTCCAGTTTCACCAAGTTCCTGCAAGATCACAAGAGAGGAAAACTACACAAAAGACATAGATTCACATTCATAACTAGTTTAGGATCAGATATAAACTAAATATGCAAATATAACAAAGCATCATTGATATACAAGCATATAGGAGAAACTCAAATAGTTTTATTTATATGATAACAAAGTCCAAGAGGAGATACAACCAAGTGAGTCTCGATCCAGCATCTACCTCCCAGCAAAGGAATCCCTTCCTCTCCTCCAACAAAGCATAAATCACCCAATGTACTAATCTCAATCTCAAACCAACAACAATTCTCTGCAAAGTACAAAATTCCAGCCTCTTGGATCTCTGGGATGAGGGATCCATATATAGATGTAAGCAGAGAGGATGAGTCAGCTTATGTTTTGACTTGTGGCTTCTCTCTGTCAGTTCTTGCTTCCACTTGGAGGTTGAGAGCCTCTTACTCATCACTAGTCGAATTCATTGAGGCAAGTGTCATTGGAGAAGATTCTGGAAGCTTCCATGGTCTTTCCACCTCATTGAATGAGCTTGCCATTTGTCATTTCCCGCTCAGCGCACCCTGGTAGTGCATTTAGGTGCGTTGCAATGCACCTAGCTAGTGTACTGGGGTGCATTGCAACGCAGGCAGCTAGAAGAGCTTCTGAATTGATCCTGAATTGACTGTTTCTGAGTGGTTTTTGGTGGAGAACTTCTGGGAGAAGCTGTCATTGGTTGACCTTGTTCCTTTAGGGGTAGGAAAAACTCTTTTAGGGACTTTGGATCCCTTGGATTATGGAAATTTCATGCTCAATGCTGTAAGGCACAAAAATGTCTATAACAACTGATGATTGTGAAAAAGCATTTAATGAACTCAAACATCAGTTGTCTGCAACTCCCATTTTGAGAGGACCTGATTGGGCACTACCCTTTCATATATCCTCTGATGCCTCAGACACTGCAATTGGAGCTGTCTTGGGCCAGGAAGAAAATAGCCTTCCCTATGCCATTTATTTTATCAATAAGAATATGACACCAGCTGAATTGAATTATACAGTCACTGAGAAGGAATTCCTAGCAGTCATTTATGCTATCAATAAATTTCGACATTATATTACTGGCTACACTACTTTTGTGCATACTGATCACTCGGCCATTAAATATTTGATGAATAAATCAGTTACAAATGCCCGAGTCACCAGATGGTTGTTATTATTACAAGAATTTGACATCACAATTGTAGATAGGCCAGGAAAAGAAAATGTAGTTGCTGATTTCCTTTCTCGATTAAAAACTGATGAAAATGCTCCAGTAGATGATTCTTTTCCTGATGAATATTTATTTGCAGTATCTGCTCACTCACCTTGGTATGCAGACATTGCCAATTATCTAGTTGCAGGAAAATTACCATCACACCTATCACACAGGGAAAGAAGAAAGATCATTCAGCAAAGTGCTAGGTACAGCTGGATAAGCGGGTGTCTTTTCCATACAGGAATCGATCAGGAAATCCGAAGGTGCATTGGTGAAGATGAAATTTATGATGTACTAAAAGCTTGTCATGATGGCCCTTGTGGAGGGCATTTTGTAGATAAAATAACAGCACACAAGGTACTTAGAATGGGTTATTATTGGCCATCACTCTTCAAATATGCCAGAAAATATGTCAAGGCCTGTGATAGCTATCAAAGAATGGGCCAGCCTAATCACAGGGATGAAATGTCACTCAATCCCCAGGTAATTCTTGAACCTTTTGAGAAATAGGCATTAGATTTTATAGGTCCCATTAATCCTCCATCCAATCAAAGAGTGTACATATTAGTATGCACATATTACATGACTAAATGGGTAGAAGCTAAGGCACTCCTTAAAGCTAATGAAGAAGCAGTACTAACATTTTTATTTGAAGAAATCTTTGTTAGATTTGGATTGCCTAGAGAATTAGTCACAGATGGAGGACCTCCTTTCAACTCTCATGGCTTCAAAAATACACTCCAGAAATATCATATTAAGCACAAAATGACTACACCTTATCACCCCCAAGAAAATGGGCAGGTGGAAAGCACCAATAAAGTCATAGAAGCCATCCTAACAAAAACAATAAAGGAGAATAGAAGGGACTGATTTCAAAGGTTTCCCGAGGCATTATGGGCCTATAGAACTACTTGGAGGAATACTACAGGCTTTTCACCTTATGAATTAGTGTTTGGAAAGAATGCCATCTTCCCTGTAGAGTTTGAGATCAAAACTTTAAGAACTGCTTTAGTTGTTAACCTTGATTTGACTGATGCACAGACAGGCAGGTTGCAGCAACTTCAAGAATTGGATGAGAAAAGACTGGATGCCATCCATCAAACAACCATGATACAGCAACAAAGAAGCAGGTGGCATGACAGAACCATCAAGCAAAAGCAGTTCCAGAAAGGTAACTGGGCTCTACTTTATGATTCCCATTTCGAGAATTTCCAAGGTAAGTTAAGAACAAGGTGGTTAGGGCCTTATGAAGTGGATGCTGTCTTTCCAAATGGGACAGTCAGACTTTTAAAAATTGATGACAATAGAACACCACTACTAGTGAATGGATATCGACTCCGTTTATATCACCGGCCTATCTCTAAAGAAGATTTTAAAGCCACTTGCATGGCAATTAAACAGTATTCTTTTACAGGGGAACTTGCTGTCCCTCAAGGCATTTAAATTTATATTTATTTATGCATTTTTTTTAGATTAGATATTCTTTTTTTAACCACTAATAATCCCTGCCAAGGGTTACCATATTATATTTCAGTATTTTGCATATTTGAGCTGTGGAAAATAGCTGAGAACGAAAGCTTTAAAGGAATCACTTTGCGGACTTGGAAGTCATGTTGCTGCAACACCAATTCCCGTTGCTGCAACACCAATTCCTGTTGCTGCAACACCAATTCCTGTTGTTGTAACACCATTTCCCGTTGCTGCAACACCGATCCCCGTTGCTGCAACACCTTTTCACGTTACTACAACATCTTTTCCAGATGATGTAACATCACTTCCAGTGGCTGCAACACCAATCCCATTGCTGCAACACCACTTCCCGATCCTGTAATGCCTTTTTAGCAATTCTCTCATTTATAAAAACACCAGTCTCTCCACTTCAGCCCCCAAGAAACGAATTTTTATAAAATACACCACTTCCTGTGATGATTACAATACTCCACTATCACTTCCCGTCATTATTATTAAAAATTGTCGGTATTCCCATGCTCTTAGACCCGCTGTAATCATTATGATCCAGCAAAAGATAAGACAAGACTTTTCAACACAGCAACCAAAAAAAGGTAAAACATAAAGGTATGCATGATTATGTATGGACATTAAATAATAGTTAATGTGGAGAAGCTGATAGGACTACCAAATAATTGTACTTCCAATCATATCACTTACGCATAGGGGGGGATTACCAGAGCACTCTCATAATTGCACACTACGCCAACTGCCACCGCCCTTAACTCTCCCGGTAATATGTAAAAGTCACCTTATCACGACATGTTACCATTTGCAACGGTTTACTCTGAACTGAACTCGGAAGCTCGGCTCTGAACTGAGAATTTCACTGAAACAACAGCTATGGGAGGAAATCCCATCACATACGAACCTGGCACAACAACACTTCTTGAGCTCTATCCTGAGGTTTATCAAATCTTCCTGCAAGCGGGATGGCTAGATTACTTCAGGAGACTTCCAGACTTCGACGCGCAGCAAGTCCTCGAGTTTGCATGCAATTTAACAGAAGGATTTTCTGTCGTTCAAGGAGTCCAAATCCCAGTCACGGAGGAAGTCATAGCCCAAGTTACCGGGCTACCAGCTAATGGCATACGGTGGTTCAGTAGGAAGCACTTGATCCTTAATGCGCAGCAGGATTTTCTTCAACCGGGCGAGCAGGTAGAACCCAAGGGCAGAGGCGTAGCACTTCAGTCATTGCCTCAACCATGGCCGAAAGTTGCTGAATTTGTGAAGCAATACCTGACGTGCGAAGGCCGGTACCAGGTAATTTACCAGCACGATTTCGTCTTGTTGAATCATTTGAGGAATGGTCAGTTGATAAATATGCCATATTATTTATTGGGATGTCTTAAAAATATGTCACGTTACACTGTCAATGCAAAGCGTCCGCTTCTTTCCTTGAAACACCACCATTTAGCTCAATTGCTGATAAATAGAGGCCTCGCCTTAAATAACCGTCCACCCCCCATTAATCCCCATCAAGAGGCAGAAATTCCACAGCCGAAACAGGAAATTCCTCATCAGGAAGAGGAAATTCTTCACCAAGAGGAAGACATACCTCAGCCAGATGTAGAGATCCCTCAGCAAATAGAGGACATTCCTGAGCAAATACCCATAGAAATCCCTCAGCAAGCAGGCGACATTCCAGAACAAATGCCCAAAGAAGTCCTCCAGCAAACACTCCCACAAGTTGCTGAAAATGAACAATCAGCAGTAGAAATACCCACGGAAACAACCCCATCCCCCAATAGAACCAATCCTTCCATTCCCATACTTGGCATTTCTACCGATGACTCTGATGACAACATCCCCATTACCCTGCTCAAAAGAAAAATGCAGCAGAAAAATGAAACCCCACCAAAAAGAAGAAGAACTAGGGCTTCGGCTAAAGCAGCTGCTATTTCTGCCACTGTCCCTATCTTAAAGAAAGCCAGCCTGAAAAGAAAAATGTCTGAATTCCCTGCTTCTCTACCCAAGCAAAGGACTCGGTCGTCTGTAATAGCCGAATCTCCTAGCCACACCCCTTCCACCTCACCACCCATCACGTTAAAAACCCGCATTCCCACCAGCCCTGGAAACTCCTCTCCCTCACCCTCGGAGGCTGAGATGCAGAGTGTTCACAGTTTCGTGACATCATATTTTAAGGCAGCTGACACACAAGAACCAGCTGCCGACACCCAAGATAATATTGGCCAAGAAGCTGCAACACAAGAAATAGCCACTACCCCAGGTGACACACAAGAACCACCTGTCGAGGGTATAAGGGATCAAATTAATGTTGAAGCACAACCTCTGCCTCCAATGGAACCTGCTGCTCCACAAGCTCAGCCTACCATATCTTCTCTACAGGAAGAAATTGAATTTCTGAAGTCCCAAATCCAGGATTACCAGGAGGAAATAATAAGGATCAAGGAAGCCTACCAAAATGAATTTAGCCTGCACATTTTAGCACGAGTAGCATCTGCGGCAGAGAAGAATAAGGAGAATGAATATATGTGTGCCAATTGTGGCGAGATATATACTCAAGCAGGATACAAAGTAGTGGCAGAACCAATGTCTGAAGTCCCTGCTGTTGTGGTTGAAACAAAAGAACCTGTTGTTACACAGACGGAAACACCACAACCCTCTGCTGAGACAGAAGAACCTGCTGTCACACAAGAACCAGCAGGCTCTCCAGAAAAGGTGCAGGAGCAGACAGAAGAACCTGTTGTCACACAAGAACCAACAGGCTCTCCAGAAAAGGTGCAGGAGCAGACAGAAGAACCTGTTGTCACACAAGAACCAACAGGCTCTCCAGAAACGGTGCAGGAGCAGACAGAAGAACTTGCTGACACACAAGAACCAGTAAGTTCTCCAGAAACTGCACAAGAGCAAACAGAAGAACTTGCTGACACACAAGAACCAGTAAGTTCTCCAGAAACTGCACAAGAGCAAACAGAAGAACTTGCTGACACACAAGAACCAGCAAGTTCTCCAGAAACTGCACGGGAGAAAATAGAAGAACTTGCTGAAACACAAGAACCAGCAAGTTCTCCAGAAACTATGCAGGAAGTAACAGGGAATAAAGAAGAGGAAAAGTCACCACGGCCTACCCAAACTGCTGTATTGGTCGTAACACAGGAATCAGGAGGAAATAAAGAGGAAAATATAGACTCACCCCGGCCTACCCAAATTGCCATGGAACAAGAGGAAGAAATAGTTACAGGAGGAAATGAAGAAAACATAGACTCACCCAGGCCTATTCAAATTGCCATGGAACGAGAAGAAAAAGAAGTTACAGGAGGAAATGAAGAAGAAGACATAAACTCACCCAGGCCTACTCGAATTGCCATGGAACGAGAAGAGGAAGCAGTTACACAGCAAACAAGAGGAAATGAGGAAAAAGGCATAGACTCACCTCGGCCTACCCAAATCGCCATGGAACAAGAAAAGGAAGCAGACACACAGGAATCAGTACAGAATATAGAACAAGAAGAAGAAACAGTAGCTGGAAATGGAAAGGAAGACATTGGATCATCCCGGCCTACTCCAATTATCACAGAGCAGATTATCCTTGTTGATGCCTTTACACAAACAGAACTTCCCTCTGTTAGTGATGCATGCACAGAAACAGATAGTTTTCAAGAAATAAAATGAAAATGGTGGAAAGAATATGATCTGTCACAAGGCAAAGCATTCCAACAGCAAAAGGGGATCTGGTTCAATTATGCATATAAGAACTGGGAAGCACTTCAGCAGTGTAGAGCTCAGTACAAAGAAATTAAGGAACTAAAAGCCAGATTGTCCTAGATGTTTGAGTTATTCCAAAGAACACTTGCCACAAGGAAACCCTCTTTCAATTATGCAACATTTTTGAGGGAAAGACTGACATTCTTACAGATAAAGGCAGTCAGAGAAGGTAGACCTCATCAGGTGGTTACATCAGAACAATTTATGCAAACCTTTGCAGAGGCACCTAAAAATGATCAAAATTTGTTATGCGAGCTTTATCTCCATAATGAAGCCATGTCCGAAGAAAGAAACATGAATATGCTACCTGTTGTTGGCGACATATAGCTGAGAGCTTTCATCTCCTTTTTAGCCAACCAACTTACATGGCAAAACGCTTTTACCTCAGCTCAACATAATGAACAGAATTGCCTTCTGTGGATTAGGGCTGAACCTCAGAACGCAGCCACCTTCATTGCACAGCATCAAAGAATGATAAGTGACCCTGAAATGAAGGATCACGTCAGGCAACTACAAGCAGTGGTCCTGCGAGATTGCCAACATTATGTGAAAACCAAAGCACCCTTGGCTATTAAGGCTAATAACTTGTTCTGGGAAAACTGCCCCAAGGAGAGGTAGGAATATCACCCTTATAATCCACCTAATTTACAGGAAGCACTCTCAAGGGTACCTTACTATGTTAGATGCATGCAACACTGTGCTGAAAATTGGATTGGCTACAGATTTAAATTTCCACTTCTATGGTTATCTGGTGAACAATAGAAGGGCCAGTTTGAATTATCCAAAAAGGAAGAAGCAGCAGCATGGAGGCAAATACAGACTGTCTATGGGTTCAAAGATAAGTTTGATGCCACTTCTCATAACTATTGTCTCAGTAATCTACATTGTTCATCCCAGTACTCCGACTCAGACTCAGAGTAAGCATTGCATGAGGACATGCAATCTCTTCAGTTGGGGGGGATGTTAGGACTTAGAATTGACCATTTTTGACCTTATATTTTGGCCATAATATTATCCTTTTTCAGTTCAATAGTTGAAAGCTTTGATTACATAATGACTTAATCACCCCAAGGTATGAAGTAACTCTCTGCATATCTATATGTTTAATTTTTCATTACATATTCATGATTATCTTTATATTTATCTTTGGAAAAGCTAACTAAGTTTCCAAGTAACCATTGAACTGGCTAAAGTCTGCAGGAATTATAATTCATAGTTGCTGTAACACCAGAAACAGCAACTATGCAGTTGCTGCAACACCAGAAGCAGCAACTACGGAGTTGCTACAGCCAGCAATGGCAACTATCTAAAGTAGGGGAATGCTATTTTGCAACAACTGGAAATAACAAATGGAAACTATCTGAAGATCGCCAGAATTCCACGCTGACGCAGCATGATCAACAACTGTCCAAAAAGGGTAAAACACAGTTACAGTTGCTAAAATATTAGGAACAGCACGGGTTTACTAAATCAGAAACCATGGGGAAACGACAAAGGATAGTGCGAGGATCCCAAGAAGACGGTCGAAGTTCGGTTACCAGATGTGTAACAGTAAGAAACCCAAGAAAGAATACACTGTCACACTGTTGTAACAGCATCCTGTAACTCTTATTTTTGACAGAAAGGTTTAACTGAATGAACTGTGATAGTCTATTGTAATAGATGTCTCCTCTATAAAGAGGAGACATCTACATTAGAGAAGGGGAGAAATATAGTTCTGTAAGGGAAATTTTGAAAGACAACAGCAAAGTTTGAACTTTTATTGTAACTGGATCTTTTGGCAGATGAATAGAAGATTGTTCTGAGCACCTAATCTAGTATTTGTGTTCTGGGGAATCTTGTGAGAGGGACTGGGCCCACCTTCCTCACAAGATTCACCCATTTACTTTCCTGTCAAGTGTGTAAGTGTGTTTGCTAATTTCTTTTTGCTGGTACTCTGTTTTGGATTCTGTAGCATTACCTCTGATGATTTCATTTTTGCTAGTACTCTGTTCTGTTAATTGCTTGAAGCTGTAAAAGGATATTTCACCGGTGAATTAGAGTTGCAGTGTGTATTAGCAATCTGGTTACAGGGGCAGGTGCTGAACGTCCTTACCTGGAGGATAGGGTCCTGATCCTCTGCTAACAGAGCATCCATCACTTCTCTTTTTAATATTTGTGTTCTTAGTTAACTGCTTTCATTTTATTTTTGCAATGTACTGTTATAACATAGAGTGAGAAACAGAATTACGTATACTACAACTCTTTAATGCTTTTAAAAATTAAGTACATACAGTACGCGGTAGCCTTTGAGATAAAAGACTTTCCCAGGTTGACAAATTAATGTGGTACTTGATTTTTTAATTAATAAACAATTCAACTAGCCAACACTTGCATTATGTCTATGAGTTGCTAGAAAACTTTTGGTTCACCGCCCTTGTCACAATCACCAACAACATTAAAAGCTTTCGATGGATGAACCCACACTTTGTATGGGATTTTGAGTAACTTTCAAATTGAATTAGGGGGAAAAAGAATAAATATTGAAGTTGAGGTCATTGATGGACTCCTTGATTACAACATTTTTCTAGGAAGGCCTTGGGTATATGCTATGGCTGTTGTTGTTTCCACATACTTTCAAACGATCACATTTCCCTTCAAAGGTGGAATCACAGTCACCGATCAGCTAACCTTCTTTGCTAATAGTTCACAAGCAACAGGAAGCATTCCATTGATACATGGAAATTCACAATCACTTCAAAATGTTGGGGTAGTTCTCCTAAAATATCCTTCCTTGATGCGTACTTTTACCCTTCCGTCTCCATCTAGTTTTGTGGAAGTGGCAAGAGTGGAAACTTGCCACGTTTTCCCCAGTCATTGCTCACTAGTACCTCTTTATTTTTTATCAAGCTTGAGGAGGATAACATATGCTTGTTGTATAATTTTCCCTTCGGGCAAACCCATCGCTATTTGATGTTTTAACGAGTCTAGCAACGCTGAAAGTCGGTCTTGTCTAGATGGACAAGTTTGTCGCTATTATTTCAACGAGTTTAATGTAAAGGATAACTTAGTCCTTTTCATGTTTAGAGAGTTTGAAAAGAGAAGAAAAGAAAACTCCATAAGTTCTTTTTTGTGAAATAATCCCTCAGGTCCAAAAAACGATAAAATAATATGAGAGAGATGTCATGTTCAATACTTTAACGAGCTGGAAGAGACAAGTGCTCAACTATCTTTTCTCGTTTAAAGAGTCTGAAAAGAGTTTAAAGAGTACTCTATAGTTTCCTTTTCATTTTTACATCAAAGCTCGAAAAGAGAATGAAAAGTTTGCTTGGTGGTCAAAGATTCTCAATTCGCCATTAGCACATCGGATTCAGTTTTTAGTCTTTCATTTTGCTCAAAACTCCATCAAAGATGATTAAAAATACATATTTATGGATGAAAAATTAATAAAACCAACATTTACTTGATTCACATGTAAAAGTAAACATAAAAACTATTTTTCACAATTCATTTTCACCATTTCATTTCTAACATTGGATTTTGGAGTTCTGAAGCAATTTTTCCCCCAAATTTCACCAGTTGATTGGGAGAGATTTTGTGGATCATTTTTCATGACGTCAGGACTAGGTAGGAGCCATCCTTATGCTCTTCAATTCTATTCCATTCTTTTTCAATTTTGGGCAACTTTTTTCAATTTTCTAGGCCTCTAGGGTTTAACTTCTTGTTTTTAACCATCGCACCTTGTCCCTATCGTAAAGTACGATGCATACTAGGCTGCTAATAGGAAACCTGCTATGCATAGCACTGTCTTCAAAGGACATGTGCGATGGGCACATAAAACCAAGTTTGAACAATTGTTTTTCATCAAAAATTTAACTGATTTTTTCCCAAGTTGGATCCTAACTTTCCTAATGATTGTGATTCAGGTATTCATTGGATCAAAATGGTCGTTACATGGTGAGAATGAGATCATGAAGAGCAAGACATGATTTCCTTAAATGACCAGGGCATAGTAAATGCTCTAAAGAAGTGTAGTTTGCTAAAAAATTTCTTGTTGTCCAGCATGAGGCAACAGATGGATTTGTTGCGGTATCTTGTTCATGCTTGGGATCTTATTGACCAGATGTTTCATATTAGGGGTAAAGCTATTCCTATCACCATTGAGGATGTTTATTTTTTGACGAGTTTATTGAGGCAGGGTGCCCCTCTTTCACTATTAGGACTTGCCCAGGGAGGCGAATCGGTGAGATATTATATTCGTCAGTTCTGTCGGGAAGGATCTCAACCCAATAGAGATAGAAAGATTCATATCCAAGATGTTACTGATTGACCTTTGAGAACTATCCTCTTTACCCTTGTTAGATTGGTTGGCAGTGCGGATTTACATTTAGCAAACAGATCTTATATGTAGTATGCCTTGGAATGCCTGGAACCGAAGGTATTCAACTAGTGCAAGGCATTTCTTTCACTTATGAAAGATAAACTAACCAAAATGAAGGGTGGAAAGACCAAAAAATTTGGTTATGGGTCTATTTGGATTTCCTTTGCTTTGGAAATAATCCCACTCACGCAACCATAGAACATTTCTTTGGGAGTGCCTAGACCTAGAGAACCACAGATGCAGCGATAGGTAGACCTTATGGCTAGGTATGATGTCCAGTCATAGATCTCATTTTCTTCTACCTTATTTGAGTGGTTCGACCATCAGGAGATGGCTTTTGTAGAATATCTATATGTGGGGATGGATTTTTGAGGCAATCCAGATTTAGCATTACCAGTTAGGGAGCAGTGGAGTGCTATTGGTAAATTGATTTGACCACATTTTGTTTTTTGAGTTTTCATTTTTTTTGTGTTTTTGATTGTTACCAAGACTAAATAAACTCATATGTGTATGTAGATATTGGACCAGTTCGACCTGTGGCACGGCCACGGGAAGCAGATGCTTCAGTGGAGGGAGCTATTGGGAGGGAAGTCCTTAGAGATTTGGACATAGCAGAGACCTTGGCTTAGTTGCAAAATCATGTGGAGAGCTTAACCCTCAGCATTCTAGATGCCCGGGTTGATGAGCTACCCATGAGGCTACAGCGCCATACCACTGGTGTGCCTAGTTGTTAGGTGAGGCTCTTGCGTATGATAGCACAGGCGGTGACCTATTATCATCAGCCTAACTAGACTAGGATGTTTTCTGCATTCATTTTGGAGTTTCTGGGGTCAGATGACCAATTTTGTCTTAGACACAAAATATTTGTAAAAACTTATATACAGCAAACTATTTGAATTTCGGAGTTTTATTGTGGTTAAGTGATGAAATCCTATGATGATGTGAAATGCTTTCTTTACAAATGTTGCAAATGTCTATTTAACACATAGTTTGCTAGAGAGTCAGTCAATGTGTTTAAATTTATGGAAATATGTTGATATTGAATGAAATAAAAATGTCTTTCCAAAATTCAAACTCTTAGGAACATGCGATGAATAGCTGGGTTTCAGACGAAATACATGCCAGTAAGCTGTAGAATGACAAGTTGTGAATCTAGCCTAATAATGGTTTGTCGTATGCCATGTGAAATGGCATCAGAGAGGATTTCAATCAACATGTTATACTCAGCGATATTGTTTGTCGATCGACCAATACAAATCCCTCTAAAACTCACTAACTCGCTGCTTGGAGCGAAGATGGCCTAGGCTGCAGAAGTTAGGTTTTGCGTACTATGACTAGCTCCGTCGGCATACCCAACAAATGGTTCTGAAAAGTTCAACATCTGCAACAAATGTGAAGTGGATTACCTAACCAAATCGAAACTCTAAAAGAAACTAACACACAAAAATGAAATGAAAGCATATGTACAGTGAGTTTTACTACACTTAATCAAGCATAGTAACATTTAAGATACAAACCATTCTAGGGTTGCGACAATGGAATCCCATCATAATCGACTAGCTCATAGGCTCCTTTTGTCAACACATGTTTAAAAATATAGGGGCCCATACATAATGGTTCAAACTTCCTTGCTCCTAATTTGTCAGAATCCCGATCGTAAAGCAAGACCAGTTTACCTTCTGAGAAGACACGAGGCTTAACATCTTTGTCATATCGTGCCTTGATATGTTTCTTATGTGCTTCATTAGCCAATGCGGCCTCACGATGGGTTTCATCCAGATGGATTAATTCCAAGAAACAAGCTTCTTCCTCAGAAGTATCGAGTAGCAGGTCAATTGCGAGCTTGAGGGATGAGATTTCACATTGAATTGGTAAGACTGCTTCCAAACCATACACCAACTAAAAAGGCATAAATCCAATCACATTTCTCGTCGAGGTCCGATATGCCCATAGAGTTGAGTACAGGATTAAATGCCAATTCCATTTATGGACTCCAATCATTCTTTGCAACATGCGCTTAAGGATTTTGTTGATTGCCTCAACTTGTCCATTAGCTTGTGGATAATATGGAGTAGAACTATCATGAGACAGTCCTAATTTGGTAGTTAACTCAATCATCATGTGATTGCAAAAATGTGACCCATGATCTGTAACTATAGCTTGTGGCACACCGAACCTAGAAACCACATGATTGAAAAAAAGAGAGCAGCCATTTCACCACTGTTGTTCAATGTAGGCATTGCCTCGACCCATTTGGTAAAATAGTCAATAGCGACTATAATATACCCATTCCCCCTAGCTGAGGTGGGGTTACATGTCATAAAATCAATGCCCCATTTTACGAATGGGCCAACAGCAATGACTGGATGTAGTGGTGCAGGTGTTAGTCTGGTTGTACGATCAAAAATCTGACAATCATGACACTTTCTGACATCAAGTATACAATATTTAAATATAGATGGCCAGAAATAACCAGCTCATAGGATTTTTTGTGCAATTGCGTAACCAGATAAATGCCCCCCACAAGCACCTGAATGGCATTCATTCAAAGCTTTTTTGGCCTCCTCATGAGTAAGGTACTTACGTAAAATTGTATCGACACCACAATGATAAAGTGTATCACCAATGATCATATAATCTTTGGCTTGGTATCGAGTATGTCATTGTTCAGAGCCAGAGGTGTTTGGCCTAAAAGCTTGGGTTTGAAGATAGACCAGTATATCCCTATACCATGGGTCACTTGATGAAATCAGAAACAAATATTTATCCAATATTGATGCTTCTGATGTTAAATCATTGGAGGACGAGGGAAGGTCGCAAAGTAGCTCTTCAAAGATGAGATATTTCTTTGATTTGGATTTGATGAACTCTAAATCAAACTCCTGCAAGATAACTATCCATTTAGAATATTTTCCCCCCAGCAATTGACGTGACAAAATGTATGTCATAGGGTTGGAATCTGATATAATGGTAGTTTTGCGAAGGAGGATGTAATGTCGAAATCTCTGCACAGCTTGAACAACTGTTAAAGCTAACTTTTCAATGTATAAATATCTACTTTCTATATCATTAAGATTGCAACTCAAATAATATATAGGATGTCCATTCCATTTTCCTCTTGCACTAAAGCCATACAGATGGTTGTATCTGTAGTGGCGAGATATAGGTAAAAGTCTTTTTGATAGATAGGGGCATACATTAATGACGCTTTAATAAAGGAATCTTTGAGAGCATCAAAAGAATCTTGCACGACTTAATCCCAATGGAAGGGTACCCCTTTCTTCAATAGACATGCATAACTTTTAGCTAATTCGGCATAATTTGGAATGAACCTCCTCAGAAAGTTTTCCTTCCCTTGAAGTTTATGGATCTGTAACAAATTTGAACGTGGAGGCATGTCAAGAATTGCCTGAACCTTTATGGGATCGAGTCAAATTCCATCTTTCAAAACTACGAAACCGAGCAAATGACCAGAGCCAACACAAAAAACACACTTGTGTGGATTGAGTCTTACTTTGTAGTGTCGACAACGTAAAAATATTGCTCTCAAATGTTGCAGGTGATCAGTCCATTTCCATGAATGAGCAAGAAGATCATCAATATATGGTTGAACAATGTGTTTGATGTCATGGAAGGAATAATTCATCACCCTCTAAAATGTGGCCTTTGCATTCTTCAAACTGAAGGGTAATTTTCGATATGCGAATGTGCCCCACAGACATATAAATGTTGTTTTCGATTGGTCCTGTGGGTGGACGTTGATTTGATTGCAGCCAGAAAATCCATCCATGAATGAAAAGATTTCGCATCCGGCATATTCATCAATAATTTGGTCGATAAAGGTTGTAGGATAGTTGTCCTTCGGACATGCTTGGTTTACATCCCTAAAATCGATACACACTCGAATTGTTCCTTGTTTTTTCATCACTGGGACAATATTTGATACCCAATCAATAAGAGGTATAGGGAAAGTGAAGCCAGCACGCAAAAGTTTTTTAACCTCTACTTTAATGGAAACGTATTTCTTAGGATGAATAGGTCGAAGCCGTTTTCATACCGGTTTGACATCAGGATACATTTTAATCTCATGTTCAACAATGCTTGAGTCAATGCCTGGAATTTCTTCATAAGACCATGCAAAGACATCTCGAAATTCGTGGAAAAGAGCATAGTAATTATCTAGTTCCAATGGAGAACAAGATTTTCCAACATGAATATTTTCTACAATGTTGGGCTTAGTCGAAATGTTTATAGAAATTGTTTCTTCTATGTTAGATATATTATGCTCGGAATCGACAGTATTTACAGAATTCGACAAGAAATCAATGATTGATGGGTGATTGAGTTCATTTGAATAGTCTTCATTGTCATCTCGAAGGTGGGAACAATGATGATAATCTTCCCATGGCATCTCTCCTATCATCATTGATTGGACGATTCCTTCATCCGTAGAATGTATACGTGAAAAAGGATCCAAAGAGGTGCCATATTCTAAAGACCTATCTACCCATACAACTGTTGAGTGCAGATTAGGGTTTGCCGCACAAGCCCAATAGATTGATTGCTATAATGATTCGATGGGGCTTGGTGGAATCGCCTCATGATAATAATCACTTTCAAAATAGTTGGAATTCTTCTTAAAATCAGATGATGTAGAAGAAATCATGTGGCAGGTTTCCACTCTCGCCACTTCCACAAAACCAGATGGAGACAGAAGGGTAAAAGTACCCATCAAGGAAGGATCTTTTAGGAGACCTACTCCAACATTTTGAAGTGATTGTGAATTTCCATGTATCAATGGAATGCTTCCTGTAGCTTGTGAACTATTAGCAAAGAAGGCTAGCTGATCGATGACTGTGATTCCACCTTTGAAGGGAAATGCAATCATTCGAAAGTATGTGGAAACAACAGCAGCCATAGCATATACCCAAGGCCTTCCCAGTAAAATGTTGTAATCAAGGAGTCCATCAATGACCTTGACTTCAACATTTACTGTTTTTCCCCCTAGTTCAATTTGCAAGTTACTCAAAATCCCATATGGAGTGTATGTTCGTCCATCGAAAGCTTTTAATGTTGTTGGTGATCGTGACAAGGGCGGTGAACCAAGAGTTTTCTAGCAACTCATAAACATAATGCAAGTAGATGCCCCCTCATCAATAATAGTTTAGTGAACATTTTTATTGACAAATTTTAATTGTATTAAAAAGGTTAGTTGCGCTGGTAACTGTGGTGTGTATCCTGTATGGTTAAAGACCACAAGATTAGAATCCGTAGGATCTATTCCACGTATTGCTGACAATAAAGCTTGTTTTTGGGAGGGACAATTTTGCAACACCTCAAGTGTCGACATAGCCAAAGGTGATTGAGCCAGATCTTCCACTATATTATAGTTTTGAGCTGCTCAAGCACGAGGATTAAATGTCGATTTGTGTACAACTCCCTTTGGTGGCTTTATTGTTAATTCAAGTATAACTAGTGGAACAACTTCTGGTGAAGTCATGGTTGATGTACTAGGTTGATCAGTAGCCTAGTTATTCGATGACGACGGATTTCCATAATATTTATTCCTTGTTGACACCAAAACATCATTTTTTGTATTTGCGATAGAAAACATAAGTACTTGGGATGTGGAAGCATTATTAGTAGCAACCAAATGTGTTTCTGGGTTCAGAAATTGGTCAGTCAACATTGTTGAGGTATTTGAAGCCTTTAAAAGTTTAGAGACCTTAGATCGATGTGGAAAATCTCTTGTAAAATGCTCATCATTACATATCATACATGGATAACGAGGTTTCCTAACCACAGAAGGGGATTCAGATGATTTTTCAGGAGTAGGATTCTCTTGTTTCTTCTTATTATTCTTTCCCTTTTTCTTACCTCCTGATTGCTTTGGATTTTTACCTTTGTCAAATGACACAACATTAATCTCTAAGGAAAGATTTTTTTCAGATTGATTTGCATTTCGGTTGAAAATAGAAAGGGTTGGTCCCCTTGCCGATTGTGTCCTCGAGGAACCGATCACGCCATCGCTGGCATGAGAGTCCCTACTCGATTTTGGGGGTGGTGGAACGGTGAAAGCTAGTCTAGGTGCATCAGGAATTTTATCATAGAGCATGCTTGATTGTGTATAAATTAGATCCAAATATTGGGCACGAGCAATAACTTGATATTCTATGACAACTCCTCCTTTTGCTACATCCTCAGTGATAGATGGAAGCAAGGACTTAATGAAGCACTCAGCTAAAAGCTAATCAGGAACATAGGTCTTAACCATTCGACGACGATGCTACCACTCATGAATATGATCTTATATATGAGTGGAGGTAGTCTGTTTAAAATTGGTCAAGAGTTCTGCTCCAGTCTCGTAATTGATAGGTAACTAAAAGTGGGTCAGAAAGGTAGTGGCTAAAATGGTGAAGTTATCAAAAGAAGCTCTAAGTAATTCAATATACCAATTAGCAGCTGGACCAGTAAGTGTTCTTTGGAAAAGACGAAGTCTGATCGAATCATCATTCAAAGTGTTGGATGAACACCATAAATGAAAAGTCATTACGTGATTCGATGGGTCTTCTCTTGGATTTCCATTGAACTTTGGAATGTCAGATGGCAATTTATGTGGAATCACTAGCCACCAAGATGCATATGCAATTGGATCATTAGTGAGCTGGTTTAAATCTAGTAGTTCTAAAGTTGCTATAAATGGCAACTGTCGATTCAAGTCAGGCTGAGCATACCCATGATAGGATGGAATCGCTTGTGCCATAGGTCTTTGCATACCAGTGTATGGCATCTACATCTGGTAACCTTGGTAAGGTTGTTGGACATAACCAGTTTAGGGCGGTTGTTGATAACTAGTTTGGAAATGTGGTTGTCCATAACTTGCAAAAAATTGTTGCGCAAATCCTTGGTAAGCTTGATATTGACCAAAACCAGTTTGAGCTTGTGAAGCAAGTCCAAACTAGGGTTGGGACTGCTAGAATTGTGGTTGTTGATATTGTGACAGCCACGGTTGTTTGACCGACTGCCACTATCCAGTATTGACAGATTGACCAAGTTGTGGATTAATTGTACTAGTGCATGCCTGGGTTGTTCCGAATAAAGGTATACCAACCTGAGGTTTTTGTTGAGCACATATGCTTTGATTGCATTTTCAGGCTCATTAAAAATTGAAGGCAACTAGAGTCATCTTTAGCTTTTTCTCGACTCTTTAAAACTGAAAAAGAAAAGTTGTGTCTAAGTGTCGTTAAAATTAATTGACTACAAATAACATCATTTTCCCTTAGTTGAGTTTTAAGTTGATCAAGTATTTTGCAACCATGGAAGAAATTCAATCCAAACCCCGTCATTCACAGAGATTAGCAAGTCAACCATCTTTGCCTCTGGAAGCGAAACCAATTTGGACAAAGCGGTCTTGTTTAACCGAGTCTACTTCATCTAGGTTGTTTGAAACATCTATTCCAACATCTTCAAGGACTCAAGTTACTCCAATCATTTCTTGTACATCCATCCTTCAAGAGGAAGTTTCACAGTTACCTGAGGACATTGGTACTGATCCTAGTGTAACAGTAACTGAGGTTGTCCAACAACATATTGATACTCAATTTGAAATTGTTCAACCAAGAAGTACTTATGAACCTGAAACAACTCCATCAAGAGTTGGTCTGGAACCCATCCCAGTTCGAACCGAGGTTACATTTGAACCAGGAGTTGTTCAAGAACCTCCCTTTGAGACTGTTGTTCAGTTACCTGAACATCTAGACTTTGAATTTTAGTATCTAGAAGTTGTTACCCCTCTGACATTAGTCACTGTAGAAACCACACCTTCTTCAACACCAAAAATATTTTACAGACCTGACGGTCAACCTCTTCCACCTGGTTTGATTGCTATAGAGGAGATAGTAGAGGATTCCCCATCTGACACCCTGTTTCATTTTGGAACTGGGATTAATCTTTATCCTGCTGCTCCTGATTACTTTGCTTCATTTAATTCTGCCTCATCACAAGTTCCCGTCGAATCTTTAGGCCAGCTTTTGGGCCAGTTAACCATGTCTGAACAACCATCAACATCCAAGACTGTATCATTTGATGCAGCTGTAGTAGAATCTTTTGTTGTCACTCCTTCAATGTTTTCTACTACACCTGAGTCACACCTATACGGTGAATCATCTGTTCTAGTCGGTTACCAATCATTGTCTAGAACCCACTCAGGGGTTGCTTCTGCACCATGGTCAACACCCATTAACTTGTCTGGAATTCAATCTGGTTTTTCTCACATGGGAAATCAACAATTTGATCCTGCATATCAGTATCAATTTGGGCAATCTAGTTATCAAAGACCAGTGTATCCATTAAACATTAGATTTCTGCCATATGGAGAGCAATATGCCTACTCATCGTTTCCTCCTTTTTCCGGGGAACAACCATATGGTAATTTCCCACAATATTCAAGTCAAATTGGAGTTAGAGTTAGTTGATGGCAACCAGTAATGCCAGAACAACCAAGAGTTGTGTATCCAACACAACCAATGCAACCTGTGTATAATATTCCTACTATACCTGCTTTATTATTGTGCAACAATCACAAGCTCAATCTGTTGTATCTCAACCAGTACAAACTATTCCTTCTTCCTCGTAACATCAAGTTTCAAGGCAAAGGGATCAATTTTCTCAAGTTGTTTTACAATAGCCGCTTGTTTCTGGTGCTCAAAAACAACCTCAGGTTAGTGTACCTTTATCTGGAATGACCCAGGCATACACTGGTGTAGTTAATCCACAACTCGGTCAATCTACCAATACTGGACAATAGCAATCAATCCAACAACCATGGCTGTCGCAATATCAACAACCTCAATTCCAGCAGTCCCAACCCCAATTTGGACTTGGTTCACAAGATCGAACTAGTTTTGGTCAATATCAAGCTTACCAAGGATCTGGGAAAAAAGGCTTTGTAGGTTATGGACAACCACATTTCCAAACTGGTTATCAACAACTGCCCTATACTGGTTATGTCCAACAACCTTACCAAGGTTACCAGATGCAGATGCCCTATGTTGGTATGCAAAGACCTATGGCACAAGCGATTCCATCCTATCTTGGGTATACTCAACCTGAATTGAATCGACAGTTGCCATTTGTAGAAACTTTAGAACTACCAGATTTAAACCGGCTTGCTAATGATCCAATTGCATATGCGCCTTGGTGGCAGGTGATTCCACATAAATTTCCATCTGACATTCCAAAGTTCAATGGAAATCCAGGGGAAGACCCATCAAATCATGTAATGACTTTTCATTTATGGTATTCATCCAACACTTTGAATGATGATTCGATCAGACTTCGTCTTTTCCAAAGAACGCTTAGTGGTCCAACCGCTACATGGTATATTGAATTACCTAGAGCTTCTTTTGATAACTTCACCATTTTAGCCACTACCTTTCTGACCCACTTCTAGTTACTTATGAGGTACATGACTAGAACAGAACTCTTGACCAACTTTAAACAGACTACCTCCACTCATATACCAGATCATATTCATGAGTGGCGGTGTCATTGTCGAATGGTTAAGACCTATGTTCCTGATCATATTTTAGCTGAGTGGTTCATTAAGTCCTTGCTGCCATCTATCACTGAGGATGTGGCAAAAGGAGGAGTTGTCACAGAAGAGCAAGTTATTGCTCATGCCCAATATTTGGATCTAATTTATACACAATCAGGCATGCTCTATGATAAAATTCCTGACGCACCTAGACCAACTTTCACTATTCCACCGCCTCCAAAATCGAGTAGGGACTCTCAGGCCATCAATGGCGTGATCGGTTCCTCGAGCACGTAACTGGCAAGGGGACCATCTAGACAAACCCTTTCTATTTCCAACCAAAATGCAAATCAATCTGAAAACAATCTTGCCTCAAAGATTAATGTTGTGTCATCTGATAAAGGAAAAAATCCAAAGCAACCAGGAGGTGAGAAAAAGGGAAAGAATAACAAGAAGAAATAGGAGAATCCTACTCCTGAAAAATCATTTGAATCCCCTTCTCTGGCTAGGAAACATCATTATCCATGTCTGATATTCAATCACGAGCATTTTACAAGAGATTGTCCACATCGATTTGAGGTCTTTAAACTTTTAAAGGCTTCGAATACCTTAATAGTGTTGACAGACCTGTTTCTGAACCCAGAAGCACATTTGGTTGCTAATAATAATGCTTCCACATCCCAAGTACTTAAGTTGTCTATCACAAATACAAAAAATGATGTTTTGGTGTCAACAAGGAATAAAGATTTTGGAAATCCATCGTCGTCGAATAACCAAGCTACTGATAAACCTAGTAAATCGACCACGACTTCACCAGAAGTTGTTCCACCTGTTATACCTGAATTAAAAATAAAGCCACCAAAGGGAGTTGTACACAAATTGACATTTAATCCTCATGCTCGAGCAACTCAAAATTATAATATAGTGGAAGATCTAGCTCAATCACCTTCCGCTATGTCAAGGCTCGAGGTGTTGCAAAATTATGCCTCCCAAAAGAAGGCTTTGTTGTAAGCAATAGGTGGAATAGATCCTATGGATTCTAATCTTGTGGTCTTTAACCATACAGGATACACACCACAGTTACCAGCGCAACTAGCTTTCCTAATACAAGTAAAATCTCTCAATAAAAATGTTCATCGAACTATTATTGATGAGGGGGCATGTACTTGCATTATGTCTATGAGCTACTAGAAAACTCTTGGCTCACCACCCTTGTCAATATCACCAACAACATTAAAAGATTTTGATGGATGAACATACACTCCATATGGGATTTTGAGTAACTTGCAAATTGAACTAGCGGGAAAAACAGTAAATGTTGAAGTCGAGGTTGTTGATGGACTCCTTGATTACAACATTTTGCGGGGAAGGCCTTCAGTATATGCTATGGCTGTTTTTCTTTCCACATACTTTCGAATGGTTGCATTTCCCTTCAAAGGTGGAATCACAATCATCAATCAGCTAACCTTCTTTGCTAATAGTTCACAAGCTACATGAAGCATTCCATTGATACATGGAAGTTCACAATCACTTCAAAATGTTGGAGTAGGTCTCCTAAAAGATTGTTCCTTGATGGGTACTTTTACCCTTCCGTCTCCATATGGTTTTTGCAGAAGTGCCGATCCACCTATTCCTTCAACACCTTCACTTGTTGTAGCTTTGCTAATCACTGAGTCAAGACAACTGTCTGAGTCATTCCGTGCACACTGTCATACTGCACTAGGAGCTCCCGCACTTCTGTTTCTAGGAATTATATGGTGGGGTCCTCCTGTAAGGAATTGATGACCACAAGGGATTCTTCTAGCATTATAGTACAGTCCCGCATTAGCTGTCCTATTTCCGCCAGCCCCTTTTAGATAGCACCAGCACGCTATTCCCTAACTTCCGGGGGAGTGGATGACTCTGCCTTTAATCGTAGTTTGACAATCTGAAGGTTGAGGTCCAGTTGTATCCTCATTACTTCCTCCTTTGTCTCATAGAATCCACTAGAAAATATGTGAATTCACACTCCTATTAGTAGGTTTGTCGCAATTTCTAACTCCGAGGCACGGTGACATGCTTCCTCTACTATCTGTTCCAGCTATAGATTCTACACTAGTGCTTCATCGTGTTATAGACTAAGCTGATCAATGTTGATTCATTATTCGTTGAGAATTTGTACAGTGCATCCTTCCCTAGCATGAAGTTCTACCATTGCTCCATCCTGTAGCTGGTATAGTCTATCCCAAGGAAGGGCAGCCAAGTTTAGGCCGAGTCCCTTGATCCAACCCACCACAGCTCTATCCTCCATGTTGTTCGCTGTTAGTGCTCCTTTCGGCAGTGTGACAGTGTTAGCCATTTTGGCCCCCAGCAACTGCTCCATTGCCGATGTACTTGTGGCACCATAAACGGCTATCGTTCCCTCCTATAGGGGTCGCACCTGAAGTTGTTGCAGCTGCGCCCTGAGGGGGGCCCCAAACACATTCTGATGCTCCATCATTGCTTCTTGGAGTGCTTCCCTAGTGACCTCGTGAATTGTGTCACCGATTTCGTATAGGTCACCCTCTGTCAATGTAATGGGTTCACCATCCAGTTTGGAAGCCTTGGTCTTCTTCGAGGCCCTGTTCATTCCATACCGCGTGGCCCTTTTAGTTGTGTAGATGTGCTTGGGTCCGCACCTTCTCCCATGTCTTCTGTCCCCTGTCTTGTGGTCAGGTCCAGGCCTCTTTCCTCCTGTGTTGTGGTGGCCTTGGTTGCTGGTGCTATTGCTACTTTTTCGACAATCTTGGTCTGCTCTGCGGTGGCCTTCACTACCTTGCAGGAAGCCCTTACCTCCTCGGCCAACTTCTCATTGTGCTTCTTCTATGCCAGTAGCTTGGTGGCATCCTTCTGTTTTTGTATCACTGTCTCATCGCGCACTGCCAGATCTAAGGCACGCCAATCGAGTGTCCATGAGTTAACCATAGCAATAATTGCATCATCGATCACAATGAAAGGAAGTTTGGTCCAATTCTGCATCGGATCCTTACATGCCCTGATATACACGTTGTGCATATCTGCCTTGAAGTCTACAAAGTTTCGCCGACTCTCATACACTATGGGGGATAGGCACAGCCTTTTGTTGATACACATCTGGATGCTTGCCTCCATGAGCACCCAAAAGATCTTGGTCTCGCAGATTCGCGTGGCATTTTTCATCACCCAGAGTGACGCATATTTTTCCGCCTCTGGCAAGTCCTGTTCAAGGGGAGGGAACTGACTGTCCTCAGGATGTTCCCATGTCACCAATAAAATAAACAAGAGCAACCATAGTAGTGGAAGGTCTTGCCCTACTCCTTGTATTTGGTTAGGAATTCCTCACAGAGGAATTTGGCCCAGTTGAATTGGACCCCCTCCATGCATTGTTCGACCAGCGTGACAATCGTCGTTGGTACCTTATTGCCACAACATATTCTCATCACCTTCCTGGCCAGTAGCTAGGTGGCTACATGCACCCCTTTGTCTTGAATGCTACTATTTATGTAGCCTCTCTACTTCTTTTCCAACTTGTATTTCTTCTTCATGGCCTCTACGAGCGCCAAATTTCCACCTTTTCCAGCTATTTCCATGGGGTCCCTTTCCATACAGGGAAGCCGAGAAATCTTGAGAATAAGCTCCACTGTGATGGGAATAGGCTCCTCCAGCCACAAGTACCCATCGCGCACCAGGCAAAGCAGTTTCCTGATGACAAAGATCATGTTCGGTGCCTAGTAAAAGTGTGGAATCCATAATAGGTGGATTAGCCCAGTCTCCTCCACACCGCGTAGCCATTTCCACGGCTCTAGCACTATAACTAACCCCTCCTTGCTCTATTTCATGAGTTTTCTAGTCTCCAAATGTGGGAACTCTTCACTGTCTGTGAGGGCCCAATCTTCAAATTTCATCGTGGGCATGTGGCCCAGAACCAAACCTTCAAACAAAATTCTATCTGGGAGGAGCGAGGTTTGGAGTGCGCTCTTAACGGCATCTAAATCCTTGGGTGCTTTTGCTTTCTCTCTTCGCAGAGGGACATACATGGGAAATTTTGCTGCAATGCACACTAGCTAAATGTCTTCCTCCATTTCTTCATTCACCTCAATCTCTTCTACAAAATCTTGGAGATCCTCCTCCTCATCATCTACCTCAAGATTAACAGTCTTGCCCTTGTCTTCCATAGACAGTTTACCAAACCGCGTATTTCGCGGAGACATGCGGACTAGTCCTACTGCCTGTGGATCCTTTGTGGTCCTCGGCATCCGAAGTGATTTTTGGAATTTCCGGTGCATCCCCCACCAGCAGCGTAGGGCTCTTTGCAACTTCCTCGATTTTCGACATCATTCTATTCAAGAAGTCCTACATCTCCTTTGGCAATGTCTCAAACACTGAAGTTTCTCTCAAAGCCTCCAAATTCGTAAGGTTCATACCCACTTGATAGCGCAACAACTGAATTCTCAAAACGCCAAGGGTTGTTCACTGGATAGCTACCTGTGATTTATAGGCCTTTCTGAATTCAAATTCGATCGTTCCCCCCTCATTCATCCCATTAATGCTAGACTGGCAGCAGGTCATCCCAAATCTAGTTCTAACTTCGTGTCTTAATTTCTCATCGCCCGCTCCTTTTGGCATTAAATTAGACATCTTTTCATGAACAGTGACACCAACGGTCACCTCCCAGCCTACCCGCGTAGTAGCACAAACCCCTATCTGCGGGCACGACCACTGTGAAATACGGACTTGCACACAACCTCCTTATCACGCAGCTCCCATACAGACTTTTTTATAGTTCCACATTCTCTTTCAACTACTTGGAGCGCTAAGACTGTGCATCCTACGGATAGTCAGGTGGTCACACCACTTGTGCAAGGCTTCAATTCACCTTCCAGCCAAGTCCGTGGGCATCCCTCAATTACCCTTGCGATAGTCATTTTCGTACATTCCTCCTTATGCAGTGTGCTCCCCTATTTACTCTGTTTGGTAAGGTGTGGTTGCAGCCATGGTAGCAGAGCCACAAATTCTTGGTGACAATCTTCTAATGCAGTGGTATGGCTGCCCATATCTTGTCCTGTCATTCTATCGACGCGACATTCTTGCACGATTTTGGTTTCCAGTTTGTTGATTTCTACATCCATTAATGTGCTTTTCTTCCTCAGCTGTACTCAATCGTGTTCAAGTTCGTGAAGTTCAAGGTTCCCTCGCCAAATGGCTTCCTGTAACTGTATAACTCCTTCGTCAAGGTCCTTGCATGCTATCCCACCTATGAGAGCCATTGTGTGAGTATTCCCTTCTTCCAAAATTATGGTCTCAACTCTGCTCTTCAGCCTCAGAATCATGTACGCGCTCAGGTTTTTGTACATGTCCCTATAGGCCCATCGAACCGTTGGTATGCACAGGTCCCAATTAGCTCATCTTTCCTAGTGAAACCCACTCAGTACTCTGCACACCTTCTTGAATGATTCTACGTGAAATGTTTGTGGTTCACGTCGCCTTTCCTACTGCTACATGCTATTGCAATTTTTGATCCTTAGTTTGGGGTGTGCTTGAGTGGGCTGCACAGCACATGTCTGTACCCATCGACACAAGTGGGCGCGCAAGCTTCTCTATCCTAATTTCTTGACTCTCGTTCAAAGCTGGGGGCTTCCAAATGGTAGGTACATCATCCTTCTACATCTGCACCGGTCCTCAAAATTTTCTTGATGTGTACCCCACCATCGCACAGGTGTTGCACGCAGTGCCCATTTCAACGCATCGAACAACTACTATTCCGGTACTACACTTTCAAATTTTCTCAAGAATTCATCCACTACTGTTAATCCATCATATATCGACAACTCTCTTGCCTCCATTCTCATGCAACACAATCATTTAATCATCATGTTGCAATTCAGCGTCATCACTGTGTGAAACCAATTATGTCAACATTATACTTCTTTAGTTGAATCCAAAGTGTAGGAGATTTCGCGCTCCCACGAAGTCCTCCCATCCTTAGTTATATTCACCCAATCTAGGTATCGCGTAGTTATTTTGTAAATATAATCAAGATCATCGTTGGTATTGTCATCGTGCACTGGTTCAATGTAGCACGCTCCTTCAGCTGGGTCTGGTGGGACTACTACACGTAATGACCTTTTCTTGAAAATTATCTTGTGCTTCTTCAAGTTGATGACTACGTTCATATCGGTGGCCCAACCTATTCCTAAAAATGTGGGATAGGGATTACTGTCATTGAAAATCTCTATTACTTCGAAATTCTTCTATGTTCTCGCACCTCTAACATCAATTGTTACCCCTTGCAACCTTCCCATGGGCAAAATCTTCTATTGGTTCACCATTTGTAATTGAATAGGATTACATGATCATTTCATATTCCCCAATCTATGCATTCAACCTCATTTCTCTTCCAATGCGCAATGCATGCTTCCCCAATTTTTCGACGACACGTGGTTCCCCTAACCCCACACACCTAGTGATCAGTTCCTATAGTCTTTTCACTAGCTTGTTGTCACGCAACAGTTTCATGCATGTCACCAGAAATGTAGTAAGCATTGAAGGATCCATTCCTGGCTCTGGTTGATCCTTACTACCTGAAGTGGAGGCCTCCACGAATCTCTTCTTAGCTTCCATGAATGTCTCCTTTGCACATTCTAAGTCAAACTCAGGTTCTTTTGTAGGAGCCTTGCGAACCCATGTACTTTCCTCTGGCTACTTTCCCTTATCCTCTCCCATGGTCGCACCACTTCTGAGCATCATGTTTACATTCAGGTCCTCTTCGCGCGGTTCAAACCTCATCATTTGTATATTCTGAGTCGGGGGAGGCTGGAATACCCCTTTTTCGCGCATCTTTGTGATCAACGTAGGATAGTCTATTGTTTCATGATCAAACTGAGCACAATACGTACAAGATATCCTTGTTGGGTTGGTACAGTTGTGGGCATAGTGCCCTGGTCCTCCACAATTGTAACAAATTAACTATTCGTGGCCCCTTCCTGGTCCCATTCCTCCTCATCCTCGACCTCACCCCTGAAATCTAGTGCATGCCATCCCTGCATCTGGGTTGAGGGCTCGTGTTTCAATCTGCATTCTATAAGCTGGGGTGTGATCCATCATTAGCTCGTAACAGCGACAAGTGTGCTCATCATGGCCTACCAACCTACAGAAATTACAAAAACAATTGTTGGGGTGTTTGTGTATATTTCTGTACCAAATGATAATTTTCCATTGTGTGTTTCCCTCCTATCTGACAGATTGTGCACCATAAAGTGGGTTCTACGCTCAGCCCTACTTGCGCCTCCGGTCTCTATGGCATTGGCCATACTTCCTTGTGCACCTCTGGCCGCGATGCCTTGTCCTGCTTCAAGCTTTACATTTCCAAACACAGATTTTGTAGTTGCGCGTGGATTTGTTGAACTCCCAACCGAGGGTCTTGTACCAGGGTCTCATGTAATCTCATCGCATATCCAACGCTTCGGCCTGGGTAGAAAGTTTTTGTTATGATAGCGTCATCATCAAGTGTGGTGTCAGAGATGCTACAAACCATGAATGATGTTGTGCATCCATTAGCATCATATTGGCCTCATGGATCGTACTCTTCAATCTTTGGTCCAAATCCCTAAGAGTCTCACCTGGAAGAATCACGATTTCTTTAAACCTAATGATTGACTGCGTTTCTGATTTTGGCCTACTAAATTCTTTGTTCAACGCATTCTGGATCTCTGCTATCCCTGCATTTGGGTGGTCGTTAGAGTGCTTGATGTACCCCGTTAATGTGCGATCCTGTAGTGCGCTCACTAATGTAGCATTCTTAATGTTGTCATTTGTGACACCTTGTGCTTCCCATACTGCTCTTACCATAAACTAGAATTGGTCTGGATCCTCATTTCCTACTCCTTTGAATACTGGTAGTTTGATCGTGCTCACCATACTGAACCGTGGAGGTGGTGGAGGTGGAGTGGGTGGACATCGAGGTGAAGGAGGTGAAGTGGGTGGCAGTGTTAGTGGTAACTGCAGAATCCGATGCCTTATCAAACTAACCACGCTTCTCAGAGAAACTTTTGCGATCTCGTCCTCACTCTCCCATGAGGGTGAGATTAAGGGACTATTTTCTAATTCTTCACTACTTACGCTTCTGTAGATTCTTCCACTCCACATAGTCCCAAACATTAATTTATTTGCATAACCCGCTTTTCACATAACAACAACTTAATCTAGGTATTCAAAGATTTAATATACTTACCTCGTAGTCCCTTAAGAAAACGTCACTCTGTGTCACTGTAACTGATAGTCGTGTCCACTGCGAACTCAGTGATAAATGCTCCTATTATTCGGTCGAACCAGTGGTCCACACCTGACGCTATCTTATCTTATGAGGCTTCTAGTTTGCACACTAATTCCGGAGTCCACACTATCGGTTGTTCGAGCCTACAGCTTCACTGGCTATCGGCTAACCTTGCGATCCACTCATACAGCTCAGAAGGAATGGATGTAAAGAAAATCTCATGGATTTCTGTATACACATAGTGATCCAGCCACCTTTTCTCAGATACTTGCGGATTTCTATTTTCCTGTGTTGAAAACTCGTGAATCTTCTTATACAACCACTCTTTAATTTCCTTCTTTGTTGGGTTCCAGTGGCATGACATCAAACATCCCTTATGCAGATCCCAGTCCCAGAAATAGAACCATTTGTTGGCTTAGAAGGGCCTGACCCAGGTTTGGATGATTTAGCCAAGCAAATCTCGGTACCACTGGCCCTTTCAGCAATAGTCCGTGGAGCACAGACTGAGGTCTCACCCGAAGTAGTATGGGAGGGTGCTAGAACTAGATTTCCGTACCCTGGGAATGTCTGATATGTGGTGATTGGTATGCGGTCCAACCTTTGCACTTACTATGCTACGCGCACATGCGGAATCCCAGGCCCTGTGATACTATCTTCGTGCAGTTCTAGTCGCAGTGCTACCCATGTTATTTACCCAAGTCTTCCTTAATTAGTCTCCATTAGCTGATTACTTAGATTAAATTCACATATAAGCATTCATACACGTAATTATCTATTGCACGCAGTAAATAACAGAGTAAAGTAATGCATAACATTCAGCCACAGATTCAAGAACTGATGCATAGAATAAAATTCTCTTTATTATCTTTTCAAATCCAAGTACAATCCCACTTATAGTCCTGATTCTGCCCTACGAACTCAGTTGCAGGGTTCCACGCACTCAGCTGCGAACTCTACTAAGCTTCTGCGCACTCATCTGTAGAGCCTCTTCCTACTACTATGACCTTGTTAGCTCTGCGATGTAGCCCTGACTTTCAAACGTCAGAAAGAAGCATGGTTTGTTTGGTTGTGTCCAAAGGAGGCTCACATTGGTCACTTTTCCCTTTCTTCCTTCACCCCACTCACCTCTAAACCTTTCCCATTCTCTAAATAAACCTTCTAAAATATGACAAAGTCCCTTTTGGCCCCAAATCTAGGTGCAAAGCCAAACCAACCATAAAACCTTACCCATATGCCCTCACGCGCTCATAAGCCCCTCACCGCTTTCCCATTGTTGATCATTCCCTGACAATCTAACGGCCCACATCACACCTGATAAAGGTGACCCGCTCGACCAATTTCCACTGTTAGATCATCCCCACTAGATCTAACGGTCTTCACATACATCGCGCAGGCAACTTGATTGAGCGATACCATGCGATGAGAGTGGTTTTTCTCTCTCATCCACCACTATGTGTCGATCATTGAGTGGAATCGCTCAGCCCCAGGAATTTACCACTTAGCGCCCGAAAGCGGTGCGATGAAAACCGTTATCGCCCGACCAAACCACCCTCGCCCGTTAAATGCCCATGCAACTCCATTGCCCGATGACCATCCGATCTATCCGCTGAAGATCCAATGACACTGATGCACCCCGTTCCCACTTCGGTCTATAACTTTCGCCGAGCCATCTCTGCCATTCATCTCCCCGATCCGACGATCATTCTTCTTGCTCACCCAAATTGTCCAGTTACCCATGCATCCCACGTCCTATGACCATTCTATTGCCCGAAGAAGGAAATGACCAACTTTGCCAGGATCAGTTACAGTAAGATCCCCAACAACCACATTAAACAGTAAATATGGCCAAAGGGAGAAAAGGACGTAGCACGGTTCTGAAACAGAATTTATCAGTCATGGACTTCGCTGCTGCGAGCATTCCAACCACCTAAAGGACAACACAACAATTGTGCGGATTTGATTTACACAGTAAAGCAAGCAACCTCATTCAGATACTCCATCAGACAACTAAATGTAGTTGGTGGTCAATTAAGACCCCTCCATACCTAAATGGCTAGGTGCCATTGTAACGCAAATTTATAAATATCTAAGAGCAAGATGTAATCAAGGTTGGCATTTGATGTAAGGTTCAACTTTTGGAGACTATAGACATTTTGTCACTTGTAGCGTCTCATCTTCATTTTTAGCAAATACAAGCTTCTTTTGTTGTTAACTACTCACCGTCCATTTTTCCTTTGTTCTAAGCTTGTACCTGATATGTTGTGTTCTTGATCTCTTGATGTTTAGCAATAGATAACTGTCATCTTATCTCTGTGTTAAAATCTTGAATGCATCACATAATAGGTTACTCAGGTTCCTTTCTATCTAATGCAGGAGAGTTTTTATCCTGTCTTTGCATTAATAGACTAGATTTGCAAGTTTTTGTACTAGTTGCAGCCGGCCATCACATGGTCTTGTGTATCTGTTGGTGTGGTTAGTATTCTCCATATTCACCTAAGTGTCTAAACTGTGAGCATTGGTGGTCTAAAGCCTTGTAGTCTGAGGGTGTTCATGCACGTCAGGAGTGAAACAGAGTAGAAGTGGTTGTCTGGCTTGAACCAAACCATCATTCCTTCCATTAAACCTTGCAACATGTTGTGACCACCAACAACCCCCCTCCTTCTTTAGTATTAGCAATAACGCTAAAGAAGTGGGGACCCGTAGTAATAAAAAATCCAAAAAATATTTTTTGTAAAATTTTTGTATTTATACTCCTAAAAAAAAAAATGCATCGCACGAAGAAGAGTCAAGCATTCCTTTATGAGCACCTTAAAACAACTGCGAAGAAGCGGTGCGAAATTCATCACATCGCATACATTGAGAAGCGCCCATAAATGACTAATCTTAAGAAAATCTCCGATGACCGATATGCGATATCGCATATCGCAACGTCGCCTAAGCAGCACACGAATAACTTGACGAATTGCTGCGATATCTGCGATCTGTGATGCCGCGATCTGCGATGTCGCAATACTGCGATAACTACGATCTGTGATCAATGCGATCTGCGATCTATGTGATCTGCAAGTCGCAAAAATCACCCATCGCAAATTTTCCTCAGCCCAGCACCCAAGGAAAGCTTTTCCTAAACCAAAAATTGAGCGCACGGCTTAAAGAAAATTAATGAATGTACGTCAAGGTATTCATGAAGGATAGTTTTGTGTTTTTCAAAGAGTCAGTTCATTGTGGGTGTCATGATTTTACACATTCGTAGAACTTGAAGCTTTCATGTCAAAATTTATTATCATTACTTTGCGTGAACTGCAGGAAACATCTAAGGAAAAGGGGGAAAGCGCCAATACTCGGAGAACAGGGAAGAGATTCTCTCATACATGGATGCCGCATACAACAGAAACGCAGATTTCAAAATGTTACTAAACAGATACTGATATCAATAGGCGATTCGACACTCAAGGTCAAGAAACTCACAACACTAAGGAGTAAATGCAGAAATAGTTAGAAATTAGATTCAATTTTTAGAAATAAGTTTACTTAGTTAAAGGGCGGTCATTTTGAACCGTATCCGAAATTTATGTAATTAAGTTGTTTAGTTAGCAGTATTTAAACCCTTCTCATGCATTTGGATAAGGGTCTGGAAAAACTTGTCCTCAGAACATGCACTTCTGCACCCTCAGAGGAGGTTTTGATGAATGAATGGATCAAGGTTTATTAATGTTTGCATTTGATGTCTGCTACTGATGTTGCACTTCTGTACTCTTAGTAGATATCAGAACAAGGAGAGATAAATCATTATTACTTGAAGCTTATGAGTAGGACCAGTCATAAATAGTACTTTTATCTCTTGGCCATTTCTGCTTATATTCTTGAAGTGATATACAGTTTTTAGTTGTTTATATGTTATTGCATGAATGTGTGAGTTACCATTTGACACTTTTGTATGGTGGAATCATTTATTTATGTTTGATATATGAATAACTTATTATGCGATATGCTGTTCACAACTGTTTTGCCTAACTTTTTATGCAAAGTGGTTCATCTTAATTGATTTCTATTCTTATGATAGCTGAATGATCTTTATTACCAGTTATTGTTTGAAATCTCTTTAGATCTCATAATAGAAGAAATACAGCCTGGGTTAGCATAGATTAGATGTGTTGTTTTCATTAGTTTACAATAGCATAGAATTAGATTAAAGCAGCTAAGATCAGAACTCTTAGATCAGCATAATCCAACTCTGCACACACACACCCTTAGATTGGGAAACTGGTCCCATTATCCCCAGTCAGACCCGCTATACCAAACGGATAAGAAGCTGCCAACCAAGGTCCGGACCGGGTGGGTATCCCCCTTGTTGTCGACCCGATTTTCGGGGCTTCAACATATTTGGCGCTATAAGGAGGGCCTGAACTATGAATGGCACTTAAATGAAAATCTAAATACCATTCTGAGAGTAAATCGCCCTTATCATCTCCCCCGACTTCTCCAGTATATTTAAATCCAAAGTTGAAAGTCGCTCGAGCATCAATCGCTGCTGCACACCTCGATGTTTTAGACCAATTTACCATTAAACCTCCTGAAGTCGAATCTTTGATTCACAAACTTCAGGGATTTTCCATTTCTCCTCGGAGGTCTGATAAATCTCAAAGAAGTGTGACTTCGCAGTACAATCTTGCTCATCCCCTAACCAGATTGAAAAGTGAAAAATTTGGCATCCAACCGACTGAGTTGCCTCTTCCCACCAGGAAAATAGCGAGGAAATCACCACAAGAATCTGACAGTGAGATTCTTTCATCTACATCACCCATTTCAACTACCTCACTGTGAAGTCAACCACCAACACCTCCATTCCAAACCATCATTCATCCATCTACCACAATCCCTCTTCAATCATCCACGATCATAGTATCCTCATCTTCCCAACCGCAGAGATTAGCTCCTGCACTTTTCTCTACTAGCAGCTCAACGATGGCCCAATCTCCATGGAACAACCCTGGGGCAGTCTTGATGCCTGCACCTTTGAGCCCAATACCAGCCCATCCTCAGAAATGGCTGCCTAAATTCAACCCAGAAGCAGGCATGCTAGCAGAAGAACACATAAATAATTTCGTGCTTTCTATCAATCTCAACGGAGTTACTAATGAAGATGATGTTGTTCGGCTTTTCCCCTACACACTGGAAGGAACAGTCGGGTCATGGTATTTTTCATTACCTTCTGGGTCTATCACAAGGTGGGATATCTTCCACAATCAATTCCTTATCAACTTTGGTGATGACAGATCAACAGCAACATTAATCAATGACCTATCCAATCTCAAGGCCCAAGCTAAAGAACCTATCAAAGATTTCGATTTACGGTTCAATAAAATTCTCAACAAAATTCCTACGGCTTCCCAACCCAGCGAAGAAGTACGATGTGAATGGTATATTACTACTTTACCATCAAACATAGCAATCTTCGTGGATAGAGCAAATAAAACAACTTTAGTTGAAAACATGATAGAGGTGATAGCAGTAGAGAAACGCGTAATAGCCCTGGAAAAGAGATCTGCGATAGAGGAACGAAAGTCTAAAAATGTCACCTTCAAGGAAGACCCCAAGAAGAAACAAACAAAAGACCCTTTCGATTTGGAAGGATTGCAGAAAGTATTAAAGACCATGTCTAATGAGATGATTGACATAAAAAAACAAGTAGCAGAAACTTCTTTAAAAATGCCCTACAGAACTTTTAAAAGAAGTCCTTCAGTAGATACAAAACCACCGAATGCCATCTCCAATGCTGAAACTGAGGAAGAGGAAGAAGAAGAAAGTGCCACTGAAGGGCAAACCAATGACGAAGAAGTTGTGGAATTACAAGGAATGTGGGATTTCATCCTCCCACAAGAAGAGGATCAAGAAATATTTCCGGTTAGCACACAAAGCAAAAATCACCTTGATCCTCCCCAAACTACCCCCAAGCAGAAGGGCGCAAGCCCTACAACAAAAGATAAGGTCACAACGAAGAAAGCGACAACTAAAGCGACTCAGTCTAGCCCAGTCCGAGCAGATCAAACAACTTCATCAAAAACACTGATAGTGTTGGATGAAATGGAGTAAAATATTGTTGATGACATGAAAAAGACTAGGGCGAATATTACCCTTTATGAATTGAGCAAATTGAAGCATCAACAGAAGATAATGATGAAAGAATTACATGTTGTGCCTATTGTACGTTTACCTGCCGCTGTACTCTCTCAATCTTCCCATAACATGGGAAGACCTCCAACTAACGCGATCAATAAGATTGATCCAAATGATATCGCCTTAATTGGAGGAAGATCAAGATCTCACACTCCCCCGTTTCTTCTCACTTACGAGATTTTCAACAAAAATGTGCACAATTGTTTGATAGATTCTGGTGCTTCCTCGAATATTTTACCCAGATCAATATGTGCTAAGCTAAATGTTCAACCACAAAAATCCGCAGTGCATATAGTTCAGCTTGATCGATCTCAAGTCGAAGTGATTGGTGAAATTAATCAAGTAACCATAAGATTGTCGTCTAACCCCAAGGTATGTCAGGTTATTGACATTCTAGTGGCCGATATCCTAGAATTCTATGGATTAATTCTTAGCAGGGATTGGTCCGAGAAACTCCATGGATACTTTGCAACCGACTGGTCGCACATGTGGTTACCCTATAACGGTAAACTGAATCAGATAAAAGTTGAATGAGAATTACAGCAAAAGTACATAGTAACGGAATTAGAGGGAGAAAATGAAGCAGTATCATAGGCAATTATTCGGTAGATTCTTTTCTCGGTAATTTCAATGCTCACCCATCACCTTACTTAGAAAATTCAGTTTTATTCCAAGTCGAAATTTTTTCCCAAACTGATAGTTCAAAGTGTGTTAATTTTGTAGATGAACTTCTAAATACATCTTTGTTTTGGAAATTATTTTTCAATGGCTCTAAATCTAATGAAGGAGCAGGAGCAGGATGTGTTATGATTAGTCCAGAAGGAAACAAGACCATGCTTACATGCAAACTCGAATTCAATTGCACAAACAACACAACAGAATATGAGGCCTTGGTGCAAGGCCTATACAAAGAAATCGGGTTAAACGTCAAGTATCTTCAAGTCTTTGGAGACTCTGAGATTATCGTCAAACAGCTACGTAACACTATACATTGTCTATCAAGTCATTTAAAACACTATCAATCTTTAGTATAAGATCTGACTGAGCATTTCATAGCATTTAATATCTCTTCAATCCCGAGACTCCAAAACGCGAGTGTGGACCTTTTGGCTAACGTAGCCTCTAGGCTTATTCCCTCCGAAGATTTTAGTCTAGATAGATTCTCAATAGAATTAATCTTTAGACCTTCCATCCTTGACAACATTACAAATTGGAGAATATTCAATGACGATCTTGATATTGTAAATTTCCTCACTTCTAAAGGATCCTACTCCAATAAGATAATTGACGAAGACCATCACGATCGACAAACACAACAAAATAGCACTGATAATGCTATACCTAAATCGGTGGTTAAGTTAGAAGACTTGTACGATTTGAAAAATCGGTTCAAAAGGTCTACCAATTCAAAGCTCTACAGTTCAACTCTGAACTACGAATTAGTAAACCTAGGAACCTATGATAAACCACAAAACATTAATCTAGGCATAGGCCTGGCCCCTGAAGAAAAACTAGTGTATATTCGTCTGTTGAGAGAATATAAAAATGTTTTTGCCTGGAATTACGATTAGCTGAAAACATACGACACTTCTATCATTTAACACACTATTCCTATTATTGACAACGAAACACCTGTCCAACAGAAACTGAGAAAGATCCACCCCAATTTAGAAAATCAGATAAAGACTGAGCTAAATAAGTTGTTAAAAGCCAGAATAATTTTCCCTGTCAAACATTCCAAATGGGTCTCCAATATGGTGCCCGTTAGAAAGAAAAATGGAGATATTAGAATCTGTATCGATTTTCGGAATCTTAACAAAGCCTGTCAAAAAGACAATTTTCCTCTTCCACCTATGGAACAGATATTACACGCAGTAGCAGGCTCAGAACTAATTTCTTTCTTGGATGGATTTTCAGGATATAATCAAGTGCTGGTGCATCCCAATGATCAGTTGAAAACCAAATTTAGAACTAAATGGGGCACATACGCATATCGGAAGATGCCATTTGGTTTGATTAATGTCGGCGCTATATTTCAAAGAGCCATGGACATCGCATTTAAGGGTTTAATCAACAAATCTGTAGTGATTTATTTGGATGATATAACAGTATATTCCAAGAAGCGAAGCGACCATCTCAGAGATTTAAAGCAAATTTTTCAACGATGTTTAAGGTATGGGATTTCACTTAACCTGAAAAAATCTTTTTTCGCATTAAGTGAAGGAAAACTTCTAGGATTCATAGTGTCAAAGTTTGGTATTCACATTGATCCTGACAGAATCAAAGAAATCTCAGAAATATCCCTACCTCATAATAAAAAAGCCATGCAATCTTTCCTTGGTCAAATCAATTTTGTAAAAAGATTTGTCCCAGATGTTTCACGAATTGTATCTCCTTTGCAAATCATGATTAAAAAGAATTCAACTTTCAAATGGGGTCAAGATGAACATGAAGCATTCAACCTGATCAAACAAGCTATTATTAATGCTCCATCTTTAGCAACCCCGAATTTCTCAGAATCTTTTGTTTTATACACATTTGCCTCAGAAAAATCATATGCTGCGATTCTAACCCAAGAAAATCAAGAAAAAACAGAAGCTCCAATTGCGTTTTTTAGCTCGAATCTACAAGGTGCTGAACTCAATTATTCAGATGTAGAGAAACAAGCCTATGTTGTTTTCAAAGCGGTTAAATATTTCAGACCTTTCCTACTCAAAATCCATATTAAGGTCATAGTACCGTTTCCGGCGGTAAGAAATCTTCTAGTACAGAAGGATACGGGTAGGAAAAGAGCGAATTAGATCACTGCTTTACAGGAATATGATTTTGAGATCAAACCAGCAAACATTGTAAGAGGTCAAGGCTTCTGCAGGATGTTAGCTGGAGCATCACAAATCCCTGAAATGCCATCCGAAGAGGTACAAATGTATGAGGTAAGCCTGAACGATGCAGAATCATTATACGCTGATATCATGTATTATCTTAAGAACGGGTATGCTCCATCACACCTGGATCACACTAAGAAAAGAGCTCTGAGATTGAAAGCTAAACAATATCGGCTCATAAATGATATTCTCTTTAGAAAGAATTATCATTCTGTTCTTCTTAGATGTCTTGAAAAAACTGAAGCCGAAAAAGTTTTGTAGGAACTCCACGATGGACCAGTAGGCGGACACTATGCTGGGGATGCTACTGCACATAAAATTTTACATGCAGGATATTACTGGCCTACGCTGTTCAAAGATTCACACAGTTACGTGAGGAAATGTCAAGTCTGCCAAACTACTGCTGGAAAACAAAAGAAGCCGTCCCTGCCACTACAACCGGTAAACATCGAGCAACCATTCAGCCAGTGGGGCTTGGACATAATAGGTGAGATCGTTCGTCACTCTTCTAAGCAGCATAGGTATATCCTCACAGCAACAAATTATTTTACTAAATGGGTAGAGGCAGTTCCTCTCAAGAGAGCTAATTCTGAAAATATTATCGAATTCATAGATCAATTTATAATCACTAGGTTTGGATTGCCAATGGCTTTAATATTTGATAATGCATCATACTTCTCTGGAAATACAATGACTGAGTTCGCCCTTAAAAGGGGATTCAAAATAAAATATTCGGCCAATTACTATCCGCAAGGTAATGGGTTAGCTGAGTCAACAAATAAAAACCTAATCAGGATTATGAAAAGAACAGTTGACCAGAACCAAAAGAATTGGCATAAAGCTTTGATAAATGCTTTATGGGCAGATAGAATAACAAAAAAAGCTTCGATCGGCACTTCCCCCTTTAATTTAGTTTATGGGAAAGAAGCGGTTCTTCCAACTCACTTAGTCATTCCCTCTTTGTCTTTAATACAGTACATTGATGAAGTACCTACTTCCTTCATACAGCTAAGACAAATGGAAATAATCAAATTAGAAGAACAGCGAGAACAAGCTAAAAGAACCCATGATCATCATCAAGCGCTAATAAAATCCTCTTTTGATTCAAACAAAATGACCAGAAATTTTTTTCAGATGGGAGATTTAGTTTTAAAATGGGATAAAGCCCATGAAGAAAAGGGCAAACATACAAAATTTTAAAAGATGTGGCTTGGTCCTTTTCAGATTGTTGAAGTCATCGGTCCATCAACATTTGTCTTACAGGATCTAGCAGGTAGAAGGGATTCCTTGCCTGTGAATGGTCAAGTCCTTAAAATATATTTTCCATAGAAGATTATTCTTCTATTAGGTAGAATAGTTTCGTTTTTCCTTTTCTTTTTTTTCTTTCTTTCATAATAAAACCGGCTGTTAATGGTTACTATCGGTATGCGCAGAAAAGGCACCAATTCTCTTCAGATTTTGAGTTTTTCGCTTGTATAAATAAATAAAAAAATTGAGAATCTGATCTTTATTATTGACAGACACAGTTAAAACTTTAGCCTAGATATGATATTAGTTTCGACTTCAAAAAATTTGATGAAAGCAACCTTTAGCGAAGGAATTGTTTTATATCAGCACAACGAAAGGTATCAATAACAAAATAAAGATTCTCTGTAAAGCTGCTATTTGCAAACTCTATTGTTGTCGTCCAGAGCTTTCTTAAGGAAAACAATGATATCCTCTCTGTTAGAGAAAATCGCAGCATTCGAAGGGACAATCCAAGAAACACTATATCTCAAAGAATAAGAGGTCTCATCACGAGCCGGCTTATCATGATCACAGATATTATAACTTTGCTGACTTTGCCAAATACTGTCCATCAAAACAGGGCAATGACTCAAGATTGTTGAAATCAAAAGACAAGGGGTCTCATCATGAGCCAGCTTGTTCAGCAAAAGTGTAAATCAAGTGAATGACTGTGTCATAATTTGGCTACCAAACTAGGACATTGTTCTTTAAGAATAAAAAAGGAAAAAGTGTCAAAATGGATTTTTCTTTGAGGGTTGTAGGTAACCTTAAATAGGATAAAGGATCATTGCTGGGTAACAGGTAACCCTGTCGAGGCTATGGATGCCTGCTGGCAGCAGAGGCTCTACCTACGGCAAACGAGCATATTTTAAGGCTAGCACACAGAGAAAACTTTATTCTTCTTTACATGACCAAGTAATGGCTAATGTAGATACAAGGACAAGACTGAGGAAGCAAGCAATTAGAAGAGAAAGGAGTTGAAACAAAATATCATTGATAGAATAAGGCATAATATACTCTGTCTGTCCATAACAAAGTTTAGATTTATTAAAATTTTTCTGTTTTGCAAGTTTAAAGAATTTAATAGAAAAGCAGAGATAACTGGTTCTTCCAAGTGAATCGCCATTGTTGTGACCACCAACAACCCCCCTCCTTCTTTAGTATTAGAAATAACGCTAAAGAAGTGGGGACCCGTAGTAATAAAAAATCCAAAAAAGATTTTTTGTAAAAAATTTGTATTTATACTCCTAAAAAAAAAATTCATCGCACGAAGAAGAGTCAAGCATTCCTTTATGAGCACCTTAAAACAACTGCGAAGAAGCGGCGCGAAATTCATCACATCACATACATTGAGAAGTGCCCATAAATGACTAATCTTAAGAAAATCTCCGATGACCGATATGCGATATCGCATATCGCAACGTCGCCTAAGCAGCACACAAATGACTTGATGAATTGCTACGATATCTGCGATTTGCGATGCCGCGATCTGCGACGTCGCAATACTGCGATAACTATGATCTGCGATCAACGCGATCTTTGATCTATGCAATCGGTGATCTGCGAGTCGCAGAAATCACCCATCGCAAATTTTCCTCAGCCCAGCACCCAAGGAAAGCTTTTCCTAAACCAAAAATTGAGTGCATGGCTTAAAGAAAATTAATGAATGTATGTCAAGGTATTCATGAAGGACAGTTTTGTGTTTTTCAAAGAGTCAGTTTATTGTGGGTGTCATGATTTTACACATTCGTAGAACTTGAAGCTTTCATGTCAAAATTTATTATCATTACTTTGCGTGAATTGCAGGAAACATCTAAGGAAAAGGGGGAAAGCGCCAATACTCGGAGAACAGGGAAGAGATGCTCTCATACATGGATGCCGCATACAACAGAAACACAGATTTCAAAATGTTACTAAACAAATACTGATATCAATAGGCGATTCGACACTCAAGGTCAAGAAACTCACAGCACTAAGGAGAAAATGCAGAAATAGTTAGAAATTAGATTCAATTTTTAGAAATAAGTTTACTTAGTTAAAGGGTGGTCATTTTGAACCATATCCAAAATTTATGTAATTAAGTTGTTTAGTTAGCAGTATTTAAACCCTTCTCATGCATTTGGAGAAGGGTCCGGAAATTTGTCAAAAAACTTGTCCTCAGAACATGCACTTCTGCACCCTCAAAGGAGGTTTTGATGAATGAATGGATCAAGGCTTATTAATTTTTGCATTTGATGTCTGCTACTGATGTTGCACTTCTGTACTCTTAGTAGATATCAGAACAAGGAGAGATAAATCATTATTACTTGAAGCTTATGAGTAGGACCAGTCATAAATGGTACTTTTATCTCTTGGCCATTTCTGCTTATATTCTTGAAGTGATATATAGTTTTTAGTTGTTTATATGTTATTGCATGAATGTGTGAGTTACCATTTGGCACTTTTGTATGGTGGAGTCATTTATTTATGTTTGATATATGAATAACTTATTATGCGATATGTTGTTCATGACTATTTTGCCTAACGTTTTATGCAAAGTGGTTCATCTTAATTGATTTCTATTCTTATGATAGTTGAATGATCTTTATTACCAGTTATTGTTTGAAATCTCTTTAGATCGCATAATAGAAGAAATACACCCTGGGTTAGCATAGATTAGATGTGTTGTTTTCATTAGTTTACAATAGCATAGAATTAGATTAAAGTAGCTTAGATCAGAACTCTTAGATCAGCATAATCCAACTCTGCACACACAAACCCTTAGATTGAGAAACTAGTCCCATTATCCCCAGTCGGACATGCTATACCAAACGGATAAGGAGCTGCCAACCAAGGTCCGGACCAGGTGGGTATCCCCCTTGTTGTCGACCCGATTTTCGGGGCGCCAACACAACAATAGTTGAATTTATATGTTACCAAGCATCTCCAAGCTACAACCTAGGAGAGTTTCTCGAAATCCTAACATAATTGGCGCCGCTGCCAGGGAGATGAGATTGAAGCTCAGCTTCCCTAGGAGAATGACACAGATCCAACTTTGATAATAGACAAAGTCTGGACACATTTTTGGTTGTAATCATCTATCTGGCGACTCTACTGGAGGTCGAACCTCTTGGTAACTCCACATCACAGTTTTGGCTCAGTTTGTGAGGCATACTCGGAGAAATCCTTAGAAATCACCAGTTGACCCAGTACCTAACCCTGAGATGATTGTCAAGTACTGAAAGACATCACAAAAGGGAGCATCAAGATCAAGTAAGCCTAAACAATCTTATGTATCTCTGCTAGAAAGGCTTGTAACAGAGCAGTTACATGTTGAAAATATAGCCTCTAGTACTAACAGTGAAGAAATATTTTCAGAGAATCATAAAGCTCCCATTCCTTTAGGTCCTCCTTTGGATGTCAGCCCAAAGGAAACCTCCCCTCCTATCCATCATATTCCTTTAGCCTTGTCATTCATTTCTCAGCTTCTATCATCCAAACTGCCAGTACCCTTCCATCTACCCCAGTCATGGCAAGTCCACAAGCGCCCACCAAAATGGATAGAATCATAGCTGCTAGGTATGGACCCCTGGTCCTGCCTAATCCTTTGAATGCCATGCTTGCAGGAGAATATCAAAAATACATGCCTAAGTTCACTGGGACAGAGGGAGTAATAGCTGAAGAACACCCTGTGTCTTTTTATAGTTATGTTGATAACCTAGATATCAGTGAAGATGATGTGTGGATGAGAGTATTCGTCCAAAGCCTTGATGGAGACGCTAGAAAGTGGTTCATAGAGCTGACCCCTAGATCTATAGCAGACATTGAAGCATTAGATGATGTGTTTTTAAAGCATTGGGGGGATAAGAAAGACCTGCTATACTACCATACTGAGTTTGGCAACCTGAAAAGGGAAAATTGGGAGTCATTCTCTAATTTTAATAAAATATTCAATCGTATGTATAGAAAGATACCAGCTGAAGTCAAGCCTACCCCCACCTCTGCCAAACTCACCTATGCCAATGCCTTTGATTCTGATTTCTGCGTACTGTTAAGAGAGAGAAGATGTGCTTCTCTAGCTGAAATGTAAGATGCAGCCTTGGAGGTGGAATCCAATATCATGGTTGCAGAGAAACACAAAGGACATGTTACACTAAAAAATGTCACCATGACTATTTACAGTTAGTATGGCTCTATCAACAGTCATGTTATCCCCTTAGGCAAGTCTTATGCCTCTCCTCTCCATGTCAAACTCCAAGAAGAGAGAAAGTCTTTGTAAATGTATTTATCTCTGGGTACGCAGGTTCTCTCAACCTTACCTGCGGGTACGCACCCAATGTTCACAATGCCTGCGTCCAAAGACGCTCTGTATGTAAAGGGGCAGGTGCGTCCCCCTGTAAAGGTCAGAATGCGCAAGTTTCATCTTTAAAAAGTTACTTGTGGTCATTTATAGAGCATTCTAGAAGGTTGTCCGACGTGTATTGAGCGCCTCCAAATGGTTCATGCACCCCTACCAAAGAGGAACTTATCCCATCAATAACGGAGCTATCCCATCCAAAGAGGGGATTATCCCATTGATGGTGGACCTGAATAACTTCCTCTTGAGCACTATAAATACAGGCATTGGGCCAGAAGGAGAGGAGGTTGAAAGCTAAACATTTCTAAGGGTAGATGCTGCAGGAATTAGGACTCCCATTTAGAAGCTTGTGAGGAGAGATTACCATCTTTACTTGTTCTATTTGGAAGTGGGTGAGCTTTGTCAAAGTAAAGGAGAACTCTTGATGGACCCTGGGAGGGACTTGCACAACACCAAGGCTTAGGTTGTAATTGTTCCTTTTGTTTCCTATTCATGAAAATGAGTCCATTCTTCTCAATAACTTGTTATTTATGAGTTGTTTCATATACTCCTTGGTCTATATGTTAAATGTGTTTTATTTTATGAGATTATCAAGTGCTATTTAATCGTTTGATTGTTAGTGAATGCAGGTTTCAAAGTGAAGGAGGAGCTCATCCGGATCGGCGAGGCTGGACTACTACAACAGCGTTCGACTACAGGTAGGATCTAAACACTTGATTTCTTGTATGGTAAATGCATGTTTAGAGAAGGATTGCTCTTGTTTGTCTTGTTTGTCACTAGAGAGTCTTAGGCTCCTAGGGAGGTTGGTTGTGTCCGCACAAACGACTCTTTCCGCCTGACAAAATGGCGACTCCGCTGGGGAATCCATTGATGTGAAAGTTTTTTCCTTTGAATGAACTTTGCTCTGAGAAAATTGGTTTATTTTTCTGGTTTTTGGCTGTGTGAATTTGTATTTGGGTGGATTAGCTTAGGATTAAATTAGATTTAGTTTTTCTTGAATTTTCCAGTAGGACGCACCCTCTGAGTATTGCACAGTGCGTCCCTGTACGCACTGTCGCTGTGCGCACAGAGCGGGCCCGCACCTGTTCTAACGGGTTGCCTGCGTCCCCTGCTAAAATTTAAGAAAATTTCATTTTTTACATTTTTCCTCTTAGATTTTTCTTTTTCTTAGTTTTTACTGCCCAGATCCATTAGTATCCTGTCAAAGATCTTCACCTGAACTTGTTTTGATAGCATTGAGTGTTTTAGTGGATTTCATAGAAGTTTAAGCCTAGGGTTTGATTTTTGAGTAGGTCCTGTAGTGACTTTGGCGGTAGAAGTTGTCAAGCCTTAGATCTCTCTGGTTTTGTCAGCCTTCTTAGAAGTCGGACCTGTCATAAAGTCTACCTGTGTGAGCAACTTGCCTTTGAGTTGTCTCTTTGGTCAAATTTCGAAGTGCTTGTTGATTGAGTGTTGATTTCCATTTTACAAAAGAACAAAAAGATTTGAGTTTTGTTTTGACTGGTTTTTTGATTCTGCATTAGCTGGTCCTTGGCTTGATTGTGGTCAAGTAAAACAACCTAGAATCATCTTTGTAGGCTTTTGCCTCGTTAGGTTTGCTTTAGAGTAAATTTCCTTTTGATTTGCTTGTGAGTAAAATTTTCATAGATTTTATAACTTTTAAGATTGATTTTCGTTAAAATAGATTTATATGCTTTATTAAATAGAAAAATACAAAAACATCTCCTTTGAAAAGTTTGTCTTAAGTAGCTTTTGAAGTATTTTGAAAGAGAAAGGATTTTTCGTGCACGTAATGAGTGGTCATGTTTGTATGCTTGGAAAGATAAAGAGTTTTATTTCTTTGATTTTCATTGCCGAGAGAGTTGTTTTTATATAAATTTGCATTATCTAAACTTTCTTAGCTAAGAATTTCATTGAAAGAGAAAAGTAGCGTAAATCATCCTAAGTGCATCTTTGTAGTGGTTTCAGTCGAGTCTACACACCATTGGTTTCATTTCCGCTACCTTTTGTCTTTAAAGAAAAACCATAAAAAATTAACGCTTAAAGTAAAATCAACGTAGTAACTTTTATTTACTAGGGCTCTGAAACACCAATTTAGATCAGGCTAGTGTCTTGGAGTAGGAGAGTAATAAACTCTCCAAGACAACAAAACCAAACAAGTAGCTTATCTTGTGATAGATTAAATCCAGTTGTTTCATTTATACTCTGGGAAAGCTCCTCTTAAAGGAGAAGCACGAGCTCGTGTCCGAACCAGTGAGGGGATCAATCCTCCCTCATTGGGAACGACGCCAGACACGCACGTATTACAAACGGTAAACCTCGGATTAACCATTGTCGAGGAGCCAGGGGTCAGTTGTCGGTAAACCTTGGATTATTGTCAAGGAACCGGCAAGGGGATTGAGCTTGATACTCTGCCCTTGCGTGCTGTCGGAGTTTAGACTGTTCCCCCAGGTATATTTGTTGCTGTTGGTAACCTTAGTGACCATAATCTCTAGGATTCTACCGAGGTGACGGTGGAGGGAAGATCCCACTGTACCTGGAGCAGACGTCGGCTAGACTCACTTGGATTTTCCGGGGGGTTCACTTCACTCGAGACGGTTAAAGTGGAGGAACTTGTGCCGGTCTATTCATTAAGCAGGTTGCCGGGGTAACTGTTCCACCCGCCACTTCTGTACTGAATCCGGCAATGTTGGATTTCATCTCCAACTAGCATTTTTGGTCCAGAAGGCTACTGTTTATGCTTGGTTTGACGCCCTAGATTCTTTCGGCGTGTGCTTCAAAATTTGTTTGGTTCTTTAGAGACTTTAGCTGGTTTGATTTGAGATTTTATTTTGTTTTCATGTGTAGTAGTTAAAAGTTTTTAACTGTGGCGGAATTACCGAGACAGTCCCGTAGACTTCGGGGCAAGTCACCTAAGATTGTTACCGGAACCGATTTGTTGAGAAAACTCCGTAGATCACGGGGTGGACCTCCTGAAGAAGACGTCCCGGGTTATTACGAAGGTTTGAACGTCCTTGTAACTCCTCCTAGTGGCAGTAGAGTAGGTTCACCTGAAGAAGGAGAGTCTTCGTTGGTAGTCCATCAAGATTACCAAGGTCTAGAAACAGGTTATAATCCTGAAGCTGTTACAGTTTCTGAGCTTGCTGGTAGTTTCGCATCTACTAGTGATATAGGCGAAGAACCTAAAATATCTGAACCTGTTACTCCAACTTCTAGTGTTCCTGATTCACCTAGGGTAGAAAGAGTCATAACCGAAAATCTTCCTTCTGGTTTGATTGCTATTGAAGAACTTGCTCCAGAAGAAGAAGTAGGCCCTTTTCTCGAAGATCAACCTACACTTGATCTAAGAGACCGTGAATCTATCTTTTACAGTCCTCCTAGGAGTACTACTTGGTATCTTTCATTAACTAATTATTTAGACAATTCAGGTATAGGTTTTTCTCCACCTCGTACTCCTTTTCCACCTAGAGGTATATATACTCCTATAAATATGTCTGGTCAGTCGTCCATGTTCACTCAATCACCTGAATCATTTTTGTATGGTGGTCCTTCTGTTCCTTCTGGGTATCAGTCACTTGCTGGTACTTTTGCAGGAGCATCTCCTCAACCCATTGAACGTGGGTTATTCGCTGGAAATAATGGTAATAAGCCGTTGGGTGTAGGAGACATCTATATGATGTCAGGTTCAACTCCTAGTTCTCAACCTCAAGGTGGGCAGTTACCGCCTGGGGGGAAACCTCAAGTAACGCCTGTGGGGCAACCTCAAGGACAGTATATACCTATGGTACAATACATTCCTCAAGGTCAACCCCAGCCTCAGTATGTGCCCCAAGGTCAACCCCAGTATCAGTACTTACCCCAAGGGTATCAACCCCAAGGTCAGTACTCGAGTCAAGGTCAACCCCAGTACGGTCAAGGTCAACCTCAGTATCAGTACATGCCTCAAGGGTATCAACCCCAAGGTCAGTACTCTACTCAAGGTTATCTTCCACCTCAAGGTCAAACTTATGTTCAAAACATGGGAAATGTACCTGTCAATTATCAATCCTATCCTCAACCCGGTTACGGATCTCAGTATCCTCAACCTGTTACGGGTCAATACCCCGGAATGATAGTGTGGGATCCATCACAAGGTCAACAGGTGTTGCAGCCAAGTATACAGTTGTTACCTCAAACTGGACAACCTGTAGTTTCTGGTTCACCCCAGCAACCACAACCTGTCCTGTCAGCTGTTCAAACTTCTGTAACTTCGGTAGTTACTCAGTCGCCAATTGCACCTAGTACTCCATCTCAAACGACTGCTGCAACTACCGCACCATCTGTTCAGTCCTCCGCACTTACTTCTGGAGTATCGACAACTCCTGTTTCTACTGTCTCTGCAACCACCCCTCAGACATCTTTACCGTTGTCTGGATCTACGATTCAAACTACGGTCCAGATGCCTGTAGGGCAGCCTGGTTTAAGTACTGTTGTAACAAGTCAACCTCAATTTACGTATCAACAGTACCAATACGGTCCTGCTGTCCAACAACCGGTTTACCAGTATCAACCGTATCCTGGGTACACTTATCAACAACCTCAACAACCCCAGTACGGTCCGGTTAATCCTGGTTTTCTAGGAGGATATAATATCCCGAATGCGATTCCTATTCCAAGTTATCCTGGATATCCTCCTCCTGGAACTGGTGTTGTGACCCAGAGTTTCAGAGATCCTAACCGGCAATTGCCGTTTATCGCAACTTTGGATTTACTCGACTTGACGCGCCTAACGAACGATCTAATCAATTATCTTCTGTTCTGGCCGCCAATGCCAAATAAGTTGCCCAGTGATATACCTAAGTTCGAAGGTAAGTCTGGAGAGGATCCGTCAAATCATGTGATGACTTACCACCTCTGGTGTGCTTCAAATTCTATCTCGGATGATTCGATCCGTTTACGTCTTTTCCAGTGTACGCTCATTGGTCTCGCGGCCAAGTGGTACATTGAGTTGCCACGGTCCTCTTTTTACAATTTCAACCAGTTAGCTACTTTGTTCCTTACTCATTTTCAGTTGCCGGTCAGATACGATAACGGTACTAAGTTATTAACTTCGCTAAAACAATCGACGTCTACTTATATTTCTGATCATATCCATGAATGGAGGCGTCGAAGACGTTTAGTAAAAGTTTTTATCCCAGACCAAATCTTAGCTGAATGGTTTGTCAAATCATTATTACCGAAGATTACTGAAGATGTAGCTAATGCCGGCGTAGTTACTGAGGAGCAAGTTATTGCTCAGGCCCAGTACCTTGACTTAGTCTACACTCAGTCAGGTACGTTGCACGAGAAGATCCCAGATCTTCCAAAGTCGAATCAAATCGTTGCTGCTCCTTCGGGGTCTCATGCTGCTTATGGCATGATTGGTACGGTGAATACTAAGAGTAAGAAGAAATCCTAAAAGAATTCTTCTCCAATAATAACCTTGCCAGACTCCCCGACAGGAGAGTCTTCTCCTGAAATTACCGCCGACATTCACGCTGTAGAGTCATCTATGGCTAAATCTAAAAACGGTGGTAAGAAGAAAGGTAAGAAGAAAGAGAAAGCAGACAAGGCTCCAAAGGAGAAAAAAGAGAAGTCGGAATCTAATGACGAGAAGTGCAAACCTCGTTATCCTTGTTTAATTTGTGAAGAAGATCATTTCACAAGAGATTTCCCTCATCAGGCCGAGGTTGTGAAAATCGTTAAAGGTTCCCCAACTCCTGCTGTTTTGAAAGATCCATTTCCAAAGCAGGAGAGTAAGATGATAGGTTCTTCCTCGGGTGCCAGTGAAGAACCCATATTGATGATGTCTCATGTACGGATTGCGACTCGATCGCAAGATTATGGTAGTAAGAGTCCTGTTGATGGCAAAGAAGCGAAATCTTCTCAATCAAATCCATCAACCTTAGCTCCTGGTTCCGATCCACTACAGATCGAGAAACCTAACCCAGACTTAGTAATCAAACCGCCCGCCAAGGGTATACTTCGAAAGTCTGCTTTCAATCCACATGCGAGAGTAGCTCAGAATTATAACATTGTTGAGGACTTAGATGTTTCACCCTCAGCAATGTCGGCTTTGGAAGTGCTGCAATCATGTCCAACGCAGCGCAAGTTACTTTTGTCGGCTATAGGAGCTGTTGATGTTCAGGATCCGAACCTGATAATCTTTGATCTAGAAAATAGTACACCACGTCTCCCTCATCAAATGGCTTTCCAGATTCCAGTGATAGTCAAAAACAGGCCCATCCATCAGACTGTAATTGATGAAGGAGCCTCTACGTGTATTATGTCGATTCAGTGTTGGAGATCGCTTGGTTCTCCTGCATTGAACCAATCCCCGACTATTCTTAAGGCCTTTGATGGCCGTGGGTTCCATCCGTTTGGCATTCTACAGGATTTGCCTATAGGGGTTGAAGGAAAAACCGTTAGTCTAGATGTGGAAGTGGTTGATGCCCCTCTAGACTACAACCTTCTCTTGGGTCGCAGTTGGTCTTATGCTATGACAGCAGTCGTGTCATCGGTCTTTAGAGTTATAAAGTTTCCACACAATGGCAAGATCGTGACCATAGACCAGCTGGCTTACTTTGCGTCCGACCCAGCCTCTTCAGAGAGTATCCAGCATGTCGGTAAAACGACTATCCCTTATAGGGATGTTGGTGTAGGATTAGTTAAAGATTCTGGTTTACTGGGAACTTTTCCTTTTCCTCCAATCAACGCAGACCCTTCATTCACTTCCATTCATATGATTACTTCAGACACTATTATTTACGATGATCCTTGGATTGTCCCATCTGAATCTGAGATAGACTCATTCGGTGATGCTATGCCTTTGAGTCCATATGAAATCGCTTATGAAGTTGTGCAGTCCTTTTCCGACCAGCGTTCAACCCAAATTGACCAAATGAATGTGGTCGGTGAAGAGTCTCTTTTCACATCAACCTTAGAACGAATAACGTTTCCTGAAGTTGTGTCATCTGACGAACAGCTTCGCGAAATCCTAAGTGTAGACGATCTACCGTGGGAAGATCTTCATCATAGATCTTCGTTTTTACCTGAGGATGATGAGTTTGAAAAGGATTTTTCATCCATTTTTAGTGCTGAATATGTCAAGGACGCTCAGAATCCAATGAAACATCCTGATTCAAAGTTGAATTTGGGAAAAATTTCTCAAACTATTGCCATTGACATTTCAGTCAAATCCGGAGCTATTGAGAACATTCATATAGGTGCCTCGTGTACAGATAACGAAATTCAAACATACAAGGCCCTATTTCAAGAGTTTCGCGACGTGTTTGCCTTGTCCTATGAGGAAATGCCAGGAATCGATCCCTCCATTGTTGTTCATGAAATCAAGACTTACCCGGACGCTAAACCCATTCGGCAACGTCTGCGTCAGATACACCCTAGGAAAGTGGATGCGATTAAAGCAGAAGTAGAGAAGCTGTTGAAAGCAGGTTTCATTTATTCGATCCCGTTAACGGATTGGGTATCGAATATTGTTCCCGTTAACAAGAAGCAAGGAACAATAAGAATATGCATCGACTATAGGGATATAAATCGTGCTTGTCCAAAAGACAACAATCCCACACCCTATATCGATCAAATAATTGATGATTGTGTCGGTAGTGAAATATTTTCCTTTATGGACGGTTTTTCCGGTTACAACCAAATCAATATTCTACCTGCCGATCAACCAAAAACGGCTTTCATTTGTCCTTGGGGGACATTTGCTTACTGCAAATTACCTTTTGGACTTAAGAATGCCGGAGCCACTTTCCAACGGGCAATGTCTTACGCGTTTCACGACATCAAACACATTGTGCAACCGTATCTCGATGATTTGCCTGCTCATTCTTTACGTCGAGCTGATCACCTTGTCCACTTACAAGCTATCTTTATGAGGTGTCGGCATTCTCGAATTCGGTTGAACCCACACAAATGTGTCTTCTGCATAGAAGTGGGACGATTGCTAGGATTTTTCGTTTCAAAAGCCGGTATCCGCGTTGATCCCTCGAAAGTAGAGGCTATCATCAAATTGCCTCCTCCTTCGAGTTTGCACCAACTCCAAAGTTTGCAGGGGAAAGCAAACTTTTTACGTCGATTCATTCCTAACTACGCCAAGGTTACAAAGGGTTTCACCCGGTTGTTGAAACAAAATGCTCAATTCTCTTGGGATGAGATAGCTCAGAAATCTTTTGATGCGCTTAAGCACGCGTTGACCCATGCACTGTTGCTGCATCCTCCCAACTACAACCAGGATTACTTTTTGTACCTCGCCGCCTCCCACTCCACCATTGGAATGGTATTAGTTCAGGAAGATGAATTCGGAACGGAACATGTGATATATTATCTTAGTCGGACCCTAAATCCAACTGAGTTAAAATACTCACATGTGGAAAAGTTGGCACTGGTAGCCGTTCAAGCTGTCCAGCGTTTTCGTCACTACATTCTTCTCCGCAAAACTATAGTGATTTCGGATTGCAACCCTATGATCTATATTTTGACTAACAATTGCTAGGGGGAAAGTACTCCAATGGATTGTTATCCTGCAGGAGTTCGATTTGGAGTTCAAGAAGTCCAAGTCTAAGAAATCCTTTTTTGCGGAATTGATGTGTGATTTCCCGCGTACTGACACAGAGACTGTGGCAGAGGAGTCCATTGCGGACGAATATTTGTTTCTTATCAGTACTTTAGATCCGTGGTATGGGGATATAATCATCTATCTCCAGTCCCAAACCTTTCGGCCTGAAGCTTCAAAGTCAGAACGTCGAAAAATTCGGTTTCAATCCCAGCAATACAGAATTATTAGAGATACACTTTATCGCCGGGGGGCAGACTTGGTTTTTCGATGTTGTTTAACTCATGAAGAGGCTGAGAGGGTTTTGAATGATTGTCACTCTGGAACGTGTGGCGGTCATATGTCTGGGTATGCCACAGCTCAGAAGGTGTTGCGTGCTGGCTATTTCTGGCCGTCCATGTTTAAAGACTGTATCATTGCGGTCTGAAAATGACACAACTGTCAAGTGTTTGATCGCAAGATGCGCGCACCACCTTCTCCTCTCCATCCTATAATTGTCGTTGGTCCTTTCGCCAAATGGGGTATCGATTTTATTACTTGTAACCCTCACTCGGCCGGGGGGCATGCGTATATCATCCTCGCGGTTGATTATTTTACTAAATGGGCCGAGGCGATGCTTACATTCGACGCAAGCGGCAAAACAGCTGAAATTTTCGTATTCAATCACATTATAACTAGGTTTGGTGTCCCGCAAGCAATCATCACTGACCATGGCAGCCATTTTTGAAACATCATGATGACTGAGCTTACAAGCCAGCTTGGTTTGCGCCACGATAGCTCTACTCCTTATTATCCGTAAGCCAACGGTTTGGTTGAGTCTATCAACAAAGTTCTGGTTATCATGATCCGACGAATCATTGGTATTCATCGGTCGAATTGGCATAACATGTTATTTTCAGCGCTATGGGCATACCGAACTTCAGTGAAAACTTCTACAGGTTTCACTCCTTTCCAGCTAGTTTATGGCTTGGAAGTCGTGTTACCCATTGAATGCGAAATCCCATCACTTCAAATGGCTGTCGAATTACTTCCAGCTACTTCCAAAGAGGAGAAACGTTTATTATACTTAGCTCAATTAGATGAGACTCGACGTGATGCTGCATTAGCGATCGAGACTCACGCAAAGCGAATGAAAGCTCAGTATGATAAAAATGTGACCCCTCGAAGTTTTTCGGAGGGAGACCTAGTGCTATTATATGATCAAGCTAACGATAAGCTAGGCGCTGGAAAATTCGTTCCTATGTGGCATGGACCCTACATTGTAAAGCGAAAGCTAGCAAAAGGGGCCTATGAGCTGGTAGATTTTGATGGGGACTCTTTGGGTAAACCCAGAAATGGACTTTACCTTAAGAGGTATTATGCTTAAATGGTGGGAATGGAGAATTTTTAGTTAGGTTAGGTTTTCTTTCTAGCTAGTGTGTTTAGATGGTGTGCTTAGTTTAGAAAGTGTGTTTTTCGTCGTTATTATGGCTTATCTTGGTTTTTCTCTTGATATTGCAGATGTCGACGCCTCTCCAAACATACATTGGATTTGCCGATGGTGCTTGTCGTAGTACACGGAATATCTCTTCCGCAGCTTGGGTTATCTATTCGCCCTCTGACGAGTTAGTTTCTATGCATGGGGTGAGCCTCGGTCAAACAACGAACAACATTGCAGGATACAGTGCAGTGGTTGAATTATTGTCTGAATCTATTTCATTTGGAATTCGACGTTTGATAGTGAGGTTAGATTCTGAACTCGTTGTATTACAGCTTAATAGAGTATATGCCATTAGAAATCCTGTGTTATTAAGGTTGTTTTTGAGAGTGCGTCTCTTGGAACGTGAATTTGATCACATTGAATATCAACATATTCCAAGGTCTTTAAATACATTAGCAGATGCAATTGCTTCTCGAATGTTGGACAGACATTTGCGATAATCATGCAAGTAAATTTAAAAACATTTCATCACATATGTTAAACAAGATAAGCCGGTAATAATGATATATATATATATAGATAGGAGTGTGTCAAAAAATATACATCGTCTTCGATCATAGGTTGAAAAACACCTTATGATCGGCAAAAATGATAAGTACAAAAACCAAAAATGTCATATGTGTCTACAAAGTAACTAGCCAATCACTGGTGGTGCTCTCTATACGAGACCACTGCCCGCGCTACCCTACACAAGAACCTCCTAAAAGGTCCTGGGACTGCGACCACATAGCGGTGAAGTCGAATGGGAATGTCATCTATGGCGGTCTCTGGTATATCCGCCGTCAGACGCTCTAGATCCTGTTCCAGCTCGGCTAAGGTCTCTGCGGCCGCATCCTGTGGGGCTGGTGCTGGTACAGCTGGTACTCTCCTCTCAAAAGCCCGGAGATTGGCTGGACGCCGTGGGCCTACATCTGCATTTTAAAAAAAATTTACTGTCAGTTTGCGGCGATATAAAAAACACAAAAAAATACATAATTTAAAAACTTGTGAAAAATGAAGTACCTCTGTCGTCCCATTGTTCTCCCTGTTGAAGAACCATGTCTGGATCACCTCGAAAATCTACTTCGGCATACGGAAAGTCCTGGATCGCAAAAACCTGGTCCTCTAACCAGTGAAAATAACCAGCACGGAATCGAACAACTGCCGCGCCCTCGTCAGGATGTCGGGCCATCACCATAACCCATCGTATCAGCTTTGGCTCCCGAGGACCCAAGATATCAACAGTGAGATGCTGAGGGATCAGCATCGGAACTCTCTCTAAGGCAAAGCTCACAACTAGAGGCCCATATCCAAAGGTCTTCAGTTGTCCGTTCTTTGCCCTAGTCAGTTGGCCCTTCATATTGGCCGACACAGCATCGCACCAGTTGAAGATGGTGCCTCGGAAACAGTCAATAGCCATCCACATTTGGGACCCGGTGGCGATATGTAAAGCGGCCGCGCCGCAAATTCTGGTAACCGTGAAAGCTATAACCATGAGTTCACGCTGAGAGATGTATTTGATTTCTATGCCTTTCGCATGGTGTTGATTGGGTATGCACCAATCTGCCCGGAGACTAGCAAGGGATTGGCCACCCAGCCTAGTCCCGGCTAGATTGAGTTGCTCGCCCCTATTTGGCAAGCCAGTGAGAAAGTATATGTCAGAGGGCTCTATCTCGAGCTGGTGTCCTCCGATGTAAAAGCATTGCTCATGAACGTTCCATCTCTTAACCAGCCACTCCAAGAATCTCACCTGAGCCCTCATGCCAGGTATGGTCTAGTATTTATATAATCCGCATGCTTTTAGGGCATCAATGGAAGGTTGGTGACCAATTGTGGCTAAATCAACGTCCTCGTGCTCTCTTTCTCTCCAATCCAACATGGTGAGTGCCCTACACACCAAGAAATAATGATTAGAATTGATTTTGGAAAATTTAAATGGTTATTTTTGGGGTTTGGGGTTTCAAATTCCGCCCTTCGCGGGGGACGCACCCCACATTTAGGACACAGAGCGCCGGGACGCAGCTGGCCTGAAGGTGGGCTGCATCCCCCGACCTTTTTCCTGTGTAGGAAAAAGTCGGGGGACACAGGTCACCCTTAGGGCACCTGCGTACCCCGCAGAGCGGTTTTTAAAACCTAAAACCCCCCAAAAAACAAAACTAAAACCTAAAAAAAAATTTTAATCGGATGAAATTGAAGAGGAGGATGTTGTGAAATACCTGGAAGAGACGGCGTTCGATTCTGACAGTCAGATTCTCCGCAATCACCACGGGAAGTTTCTTGCCAAAAGCCCTTTTCTCAACCTCAACAGTAAAATGGTAAAAATGACATGGTAAAAAGTCTTTTTATAGGTTTTTTGGATGAATGAATGCTAGGTTTGTTTATTTTTCACCATGGAAGGATATTTTTTCAATGTATTTTTGCCTATCTTAAACAGGTATGAGTAATGTGTCGTTTTTGTGCAGGACAAAGGGATTTAGAGGGAAAATTGTCATTTTTCACGAACCAAAATATCAGAGTCATCTTTTAAGCCCTTTTCTGACTCCTAAAATATGAAAAGATTGCCGAGCATTTCTTTTACACTCGTTAAAATGGAATTAAAAGACGGTCCCCTTATAGCCCTTTTCTGACCGTAAAATCAGGAAAAGATTGCCGGGTTTTTGTCGTTTCAAACTCGATACTGGAAATAAAACGACGTGTCCTTGATCGCTTTTTACTTTTCAGGTTAGTGGCACTAATTATGAAAGTACTCCTTGGTCGCAAGATCAAGCAGTTCTCCCAGGTATTATTTTATACTTTTTCGGGCTTGGGGGACACAAATTTATGAAAAAGTTCAACCTGGAGTCTTCTTAAGTTTTTCAGACTCTCTAAAATTGAAAAACGCCGAGTTTCTCCTATACTGGGCTCGTTAAACATTTCACAGTAAAGGACCTGTTCAATTACAAACAGGAACGAACCACTCCTTCCTAGGGTTCGAATCAAAACTAGGTTGGACTCATCCGAAGGATGAGCTTATAATCAAGCATATGTTATCCTCCTCAAGCTTGTTAAAAATAAAGAGGTACTTGCTAGAAATGGTGGGGGAAAAGAGAGAAGAATGAGCCTATTTGTTATCTTTTGTCTCAGAAGAAACTTTATTACCACTCTTGGACACGACACTTTTCATTCACATGGGTTGGGAAATCCTTTACCTCACAGTTGATCAAACCACATTGAAAGTCTTCAGCCGGGTTCCGGGGATTAACTTTGAGTCACTCGTTACCAAGCCATCTGTTGTGTCGTTATGTGTTCAAGAGGTCTGCAAACAAAACTTTCATCTGCAAAATACTTTGTCATCCATTTTGACCATCCCTGAGTCAGTCCTTACAGTAACATTTTCTTCAACTTGAACTATGATTTCGTGTTGTGGGCTTGCCTGAAACGGGTCGCTTTCTATCGACATCAGCATATTATCTAGAAAGATGACTTAGAAATCGTCAGTACCTTGAAGTCTGCATGCATCAATGGCAGGTTTCTCGCCTTTGACGACATTTTACATCATTGACTTTCGATCAAGGGATTCTGTGACATGTTCGACATCAACTCATTCATTCACATTTCATGGATTGTACTGGGTACTTTGAGAACCATTGACATTACTGGTGGTCTCTCTCACACTTGTTAACAGTTTACATCATTGACTGGTAATCAAGTGGTTTCTACCATGTTCGACATCAACTCATTTATTCGCATGGCTAGAATCGTACCAATTCGGGAAGTAGAAAAGAAGACCCTGGATCTAGTTTCCACCATCCAGGCTGCGAGGAGTTTTGTATTCATTATCTAAGTAGACTAATCATAAACAGATGGTTGTGCCCATACTGTGTCTACAAAAGTCTATGATTATGATGTACTGCAAGATCATTCCTGTATCAGAGTAGTTAGTCTGTTAGTTAAAGTTTTGATCTGAGTATGGGAATGCCTACCTCAGTGATGATATAATATTATACATGTATTTTGTGTTGAAAATTGCAGGTTCTGACCAGGCTCTCTACGAGATAATCCTTGAAATGATAAAGCGCTTCACCCTTCCTAGATAATACAAACCCTAATCTATTACAGGCTTCGCACTTTAGGGGGCAATCTGTTACACTAAAAAATGTCACCATGACTATTTACAGTTAGTATGGCTCTATCAACAGTCATGCTATCCCCTTAGGCAAGTCTTATGCCTCTGCTCTCCATGTCAAACTCCAAGAAGAGAGAAAGTCTTTGTAAATGTATTTATCTCTGGGTACGCAGGTTCTCTCAACCTTACCTGCGGGTACGCACCCAATGTTCACAATGCCTGCGTCCAAAGATGCTCTGTATGTAAAGGGGCAGGTGCGTCCCCCTGTAAAGGTCAGAATGCACAAGTTTCATCTTTAAAAAGTTACTTGTGGTCATTTCTAGAGCATTCTAGAAGGTTGTTCGACGTGTATTGAGCGCCTCCAGATGGTTCATGCACCCCTACCAAAGAGGAACTTATCCCATCAATAAGGGAGCTATCCCATCCAAAGAGGGGATTATCCCATTGATGGTGGACCTGAATAACTTCCTCTTGAACACTATAAATACAGGGATTGGGCCAGAAGGAGAGGAGGTTGAAAGCTAAACATTTCTAAGGGTAGATGCTGCAGGAATTAGGACTCCCATTTAGAAGCTTGTGAGGAGAGATTACCATCTTTACTTGTTCTATTTGGAAGTGGGTGAGCTTTGTCAAAGTAAAGGAGAACTCTTGATGGACCCTGGGAGGGACTTGCACAACACCAAGGCTCAGGTTGTAATTGTTCCTTTTGTTTCCTATTAATGCAAATGAATCCATTCTTCTCAATAACTTGTTATTTATGAGCTGTTTCATATACTCCTTGGTCTATATGTTAAATGTGTTTTATTTTATGAGATTATCAAGTGCTATTTAATCGTTTGATTGTTAGTGAATGGAGGTTTCAAAGTGAAGGAGGAGCTCATCCAGATCGGCGAGGCTGGACTACTACAACAGCGTTGGACTACAGGTAGGATCTAAACACTTGATTTCTTGTATGGTAAATGCATGTTTAGAGAAGGATTGCTCTTGTTTGTCTTGTTTGTCACTAGAGAGTCTTAGGCTCCTAGGGAGGTTGGTTGTGTCCGCACAAACGACTCTTTCTGCCTGACAATGGACCCCTGGTCCTGCCTAATCCTTTGAATGCCATGCTTGCAGGAGAATATCAGAAATACATGCCTAAGTTCACTGGGACAGAGGGAGTAATAGCTGAAGAACACCCTGTGTCTTTTTATAGTTATGTTGATAACCTAGATATCAGTGAAGATGATGTGTGGATGAGAGTATTCGTCCAAAGCCTTGATGGAGACGCTAGAAAGTGGTTCATAGAGCTGACCCCTAGATCTAGAGCAGACATTGAAGCATTAGATGATGTGTTTTTAAAGCATTGGGGGGATAAGAAAGACCTGCTATACTACCATACTGAGTTTGGCAACCTGAAAAGGGAAAATTGGGAGTCATTCTCTGATTTTAATAAAATATTCAATCGTATGTATTGAAAGATACCAGCTGAAGTCAAGCCTACCCCCACCTCTGCCAAACTCACCTATGCCAATGCCTTTGATTCTGATTTTTGCCTACTGTTAAGAGAGAGAAGATGTGCTTCTCTAGCTGAAATGTAAGATGCAGCCTTGGAGGTGGAATCCAATATCATGGTTGCAGAGAAACACAAAGGAAATGTTGATAGAAGGAAGTAGAGAGGTGAGTCTTCCTCTTCTTCTTCATTTTCAGAACCAAAATAGACAAAATGACTAAAATGACAGAGTCATTGGCTGCTGAGATATCCAAACTGAAGGTTGAGCAGAGTTCTAGGAAAGAAAGGCTTCCTAATACATTTGCTCCTAGAAATCCAAATCCATTCAAAAGAGAAAATAAATAATTGCAGATCATTCAGAGGGGCAAAGAGGCCAGTGAAGAAAAAAGGGTTAAGACTCCTTTCCAGAACATAGTCATGGAAGAGGAGCAATTTGATGAAGAGGATGAGATTCACTGAATGGAAGACAAGGGCAGTGCTTCCTTTTTGACATTAGCTGCCTACGAGGAGTCACTACTCAAGGACCAGACCAGTTAGGAGTGGGACAGAGAAGTTGTTCTACAGACTGTAGACTAGCAAAGATATAACTTGAGGTCAAGAATGAGTAATGTCAAAGAGAACCCTGCCTAAAGAGTTGTTTTCCCCACAGAGTAGCAGATTAGCAAGTAGAAGTGACCGACAAATGATCTGATCATCCTAGAAACACTAGCTCAAGAGGTAAGAGGCCCTAACAAGTCCCCTTCCCCTTTCAATTTTGAATCAGAAGTCCAAGGGTTGAAAATATTTGTACCTCTGATAGAACTTGTAAAGAGTGAGGTCTTTAAGAAGCCCATCCTTGATAACCTTGAGTTGAAAGCCACACAAACATCCAATGACTATGTGAATTTACAAGATGATAAACCTACAATTGTGCTTAGCCCAATGACTGAGCCTGCTAAAGACAATTCCCCATCATTTTATGTCTCCTTGACCATTCATGAAAAAATCCTCCACAACTGTCTGTTGGACACAGGTGCCATCCATAATCTGATGCCCAAAGCTATCATGGAAGAGTTAGGCCTTGATATTACAAGACCTTATCATGACCTGTTCTCCTTTGATTTGAGGAAGGTGAAATGTCTAGGGTTAATCAAAGACTTAGCTATTACCCTAACTCAGCTGCCCATGAAAAGCATGATGATGGATATTTTGGTAGTAGATGTCCCCCCTAATTTTGGTATGCTACTTTCTAGAGGGCGGAATAAGAGGTTGGGTGGGATATTGCAAAATGACTTATCTTATGCCACCATCCCAGTTTTTGGAGGAGAAAGCAGAAGACTATACAGGGAATCCTAGCTGGCCTGTATCATCAGTGATGAGAAGAATCCCACTAATCATCCCATTTACGCTGTGGACACTGATTTTGGAGCATGTATTCTCCAAATTAAATAATCCCATAGGTCCTCAGTGCAGCTCAAGAAACCAATATGCAAAGCCATAAAAGAGGAAGGGACACGGGCTTGGGATATGTTCTTTGATAGAGCCTGTTCAAAGGAAACTGTAGGAGCATGAGTGGTGTTGTTGTCTCCAAAACAAGAAAGCACACATCTGTCTTTTAAAATGAATTTTTAGGTCACCAAAAATATAGTAGAGTATGAGGCTCTAATATTCGGCTTAAATGCTGCCAAAGACATAGGAATCAGAGACATAAAGGTGTTTGGAGATGCTGATCTCATCATTCAACAAGTGAACAAAATGTTCCAAGCAAGGCACCCAAGGCTGAAAGTGTACAGAGATGAGGTATGGAGACTCAAAGAATCTTTTGATAGCTTTTGTATCTCATATATTCCTAGAGTAAAAAACCATCTTGTCGATTCCCTTGTTGTGTCTGCTAGCATGTTCACCCCTCCCATGCCCCCTAGATTGTCTTATCTAGTCCAAGTAAAATATAGACCATCCTTGCCTGATAACGTTCAGCACTGGAAATTTTTTGAGGATGATAATGAAGTAAAGAGGTTTCTGCAAGTCATTGATGAATTCTCTGAAATGCAAATCGATCAAGAGAATGAAACCTTGGAGGAATGTCCCCAGCCCCAACTAAGGAACATAATTGGCCAAGAAAACATTGTTCAGTTGCCTAGCAATCATATACCTAAAGGGCTAGTGCCTCTAGAGTAGTTGTTTGACCATAACGATGTGCCTCATAAGATTTCCCAAAAAGAAAATTAGTCTACAGTCCATAGGCATAACATAGCGAGTCCAGATCATCCAAAGTATATAAATCTGTCCACCCATTTGTCTGCTGCCAAAAGTTCTAAGTACTTCACCTTAATGAAGAAATTTGGTGATGCTTTTGCCTAGGAATACAGTGACCTTAAAACTTATGACAAAAATATCATCCAACATAATATCCCATTGGAGAAAGACACCATTCCTTTCAAATAGAAGATGAGACCCATTAATCTCGTGCTCCTCCCTCTGATTGAAAAAGAAATCAAGAAGTTGTTGGCTGCCAAAACCATAGTTCCGTTGACGTATTCAAAGTGGGTAGCCAACTTGGTAGTGGCGAGGAAGAAAAGTGGAGAAATCAGGTTGTGTGTTGATTTTAGGAACCTGAACAAATGTTCCATAAAGGACAACTATCCCCTGCCGAAGATGGAACATTTGCTACAAAAAGTCTCAGGAGCCAAAGTTATGTCTTTCCTAGATGGATTTTCAAGGTATAACCAAGTTGTTGTACATCCATATGACCAAGAAGAGACTGCTTTCACCACTCCTTGGAGCACCTTTATGTACTCTAAGTTTCCCTTTGGGCTGATGAATGCTGGGGCTACCTTTCAGAGAGCCATGGATATAGCTTTTGTAGGAGAGAAGGATAAGTTTGTCCTTGTCTACCTGGATGATATAACAGTATACTCCAGCAACCATCAAGGTCATTTGCAGCATTTTAAGAAATTGCTTCTAAAGAGCAGAAGGTTTGGGATATCAGTGAATCCTAAGAAGTCACAATTTGCTTTAGAAGAGGGCAAGCTTCTAGGACACATTGTTTCTACTACAGGTGTCAAAATTGACCCAGAGATAGTGAAAGCGATACAGACCTTGTCTGTCCCAAGCTCAAAAAATGATATCTAATCGCTTCTAGGAAAAATAACTTTTGTAAGGAGATTTATTCCTAATTTTGTAGAATTGGTAAAACACATCACCTCTATGCTAAAAAAGGGATCAGAGATAAAATGGACTGATGCAGCAAGAAGATCTTTTGAAGCCATCAAAAGAGCTATTATGGAAGCCCCCACTTTGATCAGCCCAGAATAGCAAGGAGTTCCATATCTTCTCCCTTGCTTTTGGTGACACCCTTGCAGCAGTCTTATTACAGAAAGATGATGGGGATTCAGATCATCCAGTGGAATTTTTTAGCAAAACCTTAAGGGATGCTAAACTAAGGTATGATATTATCGAAAAACAGGGTTATGCTCTTATCAAATCTTTTAAAGCTTGCCAAATCTACATTCTTCACTCCAAGGTAATTGCATATGTTCCCCCTGCTTCAATAACGCAGCTAGATGTTGATGGAAGAAGGGCTAAATGGATTGCAAAGATTATTGAATTCAACATAGAATTGAAGCCCACCAAGCTTTTCAAGGGCCAGGGCCTTGCTCAGCTGATGGCTGAAGAAAATTTCAAAATGCTTGACATAAACTGCATGGGTACAAATTTAGAGGATGGACAGATAGAAGAAGCAACAGTAGGACATGACCGGTTGTTGGCTGAGAATCTAGCTTCTTGTGAATGGTATTCTAGAATAGCTCAATTTTTGCTGAAGCTAGAAGTTCCTCCAGGCCTTAGTTCAAGCCAAGCTAGGACTATTAAGCTCAGAACAGCCAAGTTCTGTATTCATGAAAACTTGCTTTATTGGAGGGATCCATCTGGAATCCTTTTAAGATGTCTAGACAAAGAACAATCTATGGAGGTCATGCATCAGTTTCATTCCAGCATCTGTGGAGGACATCACTATTGGAAAACCACAGCCCACAAGATCCTCAGAGCTGGGTATTATTGGCCCACTCTATTTTCTGATGTCTTTTCATTTGTAAGATCCTATGACAAATGCCAGAGGTTTGAAGGAAAACAACAGTTGAAGTCCTTACCCTTGAAGCCAATACATGCCAGTGGCCCTTTCCAGCAATGGGGCTTGGATTTCATAGGGGAAATTAACCCACATTCTAGTGGCCAGCACAGATGGATCTTAGTATCCACTGACTACTTCACTAAATGTATTGAGGTCATCCCTACTAGGAAAGCTAATCACCATGTTGTCATGAAATTCTTGACGGAAAACATTTTAACCGGGTTTGGTTGTCCACACAAATTGGTTATAGACAATGCAGCAACCTTCAGGGCAAAATAGTTGGTGGACATGTGTGACTCAATGAGCATTAAGCTAGCGCAATCCACCTCATATTACCCTCAAGGTAATGTTCTAGTAGAATCATCCAATAAGATCATGATAAGGATAATCAAAAAGTTGTTCGAAAACAACAAAAGGAACTGGGATTCCAAACTGAAGTTTGCATTATGGGCTGATAGGGTGACCACCAAGAAATCCACAGGGAATTCTCCATTCAAGCTAGTATATGGCACTGAGGCTGTATTCGCAATCCAATTGACCCTCCCTATGGCCAAGTTCTTGCAGGAAGAGAAAAATGAGGAAAATTACATGGCAAAGAGGATTAGTGACTTCGCTGAAGTGCATCAAATTAGAGATCAATTGATTGAAAAGTTTGCAGCACATCAAAATAGAATCAAGGAAGCCTTTGATAGAAAGGAAAAGATGGACAATTTTCAAATTGGAGACTTGGTTCTTAAATGGGATGCACTGAAGGAAAAGCAAGGCAATCATGGGAAGTTCAATGCTCTGTGGACTGGACCTTTTTTCACTGCTCAGATCCAGGGGAACACTTTCATGCTACAAAGTTTGGAAGGAGAAACTGTTTTTGATGGCCTAGTCAATGGGCAGTTTTTGAAAGTTTATGTTAATTAAGATCTTTAGGCCTCAGCATTGTAAATATGTTCTTTTTACAAGTTTTAGTGTAGGCTTAATTAGACTCCATGCCCAATGGAACACTAGGAAATATTATTGATCTTACTTTTATATGAAAGGCAGTGGTCTACGGTTCTTGAAACGTCACAAGGAGGCTTTCATCCCTAGAAGGAGCCAGTGTTAGCTCTGCGATGTAGCGCTGACTTTCTAAGGTCAGAAAGAAGCATGGTCTGTTTGGTTGTGTCTAAAGGGCGCTCACATTGGTCACTTTTCCCTTTCTTCCTTCACCCCACTCACCTCTAAACCTTTCCCATTCCCTAAATGCACCTTCTAAAATCCGACAAAGTCCCTTTTGGCCCCACCTCTAGATGCAGAGCCAAACCAAACATAAAAACTTACCCATACACCCTCGCGCGCTCATAAACCCCTCATCGATTTCCCGTCATTGATCATTTCCCAGCAATCTAATGGCCCACATCGCACCCGATAAAGGTGACCTACTCAACCAATCTCCACTATCATATCATCTCCGCCAGATTTGACAGTCTTCGCATACATCACGTAGGAAACTTGATCGAGCAATAGCGCGTTATGAGAGCAGTTTTTATCTGTAATCCGTTGCTACGTGTCGATCATTGAGTGGAATCGCTCAACCCCGAGCATTTACCACTTAGCACCCAAAAGCAGCGTGATGAAAACCGTTACCGCTTGACCAAACTGCCCTTGCCTATTAAATGCCTGTGCAACTCCATTGCCTGATGACCATCTGATCTATCCACTGAAGATCGAATGACACTGACGCACCCTGTTCCCACCTCGGTGTATAGATTTCGCCGAACCATCTCTGCCATTCATCTCCTCGATCCAAAAGTCATTCTTCTTGCTCACCCAAATTGTCCACTTACCCATGCATCCCACGTCCTATGACCATTCTGTTACCCGAAGAAGGAAATGACCAGCTCTTCTAGGATCGGTTATAGTAAGATCCCCAACAACTACATTAAACAGAAAATATGGCCAAAGGGAGAAAAGGACGTAGCACAGTTCTGAAACATAATTTATTAGTCATGGACTTCGCTATTGCGAGCATTCAAACCACCTAAAGGACAGAACAGTAGTTTTGTGGATCAGATTTACACAGTAAAGCAAGCAACCTCATTCAGAGACTCCATCAGACAACTAAATGCAGTTGGTGGTCAATTAAGACCCCTCGATACCTAAATGGCCAAGTGCCATTGTAATGCAAATTTATAAATATCCAGGAGCAAGATGTAATCAAGGTTGGCATTTGATGTAAGGTTCAACTTCTGGAGACTATAGACATTTTTTCACTTATAGCGTCTCATCTTCATTTTCAGCAAATACAAGCTTCTTTTGTTGTTAAATACTCACTGTCCATTTTTCCTCTATTCTAAGCTTGTACCTGATATGTTGTGTTCTTGATCTCTTGATGTTTAGCACTAGATAACTATCATCTTATCTCTGTGTTAAAATCTTGAATACATCACTGAATAGGTCTCTCAGGTTCCTTTCTATCTAATGCAGGAGAGTTGTCATCCTATCTTTGCATTAATAGACTAGATTTGCAGGTTGACTCTTTAGAATGACTCTTGGACTCTTGGACAACAAACTCAATCATAAAAGTATCAAGGTCCTCAAATGTTAAGCCACGGAACTAAGGAATGGAAGTAGGGATTATATTCTTCATTCTAACCTCTCCATTAGTTTCTATGATAGGGAAAACCTCCTCATTCTTGTTTTTAGCCATGGTTTGCGTAGGTGAAATGGGTTCTTCTTCCTCCCCAATAGCTTCTTCAAAAATCTCATGTTATTCACCTAAGGGGTCTTTTAACTCCCTGGTAGTTAGAGAGGGAAGTTGACTATCACCGAAGAAGAGTGAAGGTTGAATGTTTGATGGTGTGTGGGTGTTTGGTAATAATCTTACTTGAGTATCTCTACTCCGATGAGGCATGAAAGAAAAATTTCCTTTTATGTGATTTTTCAAAACTAAATGCAAAATAGAAAGAAATACTTAAGAAAAAATAACATCTACCTAGACACCTCCCCGACAACGGTGCCAAAAAGTGGTGAGCCCTGGTATTGCACGAAGAGTGTTACAACTCCTAGAGGATCCTTAGCTCTATTTAATTGAAAATCTAGCCCTGGTGTAGAAAAAGTAAATTCTTCTCAAATCCAACTTGTAAAAACTATCCACTTGTAAATGCTATTGAATCAATTCATGAAAAAACACAAGAGTTATGCTACATGTAGAAAGGAAACTGTACTAATTGCAATCAACCATCTAGTTATCAAATTAACTTGAAAATGCAAGATTATTCTACCAACTCACAACTCAATATTTCATACAGCATTGATCTAGTTCACACTTGTATATTAAGTAATGTCCTATTTTCCAAATCTGTGATGAAGAAACTAATGTTATTTTCTCTTGCAATGAAGCAAAAGGAATGGAGAGAATGGCCTAATTTGTACCTATGATCATGGAGTCCATGTTGTGGGGTCAACCTACTCCTAAACTAAGCTACATTGGAATTACATGTCAAAACAAGGGAAAACCAGGCTGCTATAGGCATGCTACAAGAAGTTGCGACAAGATTCATGTATTGCTATAAGAAGTCCTAAAATGATACAGGAAGTTTTGCAAGAGGGTTTGGAGGGTAATGGGATAAAGTGATGGAAAGATGGATGAAGGGTTTGTAGGATGGATGGAAGGTTACCAACACTCCTATCCAAGCTCAACACTTCAGGAAGGCCAGCTTTGGACTAAGGGGGTTGCTCATGGTGAACAAAAAACAAAGACCAAGATAATGGTTGGGTTTCATCAAAAGATAGTGGAGAAGTCCTGGATGGAGATGGTGAAAAGGTCCCTTGCCTGCAGGTCCAACAGTACTGCAACATCATATGCACTTGTTCCTCTTCTCATTTTCAAAATATTATAACAAATGGTGGAAAAAAGGAGTTGAATTTGGAAACTATCTAACTAATGCTAAAAACCATGGTTTATGCAATGGATTAAATTCTAAGATACAAAAATCATATGTGAAACAAGATTAACTAATGTAGCTATTTTTCCAAGAAATCATCACATAATGCTTTTGGATTTTTATTGAGGATTCCTCTAGTCAGTCTCCCATGGGAGAGATGAGATAGAGGCACAGTCACAAGATTTTTGAGAAATTATATTCTATTAAAATGCAGCAACTAATAAACATTCTAAGCTAAATAAGAATATCAATACACAAGAGGGACCTAAGCTACGGGGGTTGGGCCCAAACCCAAGAACCTCAATCCTCTGAACTAACTCAGTGATGAATCAATAAGAAACTTCTCATTATCATTGTAGAAATGTCAAATACATCACATAGTAAGTCAAAAATAGCAATCGCAAGTGCTTGAGCTCAATAGGTTCTTAGATGCAACCAAACTGTGAATCCTAGTGAGTTCCTTGGCATGTTTATTTAAACAGAAACATAGCTACCAACAACTCCCTAGAAAATAGAGATGTTTGTCTACCAAAACTTGAGAAAGGCAGATCTAAATCTTCCTTGAACTACATTGGCTTGGCTACCAATGACCTCGTCCTACTTTGCTTTCAATGACTCCAAGTTGATGAGAGACAAAGTGGTGATATTGGCTAATTGAAGGAGTTAAGGTGGTAGACAACCTCCTGGAATCTCTCCATGTCGTCTACTAAAAACCTACATTGAAATTATCTCAAAATTGTCCCAATTCCTGCATTTAAATCATTTTAGACCACATGACATAGAAACACATCTTTTATCCTCCTCACTAAGCATAATATACCGAAAATTGTAAATAAATGTGGGAAAGAGATAATTCTAAAGATGGAGGATGGCATTATGACCCTTGTGATATACCTATTGATGAGCCTCATCATATTTTTCATCTCTACATAACATACACCAACCAATACATATTATTTAAACTTACACATAGCTCAAACATATTAATTTTGTAAAGAAATTACAAAAAACTTGCCTTCTTTGCTTTTTTTGATGCGATATCATTGTGTCGATCAGTATTGTTGTTACTTGAGACCTTATGAGACATTTTTTATCAATATACAACCTATAGAATTCAATATAGAACTCATTAAATATGTTTTACAAATAAATGAAATAATATTTTCAGCCAAAAAAGCTCTGGTAACTAGTACGTTTAACTAAAGAAAGAAATTTGTGCGTTTAAAACATCAAATGCACAAGGCATTTGATTATTCAGCATCATCATGGAAAATTGATTTTAAATTATTAAAGTGCAAATTGTAAGAATAAATGCACCGGAATGATTTAACGGTGCTATTTGGAAGAGGAGAGTCGGTGTGTTATATACACCAGGAGCAACAATTAATAGACTAGACAAAAAATAAAGTGTTCTAATATGGCTATGCATTGTATTACACAGTGAGCATTGGTGCATTATATTATAGAGGGTGCACCACATAACATATATTTGTTTAAAAAAAACAGAGATGGTTGATAGGGTTTCGATCAAATTCAATAATTGATTCCCCTACTTTACATGTCAAACACACTATATATACTAAGTACAAAAACCCATTAAATCTAAAATCCCTAAATTGAAAAACCCTAATTTTGAAGTGGTAGAGGAAGTTTAATCCTAAGGTGAAGTTTTGCAGGAAGAAGCAAGGGTTTAAGGTAAGTATTGAGTTTTTTTTTTTTTGTCTGAATTTCAATAAAATTTAAATAGCAAAGCAGATTGTAAAAGAAATTACTAGTAAAATATATAGTTAATTTTTTAATATATAGGGTTTTTAATTTTTTTTTTTGAATTGTCAATAAATCTATTAGAAATTGTAAAATGTTTTAATAGTGAGATTGAATATTTTTTCTATTTAGTGTTTTGAGTGAATTACTATACCTTTCAAGTTCTGATCTTTCAATGGATCCAAAATATTTTGTAGCTCCACAATGCTCTGAGTATGTCTCTCTTGCAAATGATCTCTCTTTTAATTAAACCCTAACAAAAATTCTAATTTTTTTAGTAAAATAAAAAATAATTTTTTTTTTTTTTACTCTACAGGTTTTCAACTGAATCACCATACCTTTGAGCTTCTAATCTTCGAATACTTCTGCTGGTCCAAAGTATTTTGCTGCTGTGCAGTGCTCTTGGTATGTCGCTCTTGCAAATCACTCACTTGAAATTTAGGGTAAAACATTGAAATGGTGAATAAATTTCTACTATTTAAAAGACTTTAAGAAATTAGATTTTGAAAAATCAATTGCCACTCATATTTTAATTAAAAAAAAAAAATCACGCTATTTTCTTTTCAAATTCTCTGCACATCAGTGCATTCGATAGTCAAGCACACTTGTGTGTTTATAAAAAAAGTGCGCCGATATCGCTGGGATGACAAAGTTTTTCAATGAACCGACATGCTAATTTTTTTTTTATTTTCAAAATCCTGAAACGATGCGATCAATTTTTTTAACGCAACGGTACGATTTCTATTTAAAAACATCGGTGCTTTAATTTTTATAAGAGCATTGAGTTGGTTGAATTTTTTTTTTTTAATTAGGTAATATGTGCGAAGCGGTGCTATTGTTTTTTAAACACATTGTTGCATTTTTTAGAAGAGCACTGCTATGATAACATTTTTTTTTCCGAAATGCTGGAAAGCGGTGAAGATATTATTTGAACCTTGTGTTGCTAATTTTGTAAACACATCGGTGTGATTTGTTTTGATAAGTGCACTAGTTTGGTTTCAAAGCTATATGAATTTTTAATTTCACATAAAATGGCATATAAATATCAAATTATACTTTAGAATGCATCCACATGAATTACATTAGTCCATAGAATAAATTTTCCACTTAAAGTCACCTTATTCTTGAAAAATGGTTTGAAAACTATATTGAAATTCATATTGTAGTTATATGGTTGTCAAGATTAGTTTTGGACATGCGAAAAAAATTTAACTTCTTATTTTTCTCAAATGCAGGGAAAAAATATCAATAATATCAAATGGCCAATTCTTCAAATTCTAGCTCATTCCATATTGTTGATCAAAGTCCTTCATGGAGTTCTCCTTTTCCATCTCCAGTAAGTTCATATTTTATTTATGTTTCGATTATCTAATTTTTTTTTAATATATGTCAATTTGAATAAAAGTGTATCCAAATTGATCAAAATCGAGTTCATATGCAAAAATTATTACTCCATATTTTCAAAAAAGTCAGGAGCTCTTATTAGGAGCAGCATATCGTAAGAAGTTGGTAGATGAAAATGAACAACCTCTTCACCCTGCCAAATGGACCATAGCATCTTCCAGCTGTAATCTTGGACCAATGATGGTAATAATTTTTTTGTATAATGTAATTTCAAAAAATCAATTGCATTGGCGTGCTTACTAATATCATTGATATTGTACTAATGACGTTCAATATTTTTTTAAATTAGGATTCTAGTGATGACAACAGACCCACCTACCATCTTCAGGAGCACTTCAATACAATGTCAACTCAAGAGAAGGTTGCATTAAGAGCCAAAATCAGAGATGAAGCATACAAAGAATGATTTAATCGACCACCTATTCAATTCCCACTACATCCAGATTCACCAGTTAGGAATGACTATAGCAATAGTAGTTCTTCATCACAAGTTAGAAATCGAGGCAATCAAATGGAGGTTGGTATGGATGATTACTTACAGGATATGACTTCCATGGAGGAAATGTTGTTAGTTCCATTCTGGAATGATGAGCTAGGGGATGATGCTCATATCATTGATACCTTATTTGAAAGCGTGAAATATTCTTCCACCACCCCTCTCTTTGGATTTGGAAGCAATTCAAAGTATACTCAACTGGGGAAAATGATGTTGTTGTACAATGTGAAGGAAAAGTTTGTCATTTCAAATGCATGTTTCTCAAGAATATTGAGGTAATTGAATTGCATGATCGATCAAGTTCCTTATATTTTGTCACACAATCGAACTTAGAAATGGTTGATTTTATGAGTGTTAAATATTGGAATTGTACGATTATATTCCCCACCAACTGTGGGATATTCAAAGAAAAGGTTCTTCTAAGTAATAATGTCCTGTCAAGTAGCTATCAAGAGTTAAAGCAGTTTTTGAAAATGTTTGGTGTTGAGTACTTACCATATCACGCATGTCTGAATGATTGTATTCTATATAGAGGAGAATATACAAACAAAGATATATGTTTGAAATGTGGGCATGACAAGTACCATAATTAAAAAAAAAAGGTAAATCACTTGTGTTATAGACATTTTTGTGCCTTACAGCTATAAGCATGAAATGTCCATAAACCAAGGGATCCTAAGTCCCTAAAAGTGTTGTTCCAGCTCCTAAAGAAACAAGGTCAACAAATTACAGCTTCTCCCAGAAGTTCTCCACCAGAAACTGCTCAGAACTAGTCAAATCGGGATCATTTCAGATGCTCCACTAGCTGGCTGCGTTGCAAAGCACCCAAATACATTGGCTAGGTGCATTGCAACGCACTTGAATGCACTACCAGGGTGCGTTGAGCGGGAAATGACAAGCGGCAGAGTCATTCCACGAGGTGGAGAGACAATGGAAGCTTCCAGAATCTTCTCCAATGACATTTACCTCACTGAATTCGACCAGTGATGAGTAAGAGGCTCTCAATCTCCAAGTGGAAGCAAGAACTGACAGAGAGAGGCCACTAATCAATTCATGAGCTGACTCATCCTCTTTGCATACATCTATATATGGATCCCTCACCAAGAGATCCAGGGGCGGGAATTTTGTACATTGCAGAGAATTGCTGTTGGTTTTGAGATAGATATCAGAGTATTGGGTGATTTATGCTTTGTTGGAGGTGAAGAAGGGATTCTATGCTGGGAGGTTGATGCTGGATCAGGAATCATCGGTTGTAACTCCTCCTGGATCTTCTTGTTTTATCAATAAAACTATTTGAGTTTCTCCTACATGCTTGTATATCATTGATGTGTGTTATATTTGTATGTTTAGCTTAAATCTGATCCTAAGCTTTTTATGAACATAAATCCATGTCTTTGTGTAGTTTCTTTCTTCTGTGAACTTGCAGGAACTTGGTGACGCTAGGCAAGTGAGGGAGCAAATAGCTGGAAGCCGTCAAAGAGAAGAGAGATTGGATCAAAGGACTAGCGCAAGACACAGGTTGGTTCATCCTATTCATCTTCGTTTATAGTTCATAAAGGAGAATACAAGAGTAGTTTTCCCTGTTTGTTTCTGAGGTCTCTGTCAAAACCTAGTGGGATAGGGTCATTCTGACACTTTTCCCGATAACAAAATGGCGACTCCACTGGGGATCGTGTCTAGCTAGTTTGTTTGTGTTTCTATTGTTGTTCATCTCATAAACTTAGAAGTAGTGAATCAAACTGCATTTGCCATTTACAAATGCAAAGTAGACATCTGCTACTCTAGTCCATTCATTGGATCTGTTTATGATCTAAACAGCTGATTCACAAATGATCTGATTACCCTTTGTGATAGCTCTTAAACCTATTTTAAATCAACCCTCTGATTGTGCATTACTGATTGCTTTTACCCGGCCAAAAACCATAGATTAAACTGCAAACCGTGACCCAGAACCCGGAGAGAATTCTCGTTTCTGCTCCAGCGCAGGCTCTGTAAAGAGACTCTGCATTTCAGTGCAGTTCCTGAGAGGGCTACCTGCATTGCAATTCAGTTTCTCTGTGTAGCAGGTGCGTTGATCAGCTCAGCCCTGTGTAGCTGAGGTTCTTTGCTCACTTTTTCCAGTTTTGCCTCTGATTTTTGCAGCCTGTGATCAGTGTGTGTGTCTGTTTAAAAGCCCCTTTTCTTTGCCTTAATTCTACCTCAATTGTATAAAAGAAACTGTATTTGTTTTTTTGTGTTTGTTACTTCATTTACAGTTTCCCATTGCAAAAGTAAACTAGTCATACTGTCGTCCTTGGATTTAGATCTGTCGTAATTGTCGATTTTGATCTTAGGAAAAAGTTTATTTGCTGTTGACAGTCGATTACGCTTTTACTTTTTCCTTTGGCTTGAATTTGTGAATTTCTAGTGTCGAAACAAGTGTTTACTTCAAATCATAAAGTGTCATAATCGTCTCTACCTTTTGATTTCGAAAAGAAGCTTGTTTGTGTTTTTCACTTGAAAGCGAATTCAAATTTGTACAACAACTTTCTTTTTAGGCATCAATATTAAGAAAGTGAAAAACAAATACATGCACATGTGCATTTGCATATTGACAGTCTGTTTGGCTTGATTTAGGAAAAGTGCATTTACAGTGTGCTCTTTGCTCTTTGAGAAAAGATTGTGTCTTTCTTTTCCCCTTGTAGCTAGGATTTTCATTGCTGAAAAGAGATAAAAGCTTGCTTATCATCTTTAGATTGCATTTTAGGAATTACATCTACATCTCATGGTGAACCCAAAAGGCAAACTTCATAAGAAAGATCAACCTAAAATAAATTCAATGAACTTAACAATGCTTTGTAACTTAACGCAAAACATTTAGAGGTCTAGGCTAGAGACGTATTCTGGCGTCGTAAAGCCTGGTAACTGTTGTCCTCACTGATGGTTGGGTGATTCCTCCACTTTGAGACGATAAGTGCCAGTACAGACTTGTGCTCCCACGTACCGTCGAGTATATATTGGGAGACCCCTATAGGCATAAAACCTTTATCCATAGGAAGTCGTGTCGGCCGCCCTACTGATCGCAATGCACCGAACACAGCATTCGGGAAGATTGACTGCCGTACCCTAAAAAGTATTCTGCAGTTTTGCGATTGGTTTGGTACTCCCTCTACCTAGACCTCCAGAGCAGTCCCTTTCGTTCCTTTTCAGAATCCTTAACGGAAAAGGTCCATCTGAGCACTTGTCACTTCAGGCTCATTAAAAATCGAAGGAGACTAGAGTCATCTTTTGTTTTTTCTCGACTCTTTAAAACTGAAAAAGAAAGTTGTGTCAAAAGTGTATAAAATTCATTTAATACGGAAACATACTTTCCCTTTTATTTTAGTTGATCGAGTAATCCGAAATCGTGGAAGAAAGTCAATTGAAACCCCATCATTCACGGAGGCTTATGAGTCAACCGTCTTTTTCTCCGGAAGCGAAACCAGTACGGACAAAGCGAACTCGTTTAACCGGATCCAAGTCTCCTATCAAAGTTAGAACAAGTGTTCCAACGACATTAGAGACTCCGGTTACTCCAAACATTTCTGGAATCCCTGCCTCAACAGAAGAAGTTTAACAGCCACAGAAGGATAATGGTACTGATCCTAGTTTGAGAACAAACACTTGTGTTATTGAACCAGTTCCATCCATAACCGGTTCAGAGAGTCTTACTCTTCAGACATCTGTCGCTGCCTCTTCGGCACCAGAAATATTTTACGGACCTGACGGTCTTCCCCTTCCACCTGGTCTGATTGCGATAGAAGAAATTGTAGAAGATCCGCAAGCAAGTACTCCAACGCATTTTGGAGTCGGGATCACTCTATTTCCTTCGACATCAGAAGTTAGTCTACCACCAGCGGAAGTTCCTGTAGAATCGCTAGGTAATCTTTTGGATAGACTACAAATGTCTAAACAACCGTCAACATCTAGGACTGTGTCTTCTGACACAGCGACGGCAAAACTCCCTGCTGTCACTCCGACAATGTTCGCCGGCATACCATCTGTCCCGACTAGCTCACAACCGCTAGAAGGAGCCCATCCAGGGGCTATTTCGATAGTCTGGTCCGTTCCTGTTTGTTCATCTGGAATTATATCCAGAAACTCTTATGTTGAGTCTCAGCAAATTGATCTGTTTGGAGGTCAATTTGGGCAGTCCGGTCCCCAAGGGCAAACAATCCCCTTGAGTTCTGGATTACCACCGTATGGGGGATAGTACGCCCTTTCATTACCACCTCCAGGAGGATATCCATACGGGAGTTCACAACAGCGTTCAGGTTATACTGGAATTACCTCAAGCGGTTGGGTACCTATACTACCTCAACAACCAAGGGTTGTATATTCGATGCAACAATGCGTACCTGTGTCGAACATACCGACTACGCCAGCTATTGTGACTGTGTCGCAAGTTCAAGCGCTGCCTGTTGTATGTCAACCTCAAGTTTCTCAGGTTGTAATGCAACAGCCCATTGACCCTGCGACTCAACCACAATCGCCAACTAGTGGGGCGACACAGGCCCAGACGGGTACAATTACCCCTCACCTTGGTCAAATGGTTAGTATCGGGCAACAGCACATGGCTTCACAACCGTGGCTGGTGCAATACCAACAACCACAATTCCAACAAGTATACCAAGGTGCTGAGCAGCAAATCTTTGCAAACAGTGGACAACCGTACATTCAAAACGGTCAAAATCAACCATTTTATAATGGTCAAGTCCACTAACCTCACCAAACATACTAGCATCAAATGCATTATGCCGGTATGCAAAGACTAACTGCTCAGGCGATTCCATCATATCCTAGGTATGCTTCACCTAACCTGAATCAATAGTTACCATTCGTGGCAACTTTAGAGTTACCTGATTTAAACCGGTTAACAAACGATCCAATTGCTTACGCCCCTTGGTGGCCAGCGATTCCGCATAAACTTCCATCAGATATTCCTAAATTTAATGGAAATCTGGGTGAAGATCCATCGAATCACGTGATGACATTTCATCTATGGTGTTCATCGAACACTTTAAATGATGATTCGATAAGGCTTCGCCTTTTTCAGAGGACGTTAACAGGTCCAACGGCAAAATGGTACATTGAATTGCCTAGAGCTTCGTTCGAAAACTTCAGCACCTTAGCCACAACCTTTATAACCCATTTTCAATTACCGATAAGGTATGAAATGGGAACGGAACTTCTTACCAACTTCAAACAGACGACGGCCACTCACATATCCGATCATATACATGAGTGGCGATGTCATCGTAGGATGGTAAAAACGTACATTCCTGATCAGCTATTAGCTGAATGGTTTATCAAGTCATTACTGCCTTCCATTACGGAAGATGTGGCAAAGGGGGGAGTCGTAACGGAAGAGCAAGTGATCGCTCATGCACAATATTTGGACTTGATTTACACTCAGTCCGGCACGATCTACGACAAAATACCTGACACCCCTAGACCGGAATTCTCAATTCCTCCTCCTCCTAAATCGAACAATGACTCTCATGCCGGCGATGGCGTGATTGGCACGACAAACACGAAATCGACAAGGGCCACATCCAAAAAGGCCCGTAAGGTTTTAGGTCAAAATGCAAAAGACGAACTTCTTGCTTCGGAAGTAAATGCCGTATCGACAGATAAAGGCAAAGAAACCAAACAACCGGGAAGCAAGAAGAAAGGAAAAGGGAAGAAGAAGAAACAGGATGAGTCATCTCCTGACAAATCTTCTTCAAACCCACCTGGAGATAGGAAACCAAAAAATCCATGCCTTATATGCGATGAGGATCATTGGACCGCAAATTGTCCACACAAAGCTGAGCTTAAGAAATTCTTTAAGAATTCAAAAACCTCCGCGGTGTTTACTGATCCGTTTCTGAATCCAGGAACAAATCTGGTTGAAAATGGAAATGCTTCCCCGTCTCAAGTGCTAATGTTTTCGATTTTGAAACAGCAGAATGATGCTTTGATTTCAACAAGGAACAAATATTACGGGAATCCGCAGCTGTCGAACAACAAGGATAAAGATCAACCAAGTAGTTCGACAACAACTTCGACAGAAGTTTTACCACCCACCATCCCTGAATTGACAATAAAACCGCCGAAGGGAGTAGTACACAAGTCGACATTTAATCCCCGCGCTAGAGCGGAACAGCATTATAACATAGCGGAAGGTTTGGCCCAATCGCCATCCGCTATGTCGACTCTTGAAGTACTACAAAATTTTCCATCCCAAAGGCAGGCTTTATTATCGGCCATTGGTGGGATTGATCCAAAGGATTCCAATCTTGTATCCTTCGACCACAAAGGGTACGATCCTCAGTTACCAGCTCAATTAGCTTTCCTTGTTCAAGTGAAAGCCCTCAACAAAACTGTTCACCGAATGATTATTGATGAGGGGGCATCTACATGTATTATGTCGATGAGTTGCTGGAAAACTTTAGGATCTCCAACCTTTTCACGATCTGTGACAACATTAAAAGCATTCGACGGAAGGACATATACCCCATACGGTATCCTAAATAACTTGAAAGTTGAACTAGGACGGAAAACAATAGAAATAGATGTTGAAGTCATCGATGGGAATCCTGATTACAACATCCTACTACCAAGACCATGGATATATGCCATGGCAGCTGTTGTGTCGACCTATTTTAGAAAGATTGCATTTCCCTTTCAAGGATGGATTACAATCGTCGACCAACAAAACTTCCTCCCCAACAGTTCACAAGTTACAGGAAGCATTCCTATGATCCATGGAAGCCCCCATTCACTTCAGAATATCGGAGTAGGCCTACTAAAAGATCCTATACTAATGGGAACTTTCGCTCTTCCACCTCCAATTGATTTGGCGGAAGTAGCGTCGATAGGAACCTGCAACATGATATCTTCCACAAAGATCTCAGAAAACGATATCAACATGGATCATGCAATGGTTTTGCGCCTGAGCCCAATGGAAATATTATAGCAATCAATGTTTCTGGCATGGGAGGCGAACCCAAATCAACGCTCATCAAGCGTTTGGATGGATAGGTCTAGAGAATATGGTACTCCTTTAGATCCTTGGTTGCAAGTGCATGACACCGATGAAGGAATTCTCCAAGCTATGGTAGTTGAAGGAGCACCATGGAATGATTCCCACCATCGTTCTCTTCTTCCGAATTACGAAGAAGATACTCAAAATGACCTTTACCATCCTTCGGTAATTGATTTTCTATCAAATACTGTAAATACGGTGGATTCCGAGTGAAACTTATCCAATATAGAAGAGACTACAGCCATAAATATCTCGACCAAAATAGATGTTGTAGAGAATATTTATGTCGGCAAATGTTGTTCTCCTATAGAGCTGGAGATATATAACGCTCTCATTCGCGAATTCAGAGATGTCTTTGCTTGGTCATACAGTGAAATGCCAGGCATTGACTCGAATATCATTGAACACGAAATCAAGATGTATCCAGATGTTAAACCGGTACGGGAACGACTGAGGCAGGTGCACCCCAAGAAAGCCGCTGCCATTAAGGCAGAAGTTGAAAAACTCCTCCATGCTGGTTTCATCTACCCGGTTCCGCTAACCGATTGGGTATCGAACATTGTCCAGGTTATTAAAAAACAGGGGACAATTAGAGTGTGCATCGATTATAGGGATGTAAATCAAGCTTGTCCAAAATACAACTACCCTACACACTTCATTGACCAGATAATTGATGAATGCACCGGATGCGAAATCTTTTCATTCATGGATGGATTCTCCGGGTATAATCAAATAAATATCCGCCCGCAGGACCAGTCAAAGACTGCATTCATTTGTCCGTGGGTCACATTCCCATATCGAAAATTACCCTTTGGTTTAAAGAACGTGGGGGCGACGTTTCAGAGGGCAATGAATTATGCCTTCCATGACATCAAAAGCATCGTTCAACCTTATCTCGATGACCTTCCGGCTCATTCGCGAAAGCGGACTGATCATCCGCAGCATCTAAGAGCGATATTTCTACGTTGCCGACCCTACAAGATACGACTCAATCCGCACAAATGTGTATTTTGCGTCAGTTCTGGTCGTTTACCTGGCTTTGTAGTCTCCAAGGATGGGATTCGTCTCGACCCTTGTAAGGTCCAGGTAATCATAAATTTGCCTTCACCTTCGAATTTGCTTCAGATTCAGAAACTCCAAGGGAAAGCAAACTTTCTGAGGAGGTTCATTCCAAATTACGCCGAACTTGCTAAAGGTTATACACGTCTTTTGAAAAAGGGGGTACCCTTTAACTGGGATCAGGTCGCGCAAGCTTCCTTTGATGCTTTAAAAGATTCCCTAATGAAAGCATCATTAATGTACGCCCCTGATTATCAAAGAGACTTTAACCTGTATCTGGCTACAGCAGATACGACCATCGCAATGGTTTTAGTTCAAGAAGTCGATGGAATAGAACATCCTATTTATTATTTAAGTAAGAACTTAAATGATACAGAAAGCAAATATTCTTATGTTGAAAAACTAGCGCTTGCAGCGGTTCAAGCGATACAAAGATTTCGACACTATGTTCTCTTTTGGAAAACTACCATTCTGTCAGATTGCAACCCCATGACTTATATATTGTCGCGACAATTGCTTGGGGGCAAATATTCAAAATGGATAGCAATCCTTCAAGAGTTTGATCTGGAATTTGTAAAATCCAAGTCAAAGAAAGCTCTAGTTTTCGCAGAATTATTATGCGATCTCCCATCGTCGTCCAACGATGAAACATCTGAAGAATCAATCGTGGATGAAAGTTTGTTTCTGATATATACAAGCAATGAGTGGTATGGAGATATAATCATTTATCTCCAAACCCAAAAGTTCAGGCCAAATACCTCTCACTCTGAACAAAAACGTATTCGATACCAAGCAAAAGACTACATGATCGTCGATGATACACTTTATCGTCGTGGTATTGATACAGTTCTGAGGAGGTGCCTCACCCATGAGGAAGCCAAAAAAGCCCTGAATGAGTGCCATTTAGGCGCATGTGGGGGGCATCAATCTGGATATGCTATAGCACAAAAAATCTTACGAGCAGGATACTTCTGGCCAACAATGTTCAAAGATTGCATAACCGCAGTCGGAAGTTGCCATGCTTGTCAAATTTTTGATAGCAAAACAAGAAGACCACCCGCACCTTTACAGCCAATAGTTGTTGTTGGGCAATTCGCCAAATGGGGCATCGATTTCATGACATTTAACCCCACCTCGACCGAGGGGCATGGGTATATTATAGTCGCAGTTGACTATTTTACCAAATGGGCCGAGGCGATGCCTACATTAGATAATACTGGTGAAACAACTACCCTTTTCTTTTTCAATCATGTAGTCGCCAGATTCGGCATACCACAGGCTATAGTCATAGATCATGGATCGCATTTTCCCAATCACATGATGGTTGAATTAGTTGCCAAACTAGGGTTGTCTCACGACAGCTCTACTCCATATTATCCGCAGGCCAACGGACAAGTTGAAGCAATCAACAGGGTCCTGAAGCGCATGCTGCAAAGGATGATCGGAGTTCATAAAAGAAGATGGCACCTAATCCTGTACTCAGCTTTGTGGGCTTACCGAACATCGGTAAGGAATGCAACCGGGTTCACACCCTTCCAACTGGTATACGGCCTGGAAGCAGTCTTACCAGTCCAGTGTGAAATCTCATCTCTCAAACTCGCAATCGATCTCCTCCCCGAAACTTCAGAAGAAGAAGCTCATTTCTTGGAATTAATCCAATTGGATGAAACCTGTTGTGATGCTGCGTTGGCTAACGAAGCCCATAAGAAACGAGTCAAGGCGTAGTTCGACAAAAATGTCAAACCCCGTGTCTTCTCGCAAGGTGACTTGGTCCTACTTTATGACCAAGAATCTGATAAATTGGGAGCAGGTAAATTTAAGTCTTTATGGATGGGCCCCTATATTGTTAAACGAGTGTTAGCTAAAGGAGCCTACGAGTTGATGGATTATGACGGGATTCCACTGGCGCAACCTCGTAATGGGTTGTACCTCAAGCGTTACTACGCCTAGTAGTAACCAATATGCTTTTGTTATATTTTTGTTTTCGCAAAGAGTGTTTGTTTTGGTCGAGTAATCCACCTTTTTACATTTATCACAGATGTCAAACCCATTGGAACCATGTGTTGGATATGCCGACGGAGCAAGTCGTAGTTCGTGGAACCTGTCCTCCGCAGCCTGGGCCATTTTTGATCCAAGCGGCGAGTTAGTAAGTTTCAGAGGTGTATGTATTGGTCGATCAACAAAAAATATCGCTGAATATAGTGTGTTGATAGAACTTCTCTCTGATGCCATCACTCATGGTATACGCCGACTAATCATCAGGCTAGACTCACAGCTCGTAATACTGCAACTCAATGCTATATATTCCGCCCGAAACCCAGCTATTTATCGCATGTTCCTAAGGGTTAAGATTTTGGAAAGACAATTTGATCTTATTCAATACCAGCATATTTCCAGAAACTTAAACACATTAACCGACTCATTAGCAAACTATGTGTTAGATAGACATTTGCAACATTTATAAAAAGAAACACATCATCAATGTTCTACATGTGGATCACATAACTCAACCAGAATAAAACTCCGAAAATAAAAAATACATATATAGTTGTTTATGGTTTACATATAATTTTCTGTAACCAAGACAAAATCGGTCACACGACCAAAAACTCAAAATGCTAGGGGGCACCCTAGTCTAATGATGCTCGTGATAGCAAGTCACAGCCTGTGCGATCATGCGTAAGAGACGAGTCCATCGTCTGGGCACACCAGTAGTATGCCGCTGTAACTGCAAAGGTAGCTCGTCGATCCTCACATCTGGAATACCGAGAGTAAGGCTCTCAACCTGCTCCTGCACAGCTGTAAGAGTCTCGGCCACATCGAGGTCGCGAAGAATAACCCTTCCGGTGGCCTCTCTTGCTGGGGCAACAGCTGGTACTCTCACACGAACTACTGGACGAACAGGACCAACATCTGCATGTACACATGAGTTTGATTAGAGTCTTGATAGAACAAAGCACAAGGACATTATAAACAAAAATAGTAAACAACAATATGGTCAGATATTTTACCAATAGCACCCCACTGCTCGCCATCCGGCAGTACCAAATTTGGATCACCCCGGAAGTCCATGCCAGCATATGGATACTCGGAATAAACCATCTCCTGACGATCAAACCACCTGAAGAAGGTATCAGAAAATGATTATGAGATTGACCAGTGTTGGATACCTATACCGATAGGTTTCATATTTCATGATTGGCAAGAGAAAGTCCAAATATGCTCTGCTTTGAGTTCACAAAGATCCCATATTTCCTAGAGAACAAAAAGGTGTGTAAAGTGTTTCAATGTTGATGACCTTATTTCAAATTTTGACGGATGATCCAATAGTTTAATCTAGATCATGCCATGTGTTCAATTTTGTGCTATAGACTAGAGAAAGAAGTCTGTCCAAACTGCTTAATCTTGGCAGACAACTAGTTTAGGAAGAGAAGAAAAGGATCCCAACAGCCTAATCTGGGACCTTGGAAGAGATAAGGGCAGAAGTAGATAGAAAAAACAAAAGAAAAAGCCAAAGAAAAGAAAAGGCAAGTAAGGGTCTGCAAGTCCAAGTGCACCCTCCAAGAAGAAATAAAATGCTAGGTAAGTAGCTGGGTAGGTAGTTGGGGTTGCAGAAAGGTTATCCCTACTATTGCAAGAATGGTGATGGTAGGTATCAAAGCAAAGTTGATTAAGTGGCAAGGGTGTCCTTCTTCACCAATTCTCAGCAGGAAGCATGACTAATTTCCCCATCTCCCCTCCAATTTCATTTCTAACATTCCCCTATCAGCTAAGATTCATGGAAAAGACTAAGGTTCCATGGTGTTTCTTAAATCTTTAAGAAGCCACATTTCTTGTCTAAAGTTCTTTTCATTTTGATCTACTCTTAAAACCAAGTTTGTTTCATATAAACTTAATGGTTCTCTCTCCACTTACCCCCTCCTCCATACTAACACTAACCCTATTATATAAATCCCTTATATCACCCTTTTCCCTAATATTACTAACACCAAGGTGTATAAATCCCAAAATCTTATAAATACCCACCCCTTGGCATTATAGCCAATAAAGTCACAAGTCAGGGATCAAATGACACCAGGTCATGTTGATAAACCTATGCCAAATACCCCTTTTCCCTCATGAGCAAGTTCCTCTATCTCTACCCCCTTTTTTGCACATAAAACCTATAGAAAAACCCTAAAAAAACCACCTTACCCGCTTCAAAGGGAAAAAAAAGCATTAAAACCCTCTTTCCGTCACATAATCAAGGTCAGGCGCATGTAATTGTTTTTATCAAAATACATTAGAAAAGCGCTCAAAGCAGGTTTATTTGCCTCCGCCCTCATCCGTATATTCCACACATGTCACCTCCCCGACGACCGTTAGATCAAAGGCCTACAGATCCGACGGCCCTGATCGCGTCGGACCCCTTCCGACGTCTGACCGATACCTGTACTAACCTCCCGTCACATCTGCCTCACGTCCGCCGTCCGATCAAAGTCCGTAGATCTAACGATCATCGTGACGTCGGAGCCCATCCGATGACCGATAGATATCTCCCGACGTCCGTATCTGGAGGACGTCATTCCACTGCGACGTGTCCTCACCACCATACGTCGGAGGTACTACTGACCGATACCGCCCCCGTACAGGAGGCGGTGCGATATGAAACCACTGCTGGTTTCCGGATTCCCTTATCCCGCCCACTCACGTCATCATCACGTCAGCAACATGTCAGCGCCCCGTCACCCAGGTACGCTGCCCCGTCAACCCCTTGGCCCTGCCATTGGTCCACCTGTCCTGCCATGTCACCGCCACTGTGTACCAACCAGATCCCGCCACGTCACCCGATGACGTCAGCATGACGTCATCCGACCTTGACCCCACCAATGACGTCATGCTGACGTCAGCACGAATTCGCGCCAAAAGCGTCAAAAGGTCTATTTTAGCCAAAAATTCACGTTTTTTGTCATTTTGGTGTGTTCGTCGTTATTCTGCTCTGCATGCAAACTACGTCCAATCTTGCACCAGCCGCTGAAAACCGTCTCCCGACCACCAGAGCATCTATTCCTTCAACGCCAACAAGCTCTGACCGATCCAATTTTACAGGTATTGCTCGTTTGTGCTCTAAAACTCCATTTTCGCCTACATTCGCATGTAAATGAGTAGCAGGCCTTAGGAGCAGAAATTCACCATTGAAAACCACTAAATTGCCATTTAAGTTTAACCAGAAACGTTATTTAGCCTCTGTCAAGCCAATTATTGATAATTAAAAACAAAACTACAACTGGTTCGCGCAATCGTGAGCCCGTTACCTGCAGGGGACAAATATACCGCAAGAGAGTATTCCCTTGACATTTCCGCTACCACAGAGTCATACAGAGGCAGTATTTCAACTGCTGCGGCCTTATTTCCACCTTCCACTTGCTAAACCATCTTTCTCTGCAAACAAACCTTGTCGTTGTTACTCTGCATAGTAACACAGTCTTTGAGCAGACGGAAACCTTAAAACAAGAGTCATGGACCCCCCTGTAGCTCCTATAGCCCTCAATGTGGCTCCCCTGAATGTTCCTAATAGAACATTTGACACCAGAGCATTGGCAGACTTGGACTACAAGATAACAGAGGAAATGCTGAGCAGAAGCAGGTTCCATCTGCAAATATTAAATGAGATAAAGATCAAACATGAGAGGGGGACAGACATCCTGGGAATTTGGGATTCATTCCTCCCAATATTCAAGCTTCCTCAGGTTAATCAATTCCCTGAGCTTGTGCACATAGTTGCTGAACACTATGATGCATCCCAGAGGGCAGTGCTAGATGCTAAAGGTTCAATTCTGTTCCTCATTACCCCTGAAGCCATCAGGGAGATGTTGCAATTCCAGACAGATCAAAAGTTGGTCCCTCTGTCACTAGCTGATTTAATAGTACAGGGAGCCAGAACCACAGAGGCCCATATCACTAAGATCAACCAGCTCTTCATCAGGGCTGACACTCTGCAAATTCCTCCCATCAACTGCGTTTACCTCAACCAATTGGGCCAAGACCTGGTTGACATGATCAGTCCCATCCTGGGATATGATTCAATAGAACATGTGGATGAAACAGTTATACAAATGATGCTTATGTTTTCCCTAGGAAGGAAACCAATCCACTATGATTATGCCACATACATATCAGACAAGAAACATGATCAGTTGATGAATTTTTCAAGAGAAAGGGTGTTTAGATACACCTCTTACCTATATCATCTGCTCCTTTACTTCCAGCATGATAAGTTCTCTTTCCCAAAGAAAAGAGTAGATGCACAGGGCAACCTGAGATCAGTTGTGTATTGGACATCCGTTTTCCATGTAAGAAGCCATTCTCCATACACCTACTGTGAATTTATTGATCTTTTCATCCATCCAGCCTTGACTCTACTGTTGGGTTCACCTCCTCCCAGATTGACAGATGAGATGAAAAGACTCCTTCAGCTATCAAAAGTATACAGTATTGGGGATTGGTATCTCTACCAACACCACACCGTCATCAGAATATATGGGTGTGAGTTGCCCCCATTTAGACTACCCAAATTTGTGCCCATGAGGCTATTTGCCTTAGAATACTTCAGGCAGTTTGGCTTTGTGGATATGTTCCACTTCTCAGGCAGAGGCAAGAAGGCACAGCTGAAAATCAAGAGCCAACTTGGCCATTTCATTTACAATGAAAGGGATGAAGGGTGGAAGGAAGCAGATGCAACACTGGGGGGATTTGGTCTCAAGTACAGTTTCATATGGAAACCCTATGACCCCAACAACTTCATCACAATGAGGAGACTCAAATACAAACTGTCTGCTTATGGTCATTATAGCCTCCCTCAAATAGAAAAATATGCCAACCAAAGCAGGTGGAAAAGAGGAACTTTAGAAGAAAATGTGACTCAAGAAGAGCTTAATCAAAGAGCTCTAAACAACCAAAAGAAGATGGCTGACCTTGAGTTTTATGCACAGGTCCCCTCACTGCCAAGCACACAAATTGGAGCAGCAACCTCCTCTTCAACCACCCCACAGCAAACTACACGAGTTGCTGCAAAAATATCAGAAAAAGGAAAGGAAAAGCAAATGGAGGCAGAGAAAGAAATGGAGCAGGAGCAACAGCAAAAACAGCAACAAAAACAACAGCAGCAAGCAGAAGGGCTGCAGCAAGAACAGCAAGAAGAATCAGGACAGCAAGAGCAACAACAGCAAGAAGAGCAAGGGCAGGAGCAGCCTGCCCAGCAAAAGAAAACAGTGGAGACTCCTTAGACCACTTAAACAACATTGCCTCCAAGACAAGATACCACATTTGATGCCTCGGTCCTCCAAACCCCGCAAAAGGAGGATACATTTGTCTTTAGGAAAAGGGAAAGAGAAACTCCCCTCACATCCTCCATAGACCAGGGAGAGAAAAGGCAAAGACTTAATGATTTCCCAGAGGATGATGTAGCAATAAGAGATGCATTGGGCATGGGTCCACCCAGTCAAGAAGTTTCAGCAAGTTCCTTCCAGCAGGAACAGGACAGGACCATGGGAGGGGAGGTCAGCTCCTCCAGCAAGCAGAAAGAAGGACAAGTGAGCATAAAGCAGCAGTTTATAGACATTAAGAGGAGGAGTGACCCGATCAAAGTGCAATTGTATAATCACTTACTAAATATGGCTCCTTCCAATCAGCAGAGACTTATGTCTGCTTTTGATGTAAGTGAGGGCAAACTGACAATGAGTCACTTCATGCCTACGGCACTCAAACCACAGTCTTCTGCTGACTACCTCAGGACCAACCTAGAGGTCCTTGCCAAAGACATACACCCCATGGACAAAATTGAGCTACATAAACAAACTGGAGAAATGGTGTATGCTTCATTGGCCGATAAGACTTTGGACAACTACAAATTAACAAGCAGTCTGAATGCCACAGCTTCCCAGCTAGAGCTAGAGAGGGCCTCTTCTCAGGCCAAAGACAACAGGATCAAAACCTTGGAGGAAATCATTATAGAAATTGGGCACAATCCCAATGACATCAAAGGGATACAAGAGATCTTGAAAATTAGAGATGCTGATATGGCTGCACTAAGAAAGAAGATCAAAATTCCAGCCACTATCCATCCACAGACTGATGAGGTAGCAAAACAAAGGTATGAGCAGGATTCTACTGCCCTACTAATCTCCATTTACAAAGAGCTTATCAAGGCACAAGAAAAACTGGGGCAATATGAAGCTGCACAAGTACCTCCCCAAACATCATCACAACAAGCACAAGAAGGGCAGACATCTCAGCCTCCTCCATAGGTCATAAATCTTGAGGAGACTGTTCCTGCTACTGCACCTCCACCTCAGCAGGCTGAACAACCAGCCACATCTACTGCAGCAGCACCCATCAGCACAGATCAGAGCCTAGACATGCAAAAGCTAAAGAATGAAATACAAGCTTTGGAAGCTCAAATGATGCAGCTGAATGAAACTAAGGAGCAGCTGGCTAAGGTAAATGAAAGGCATGACAAAACAAAAAGAGAAGTGGGAGAGAAGGCCAGGGAAATCAAAGCCCTTAAAGACAAAATCAAGGAGCTTGAGAATGAGCTCAAGCTAGATAAAATCATAGCTGAGATCAGAGCAATGATATGGTCCAATATTGGTAAATCCATCAACAACCAATGGCCATACATTGAGACAATCCATGAGCAACTAGAGCTCATCCCAAAGGCACAGAGGGAAATCAGAACATCAAGGGCCTTATTGGGAAATATGCCTGAAATTGCTACAAGAATGATCAATGTGCTCAATCACAAGACAAGTTCTCAGTTGGCCATCATGGGGATTGCAAATAGAACTGAGACTATCCAAATGATCAAGAGGGTTCTTACTCTTAGAAATATGGTGCAGACATTAGACAGAAGAACCCAGGATATGCAAACAGAGGTAAACAGGTTCATGGAGAGATTCCAGGTATTAGAGAGTAAAGGACTCCCTGGCTTGCTGAACAGCGGAGGGAGATTATTCACCCATGAACAGTATGCCAAAAGAGTGAATGTTTTTGCCTCATCAAAGGTAAATGAGAAGGCCAGCAGTTCAGAAGATACAGGGCCTATTACAGGACAGATTTTCTATAGTAAAATAGAAAATCTACTTTTTGTAATGAATGAAATAAATCACTTATTTGATATAGTCCCGAATTTTTTCAAGTATACAGAAGCTGAAGAAAAAATGGAGGCCATCCTCAGGCATCAGCTCCCTACACAAGAATGGTGGACAGATGCCATCCAGAGAATTTTGTAAACATTAAGCCATACATCAATTCCTGTTTCTTCTACAAATTTTGATAAAAAGAACAGTCAGCAAAGTCAGCAGGCATCATAAATTCAAAGCTGAGCCAACTCAGCAGATGAAGCGGCCAACAAAGCAGAAAAAGGAGAACCACAGCTGGCAAAGCCGAGAACTCATTACGCAGGCAAAAGTAAATGCGTACCTACAGGATTAATGCAGAGTAATGCAACCGACTCAGTGACTCCTTAAAAGTCAAACAATCCTCTGACAGATATAAATGGCATTTACGCTGCATTTAACATTGTAATAACTTCTTGCCTACTTTCTGAACACTACTGAAGATATTTTCCCTCTCTCAGATGACTCAATACCTGAGATATTTTGTATACATATTTCTATATAAACCCCTTCGCATAATGTAGCAAGGGTTGTTGGAAATTTCTCCTGAACGGTTTCTTATGCTGTAATTGTTTTCTGAAAGTCAATAAAGGAAAGCAATGGAATTTCGTGGATGCTATGATGTGTTGAGGATGTTCTGTGCCTATTTATGACTGCTGGATCCCCGCGTATCTTACCATGCAATAAGTCTCTGTAACTCTCTCCATGTTCATTTTGTTTTGTCATAATTCCATATACGCTATATGATTTCCAGTATTGAGCAACAGAGAAAAAGAATAACTCCCAGGATTTGCTCACTGAGCACCCTGAGTTCAGTCTGTGTTGCTTATAAATGTTTTCTTCAGGTGTAATCTATATAAAGTGTGATTCTTAATCTGCTGCACTTTCAGAATACATCTTTCACATAGGTCACTGTCACAGGAATTCATAACTTTTCTCCTGTGCTCTGTGTTCATTTTCATTTCACCAACATAACAGAAAATTCTTAACAGATTTCTGCTGGTTGACACACATCATCACTCAAAATATTGAACTTGTCTGCTAAGTACACAATAGGCCTTGCAGTTATAACACTACTCAACATTTAAGATCATCTCACAGCATCTAGACTCCATTGCCCAATGGAAATTCATCATCAAAGTATTACATCATAAGAACTGAAAGAGATCCTTCAACCAAAACACAAACAAAAACCTGAGCATCATAGCTAGCCTAAAACACAATTATAACAAAGATAAATCATAAAGAGAGAGCCCTCTCTGGTTGCAGTTAGGCTAGGAACTGTAACCCAAAGATTGGTTAGTGGTTACCCCGGCCGTATTCCCTTGGGAGTCATAGGGAACAACCTGGGTGTTAACATAATTGGCGACTCCGCTGGGGACTTCTTAAGATTTTTCAATTACTATCTATCTTCCAAAGCTGCCATCAAGCCTGAAATTAGCCAAGAGGCCTTAGAACTGTTTCTGTAATACAGGGACAGCTTGAAGGAAGAGCTAGTTAGGGAATCTTCATCCTAGCTTTGAAACATATATAGCCATTCCAAAATTTTCATCCAGTCCTTGCACATAAAACCTCCTATACAAGCTCTAAAAGAATAATTAGAAGCTGGCTCCCAAAAGAAACCCAAGGCACACTAGGGCAAACCCTGACCCTGATCAACCCATCATTGTCGATAATCCAAACATCATTCCAAAGAACATAAGGAGATAGCAAAAGCAGGAGAAGCCTGCTGATTCAAATATAAGCTCAGATCAAACTATCCTCATTCCCACTCCTTGCAAAGTTCTTTTCCGGTCCACCCCTAGTTCCCCTAGTTCACCATCAACACCCCAAAGCCCTCCTCTCCCATCTTCACCATCTGCACATACTCTTTCAAACAGTTCCCCGCTTGTTACCCATCCTATTAACCCTGTTACACCTGTAATCCCTGTTGTTCCATTTGTTCCTATTAACCCTCTAAATCCCATAAACATGGCTAACAGGTATGCACCTCTGCAGATACCAGCCAATGCTCCAGCTCTGCCCCAAGACTACCAAACCAAAATCTCATTTTTTGACTCCCATGGCCCTTTGACAGCTGTCCAGCATGCTAAGAAGATGCAAGACCACTTTGAGACCTATGAAATAGATGATGACAGTGTCAGGATGAGAATTTTTGTTCAAAGCTTAACTGGGGATGTCAGAACTTGGTTTAGATCCCTAAATGCAAACTCCATAGCAACCCCTGAGGACCTGTACCAAGAGTTTACCAACAGATGGGAGAAAAAGAAAGATCCACTCCACATACTTGGTGAATATAACACTATTAAAAGAGGTCCCCAAGAAACAGTTTTGGAATATTGTGCTAGGTTTAACAATGTATATAATGCTATCCCACAGAACTTAAGGCCCCCTCCTGATTTGGCCCTGTATAACTTCCCTGACGGTTTTGATTCTGATATGGCCTATCAGTTGAAAGAAAGAGATCCTCCAACCCTTGCAGAAGCTCAAAGGGTTGCAGTCACTGTAGAGGCTAACTTAATTGCCAAAAGAAACAGGGCAAAGTTGGAAAAGAAGGCTGGCTTCAGAGAAGAGCCCTCAGGTTTTGATCAAAAGCTGGATGCAATACTAAACAGCATGAAGAGATTGGGTGAAAGAGTGGAATCAGTTGAAAGAAAATCATCATGGGAGGCATCACAAAGCAACCCTCCTAGAAACCCGAATTTTAGGAGAACTCAGAACCCAAACATAGGAAAGACAAGTGCTGACCAAGACATTAGACCCCCTTTTCAAGAAAATTATGCAGAAACTTCTACAGCCAATCAGCTCAATGAAGATCCTGAAATTAACTTAATGGGTCTGGATGGTAAAAGCCATGTGTTCTTAACGCAAGAAGACCATGAGGAGGATGAAAGCAAAACATTTCAAACTAAATCAGGAGAATCCTTTGACTTTAAACAAGGATATGATACTGCTGTCTATGAAGTCCATAAACAGTACAAGCTAAGGAGTAGGACTGTAAATGTAAATCAGCCCGACAAGATAAAGGATAAACAGAGGTCTAAAGAAACCATAGTAACAGAATCTAATGACAAAACAAACTCGCCTACAAACGAAGTAGTGGTTGAAGAGGTTACTGAACTACCGTCACCACCACAACAGCCCATGGCAACTTTGTCCTCTCACCCTGATTCAAATTTTACCCCTCAAAACATGAGTAAAAGGGGCAGGTCTCAAAGTCAAGATGAAATCCAACAAGAAGATTCAATGAACAAAGAAAAGACTGCTACCCGTGACTCTAAAACCCAAGTTGACAAACCTTTTGACCTAGCCACAGAGATTGGCAAGCTAAAGATAGCAATTCCCCTCTCAGAGCTAGCCAAGCATGATATCTATAAACAGCAGACCTTCAACTCACTAATAGCAAAGATGATGTAAATGTGCTAGATGACACTCCAGAATTACTGTTTGGCCCAGAGGTAGATGGAAAAACAATAGTCACAGGGGTTTTACCTTTTTATGTCAGCCTGCATGTTCATGATAAAATACTGCATAATGCAATGTTCGACTCAGGCGCCTCTCACAACCTTATGCCAAAAGCAGTCATGGAAAGATTGAATTTGGATCTAACAAGACCATACAAAGACCTGTTTTCCTTTGATTCTAGCCAAGTCAAAAGTTTGGGCCTAATAAAAGATTTATGTGTGTCCCTGGTTCAATTTCCCAACAAAACCATTCTAATGGATGTTGTAGTCGCTGATATCCCACCCAAATATGGGATGTTGTTATCAAGATCATGGGGAGCCAAGCTCCAAGGCTCCCTGCAACTAGACATGTCATATGCAACTATCTCTGTCTTTGGGCAACCAAAAAGACTTTATAGGGAAACACTCATGAAGTATATGGTCAGCAGTGAAGAAAAGCCTCAAAATTTTCCAATATATGTTGTTCATTCGGACATAGACTCCTTCATCCTTTTCAATGACAGCGCAGACCTCTCCAACAATGATATTAGGACCGAAACACTCATACCAGAACAAAACAATGATCAAACAAGTAACACCTGCGAAACATCAATCAGCCCAACAATACACATTAGCCCTCCTCTAATTGTCAAAGACTGTCAAAAAAGTGATGAAATTGCCCTAGAAAATAAATGGGAAAAGAAACCTCAACTCATGCTCACACTACCATCCCATGAACAGAACTTCAAATCTCCTGTCCAGCAAGACATCCTGTGGGTCCTAGAATTTGATGGCTCAGTTAACAAGTTAGGGGCAGGAGCTGGAGTGTGGATACATAACAAAGAGAAAGATTATGCAGAAGGCAGGGCTTATAGATTGAATTTTAGATGCACTAACAACATGGCAGAATACGAAGCTCTGTTGCTAGGCCTGAAGCTAGCAAAGTCATTACAAGCTCCTAATCTCTCCATCATGGGAGACTCTGATCTAGTAATTCAACAAGTGAAAGGAAACTTTGTCACTAATGACAAAAGATTGAGGTCCTACAGATTTGCTGTAATTGAAATTTTAGACACTTTCTCTGAGTTTGTTATCACAAAAATTTCAAGGGGCCACAATCTCCATGCACACAGCTTGGCAACGTTTGCCAGCACCTTCAAATTCCCATTAGAACCCAATAACTGTTTCACGGCCGAGGTCAAATACAGACCCTCTATTCCAAATAATGTCAAAGAATGGCAAGTATTTGAGGATGACATGCAAATAAACAATTTTTTAACCTTGCAACAAGAGTTCACAGGATTAAATATTGATATTGATGGAGCAAGTCAATCACAAATACTTGATGGAGCAAGTCCATCACAAATACAGTTTCAACAGTCTGCTCACCCAATGTCACCGAGAACAGCAAAACAATTACTGAGTCCAACCATTTTCAACAATGAAAACATTCAGCAAATTCACCAAATTGACTGTGAAGAGATGAGCAATGCTGAAGCTGAAATCATACAACTCAAAGACAATTTCCTTCCAGTAGGCCTTACCCCACTAGAGGATATTTTTGATTCAAATGATGTCCCTAGGAAGCCAAAGATGCAGCCGTTAGATGCAGCAGTTGAAGAATGCAACATTGGTTCTATTGACAAGCCTAAAATAATAAAGCTATCTGCTTCTCTGCCCCCTGATCAAAAACCCAAATATATTGACCTCTTTAAAGAGTTTCAAGATGTTTTTGCTTGGGGTTATGAGGATCTAAAGTCTTATGATACTTCTGTCATCCAGCATACCATTCCCCTCAAGCCTAATCAAAAACCATTCAAACAGAAATTGAGAAGGATCAATCCTATGCTCCTTCCTTCCATTGAAAAAGAATTACATAAAATGTTCAAAGCTGGTATCATAGCACCAATCAGGTTCTCTGAGTGGATTTCAAATTTGGTCCCTACAAGAAAGAAAACTGGTGAGATTAGACTTTGTGTAGACTTAAGGAATTTGAATCAAGTATCACTCAAAGATAACTACCCTTTACCCAAAATGGATCACATTCTTCAAAGAGTAGTAGGGGCTTCAAGGATATCATTGCTTGATGGATTCTCAGGCTTCAATCAAATCCTAGTACACCCTGATGATGAAGACAAAACTGCATTTACCACCCCATGGGGAACCTTCAAGTATGTGAAAATGCCCTTTGGATTGAAAAATGCAGGGGCAACGTTTCAAAGAGCAATGGACATTGCTTTTGCAAAAGAGATTCATGACTTCTTGGTCATTTACTTAGATGATCTCACACCCTTTTCAAAATCTGACCAAGAACACTTGAAACATTTGAGACAGATTTTCATAACATGCAGGAAATATGGCATTTCCTTAAACCCCAAGAAGTCATTATTTGGCTTGGAAGAAGGGAAACTTTTAGGACACATTATCTCAAAAGATGGCATAAGAATTGATCCAGATAGGATACAAGCTATCCTACAAATGCCTCATCCAAGGAATGTCAAGGAGTTGCAAGGATTCTTAGGGAAAATCAACTTTTTAAGAAGGTTTATCCCGAATTTAGCAGAATTAATCAGATTACTAAACAATATGCTAAAGAGAGATTCAAAGGTCAAATGGACTGTTGAAGCAAAACAAGCCTTTGAAAGTATAAAATTGGCCTTGACTCAAACCCCAGTGTTAACCAATCCTCAGTTTGACAAAGACTTTATCATTTTCTCCTTTGCCTCCCAACATACTATTGCTGCTGTTTTATTACAGAAAGATGACCAAGGGAATGAGAAGCCTATTGCTTTTTTCAGCAGAGCTCTTAGAGATGCCCCTCTAAAGTATCAAATTATGGAAAAACAAGCCTATGCTTTGATCAAAGCTATTAAAGACTTTAGGATTTACATCCTTTACTCCCATGTTGTGGCTTATGTACCAAGTCCTATTGTCAAAGACATTCTCACCCAAGAAAACTTAGAGAGTAGGAGAGGAAAATGGATTGCCAACATACTAGAATTTGACATTGAAATAAAACCCACAAAGCTGATAAAAGGGCAAGGTTTGGCCAAATTAATGACAGAAGCAAATTTCCAAGCCTTAGATATCAACCAACTGGACAGTGAAACAGAGCTGGCGACTCCAAAGATCAATGTAGCCTTTGAACAATCTCCTTGGTACTCTGACATCTGTTATGTGTTACAAAACCTGTGTGCTCCCCTAGGACTGTCCAGAACTAAGTGTAGGTTCCTAAAAATGAAAACATCTAGATTTTGTGTGATGGATGGAAATTTACTTTGGAAGAACCATGAAGGCATTTTGCTGCACTGTCTAATAGAGAATGAAACTAACAATATCATGCAAGATTTCCATGCTGGAGACTGTGGTGGACATTTGTACTGGAAATCCACTGTGGACAAGATATTGAGGGCTGGTTATTACTGGCCCACCATGTTCTCTGATGTTAAGAAATTCACAGCCTCATGCCACAAATGTCAACTGTTTGAAGGCAAAAGACAGTTGCTGCCACTTCCTTTGAAGCCCATTGCAACTGAGAGACCTTTCCAACAATGGGGTTTGGATTTCATTGGGGAAATTCATCCCTCATCTTCAGGGCAACACAGATGGATTCTAACAGCAATAGACTACTTCACCAAGTGGATTGAAGCTGCCCCATGCAGACAAGCAAATGATTCGGTAATTATTCAGTTTTTGGAAAACAATATACTGGCTAGATTTGGCTGTCCAGACAAGATAATAACAGACAATGCTGCTGCCTTTAGATCCAAGAGAATGGTGAACTTCTGCCATAAATTTCACATTACTTTGGGCCATTCTACTGCTTACTATCCTCAAGGAAATGGCCTTGCTGAATCATCAAACAAAAGTTTAATAAACATCATAAAGAAAGTGCTGGAAGAAAAAAAAAAGAATTGGCACAAGAAACTGGTCAACGCTTTATGGGCAGATAGACTAACAACTAAAAGATCAATTGGGACCAGCCCATATGAGTTAGTCTATGGATTAGAAGCCAGATTTCCTTCATCACTTGGAGTACCGGTTATGAAGCTTCTGCAAGAGAGCCAAGCAGAGCCAAATGACATGCAAAGGAGGATTAACCAGATAATTTGCCTACAGCAGACCAGAGAACAGGTTTTCAGCAGAGTGCAGACATTACAAGAGAAACTGAAAAGGGCCTTTGATAGAAGAACCAAAGCAGAAGATTTCAATGTAGGTGACAAAGTCTTAAAGTGGGATGCAAGAAGAGAAGAGAAAGGAAAACATGGGAAATTTGATTCTTTATGGAGAGGACCATTTGCTGTCCAAGCAGTCCAAGGTAACAACACCTACTTCCTTGAAAGTCTGACTGAAACTGACTTGGATGAAGGTCCTGTCAATGGCAGGATGCTGAAGCACTACTTTGACTATTCCCCATGAGTGGAACCTAAGGATTCATTGTATATATACAGATGTACATATTATTTGCTGTTTTAGATTGTAAAAAGCAATTTTCCCAAGTGATTCACCAAGCAGCAAGAGGCAAATAGAATCAGAGGTCTTCAAAGAAAGAAGCACACAATTTTGACACATTAAGGCAACAAGTTTCAAAGATTGGTATGGGCAGCTAAAGAGCAAGGCAATCTGACCTGCTGTTCTTGGTCTTTCAAAAGAAAAACCATCCCCATGTGGAGCCACTGTTGGATACCTATACCGATAGGTTTCATATTTCATGATTTGCAAGAGAAAGTCCAAATATGCTCTGCTTTGAGTTCACAAAGATCCCATATTTCCTAGAGAACAAAAAGGTGTGTAAAGTGTTTCAATGTTGATGACCTTATTTCAAATTTTGATGGATGATCCAATAGTTTAATCTGGATCATGCCATGTGTTCAATTTTGTGCTATAGACTAGAGAAAGAAGTCTGTCCAAACTGCTTAATCTTGGCAGACAACTAGTTTAGGAAGAGAAGAAAAGGATCCCAACAGCCTAATCTGGGACCTTGGAAGAGATAAGGGCAGAAGTAGATAGAAAAAACAAAAGAAAAAGCCAAAGAAAAGAAAAGGCAAGTAAGGGTCTGCAAGTCCAAGTGCACCCTCCAAGAAGAAATAAAATGCTAGGTAAGTAGTTGGGTAGGTAGTTGGGGTTGCAGAAAGGTTATCCCTACTATTGCAAGAATGGTGATGGTAGGTATCAAAGCAAAGTTGATTAAGTGGCAAGGGTGTCCTTCTTCATCAATTCTCAGCAGGAAGCATGACTAATTTCCCCATCTCCCCTCCAATTTCATTTCTAACATTCCCCTATCAGCTAAGATTCATGGAAAAGACTAAAGTTCCATGGTGTTTCTTAAATCTTTAAGAAGCCACATTTCTTGTCTAAAGTTCTTTTCATTTTGATCTACTCTTAAAACCAAGTTTGTTTCATATAAACTTAATGGTTCTCTCTCCACTTACCCCCTCCTCCATACTAACACTAACCCTATTATATAAATCCCTTATATCACCCTTTTCCCTAATATTACTAACACCAAGGTGTATAAATCCCAAAATCTTATAAATACCCACCCCTTGGCATTATAGCCAATAAAGTCACAAGTCAGGGATCAAATGACACCAGGTCATGTTGATAAACCTATGCCAAATACCCCTTTTCCCTCATGAGCAAGTTCCTCTATCTCTACCCCCTTTTTGCACATAAAACCTATAGAAAAACCCTAAAAAAACCACCTTACCCGCTTCAAAGGGCAAAAAAAGCATTAAAACCCTCTTTCCGTCACATAATCAAGGTCAGGCACATGTAATTGTTTTTATCAAAATACATTAGAAAAGCGCTCAAAGCAGGTTTATTTGCCTCCGCCCTCATCCGTATATTCCACACATGTCACCTCCCCGACGACCGTTAGATCAAAGGCCTACAGATCCGACGGCCCTGATCACATCGGACCCCTTCCGACGTCTGACCGATACCTGTACTAACCTCCCGTCACATCTGCCTCACGTCCGCCGTCCGATCAAAGTCCGTAGATCTAACGGTCATCGTGACGTCGGAGCCCATCCGATGACCGATAGATATCTCCCGACGTCCGTATCTGGAGGACGTCATTCCACTGCGACGTGTCCTCACCACCATACGTCGGAGGTACTACTGACCGATACCGCCCCCGTACAGGAGGCGGTGCGATATGAAACCACTACTGGTTTCTGGATTCCCTTATCCCGCCCACTCACGTCATCATCACGTCAGCAACATGTCAGCGCCCCGTCACCCAGGTACGCTGCCCCGTCAACCCCCTGGCCCTGCCATTGGTCCACCTGTCCTGCCATGTCACCGCCACCGTGTACCAACCAGATCCCGCCACGTCACCCGATGACGTCAGCATGACGTCATCCGACCTTGACCCCACCAATGACGTCATGTTGACGTCAGCACGAATTCGCGCCAAAAGCGTCAAAAGGTCTATTTTAGCCAAAAATTCGCATTTTTTGTCATTTTGGTGTGTTCGTCGTTATTTTGCTCTGCATGCAAACTATGTCCAATCTTGCACCAGCCGCTGAAAACCGTCTCCCGACCACCAGAGCATCTATTCCTTCAACGCCAACAAGCTCTGACCGATCCAATTTTACAGGTATTGCTCGTTTGTGCTCTAAAACTCCATTTTCGCCTACATTTCGCATGTAAATGAGTAGCAGGCCTTAGGAGCAGAAATTCACCGTTGAAAACCACTAAATTGCCATTTAAGTTTAACCAGAAACGTTATTTAGCCTCTGTCAAGCCGATTATTGATAATTAAAAACAAAACTACAACTGGTTCGCGCAATCGTGAGCCCGTTACCTGCAGGGGACAAATATACCGCAAGAGAGTATCCCCTTGACATTTCCGCTACCACAGAGTCATACAGAGGCAGTATTTCAATTGCTGCGGCCTTATTTCCACCTTCCACTTGCTAAACCATCTTTCTCTGCAAACAAACCTTGTCGTTGTTACTCTGCATAGTAACACAGTCTTTGAGCAGACGGAAACCTTAAAACAAGAGTCATGGACCCCCCTGTAGCTCCTATAGCCCTCAATGTGGCTCCCCTGAATGTTCCTAATAGAACATTTGACACCAGAGCATTGGCAGACTTGGACTACAAGATAACAGAGGAAATGCTGAGCAGAAGCAGGTTCCATCTGCAAATATTAAATGAGATAAAGATAAAACATGAGAGGGGGACAGACATCCTGGGAATTTGGGATTCATTCCTCCCAATATTCAAGCTTCCTCAGGTTAATCAATTCCCTGAGCTTGTGCACATAGTTGCTGAACACTATGATGCATCCCAGAGGGCAGTGCTAGATGCTGAAGGTTCAATTCTGTTCCTCATTACCCCTGAAGCCATCAGGGAGATGTTGCAATTCCAGACAGATCAAAAGTTGGTCCCTCTGTCACTAGCTGATTTAATAGTACAGGGAGCCAGAACCACAGAGGCCCAAATCACTAAGATCAACCAGCTCTTCATCAGGGCTGACACTCTGTAAATTCCTCCCATCAACTGCGTTTACCTCAACCAATTGGGCCAAGACCTAGTTGACATGATCAGTCCCATCCTGGGATATGATTCAATAGAACATGTGGATGAAACAGTTATACAAATGATGCTTATGTTTTCCCCAGGAAGGAAACCAATCCACTATGATTATGCCACATACATATCAGACAAGATGCATGATCAGTTGATGAATTTGTCAAGAGAAAGGGTGTTTAGATACACCTCTTACCTATATCATCTGCTCCTTTACTTCCAGCATGATAAGTTCTCTTTCCCAAAGAAAAGAGTAGATGCACAGGGCAACCTGAGATCAGTTGTGTATTGGACATCCGTTTTCCATGTAAGAAGCCATTCTCCATACACCTACTGTGAATTTATTGATCTTTTCATCCATCCAGCCTTGACTCTACTGTTGGGTTCACCTCCTCCCAGATTGACAGATGAGATGAAAAGACTCCTTCAGCTATCAAAAGTATACAGTATTGGGGATTGGTATCTCTACCAACACCACACCGTCATCAGAATATATGGGTGTGAGTTGCCCCCATTTAGACTACCCAAATTTGTGCCCATGAGGCTATTTGCCTTAGAATACTTCAGGCAGTTTGGCTTTGTGGATATGTTCCACTTCTCAGGCAGAGGCAAGAAGGCACAGCTGAAAATCAAGAGCCAACTTGGCCATTTCATTTACAATGAAAGGGATGAAGGGTGGAAGGAAGCAGATACAACACTGGGGGGATTTGGTCTTAAGTACAGTTTCATATGGAAACCCTATGACCCCAACAACTTCATCACAATGAGGAGACTCAAATACAAACTGTCTGCTTATGGTCATTATAGCCTCCCTCAAATAGAAAAATATGCCAACCAAAGCAAGTGGAAAAGAGGAACTTTAGAAGAAAATGTGACTCAAGAAGAGCTTAATCAAAGAGCTCTAAACAACCAAAAGAAGATGGCTGACCTTGAGTTTTATGCACAGGTCCCCTCACTGCCAAGCACACAAATTGGAGCAGCAGCCTCCTCTTCAACCACCCCACAGCAAACTACAAGAGTTGCTGCAAAAATATCAGAAAAAGGAAAGGAAAAGGAAATGGAGGCAGAGAAAGAGATGGAGCAGGAGCAACAGCAGAAACAGCAACAAAAACAACAGCAGCAAGCAGAAGGGCTGCAGCAAGAACAGCAAGAAGAATCAGGACAGCAAGAGCAACAACAGCAAGAAGAGCAAGGGCAGGAGCAGCCTGCCCAGCAAAAGAAAACAGTGGAGACTCCTCAGACCACTGAAACAACATTGCCTCCAAGACAAGATACCACATTTGATGCCTCGGTCCTCCAAACCCCGCAAAAGGAGGATACATTTGTCTTTAGGAAAAGGGAAAGAGAAACTCCCCTCACATCCTCCATAGACCAGGGAGAGAAAAGGCAAAGACTTAATGATTTCCCAGAGGATGATGTAGCAATAAGAGATGCATTGGGCATGGGCCCACCCAGTCAAGAAGTTTCAGCAAGTTCCTTCCAGCAGGAACAGGACAGGACCATGGGAGGGGAGGTCAGCTCCTCCAGCAAGCAGAAAGAAGGACAAGTGAGCATAAAGCAGCAGTTTATAGACATTAAGAGGAGGAGTGACCCGATCAAAGTGCAATTGTATAATCACTTACTAAATATGGCTCCTTCCAATCAGCAGAGACTTATGTCTGCTTTTGATGTAAGTGAGGGCAAACTGACAATGAGTCACTTCATGCCTACGACACTCAGACCACAGTCTTCTGCTGACTACCTCAGGACCAACCTAGAGGTCCTTGCCAAAGACATACACCCCATGGACAAAATTGAGCTACATAAACAAACTGGAGAAATGGTGTATGCTTCATTGGCCGATAAGACTTTGGACAACTACAAATTAACAAGCAGTCTGAATGCCACAGCTTCCCAGCTAGAGCTAGAGAGGGCCTCTTCTCAGGCCAAAGACAACAGGATCAAAACCTTGGAGGAAATCATTATAGAAATTGGGCAAAATCCCAATGACATCAAAGGGATACAAGAGATCTTGAAAATTAGAGATGCTGATATGGCTGCACTAAGAAAGAAGATCAAAATTCCAGCCACTATCCATCCACAGACTGATGAGGTAGCAAAACAAAGGTATGAGCAGGATTCTACTGCCCTACTAATCTCCATTTACAAAGAGCTTATCAAGGCACAAGAAAAACTGGGGCAATATGAAGCTGCACAAGTACCTCCCCAAACATCATCACAACAAGCACAAGAAGGGCAGACATCTCAGCCTCCTCCACAGGTCATAAATCTTGAGGAGACTGTTCCTGCTACTGCACCTCCACCTCAGCAGGCTGAACAACCAGCCACATCTACTGCAGCAGCACCCATCAGCACAGATCAGAGCCTAGACATGCAAAAGCTAAAGAATGAAATACAAGCTTTGGAAGCTCAAATGATGCAGCTGAATGAAACTAAGGAGCAGCTGGCTAAGGTAAATGAAAGGCATGACAAAACAAAAAGAGAAGTGGGAGAGAAGGCCAGGGAAATCAAAGCCCTTAAAGTCAAAATCAAGGAGCTTGAGAATGAGCTCAAGCTAGATAAAATCATAGCTAAGATCAGAGCAATGATATGGTCCAATATTGGCAAATCCATCAACAACCAATGGCCATACATTGAGACAATCCATGAGCAACTAGAGCTCATCCCAAAGGCACAGAGGGAAATCAGAACATCAAGGGCCTTATTGGGAAATATGCCTGAAATTGCTACAAGAATGATCAATGTGCTCAATCACAAGACAAGTTCTCAGTTGGCCATCATGGGGATTGCAAATAGAACTGAGACTATCCAAATGATCAAGAGGGTTCTTACTCTTAGAAATCTGGTGCAGACATTAGACAGAAGAACCCAGGATATGCAAACAGAGGTAAACAGGTTCATGGAGAGATTCCAGGTATTAGAGAGTAAAGGACTCCCTGGCTTGCTGAACAGCGGAGGGAGATTATTCACCCATGAACAGTATGCCAAAAGAGTGAATGTTTTTGCCTCATCACAGGTAAATGAGAAGGCCAGCAGTTCAGAAGATACAGGGCCTATTACAGGACAGATTTTCTATAGTAAAATAGAAAATCTACTTTTTGTAATGAATGAAATAAATCACTTATTTGATATAGTCCCGAATTTTTTCAAGTATACAGAAGCTGAAGAAACAATGGAGGCCATCCTCAGGCATCAGCTCCCTACACAGGAATGGTGGACAGATGCCATCCAGAGAATTTTGTAAACATTAAGCCATACATCAATTCCTGTTTCTTCTACAAATTTTGATAAAAAGAACAGTCAGCAAAGTCAACAGGCATCATAAATTCAAAGCTGAGCCAACTCAGCAGATGAAGCGGCCAACAAAGCAGAAAAAGGAGAACCACAACTGGCAAAGCCGAGAACTCATTACGCAGGCAAAAGTAAATGCGTACCTACAGGATTAATGCAGAGTAATGCAACCGACTCAGTGACTCCTTAAAAGTCAAACAATCCTCTGACAGATATAAATGGCATTTACGCTGCATTTAACATTGTAATAACTTCTTGCCTACTTTCTGAACACTACTGAAGATATTTTCCCTCTCTCAGATCACTCAATACCTGAGATATTTTGTATACATATTTCTATATAAACCCCTTCGCATAATGTAGCAAGGGTTGTTGGAAATTTCTCCTGAACGGTTTCTTATGCTGTAATTGTTTTCTGAAAGTCAATAAAGGAAAGCAATGGAATTTCGTGGATGCTATGATGTGTTGAGGATGTTCTGTGCCTGTTTATGACTGCTGGATCCCTGCGTATCTTACCATGCAATAAGTCTCTGTAACTCTCTCCATGTTCATTTTGTTTTGTCATAATTCCATATACGCTATATGATTTCCAGTATTGAGCAACAGAGAAAAAGAATAACTCCCAGGATTTGCTCACTGAGCACCCTGAGTTCAGTCTGTGTTGCTTATAAATGTTTTCTTCAGGTGTAATCTATATAAAGTGTGATTCTTAATCTGCTGCACTTTCAGAATACATCTTTCACATAGGTCACTGTCACAGGAATTCATAACTTTGCTCCTGTGCTCTGTGTTCATTTTCATTTCACCAACATAACAGAAAATTCTTAACAGATTTCTGCTGGTTGACACACATCATCACTCAAAATATTGAACTTGTCTGCTAAGTACACAATAGGCCTTGCAGTTATAACACTACTCAACATTTAAAATCATCTCACAGCATCTAGACTCCATTGCCCAATGGAAATTCATCATCAAAGTATTACATCATAAGAACTGAAAGAGATCCTTCAACCAAAACACAAACAAAAACCTGAGCATCATAGCTAGCCTAAAACACAATTATAACAAAGATAAATCATAAAGAGAGAGCCCTCTCTGGTTGCAGTTAGGCTAGGAACTGTAACCCAAAGATTGGTTAGTGGTTACCCCGGCCGTATTCCCTTGGGAGTCATAGGGAACAACCTGGGTGTTAACAACCAGCATGCCTAGACATATGGTCAACCCATCTCTGCATGCGTGGTTCAGTAGGAGAAGGTAAATCGAGTGCAATGTACTGCGGCTGCACCAGTGGTATCTTCTCCAAGGCAAAGGCAGTCAAAATAGAACCGAACCCAAAGTTCTTTAACTTCTTGTTCTTTATCTTGGTCAACTGTTCTTTCATTACAAGAAGTACTGCGTCGCACCAGTTGAACACCTTCGGTTGGAGGCATTCCAAGGCATGCTGCATATAGGATCTGTTGGCTACATGAAGAGACGCGCTACTGGCCATCCTACCAAAAGTAAATAGGATAGTCCTAAGGGACCTATCAATGACATCACGGATGATGATCTTGCCGTCTTTACTCGGCTGAGATCCTTCCCTGGAATACTGGCGACATAATCTCTCACAGAATCGCCTCCTCGGGCCGAACCTGATAAAGAGATGGGGGCACCCCGCCTCGACAAGCCAGTCAAGAAATAGATGTCTACTGCAGTCAAGGGGATAGATTTTCCCCTAATCTGGAAAACCTGGTTGATAGGATCCCAAGAGTCAAGCAAATACTTCAGCAAGTTAATCTGCTGCCTCATTCTAGAGATGCGGAAGAACTTCAACAAGCCACAATTCTGCAGCGCGTTCACTGTAACAGGATCATCTAGGGCAATCATGTCCTCTTCTTCATGTTCTCGTTCTCGCCATGTAAGGGTCATTTTGCTCCAATATCTCTGCAAAAACAAACAAGAGAGGAGATTAGATCCTGATTTTGATGAGAAACAGGTAAAAATTCCATCAAAAACTGTGCAACAACTTTCCTTTCTGCGCCCAACGCACCTGCAGCAGTGTTACAGATTCGTTGAATGTCAAACTACCTTCATAAAGACCAACATTCAGCGCAGGTTTCGATGTGCCCAGGGTGTGTTGATGGCAGAACGAGCCCATCAAACCCCAAGGGCTTAGAAAAGCAGGGAATAAAGCACAGAATGCAAAAAGGAAACCATGAAATGAAAGAGCTCAGGTTTAGCTCCTACCTGGTCCAGACGGCGCTGAGAATCGTCCACAGAATCTCCCGAAATCAGCTGATGAAAATCGAGGGGGAAAACACCTCCAAAGCTCCAACAGACCAAGTTCAAATGAAATGGTAAAATGAGAGGTAAAAAACACTTTTTAATTACTTTTACGTAGTTCGAAGTAAAATATTAGCGTTTTAATCTCGTTTTCAAAGAAAATATTGTTCATTTCTAACTAGTTTGATGAAGCAGTTAAAAAATACAGTACTATCTTTGGAAGGACAAAGCTATCTATGGTAAAAATCAAAACAAGACCACTTAATCAAGCAGTTTTAGCGCATAGTTCAAGCTCGTTAAAAAATAAACATAAGACCGAGCAAATGTTTCCACCAGCGTTTAAGCTCGTTAAAACATGAACTATCCCCCCCGGTAAATAACCACCGTGAATGAAACATTTTCAGCCATTAAAGCCTTGGTCGTGTTTGCACCGTCACCTCCACTTTTCCATTGGCCGATCATTCACCTCCATTTGATTGTTTACCCATTTTGAGGAATAGCTACGAAGAGTGATTTCACTAGCCATCCTTGTGACACTGCCGTGATTGGAAAATTCCAAACCTTACCTGGAATCAGCTGCTACCCATTTTATCACTCGTTCCTCAAAAGACGAGTCTTCTTTAAGCTCTTTTCATCTGACTCGTAAAATATGAAAAGATTGCCGAGTTTTGGCCTTCCAGCTTGTTAAAGCGACGGAAGTGCTATCCCTCCTCTATATTTTAATCTTTTTGGACCTGAGGGATTATTGCACAAAAAGATCGAGCGCTTGTTTTGTTTGTCTCGTTAAAACTATCGAAGACTCATCCCTTTTGTATTTTTTTATACTTTTTCGGACTTAAGGGATTAGATGACGAAAAAGGAACTTTGGAGTTACCTTTACGTACCTTTTCAGACTCTCTAAAAATGAAAAGGACCGAGTTATCTTTGTCGTTAGACTCGTTAAAAAGATTAATAGCGACAAACTTGTCTTTAGGCGAGAACGAGTTTCACTATCGCTAGGCTCGTTAAAACATAGCGATGGGTTTACCCGAAGGGAAAATTATAGAACAAGCATATGTTATCCTCCTCAAGCTTGACAAAAATAAAGAGGTACTGGTCAGCAATGACTGGGGAAAAATTGGGAAGAAAACTTAAAGAAACTTTATTGGTAGCAAGTCGCTCTTGAACATGACACTTCCACTCCGTGCCAGAGTAGGGTTGGGTTGTTTCATTCGCCGGTCACATCACCATGGTCACGCCATACCATCCAAATTTGGGGTAAATGCTACCAATCCATCACATAAGTGTCGCCGACATGTTCAAGAGAAGTCATCCAGAGAAGTCACCCATGTCCCATCCACTACCATACATCATACTTCATTCTTTCATGACCGCCACCCTGAACCGTATATCACCATATCGTTTTCACCTCCATCAAAATCATTTGCTCCATTCCGTGTCATTGATGTGGGATTCATTAAGGCCCTCCTTTGTCGGATCACTTCTTGTCGACATTAGCTCATTATCCAAGAAGTTGATCTAGGAACAACCCCTTCAGTACTTTGAAGCTTGCATGCCTCAATGGCAAGTTTCTCACTTCCGGCGACAGGTATACATCAATGGCCTTCGACCGAAAGATTTTGCGTGGTGTTCGACGCCAAGTCCTTTATTCACACCACGTGAATTGTACTGCAGTACCTTGAGGGTCATTATCATTATTGGTGATTCCTCTCGCGCTTGTTAACAATTTACATCATTGACTGGTAATGAAGCGATGTCTTTCCATGTCCGACTTCAAAACATTTCTCACATGGATCGACTTGTACTTCGAGTGAAGATCAGACGAGATTGAAGACCCCGGATCTAGTTTCATCCATCTAGGCTGCGATATATATTCAGGAAAAATAAAGACATTGAAATGTACAGCATTGCAGCACAGATAATCATCCTACCAAAAGGATGATGACTTCATCAGAATCATCAGTCTACCGTCAGACGATTGTCTGTCCTATGTACATGAAAATGAATTTATAAAGCTGAGCATGGGAATGCCCGCCTCAGCTAGATAATGAAAATAGTATGAAGATAATGTATTGTATTGTATCTTATTACAGGTCTCCTCCCCAGCATTAGAAGAACTTCAGATCCTCCTAATAAAGCATTTCACCCGATAAACGGCCTCATACTTTAGGGGGCAACTGTTATAGACATTTTTGTGCCTTACAGCTATAAGCATGAAATGTCCATAAACCAAGGGATCCTAAGTCCCTAAGAGTGTTGTTCTAGCTCCTAAAGAAACAAGGTCAACAAATTACAGCTTCTCCCAGAGGTTCTCCACCAGAAACTGCTCAGAACTAGTCAAATCAGGATCATTTCAGATGCTCCACTAGCTGGCTGCGTTGCAAAGCACCCAAATACACTGGCTAGGTGCATTGTAACGCACTTGAATGCACTACCAGGGTACGTTGAGCGGGAAATGACAAGTGGCAGATTCATTCCACGAGGTGGAGAGACAATGGAAGCTTCCAGAATCTTCTCCAATGACACTTGCCTCACTGAATTCGACCAGTGATGAGTAAGAGGCTCTCAGTCTCCAAGTGGAAGCAAGAACTGACAGAGAGAGGCCACTAATCAATTCATGAGCTGACTCATCCTCTTTGCATACATCTATATATGGATCCCTCACCAAGAGATCCAGGGGCGGGAATTTTGTACATTGCAGAGAATTGTTGTTGGTTTTGAGATAGATATCAGAGTATTGGGTGATTTATGCTTCGTTGGAGGTGAAGAGGGGATTCTATGCTGGGAGGTTGATGCTGGATCAGGAATCATCGGTTGTAACTCCTCCTGGATCTTCTTGTTTTATCAATAAAACTATTTGAGTTTCTCCTACATGCTTGTATATCATTGATGTGTGTTATATTTGTATGTTTAGCTTAAATCTAATCCTAAGCTTTTTATGAACATAAATCCATGTCTTTGTGTAGTTTCTTTCTTCTGTGAACTTGCAGGAACTTGGTGACGCTAGGCAAGTGAGGGAGCAGATAGCTGGAAGCCGTCAAAGAGAAGAGAGATTGGATCAAAGGACTAGTGCAAGACACAGGTTGGTTCATCCTATTCATCTTCATTTATAGTTCATAAAGGAGAATACAAGAGTAGTTTTCCCTGTTTGTTTCTGAGGTCTCTGTCACAACCCAATGGGATAGGGTTGTTCTGAATAGACACTTTTCCCGATAAAAACATGGTCCTCCTTACAAGATATTGAGGCACATACCTATAATCCTAAGGATCCAAAGGCTCTTTTCTTCACAAAATTAGCCATGTTGCAGGGATGATATGCCTCAAACAAATGTGAGTCGGGATTTATGTGAATCCCAATAGATTAAATAGCCATGAAGCATATAGGGGATACATAGCATAAAAAATTCATGGATGAATTATGAATTATATGACTCAACATACCCATGGATGGCATCAACCCATATTCCCTCCAAAACACCAGCTATTATGTTTGGCCTATAGTGGTGATCAACAACAATATCCCCCCATGGTTATCCATGAAGAATGAACATATTATGTTGGCTCTCATAGTCCCTCGTAGAATATAAAATTGAATAATATGGATGACTACCTAGAACCATTGGTAGATGAATCGAAGGAATTATGGGAAGGGATACATGGGTATGATGTATCAAGACCCATTGCAACAGAGAGGAGTTTTATATTTTATGGAATATGTTCTTACACCATACATGATTATCCAGACTTAGTAGTTTTCTCGGTAAATTAAATTCTTATTAATTTGTTTAGTAACAATAATTTTTATATTAATTTAATTCATTGCAATTATTCAGATCTTCATGGTCACTAAGCTGTTGACCTGTATACAATAATTTCATAGGTCTTGTAACAAAAGGGTATCATGGATGTAAATTTTGTGGACCTTCTTTGAAGGATAGGTGGTCCAACCACCTACGAAATCTAGTGTATGACTTCATGAGGGTATTCCTCCCATAGGAACACCCTTACAGAAGAGAAACATCTGCTTTCAATAGTAAGCAAGAGAGAACCCAAAGGCATGCAAAAATAACACCAGCTAAATAGCTTAAAGAATATGAGAGAGAAGGAGAAGGAATTTGTAGAAATTTTCAATTCAATGGGGAGCCTATGTTCGATGATCCAAAATTCTTTGACAACTATGTTGAAAATTTTCCTATTGGGATGAAAAGGAAATTTGTCTTTTATTAGCTCCCATACTGGGAGCATCTTAAGATTTCTCACTTACTAGATCACATGCATATATTAAAAAATGTTTCATATTCTTTGTGGAGGCACATATCATTGAAAGAATGTGACACATTGGTTGTTAGGAGACATCTTATTTCTTTAAAACCTAAAAGGAAACATTGGCCAAGACAAGAAATTAGAGACATTGGTCCCTCTTATTCTTTCAAAGAAGATGATGCCCCATGGATTTTAAAGAAATATTATCTTTCTTTGGCAACGTTATAATGAGTGTGAGGGTGCCTTGTGTTATCATCAAAAACTTGATCATCTAGCCTAATTTACTAGATGGATCGAAGTACACCATGTAAAGCCAATTTTACCATAGTAAAATTACTTTCAGTGTGAGAAATTACTTAACGAACCTCATTTTTAAAGTAATTTATAGTTAGCCCACAAGGCTTTGGATTGACGGTGAATGGGTGCATTGTTAAGGCACTCCTTGTGATAGGTCACTGGTTCAAATCCACCGTGGATGCTTACCTACCAAAAAAAAAAGGTAATTTATAGTCAAGCCCATGAAGAATAATTAAATAAATAATTATTTATTTGATTTTCTTCTAGGAATAATTAATTTAACCATTGTTTTATTATTATTTCTTCTCATATTTGACCCAATCATGAAAAATAAATAAACAAATCATTAATTATCTTATTTTTCTACAAGAATAATTAATTAATCACTGATTAGTTATTATTCTTTGTCAAATTTGACTAAATCACTTATGAGTAATTAAATAAATCATTATTTGTTTATTATTCCTTAACTAAGTCGTTGAGATGATAAATAAATCATTTATTTATTTATTTATGATTTCTAAATAAAAGTTTAAATACTTTTTCCCTCCTAATCAAATATAATAAAATATTCCAAATGGTTGTTCCAAGAATGGGATCAATAATATTTTATTATTTCTCATTATTCGAGGATAACTCAATATTTTGTAATAAATAAAAGGGTTTTGCATTCATTATTCACTTTTGATTATTTTCATTGTTGCAATCACTATTGTAACTCTGATTATTTTCATTGTCACACACCATAGTTTGGTTGGGTTTTCATATTATAGAGGAGAGAGACTCTACACAAGCTGAAGACTTTTGAGGATAGCCAAGAAGCCATCCCATAGAGGGGGACTGGTAACATTTATCTTTTCCCTTCACAGGTATTATAATAAAACTATTCTTTGTGTATCTAGTTTCCATTGGATTATTGGAGTTATTACTCTTTCTTTTTATTGTTTAACTATGATTGTGGCATAGATCGAGACCTTGGCACATTTTGTTTTTATCAGTTGCTACAGATATACAATGTTTAAGAGCCATTTATATTATAGAGATTGTTTGTCATCCACAATCTTAAGTGGATTCTTTTTGTACATATTTGAGAAGAAAACACTACAACAAAATTGCCGACTCTATTGGGGAATAATTTTGATTTAGAAACCTAGATCTCGAATGCAAAATTGGTGGCTCCACTTGTTCTATACTTTAGATCCAGAAACCTGGGTGACCTTCGGTTTTCAGCTTAGGGTTTATTATTTTTTCAATTATCTTAATGTTTCATAGTTCTTTAACCATAGATCTATTAAATTTCTGACTTTCGCAAGCTTTCTGGTCATTTCTGCAGGTCACAAGAACCAGCCGCGACAAAGGCAACACTTTTTTCCAAGATTTTCTGACCGGATCCACGAAGCAGAAATCACACTTTTTGGCCCAAAAAGTGTGATCTGGAGGCCAAAATGCACTAAACAACCAAAAAAGTGTGATCCTTACAGAGAAATAGATCAGTACCTGCAATTTATGGGTTTTATGGTTTTTCTCACATCTGTTTCTAGGTTTTGCAGAGAGTTGTCTGCTTGGTTGTCTGACCCCTATCTAATCCTGCTTAGGCCTTGATCCACTCGTATTTACTTGTCAAAGTCGAATTTAGCCTCCCCTAGGACTTCTATATGCTTCCACCTTTCTAGGACGAGTTTAGCTAAGTGAGTAGTCTGAGTTTCTACTGCGATTTCAACCACATTTTCTAGATCTGTACCCTTCTATTTTAGATCTGTTAAGATATGTCTTTATCATCCATATTTTTACATATAAACTTATTTGGTCATTTGCCTTAAGATCTTCAGTATCAAGTCGACAGTAGTTTCTTGGTACAGCAGGAAGCAAAGATCTGTGGCACTCAGTTCAGTAGAGGCCGAGTATATGGCAACAAGTTTGGCTGCATGCGAGGCTATATGGATGAGGAAGATCCTGGTCGGGTTGTTCAAGTCACACTTGGAGCCTACTATGATTTATTGTGATAACCAGAGTTGCATTAAACTCTTGGCTAATCCAGTATTTCATGATAGATCCAAGCACATTGACATCAGGTACCATCATAACAAAGATTGTGTGCAGCAGAGAATCATGTTACTTTCATACATTCCCACGGAGGATCAGGATGGTGATATCTTGACGAAGGCACTCACCAGGAGCAAATTCGAATACCACAGAGGCAGGATAGGGGTTGCAGATAATCCATATCTTTTTGAGAGGGACTATTGAAAACGCAACAAGATGATGGAGCTTAGTGAAAAGAAGTCGCCTTCACTAAGTGGGCCCGCAGGCTATTTTTGGCGCAAAGTCTATTTTTAGACATATGGATCATGGTCTATGAGTTGCAGGATGCTATTTATGGATGATTGGTCATGTTGGTAAAAATAGATGGACCTCTATTTTCAGACATATGGGCGGAGTCTATTTTTAGACTACCAGTCAAAAAATAGAACAGTCGAATATTATTAGCTCTTAATAATATTTGGACTATAAACATTATATTATCCTCTTGCAACACTTCAGTTCGAGCTACGAATGTGGCACATGCAACTGCCAGAAGGAAATACGCTTTTCCCTTGGGTTAGTTGAGCTATTGCATGATGGACTTCAGTTAGAACTCAAGTGATTGAGTTTGGTGGAGTTGATTGAGGAGTTGATGGAGTTGTGTTCATTTTGACTTAGTTGAACTAGTTGTATTTAGTCTAACTGCCAAATACACTAGTGATGAGTGATGTGAATTAATTATTAATTAATTCACTAATTATTAACTCATAAGTCAACTAAAGAGTACATCAGTTAACTCAATGCATGGACAGTTTAGTGGAGACAAGTGTTAGAGGTGGGTGAAAGGGTGAGACTACTATCAGTTGTGACTATAGCTGTGCATGAAATTTGCACAATCATTGATTGAGATTTCCAATGAGGATTGCACAGTACAAGCCAAGGGAATTCAAACTTGGATCTGATCTATTCTCAACTTGGATTGCGTAGTAGAGGTAGACAAACAGTGGAGGAGATTTGAACACATGACTTGTTCCGATCTGAGCTAGTTTGTGTGTAGCATGTGGAGATAGTACTAAGTACTTGTGAGGAGTATTGCACTATGTATTGTTACATGTTCTCTATCATTATAATATACAGATAGTTGGGGGTTTTCAGCTGTATTCTTTCCCCATTACATACTGTGATGTGTGATTGATGTTTCAATGTGCGCATGCGATTGTTTTTATAATTCCGCAAATTGATGATCAATGGTAGAGGAGGTTATGTATTATGCATGCATTTCGCAAATAGTGTATAATCAGGATAATCTCTATGAATAAGTGTTATATTATTCAAATTTATACATGGTATCAGAGTGAAGTTGATCATCAGATCTATTATTCAGAAAGTGATTACATTTTATTTCTTCAGGCAGATTCTATAATCGGGCCAGGTAGCCTCTATATTCATCCTTCTTTTGGAAGGTGAGATATCCGGTAAATGCCCATCCAGTCAATATCTGTACGAGAAATAATTTGTTCTCATGAATTTTATATTAGAAGCGGTTGAGTTTTGAGCTGGTGGAATTCAAATTTACAACAGTGTCTTCTTGGTGTCGAAGTTGAAATGTCTTTCAACGGATTACAATTGGAGTATGCCCTTGAAGGCATCTCGAATTATATTGCATGAAAAGACAGGATGGAGGCAGTGTTAGATGACAATGGGTTGAAGGAGTTCATAGATTCTGAGGTCCCAAAGCCTACTGATGCTGCTCAAGTTGAGGCTTGGCAAAAGAAGACAACAAAGTGTCGAAGGATTCTGTTGGAGCGTGTGAAGGATCACATTGTATCCAGCCTGCATGGAAAGGCTTCTCCATACTTGATGTGGAAAGCGTTGATAGATTTATTCCAAAGCAAGAGCGACCAGAGGAAGTTGGCACTCAAGGATAAACTCAGAAACATTAAGTGTGAGAAAGGAGACAATATGCCCAAGTATCTCACGAAGTTCACCCAATGCCGGGATGAGCTGGGAAGTGTGGGGGTGACTGTCGATGATGAGGATTTGGTGAGCTTGGCTCTCCTTGGTCTTCTGAAGAGTTAGCATTCCTATCAAGACTCTGTCAATGGTTGGGAGAAATTGCCAGGATGGGAGAGACTTTGGTCTAATCTTGTGCAAGAGGAGATCAAGCGGAATACCAGGGACTGATCTTCATCAAAGGCATCTGATGAAGAAAATTGCGCTTTGGCTACCAAAGCCAAGAAGGGGAAGAACAAGAAAGCTTCTCATTTCGGTGCGAAAGGAAAGAAGCAGGACATGTCCAAGGTGAAGTGCTTTCACTATCACCAACATGGACATTATGCCACAAATTGTCTGCAGAAGAAGAAACATAAGCAAGCTGCTGGATCTGCAGCGGGAGAGGCCTTAGCCTCGCAGTTTGAGCTAGATTTTTCATTGATCGCATGCTTTGTATCAAGTGTGATGGGATCGGTATGGTTCTTGGACAGTGTTGCATCTTTTCACATGAAAGGAGATCAAGATTTGTTTTCTGATCTGGATGAGAAAGATCTTCGAGTGCACATCGAGATGGGCGACGATGGTAGATACAGTGCGACTGGTATCGGTACCATTTCCTTTGAGAGGGAGTCTGGTAAACCCTTCGTATTGAAGGAAGTGATGCATGTTCCAGGATTGAAGAAGAATCTTATCTCTGTGGCAATGTTAGAAGACAAGGGATATGATGTTGTCTTCAGCGAGGGAAATGCTTTCCTGCGCAGTAAGACAACTCGAGAAACCCAGAAGATAGGGGTTTGAGTCAAGAACCTTTATCAATTGCATGTAGATGGCTGCAAAAAAATGGCATGCAAGGTAGAAGGATTGGTGAGCCAGGATGATGGTGAGCTATGGCACTGGAGATTAGGCCACCTTCACCATGGAGCCTTGAAGATACTGCAACAGATTTCTACTCGGCTTCCTAAAGGCACTCTTGCGCAGTCAAATCAGTGCAAGGGATGTACTTTGGGAAAGTTTGTGAAAGCCACCTTTCACGAGAAGGATAGTCGCGCCATGACGATCCTTGAGATAATTCACACAGACGTGTGTGGACCTTTCTTAGTAGCTTCGACAACAAAACACAAGTACTATGTGATCTTTGTTGATGATTTCTCTCGAAAGTGATGGATCTTCTTCATGCAGAAGAAAAGCGAGACATACTCAAAGTTCTGTGAGTTCAAAGCACTGGTCGAGAAGGAATCGGGGAAGAAGGTGAAGGCTCTTAGGAGCAACAATGGTGGTGAATTCATCTCTGGCGAGTTCAAGGACTTCTGCAGCGCAGAAGGGATTCGAAGAGAGCTCATAGCTCCCCATAACCCACAGCAAAACGGGGTTGTTGAGAGGAAGAATAGAACGATGGTGGGTGTTGCACGGGCGATGTTGCATGATCAGGGGCTACACCTTCACTTGTGAGTGGAGGCATGCAATACTGCAGTATATGTGCAAAACCATTGTCCTCACAAGATACTTGGCATGAGTACACCCGAGGAGGCTTATTCTGGTAAGAGGCCTGATATTTCCCATTTGAGGATTTTTGGTTCTCTTGTTTACATGCATGTGACTACGGATGCCAGGAAGAGGCTAGAGCTAACCGCAGAGGTTGGGATATTTGTGTGGTACAATGATGCGCCCCACAACTATCATGTGTATTTGCCAGATAGTCGCAAGACTGTTGTGCAACGGGAAATCAAATTTTAGAAGGAGAAAGCCATGAAGTGTTTGCTTGAGAGGGAGCCACACTTGCATTCAGATGAGGAGCTATTACTTCCTAAGGATGAGCTTCAGGATGTGGATCAGCCACAAGATGAATTTCATGGAGTGGAAGCAACCACTCATGCAGCGCCAACCATCAGAGGGCGAAAGCGCACTACAGAAGCTAAGTGACTGGCTCAAGATGCAGAGAAGGTTGTAGGACCACCTACAGCACAGCGCAGATAGAGATAGTCACCTGATCGGTACACTAGATACATGGCTCTTGTGAGAAAATGTGTCGTGACTAAGCCATCCTCTTTCAAGGAAGCTGTGGAGGATCTCGCATGGGTAGATGCCATGGTAGAAGAGTATGATTCAATTGTCAGAAACAATGCATGGGAGATTGTCCCAAGACCGTAGGGGAAATCAGTGGCGGGTTTGAGATGGATCTACAAAGTGAAGCAGGTAGCTGACGGGAGTGTGGAGAAGTACAAGGCAAGATTTGTTGCCCGAGGCTTCTCACAGATAGAGGGGATCGATTATGAGGAGACCTTTGCACTTGTTGAAAGGTATTCTTCCATACGGACGATTCTTGCTCTCTCAGCGCAGATGGGGTGGCACATCCATCAGATGGATGTGAAGACTGCGTTCCTCAACGAAGTCATTGAGGAGGAGGTGTACATAGAGCAGCCCGAAGGTTTCAAGATTTTCAGCAGCAAGTCACATGTGTGTAAGCTCAAGAGAGCACTGTATGGGTTGAAACAAGCACCTTGTGCTTGGTACACACGGATAGACAGTTATTTCATTGGACTTGGATTCTCCAAGAGTGAGGCGGATCCTAACCTATACCAGATTGTGGTGGAGGGTAAGTTGCTGAACATTGTACTTTATGTAGATGACTTGATTTTGATGGGAGATGAGATGTTGATACTTTCATGCAAGGAGGATCTTTCTAGAGAGTTTGAGATGAAGGACTTGGGCCTCCTTCATTATTTCCCGGGATTGGAAATTTGGCAGCGCAGTGATGGACTATTTGTTTCTCAGGGTAATTATGCCCGGGAGATACTTGAGAAGTTCAACATGCATGGCGGCAAGCTTGTTGATACTCCTCTTCCTGGAGGTTGGAGGAAGGAGGATGCTACTTCAACGGAGGTAGTGGATGCCATTGTTTACCGACAGTTGGTGGGGTCGCTTATGTATCTGGTCAATACACGACCCGATATATGCTATGCTGTTAACCAGCTTTCACAAGCCATGGTTAAGCCAACCAAGCTCTTCTGGAAGGCAGGCAAGCATGTATTGCATTATCTCAGAGGCACATAGAGATATGGATTGTGGTACAGACAGGAGGATGAGGTGAAGCTATGTGGCTTCATGGATGCAAATTGGGCAGGGATCCCAACGGACAGAAATAGCACATCTGGAGGGATCTTCAGTATCAGGTCGACAGCAGTTTCTTAGTACAACAGGAAGCAGATATCCGTGGCACTCAGTTCAGCAGAGGCCGACTATATGCCAGCAAGTTTGGCTGCATGCGAGGCTATATGGATGACGAAGATCCTGGTTGGGTTGTTTCAGTCACACTTGGAGCCTACTATGATTTATTTTGATAACCAGAGTTGCATTAAAATCTCGGCTAATCCAGTATTTCATGATAGATCCAAGCACATCAACATCAGGTACGATCATATCAGAGATTGTGTGCAGTGGAGAATCATGTTACTTTCATACATTCCCGCGGAGGATCAAGATGCTGATATCTTGACGAAGGTGCTCACCAGGAGAAAATTCGAATACCACAGAGGCAAGATAGGGGTTGTGGATAATCCATATCTTGTTGAGAGGGAGTGTTGAAAATGCAACAAGATGATGGAGCTTAGTGAAAAGAAGTCGCCTTCACTAAGTGGGCCCGTAGGCTACTTTTGGCGCAAAGTCTATTTTTAAACTATGTCTATTTTTAGACATATGGATCATGGTCTATGAGTTGCAGGATGCTATTTATGGATGATTTTTCATGTTGGTAAAATATATGGACCTATATTTTTAGACATATGGGCAGAGTCTATTTTTAGACTGCCAGTCAAAAAATAGAACAATCGAATATTATTAGCTCTTAATAATATTTGGACTATAAACATTATCTTATCCTCTTGCAGCACTTCAGTTCGAGCTATGGATGTGGCACATGCAACTGCCAGAAGGAAATATGCTTTTCCTATGGGTTAGTTGAGCTATTGCATGATGGAATTCAGTTAAAACTCAAGTGATTGAGTTTGGTGGAGTTGATTGAGGAGTTGATGGAGTTGTGTTCAGTTTGACTTAGTTGAACTAGTGGTATTTAGTCTAACTGCCAAATACACTAGTGATGAGTGATGTGAATTAATTATTAATTAATTCACTAATTATTAACTCATAAATCAACTAAAGAATACATCAATTAACTCAGTGCATGGACAGTTCAGTGGAGACAAGTGTTAGAGGTGGGTGAAAGGGTGAGACTACTATCAGTTGTGACTATAGCTGTGCATGAGATTTGCACAATCATTGATTGATATTGCCAATGAGGATTGCACAGTACAAGCCAAGGGAATTCGAACTTGGATCTTATCTATTCTCAACTTGGATTGCACAGTAGAGGCAGGCAAACAGTGGAGGAGATTTGAACCCATGACTTGTTCAGATCTGAGCTAGTTTGTGTGTAGCATGTGGAGATAGTACTGAGTACTTGTGAGGAGTATTGTACTATGTATTGTTACATGTTATCTATCATTATAATATACAGATAGTTGGGGGTTTTCAGCTGTATGCTTTCCCCATTACATACTGTGATGTGTGATTGATGTTTCAATGTGCGCAGGCGATTGTTTTTTTAATTCCGCAAATTGATGATCAATGGTAGAGGAGGTTATGTATTATGCATGCATTCCGCAAATAGTGTATAATCAAGATAATATCTGTGAATAAGTGTTATATTATTCAAATTTCTACAGGAATTCCATGTTAGCTTGTCGGGGCCACCAAAGAAACTCAAAATGTTGCGCACAAATCACCCTTGTTCCCTGTGTGATCATCATGGTAATTATTCCAATTGTTTCCCTCGTCACAACAAATTTTGTCATTTCCTTGGGGTGCTTCGTGAATATGAGGAAACTCATATTGGATCATCTACTCCTCTACCCATGTATTCTAGTACCAATAGTCAACCAAAACAGGAGGAATCTGGTCCCACCATTGTGATCCCCCCCTCCCAATGTCGAGATGACAAACACCACAAACCATATCCTTTACCTAACATCATCCTTGAGTTCCTTGTAGAAAAACCTTTCTATGGTTTATGTGCACATTTATATCGAACCTCTTTCGACAGAATCCCAGATCTCAACATCGTAGATCCTCCAACTACCAACTTGTCGTCTACCATTCCAAATGATGCGTATGTGAACCTTCTTTCTCAGGTTGACGCACCAGGTAACACCGCCACATCATGTAGTCAATCTTCCTCTTGTCTGCCCATCTCCCATCCTGATGAGGACACCATGGAAGCTATGTCTACCCTTGATTACCCCTACACTTCAGCAAGAGTGCATTTCTTTAGAGGATTTTGAAGGCCATTTCCTTCCTAATTCTCCCAATGCACTCTACCTCAAGAAATTTATCTCATAGCACATCTGTTTGATTTTCGTGTCTTTATTTCTTCCATGTAGTTAGGTAGATTGCATCATCTCATCCAATGTATTTTTCACCTTTCATATCGATACATCATCCACATCATACATAGTTCATGCCAATGGTGCGAGTCACTTCTCTCGGAATCTAGCCTCGACAACCTAGACCATTTTTACCCCCTTACATATGTTATTCCCTTTGAACAGCATGTGCATTCGATATGCCACCAATAATCAGGTAAAATATGATGCAGTGATAGGTTTGTTAGTTGATTCCCTTGCTCATCACATCCTTCATCTTCATGTTTGTTTAGATTCCTTGCTACTTGTCGTGCAATTGAATGGTGTGTATTATGTTAATAACTGTTTCTGGGAAAACTAGTATTCCTAAAGAATGCTAGCCCTCTAGGTTTGGAATCTACGCTAGAAACAACAGTGTAAAGCAATTCAACAATTTCTTCTATGTGTAACAGATAAGAGAAAGATGATGGAACCAACCTGTAACTTTTGCTTAATCCCTTGCTTGCTCTCTCTCCCTTTTGACAGATCCTGCAACTCCTCCCTGTACTTAACACACTTGGAGAGTACCTACACAAGTACAGCAACAAAGAACAGTCAAAGCATCATGATCTATTACAACATAAACATTACAAAATCAGATATATAATGAACAAATGATAGCATTCACAAATGATATCATTCACAATTGCACAATCATATGGAAGAAAACTTGAAGAACTTTATTAATAGAAGGGAGAATTACAACCCAGTTTTTTGATCTAGCATCATCCTCCCAGCTTCATTCCCTCTTCACCTCATGAAATAGCAAGATCACTTCAACAATACAATGCTCTTTTCCTCAATTACAAACTATCAACACTTCCTTGCAATTCACGATATTCCAGCCTCTAGATCTCTTAGATGAGGGATCCATTTATAGATGTGTGCAAGGGTGTGAGTCATCCATGGGGTTTGACTAGTGTCATTCCACTTGTTACAATTGGTTCCATTTGGAGATTTCTTAGATCCCTTATTCATCTTTGGGCGAATTCAGAGAGGCAAGTGGCACAGGAGAAGTTTCTAGAAGATTCCATAAGCAACAACCTAGAAAACTGTCTCAGACATTTGTCCATCCTCGCCCATTACACTCTATAGAAGGCCTAATCAGTATGCATTGCACCCTAGTAGTGTACCACTCAGTATGCATCGCACTTTGCTAGTGAAGTAGTCAGTGTGGTTTAATTTAGGTAATTTTTGGATGGATTCTCAAATGGAACTTTTGGGGAATGATGTATTCAGATGACTATGTTCTTTTAGGGTATGAAACAACTCTTTTAGGGTTTGATGAGCCCTAATACATCGTCATATAAGTTTGGGGTTGATGTGCCCAAATATGTCTATAACAGTTGCCCCCTAAAGCATGAAGTCATAAATATTGATGTCGGGTGAAATGCTTTATCATGAGGATCCGAAGTTTCGAACTAGAAGGTGACATGCATAAGTTACAATACAATATATCATCATAATATAATTTTCATGATCTAGATGAGGGAGGCATTCTCATGCTCATCTTTATAAATTCATTTCATGTACATAGATCAGATAGTCATTTTGAGATACAGACTGGTGATTCTTCAGATATAGAGTCATCATCCATGGTTAGGATGACCATCTGTGTAGATCCTTTGTACATTTGATGTTTTTATGTCCCTAAATATATCGCAGCCTGGATGGATGAAACTAGATCCGGGGTCTTCAAAATCATTCAATCTTCGCTCGATGTACAAGTCGATCCATGTGAAGAGATGTTCTGAAGTCGAACATGGAAATACATCACCTAATTACCAGCCAATGATGTAAGTTGTTAGTAGACATGAGAGGAATCACCGATAATGATAATGACCCTCAAGGTACTACAGTACAATTCATTTGGTGTGAATACATGATTCGATGTCGAACACCACGCAAAATCTTTCGGTCAAAGGCCATTGATGTCGACCTGTCGCTGGAAGTGAGAAACTTGCCATTGATGTATGCAAGCTTCAAAGCATTGAAAGGGTTCTTTCTAAGTCAACTTCTTGGATAATGAGCTGAAGTCGAGAAGAAGTGACTCGTTGTAAGAGGGCCTTGAAGTATCCCAGATCTATGACACGAAACAAAGCAAATGATTTCTGGAGGTGAAGATGAACTAATGAAGGTTGGAGGCATTGCAGTGTATGAGACATTAACTGGATGGTGATTTCTCAATTGAAAGACTTCTATTGAACATGTCGATGACACTGAGATGAATTGGTAGTGTTAACCCAAAAATATGGATGGTATGAAAGACCAATGGTGAGATGATCGGTGAACGGAATAACCCAACCCAACTCAATAATGGAGATGAAGTGAAAGTGTCATGTTCAAGAGCAACTTGCTACCATAAATTCTTCAAGTTTCTTCCCTTTTTGCCCAGTCATTGTTGACCAGTACCTCTTTATTTTTGTCAAGCTTGAGGAGGATAACATATGCTTGTTCTATAATTCACCCTTCAGGCAAACCTGTTGCTATTTAATGTTTTAACGAGTCCAGCGACTGTGAAACTTGGTCTCGTCTAGATGGAAAAGTTTGTTGCTATTGTTTTAATGTGTTTAACGACAAGAATAACTCAGTCCTTTTCATGTTTAGAGAGTTTGAAAAGGGACGAAAAGAAAAATCCATAAGCTCTTTTTCGTAAAGTAATCCCTCAGGTCCGAAAAAGGATAAACTAATACACGAGGGATGACATTTCCAATACTTTAACGAGCTGGAAAAGTTAAGCATTCGACAATATTTTCATATTTAACGAGTCTGAAAAGGGTTTAAGTAGGACTCTATTTTGAGGAACGAGTGGTGTCTAGGATAGTGATTGGTTCTGGTGATTTTGGAACTTCTCAAAACATGTTGATTTCCGTGAAGATGCTGGCTAATAAGACCACTCATTGTGACTATTCCTCAAAAAGGGTAAAACAACCAAGTGAAAGCGTACGATCAGCTGAAGGGATGGTGGTGATGAGATGAAAACAACCAAGGCTGAAAAAGCTAACAGAATGGCAATCACAGGGGTTTAAAAATGAAAATGGGTTCATTTTTAGACAAGCTTGAACCATGGGGAACTATACTTGGATTTGGTTTCATGTTTACACAAGCTTGAAACAGAAAAACTATGCTTGGATTCAATTTCATTTTTACACAAGCTTGAAATGAAAAGCTATGCTTGGATTTGGTTTCATGTTTACAAAAGCTTGAAACAAAAATCTATGCTTGGATTCAGTTTCATTTTTACACAAGCTTGAAATGAAAAACTATGCTTGGAGTCAATTTCATTTTTACACAAGCTCGAAACGACAAAACTATGCTTGAAGTCAGTTTCATTTATACATAAGCTTGAAACAACAAAACTATGCTTGAAAATAAAATTGGAAATGGTTTCATTTTTAGACAAGCTTGAACCATGGGAAACTATTCTTGGAGTTAGTTTCATTTTTACTCAAGCTTGAAACGACAAAACTATGCTTGAGATGGTTTGCATGCCCCCAACATGATGAAAAGGAGAGTCTCTTGTAACTAGATGGAAGTCACTGTGGTGAGGTGGGATGGTTATCCAACACCTCTTTGGCTTTGTCTAGAATAGACAAAGGTGAATGGTATGATAGACCAATCATATAACCTACAAGGAAACTTATCTTTACTACTAGGTGGACTATGAATCTAGAGTCCACTGATCAAGGAATCCCTTTTGAGGGGAATCCTAGTCCTTTTCCTTCTTGGTGAAATATTGGTGCTCCTTACATGGCTACATTGTCCCTTCTAGGATTTACCATTGGCCTGCCAGTATGGCTCTTTTCAACCTCTGTGGTTCAAAATGCCATGATTTCTCCACAATCGAATCAACCTCTAGTTCATCCTGAAGTTGACCCTTCACCTTCTTCCTCGTTTGTTTCTCTCTCCCCTTCTTCCTCTTCGCTTGGTGAAAGTAGTGATACTAGTAACCAGGTGGCTGAGAAGAAGAAGAAAGGGAAGGAGAAGAAGAAGAAGTCAATTCAGCAAGGGGCAGCCAAGCAACCATTGCTTTGAATGCATCATTTGATGAAAATCCACCCATTAAACTTCCTAAAGCCAAATTTCCATGCATGATTTGTACGGGAGACCATTTTCATCAAGATTTTCCTTACTTTCCTCAGATCTTGAAAGTATGGTCTTCCCGGAACACGTCTCCAGCCTAGACCCCTAGATATGTTGCGTTAAGTTCTAAAGCGTTGTTAGGTTCATTGAAATTTATTTTAAAGTTGATCTTGTTTAGATTTTTCCTTTCAATGGTTCACCGCGTTATGATGATTTGAAATTCCTAAAATGCAATCTACAATGATAAACAATCTTTGTTTATTTTGAGCAATGAAATCCTAGCTACTAGGGAAAGAAAATAATAGTGCTTTCACGCAAAAGCAAAGAGCACACACTAGTGCATTTTCCTATATCATCTTTTTGCATGCAAATCAAAAAATGCTAAATGCAAATGCATGTATTTTTTTCGTTCTCCTTAATGTGAAATATGCCAAAAAGGAAAACTAAATGCAGCAAAGATCTGAAATATTTCACTCAAACTGACAATTTTTGACAATTTCTTCTTCAAAAGAGAAAGGAAGACTCAACAACACTTTTCAATTTTGAATCAAAATGTTTTCGACACATCGAATATAAACAAATCAAACCAAATACATGAAGAAAAGTTCAATCAATTATCAAGGAAAGGAAGAATTCACGACACTTCTCTTTTCGACACAAATGACAATTACGACACTTTTTGTACCAAAGAGACAAATCGATTTAAACAATTTTTCGACAAAGGATTGTAAATGATGAACAAACACACAAAAAAAATTCAATAATCCTAATGTAATTGAGGCTGGCCTATTTGATGCAAGTGAGCATCAGTAAGGAGGCACTATTCATATGCAGCAAAATAACTAAACAAAACTGAAAACAAGGTAAAAAAACCCTCAATTTCTAGAACAGAAAAAAATTTCAGTCAGCCATCGCACCTGGGCTTCACAGAAACAGAGATGCATCGTGCTTACTACACTCAGGAGGTGCGATTCTTACTTAGTTATAGTGGAAGACAGTGCGATGGTCCACGGAGCGCAACTGAAATGGGTTTTGGCTCAGATGTGTAGCTATTTTCAATGCGTTAAGCTGAGCTTTGATGAACAATAAAGAGCAAAGTATAGTGGAATGTCTTGAGAGGTTACTGAGCTACCAAAAGGGCATCTAGATGTGCTTTTAAGTCAAATTTTTAATTCATAAACTAAACCAGAGATTGAATAAAGTGGCATTCATCTACTATGCAATTGCAGAGCAAGAGCAGTTCGAAGGCTACCTGGCTGACTTCAGGCTCTGTCTATAGTTTATAAAACAAGCAATACCAATAAAGAAGCATCTGTTCATCTCCCCAGCGGAGTCGCCAATTTTTTTTGGGAAAACTAGTATTCCTAAAGAATGCTAGCCCTTTAGGTTTGGCAGCTACCTTATAAACAACAATTTAAAGAAATTCAACAATTTCTTCTATGTGTAACAGATAAGAGAAAGATAATGGAACCAACCTGGAACTTTCGCTTAATCCCTTTCTTGCTCTCTCTCCCCTTTTGACAGATCCTGCAACTCCTCCCGTACTTAAAATGCTTGGAGAGTACCTGCACAAGTACAACAACAAAGAACCGTCAAAGCATCGTGATCAATTACAACATAAACATTACAGAATCAGATATCTAATGAAAAAATGATAGCATTCAAAAATGATAACATTCACAATAACACAATCGTATGGAAGAAAACTTGAAGAACTTTATTAATAGAAGGGAGAATTACAACCCATTTGTCTGATCCAGCATCATCCTCCCAGCTTCAATCCCTCTTCACCTCATGAAATAGCAAGATCACTCCAACAATACAATGCTCTTTTCCTCAATTACAAACTATCAGCACTTCCTTGCAATTCACAATATTCCAGCCTCTAGATCTCTTAGATGAGGGATCCATTTATAGATGTGTGCAAGGGTGCGACTCATCAATGGGGTTTGATTAGTGTCATTCCACTTGTTACAATTGGTTCCATTCGAAGATTTCTTAGATGCCTTATTGGGCAAATTCAGAGAGGTAAGTGGCACAGGAGAAGTTTCTAGAAGATTCCATGAGCAACCACCTAGTAAACTATCTCGAACATTTATCCATCCTCGCCCATTGCACCCTATAGAAGGCCTAATCATTATGCATCACATCCTAGTAGTGTACCACTCAGTATGCATCGCACTTTGCCAATGAAGCAGTCAATATGGTTTAATTTAAGCAATTTTTGGATGGTTTCTCAAATGGAACTTTTGGGGAATGATGTATTCAGATGACTATTTTCTTTTAGGGTATGAAACAACTATTTTAGGGGTTGATGATCCATAATAAATCGACATATAAGTTTGGGGTTGATGTACCCAAATATGTCTATAACAATAACCAAGCCCTATTTAGAAAATATCTACGAGTTAAGTTATTGGTACATGAATTCGAAACCATTACATTCAGTCATGTGCCTAGAGCCTAAAATCACTATGTAGATACCATTGTGAACAACATTCTAAATTGGCATTTATCACTTATATACCACAGGAGATAACACAACAAATGGTGAACCATCATCATCATATAAAATGCATAATCATATTATGTATCATACCAGGGTGTATCATTTATACATTTGCATACCAGGTCAGTCCTCTCCATCACATATGCTTGAGGGAAGTATCCCATGCTTGGGGGCATGATGGCTTTCCCCTAGCCATAGATTAACTTAAGTCTTGTCCTAGATCCCACTGGATCTAGGTATGGTCGATTATCCTCCCATTCCTTGGATATTTTGTCCTAACGACCTCTCTGGTGAGCCATATGCACATCACATATCGTATATGTCTGATACCATATCTTCAAATATTCTATTGAATGTCCACATTGTCCCCATGTTTGACTTGGTGGGTGAGAATGATTCTAGACCTCCTTTAGTAGTTCATTCTCACTTTTTCTTCCCTTAATTATTCATTAGGAACCATCATTCCAAGAAGCATTAAGGCCACATTTAGACAAGTAAGGCCGGTTGCTTGAAATTCATAGATCCCAATTACGATGGTCGGTTTGTTTGCTACAATCTCCACAAGATTTAGGGCTTTATCCTCCTCTCAAATTGGAGAGAAAACACCCTTTTATAGAAAAACCCCTTGTTTTTATTTCACACATTGTGAACAGACCGTAGCTCTATTTGATGAATTGTCAACAATGTTGGAAGGCTCTCATCCAGTTCTATAATGGGTCTTCTTAATTTTTTAATGAGTTGAAACTTCACTAGGAAACCATTTTTCCATGAAAGTTCACTTTGTCACCTCTCAAAATCGAATTTTGTCATAAACCGACCCTTGTACTTTGAGGTCCACCTCCTCTTAATACTTGTCATACCTATTGACATGGAGAATTTTCGCTATATCAACAAGGGGAACTAACCCGATCGCAATTCCTAATTAGACCCGCTTTTGTTTGGAATGGCTATTTCCAACGGGTTTAAGGGACCCCGTAAACTATTAAATGACTGCTAATTGATTGCTTCTGGGGAGATGGCTTCAATTAAATCAACAAAATAAAATAGCTAACATATATGTATCAAGTCCTATCTAAACTATTTCTAACTACTCTAGTTTATATCCTAACCTATACTGCAGGAGGAAAAAACAAAGGAGGTTAAACATCATATATAAATCTCGAGTCCAAATGAATCAATTACCGGTCCACTTAAGAACAAGGCTATATTAAATCCTATTTCAATCCAACCATTCATACAGGAATACACATTCCATTTTATGGAAGAAAAGCTTACAACTAATGTCCAACATAGTTTCGAATCAGCAACCTTTCATGATTTAAACACGATGTTGAATCATATTCAAATAACCAGACATAACCATGAACTGTAAGTTATCAGTATGCACAAAAAAAAATATACATTTGCATTTAAGTCAGCAACAACATTCTGATCAAAACACATAAGAGAAGAGGAAAACCAATCTGAAACACAGGCTCCTCATTGAACCAAGCAGTCTTTCTTTATTCACAATAAATCAGAGTTTTTTTTTTTTCAAAGAAAAATCCCTTCTCTCCTATCTGGAGGTAATAATTATGCAGCCCTCAATGACCCTTAGTCTTCCATGGCTTTTCATCTTCCCAATTTTATTACATAGATCAACATATACAGATGAGAACGGTCGGTGAAATTGCTGACATGCCAAGGTCACCCTTGGTGGAGCATTCTCCATCCTGGTGAAATGAATGGATGCCTTTGGAATAGAGGAGGACTGCGTATCATTTCTTAGCACTTGTGTGGAGTGGTTATCATTCTCTTTCATTTCCTGAAGGAAACTGAAGATGTTGTGCTCTTCATCCCACATCTAGCATGCTTTGTGATGTATTTGGCAATGATGACATTTTGATGGACTAGCACTGTCATGAGTGCTTCCACTGAACTGAAGGAGTGCCTCAATTATGCACTTTGGCAGTCCGTCTTCCCTTTCACAGAGTGTGTTTTGAAATGCTGACACTGGTGGAGGAGAGGTATCATCTAGATCCCACTCATATTTATCTGTTACCAGGTCTACTTGAATTTTCTTGCAAAATAATTTATATCATCTATGATTGTGAGACATATGGCAAACAGGCCTACAAAACGTGAGTCTCACGTTTAAATCATCAAATGTGAAAGAATCCCCCTTTATATGTTCCTCTTGAAGCTTGGGATAGCTTTAAAGAGGGAAGGGTAACGTTGAGAAGCAGGATGGCTTCTTTTCCATAGACAAGGAAGTATGGGGAGTTTCCTAAGGCCACTTTTGGGGTGACTCTATCGGCCCAAAGGGAACTTGTTTAGGCATTGTGCCAGTTCCAATGGTTATCATCAATAGACATGGAGATTGTGTGGATAAGGTTTTTATTTGAAGAATTTGCAACTCCATTTCCCTGGGGGTAATAGTTTGACGAATACCTCATGTGGATTGATTTATCAATAGAAAACTCAGTCAATTTCAATGAAGAAAAGTAAGAGGCATTATCAAATATAAGAGCGTCAGGAATGCCATACCTGTTAATAATGAATTTCTCAATAAACGATATTACCTCATCCTCATTCACCTTCCGATGCTGGATGGCTTCGGTCCATCTGGTGAAGTATTCAGTCACTGTGAGTATGTATTTATGTTGCTACGAAGAGTTTGGAGTGATTTTGCCTATGACATCTAGGCCCCATTGCTGGAATTGGCGACAAATCATAACGGGCCTCAAGGGAACAACAGGTTTTATTTCTCATCCTATGACAGTTTGACACACCTTGCATTTGCGAGCATAGGCATGCAAGTCTCTAAACACTGTCGACCAATAATATTTGGCTCTTAATATTTTATGATCAGTGGTCTCTCCGCCGTAGTGACCACCTGCTGGGCCATCATGCGTTTCTTTCAAGACATGGTTGGCATCATCCTTTTCCAAACACCTCATCCAAATTCCATCATGACTTTTCATGTATAATATGTTATTGGTAAAACGATACTGATTGGATTTCAACCTGAGTGCTCTCCTTTGTGATACATCCATGTGTTCAGGGCATGATCCTTGTATCAGATAGAAGTGTATGCCGTAGTACCATGACTTAGGGTCCAATAAGGCATCCGGCGTTTCTCGCTCATACACCAGGGCTTTGTTAATCCATAGGAGCTCCTCCCTGATTTCCATTTGTGCATATTTCATGCTCTGCATTTCTAGTTCTTTGGACGCTCCTTCTTTATCCACCAAGGCTTCTATTGCTAGCCTGGAAAGTCTTTGTCCTTGAACTACCTATGCTAGCTTAATCTTGAGGTCAAACTCTTGAAGGGTGGTTATCCAATTCCCTCTCTGTTCACCCATTTCCTTCTGCACGAAGAGAGCTCTTACATTATGATGGGGAAGAATTACTTTGTTCCTTGCCTTTAGTAAATAAGGGTGGAAATGTTTTACGGCCTTGAAAATTGCAAAGCCCTGTTTCTCCATGTCTGGGTAGTTGAGTTCTGCCCCTTGGAGATTGGAGCTCATATAAGAAATAGGGACTTCATTTCCTTCGTTATTTTTCTGAGTGAGTATTATGGCATATGAAACATCAGAAGCGAAAGTGTATAAGAAGAATTCCTTGCCAAAATTGGGGCTGACCAATGCAGGAGCTTCAGTGATTCACCGAAACGATTTCTTGGCTTCATCAATCCAGTTGTACACAACATATTTCTTCATCATTAGCTGCATAGGGTACACTATTTCAACGAAACCTGAGACAAATTTCCTGACGAAATTCATCTTCCCAAAGAAAGATTACATGGTGTTACAGGGAAAGGTGTCTATATAGAACTGCTCTATCCCACTAAGGTGTGACAACTGCCTTATAAACAAACAGAGAAAAGCTACTTATGTTTTTCCTTTATGAATTATAGATATAGAGGAATAGAAGGGCTAACCTCTGTCTTGCGCTAATCCCTTGATTCGATCCCTCTCTTCTTTGATGGTCCCCAGCTACTTGCTCCCTTGCACGCCTAGCTTGACAAAGTACCTGCAAGATCACAGAAGCATAGCACTATACAAAGACATGGATCTATATTCATAAACAATCTAGGATCATATGTAAATTGACCATACAAATGTAACTAGCATCAATGATACAAAAGCATGGAGGAAAACTCAAATAGCTTTTATTGATAAAACAAGAAAAGATCCAGGAGGAGCTACAACCGGTTGTTCTGACCCAGCATCAACCTCCCAGCAAAGAAGCCCCTCTTCACCTCAAATAAAGCTTAGATCACCCAACAATCTGATGTTTTGTCTCTAGAAACCAACAAAAATTCCTTACAATATGCAAATTCAAGCCTCCTGGATCTCTGGGATGAGGGATCCATATATAGATATCTGTAAGGGGGATGAGTCAGCTTGTGATTTGATTAGTGTCTTCTCTCTGATAGTTCTTGCTTCCACTTGGAGACTAAGGGCCTCTTACTCATCCTTGGTCGAATTCAGTGAGGCAAGTGTCACAGGAGAAGATTCTGGAAGCTTCCATTGCCTCTCCAACTTGCGGAATGACACTTCCATTTGTCATTTCTCGCCCATCACACCCCACAGAAGGGACTTTTGAAATGAAACACACCCTCATAGTGCATTTGGGTGAGATGCAACGCACCTAGCCAGTGGAGCAGCTGCAATGATCCTGTTTTGACCAATTCTGAGTAGTTTTTCATGGAGAACTTCTGGGAGAAGCTGTAATCTGTTGACCTTGTTCCTTTAGGGGTTAGAACAACACTTTTAGGGACTTGGGAGCCTTTGGTTTATGGAAATTTCATGCTTGGGGTTGTAGGGCACAAAAATGTCTATAACAGTTGCCCCCTAAAGTATGAGGCTGTTAACCTTTTGGTGTCGGGTGAAATGCTTTATTATGAGGATCCAAAGTTCTTTCAATGCTGGGAGGAGACCTGTAATAAAATACAATACAATACATTATCTTCATAATATTTTCATGATCTAGCTAAGGCGGGCATTCCCATGTTCAGCTTTATAAATTCATTTTAATGTACATAGGACAAACAATCGTCTGAGTTTAGACTGATGATTCTGGTAGAGCCATCATCCTTTTGGCAGGATGATTATCTGTGCTGCAGTGATGTACATTTAATTTCTTTATTTCCCTGAATATATATCGCAGCCCGGATGGATGAAACTAGATCCGAGGTCTTCAATCTCGTCTGATCTTCACTCGAAGTACAAGTCGATCCATGTGAGAAATGTTCTGAAGTCGAACATGGAAAGACATCGCTTGATTACCAGTCAATGATGTAAACTGTTAACAAGCGCGAGAGGAATCACCGATAATGATAATGACCCTCAACGTACTGCAGTACAATTCACATGGTGTGAATAAAGGATTTGGCGTCGAACACCACACAAAATCTTTCGGTCGAAGGCCATTGATGTAAACCTGTCGCCGGAAGTGAAAAACTTGCCATTGAGGCATGCAAGCTTCAAAGTACTGAATGGGGTGTTCATAGATCAACTTCTTGGATAATGAGATGATGTCGACAAGAAGTGATCCATCACAGGAGGGCCTTAATGAATCCCACATCAATGACACAGAATGGAGCAAATGATTTTAATGGAGGTGAGGACGATCTGGTGATATAAGGTTCAGGGTGGCGGTCATGAAAGAATGGAGTATAATGTATGGTAGTGGGTGAGACACAGGTGAATTCTCTGAATGACTTCTCTTGAACATATCGGCGACACTGATGTGATGGATTGGTAGCATTAACCTCAAATGTGGATGGTACGGCGTGACCATGGTGATGTGACCGGCGAATGAAACAACCCAACCCGACTCGGACATGGAGCGGAAGTGTCATGTTCAAGAGCGACTTGCTACCAACAAAGTTTCTTTGAGTTTTCTTCCCAATTTTTCCCCAGTCATTGCTGACCAGTACCTCTTTATTTTTGTCAAGCTTGAGGAGGATAACATATGCTTGTTCTATAATTTTCCCTTCGAGCAAACCCATCGCTATGTTTTAACGAGCCTAGCGATAGTGAAACTCGTTCTCGTCTATAGACAAGTTTGTCGCTATTAAACTTTTTAACGAGTTTAACAACAAAGATAACTCGGTCCTTTTCAATTTTAGAGAGTCTGAAAAGGAACGTAAAGGTAACTCCAAAATTCCTTTTTCGTCATCTAATCCCTTAAGTCCGAAAAAGTATAAAACAATACAGAAGGGATGGATTTTCGATACTTTTAATGAGCTGAACAAAACAAGCGCTCGATCTTTTTGTGTAATAATCCCTCAGGTCCAAAAAGATTAAAATCTAGAGGAGGGATAGCACTTCCTGTCCCTTTAACGAGCTGGAGAGGCCAATGGCTCGGCAATCTTTTCATATTTTACGAGTCAGTTGAAAAGAGCTTAAAGGAGACTCGTCTTTTGAGGAACGAGTGATAAAACGAGTAGCAGCTGATTCCAGGTAAGGTTTGGAATTTTCCAATCACGGCAGTGTCACAAGGATGGCTAGTGAAATCACTCTTCGCAGCTGTTCCTCAAAAATGGGTAAACAATCAAATGGAGGTGAATGATCGGCCAATGAAAAAGTGGAGGTGACGGTGCAAACACGACCAAGGCTTTAACGGCTGAAGTACTACATTCACGATGGTTATTTACCGGGGAATATTTCATTTTTTAACGAGGTTAAACGCGGGTGGAAACGTTTTCTCATGTCTTATGTTTATTTTTTAACGAGATTGAACTATGTGCTAAAACTGCTCGATCAATCCAGTCGTGTGATAAGAATGTCTCATATAAAATGGCAACTTTTAGAGTTTTGCCCCACATCCTTTCTTTATGCAAGTTAGGAAATGACCAATCCAAAAAACAGATAAATGATCACTCTTTTCTTGCACTCCAAAAGGTTTGCATGCCCCCAGGTATAAAACAGAGTTTCAAGGTTACCCCTTCTTTATTCCATTAAAACATTTGTTTTACCGAGAGAGGCCTACATCTTACAGGTTACCCAAAGATTGTTCTATTCACAGCGCAAATAAAACATTTCTTCGGCGATATCTACCGAAATAGACAAAGGTGAGCGGCGGTGCTCGCCAACTCACATAACTTTGACAAGAGAATCTTGTTCCAGTCCAACTCCCCCTTCCAATCACGGACGGGAGTACGGAGGTCATATTCTCTCGCGGAAACCTACCCTATACCCAAAGTTTCCCTACCGAAGCAGACCAGGATGCATGCCCCCTGCGTTTCAGTCATGTCCCCCCGAATCACTCGCGCTCATCAGGTGGACGAACTGGGGGTTGAGACATTTCTTGCCTGAAAAGACCATTTAGGGATGGTATATGACTATTTGCTATGTGTGATCCGGGAAATGAAAGCTGGTCTACGAACTTGACCACTCTTCCTTCATGCGGAAAACACATCACTCTAAAGAGTGATGAGACAATGGCTCTCATGAAATAAATATAGTCTCGTCCAAGGAGTAGATTGTAATCTAGGGGTCCTTGAACTACCATTACGTTCATGTGAACGGTTTTCCCTCTCAATGTTATGGGCACATCGGGAAGGATCCCTAACGGCCGACTGGTTCCTTTATCAAAGCCTGTCAGATTTCTCATCTCAGGCAAAAGCGATGGCGAACCAAGCGCTTTCCAAGCCATTGAGGAAAGGATACTCACAGAAGCCCCCTCATCTATGATGGTACCAGCCATAACCATTCTATATATTTGAACAATAATTCAGAATGGTATACTAGCTAGTAAACGGGGTCTGCCTAGTTGATTCTAGTCGAAGGAGACAACTAGGTTGCTTGGAGGTGGGACCGAGCAGACGGTTGGGTACGACTGATGAACTTCCTTCCTGCGGGAAAGGAACGGGTAAATTGCCCCCATGTTCATCGAAGTCTGTGCTTATGAAAAGAATTTGGACGATGTCATCCTTGTTCTCTTCAGTGACCGTATCATCTGAAGATGGAACCTCTAAAGTCAAGACCGGGTCAACTGCCGCCTCGACCTTTTGACTTTCGTCTAGTATGGATTCAGATGGTTTATCTTCAATGGTAGGTGCTTCGGCCGACCACCTGAGCGGGCCAGCCGGATTTTCAACTAGTGGCGGACTCAGCAAGAGTTTTTTATATCCAGGAGGAAGTCGTAACGGTGAAACCGGACGATCGTCCAAAACTCTTTTAGCTTCGTCTAATAAGGGACAACGGTGGACGGCATGATCACCTTCGCACAGTTTACAAGGAAATCTATATTTTTCTTTTTGTCCTGGGGCTTCACTTTCACTAGTTGACAGTGTGTTTTCAACATGATCATCAGAGGTTGACGACACTGGGTTGTGCAAACGAGGAGACCAGTCCCTTAAGATCCAAGGGATGCAAGGGCAATCTCTGTGATAGTGGTCTCCTTTGCAAATGACACATGGAGATTTAGGCCTGGTCAGTGCAGTGTGTGGATTTTCGCTAGACGACACTCGTTTGCCCCCATTCGCTTTTGGCTCCTTCTTCTTCTTTTTACTTCTTCTCCTTAGGTACTTGACTTTTGGCTTTACCAGCCCCATCAAGCGAAGACGAAGGAGGAGAGGAAGAATTAGAGGAAGTAGAAGGTTGGTGGGTAACTCTGGACTCGTCTAATTATTGATTCGATTGTTCAGGAATTGTGGTGTTCTGAACGAAATAGGTTGAGAAGAGCGATACGGGTAAACCAATTGTCAGTCCTGGAAGCAACAATGTGGCCATATGGGGTGCACCAACATCTCCCCAAGAGGAGAAGGGACTAGGATTTCCTCCAAGGGGAATTCCTTGGTTGGTGGATTCCATTTTTTCAACCCAAGATCAACGTAGGAAAGGGGTAATGAATATTCCATTTAAAATAAATTTTAGACACTTTGACACAACTTGTTTTTTCAGTTTTTAAGAGTCGAGAAAAAACAAAAGATGACTCTAGTCACCTTCGATTTTTAATGAGCCTAAAGTGACAAGTGCTCAGATGGACCTTTTCCGTTAATGAGTTTGAAAAGGAACGAAATGGACTGCTCTAGAAGTCTAGGTAGAGGGAGTACCAAACCAATCGCAAAACTGCAGAATACTTTTTACGGTACGGCAGTCAATCTTCCCGAATGTTGTGTTCAGTGCATTGCGATCGACAGGGCGACAAACATGGCTTCCTATGGATAAAGGATTTAAGCCTACAGGGGTCTCCCAAAATATACTCGACGGTACGTGGGAGCACAAGTCCGTACTGGCACTTATCGTCTCAAAGTGGAGGAATCACCCAACCATCAGTGAGAACAATAGTTACCAGGCTTTACGACGCCGGAATACGTCTCTAGCCTAGACCTCTAAATGTTGTGCGTTAAGTTCCAAAGCGTTGTTAGATTCATTGAATTTATTTTAAGTTGATCTTGTTTATGAAGTTTTCCTTTTGGGTTCACCATGAGATGTAGATGTAATTCCTAAAATGCAATCTAAGATGATAAACAAACTTTTTATCTCTTTTAAGCAATGAAAATCCTAGCTACTAGGGAAAAGAAAGACAGAATCTTTTTACAAAGAGAAAAGAGCACACTGTAAATGCACTTTCCTAAATAAAGCCAAACAGGCTGTCTATATGCAAATGCACATGCATGTATTTGTTTTTTGACTTTCTTAGTATATGGATGCTAAAAAGAAAGCTGATGCACAAATCTAAATTTCTTTTCAAGCGACAAATATAAACAAGCTTCTTTTCGAAATCAGAAATGGAGACGATTACGACACCTTACGATTTTGAAATGAGCACTCGTTCTTGACACTAGAAAATTACAAATTCAGACCAAAAGCAATAGTAACAAGATAATCAACCATCAACAGCAATCAAACTCTTTCCTACGATTGAAATCGACACTTGCAACAGTTTCAAATCAAAGGGCGACAGTATGACTATGTTACTTTTGCAAAGGAGAACTGTAAACGACTCAACAAACACACAAAAGCATCTACAGTTCTTTTGTACAAAGGAGGCGGAACAACAGCAAGGAAAAGGGGTTTCAAATAGACATACACTGATCACAGGCAGCAAAATTCAGGAATAGAACTAGAAAGAATGATCCACAGAAACCACAACTGCACATAGCTATTCTGATCAGCGCACCTGTAACACAGAGAATCTGAAATGCAACGCAGGTTGCCCACTCGGGAAGTGCGCTGAAATTCAGAATCTTTTAACAGTACCTGCACTGGGCCAGAAACGAGACTCTGTTCAGTCTCTGGGTCACAGTTTGCAGTTCAGTTCTTGGTTTTTGGTCGAGTAAAAAGCAATCAGTAATGCAACAATCAGGGGTAGATCTAAGGAGGATCTAAAAGCTATCACAAGGGCAATCAGATAGTTTGTAAATCAGTTGTTTGAATCATAAACAGATCCAATGGATGGATTGAAGCAGCAGTTATCTACTTTGCATTTGATATGGCAAATGTAGTTTGAATGCTACTTATAAGTTTATGAAACGAACAACAAAGAATGATAAACAAACAAACTAACATACTTCCCCAGCGGAGTCGCCATTTTGTTACAGGGAAAAGTGTCTATATAGAACTGCTCTATCCCACTAAGGTGTGACAGCTGCCTTAGAAACAAATAGAGAAAAGCTACTTATGTTTTTCCTTTATGAATTATAGATAGAGAGGAATAGAAGGGCTAACCTTTGTCTTGCGCTAATCCCTTGATTCGATCCCTCTCTTCTTTGATGGTCCCTAGCTACTTGCTCCCTTGCACGCCTAGCTTCATAAAGTACCTGCAAGATCATAGAAGCATAACACTATACAAAGACATGGATCTATATTCATAAACAATCTAGGATCAGATGTAAATTGACCATACAAATGTAACCAGCATCAATGATACAAAAGCATGGAGGAAAACTCAAATAGCTTTTATTGATAAAACAAGAAAAGATCCAGGAGGAGTTACAACCGATTGTTCTGACCCAGCATCAACCTCCCAGCAAAGAAGCCCCTCTTCACCTCAAACAAAGCTTAGATCACCCAACAATCTGATGTTTTGTCTCTAGAAACCAACAACAATTCCTTACAATGTGCAAATTCCAGCCTCCTAGATCTCTGGGATGAGGGATCCATATATAGATATCTGTAAGGGGGATGAGTCAGCTTGTGATTTGATTAGTGTCTTCTCTTTGACAGTTCTTTTTTCCACTTGGAGACTGAGGGCCTCTTACTCATCCTTGGTCGAATTCAGTGAGGCAAGTGTCACAGGAGAAGATTCTGGAAGCTTCCATTGCCTCTCCACCTTGCGGAATGACACTGCCATTTGTCATTTCTCACCCATCGCACCCCACAAAAGGGACTATTGAAATGAAACACACCCTCACAGTGCATTTGGGTGAGATGCAACGCACCTAGCAAGTGGAGCAGCTATAATGATCTTGTTTTGACCAATTCTGAGTAGTTTTTCATGGAAAACTTCTGGGAGAAGCTGTAATCTGTTGACCTTGTTCCTTTAGGGGTTAGAACAACACTTTTAGGGACTTAGGAGCCCTTGGTTTATGGACATTTCATGCTTGGGGTTGTAGGGCACAAAAATGTCTATAACACATGGCCCTTTTATTTGCAGGGGGTTGTATTCTCATGATAGTCTCTATTCTTTGAGGGTCAATAACAATTCCTTCTTTAGAGAGGATATGACCTAGTAGTTTCCCCTCTGTGACTGCGAAGACGCTCTTCTTGGGATTCAACGATATCCTATATCTTTGGCATCTTTCGAAGATTTGTTTCAGGTGACAAATATGATTCCTTCTATGATATGAATACACTATAATTTCATCCATGTAAACCACTACTGATCTGTTAATCAACCCTGGGAAATCTATATCCATAACTCTCTAGAATGTGGCACCCGCATTAATGACTTCAAAAGGCATTTTTCGATATGCGTAAGTGCCCCATTTAGTGTTGAAGGTTGTCTTAATATGATCCCCATTAGATACTAACACTTGATTGTATCCTGAAAATCCCTCTAATAGTGACAACATTTTAGACCTAGAAATGCATTGAAGAATGTGCTCCATAGAAGGGACAAGATAGTTATCCTTTTGTGATGCTTGGTTCAGGTTTCTGAAGTCAATGCATAGCTTGATGTCTCCATTTCTTTTTCTCACTGGTGGGAGATTAGCTACCTAGCGTGTGTGTGTTTCCAGGAAAACTAGTGTCTATTTGATCTGCTAGTCCCACTAAGACGGGTAGCTATCTTAGAAACAAACAATTCAAAATAACTTTTGTTTTCCTTTATGTATGATAGAAAAGGGAGAAGCAGAGAGCACCAACCTTAGTCTTTCACTTGGGTCCTTGCTTGTTTCCTCTCTCCTTTGATAGATTTTGCCACTCCTTTCTCACTTGTCCCGCTTTAAAGAACACCTATAGAGGCAAAGCAACAGAACACCATCAAAGCATAGAGATATATAATACCATAAACAACGCAGAATCAGAAGTACATTAACCATACAATTGCATTCACAAATACAAGATTCACAAATACACAAGTATATGGAGGAAAACTCAAATAAATTTATTGATAGTAGAAGTAGAAGAGAGGATTACAACCCGATTGTCTGATCCAGCATCATCCTCCCAGCATGAAAGCCCTCGTCACCTCATGAAAAGCAAGATCACCCAACAATACAATGTTTCTTCTCAAAGAGAAACCAATAGCACTTCCTTACAAATTACAAAATTCCAGCCTCTGGATCTCTTAGCTGAGGGATCCATTTATAGATATTTGCAGAGGGGTGAGTCAGCTTCTGGGTTTTTGATTAGTATCATTTCACTGATATTTCCTAGTTCCACTTGGACATTTCATGATCTCTTACTCATCCTTTGGCGAATTCAGAGAGGCAAGTGTCATATGAGAAGTTTCTAGAAGATTCTTTGGGTTTCCACTTAGCAAGCTGTCTCTACCATTTGTCTACTCTCGCTCATCGCATCCTATAGAAGGTCTTTTCAATATGCATCACACCTCTTGTGTGGATTAGGTGAGATGCATCACACCTTGACCAAGGAGCAAATTGTATGGGTCAATTTTGGCCAGTTCTGAGTGGTTTTTTAGGTGGAACTTCTGGGAAATGATGTAATCAATTGACCATGATCCTTTATGGTGTGAAAAAACACTTTTAGGGGTTTTAGAGCCCTTGGTTTATTGACATATGTGATTGGTGTTGCGGTGCCCAAATATGTCTATAACGGTTGCCCGCAAAAGCATGAGGTCATAAATCTTCTGATGTTGGGTGAAATTCTTTATCATGAGGATCCGAGGTTTTTCGAACTAGAAGGTGACCTGTAATAAGATACAATACAATACATTATCTTCATATTATTTTCATGATCTAGCTGAGGCAGGCATTCCCATGCTCAGCTTTATAAAATCATTTTCATGTACACAAGACAGACAATCGTCTGCTGTTGCAAACTGGTGATTCTTGTAGAGCCATAATCCCTTAACTTGGATGATCATCTGTGCAGCTATGGAGCACATTTGGTGTCTTTATTTTTTCTGAATATATCACAACCTGGATGGATGAAACTAGATCTGGGGTCTTCAAAATCGTTCAATCTTCGCCTGATGTACAAGTCGATCCATGTGAAAAGATGTTCTGAAGTCGAACATGGAAAGACATCGCCTGATTACCAGCCAATGATGTAAGCTGTTAACAGGTGCGAGAGGAATCACTGATAATGATAATGAACCTCAAGGTACTATAGTACAATTCAAATGGTATGAATATATGAGTTGATGTCGAACACCACACAAAATATTTTGGTCGAAGGCCATTGCTGTAAACCTGTCGCTGGAAGTGAGAAACTTTCCATTGAGGCATGCAAGCTTAAAAGTACTGAAAGGGTTGTTCCTAAGTCAACTTCTTGGATAATGATTTGATGTCAACAAGAAGTGACCCATCATAGGAGCACCTTAATGAATCCCACATCCATGACATGAAATGAAGCAAATGATTTTGTGGAGGTGAAAATGATCTAATGATACAAGGTTCAGGAATGGCGGTCATGAAAAATGGAGAGTGAAGGTATTGCACTGGATGAGGTGTTAGATGGGTTGGTGAATTCTCTGAATGACTTCCCTTGAACATATCGGTGACACTGAGATGGATTGGTAGCATTAACCCCATGGATGGTACAGAGGACCAATGGTGATGGAGAACGGAATAACCCAACCCGACTCAGTCATGGTGATGGAGTGAAAGTGCCATGTTCAAGAGCGACCTTATACCAATGAAGTTCTTCAAGTTTTCTTCCCTTTTTCTCCAGTCATTGCTGACCACTTGAGGAGGATAAAATATGCTTGTTCTATAATTTTCCCTTTCAGAAAACCTGTCGCTATGTTTTAGCGAGCCTAGCAATAGTGAAGCTCTCTCTTGTCTGGATGGACAAGTTTGTCACTACTGTTTTAATGACTTTAATGACAAAGATAGTTGGGTCCTTTTCATGTTTATATATTTTGAAAAGGGACGAAAAGGAAACTCTAGCAGTCCTTTTTCATGGCATAATCCCTTAAGTCCGAAAAAGTATAAAATGATACAAAAGGGATGACTTTTCGATAGTTTTAGCGAGCCGAAAATGACAAGCACTCGATCTTTTTGTGGAATGATCCCTCAGGTCCAAAAATATTAAAATGTAGAGGAGGTATGGCACTTCCCTTTACTTTAACGAGCTGGAAAGGCCAGTAGCTCACCAATATTTCCATATTTTACGAGTCTAAAAAGAGCTTAAAAGAGACTCGTTTTTTAGGAACGAGTGGTATTTTCAGGTAGCAACTAGTTCCAGGTAAGTTTGGAACCTCTTAAACACGACAGTGTAAATAGGGTGACTAATAGAATCACTCATCGTAGTTGTTCCTCAAAAGGGTAAACAATCAAATGGAGGCATATGATCGGCTAAAAGAGTGGAGGTGACGGTAAGAACACAACCAAGGCTCAAAAGGCTGATAGCAATGCAATCACAAAGGTTATTTACCGAGGGTGGATTCATTTTTTAATGAGCTTGAATCTTTAGAAACTATGCTCAGTGGCGGGTTTATTTTTTAATGAGCTTGAACCCTGTGGTAACATTGCTCAGCTACCTTTTCATGCCAGCTAGAAACGACCAACTACAGAACTAACTACACTAAGAGTTAATGAACTACTAAGTTTAGGTAGGATAGTTTAGAAAAAAACATTTCCTTTGCTTTGTCGAGGCCGCCGACAAAGGTGAATGGTGGATCAGACCAATCACCTAACCTAAGCAGTTGAACTAAAAGTTAGGCTAAAATACTATGAGGTTAGAGTTACGTTGTTCACTTTTCACTTGCATAAAAAGGTTTGCATGCCCCCAAGTGTTGAGAAAACTAGAATTTCCAGTTCCCTTATGGATGTTCCTACATTTAAGCAGGATCATTTCATCTGCGGAGCAAACAAAACACTTCCTCGGCTCTGTCCATCGAAATAGACAAAGGTGAATAGTGTGAGCTTCCAATCACATAACTTGTGAGGAGATCCTACTCCAGACTGATCCCATATCCTACACAAAAATGGCTTTTTAGATTGGTCATATAACTTACAAGGAAATCTGTTTCTTCATCTGGGTTCGCCTGTTGAAGCAGACCAGGGTGCATGCCCCCTAAGATTTGTTACAATCACCAAATTACTAACGGTAATTAGGTGGATGAACTAGACGTTGAAGAGACATTCCTTGCATAAAGAGACCATTTAGGGATGTCATTTTACTTGTAGCCATGTTTGAACCAGGAAATGAAAGTTGGTCGACAAGTTGCACCAGTCTGCCTTCATGCAGGAAACACATCACTCGAAAGAGTGTGGAAACAATAGCTCCCATGCTGTAAACATAGTCATGCCCAAGGCGTAGATTGTAATCTAGTGGCCCTTGGACTACCATCACGTTCAAATGAATGGTTTTCCTTCTCAAAGTTATAGGCAAATTTGGAAGGATTCCTAACCATTGACTGGTTCCTTTGTTGAAGCCTGACAAATTTCGATTCTCAGGCAAAAGCGATGGTGAACCAAGCGCTTTCCAAGAAGTTGAGGAAAGGATACTCATGGAATCCCCTTCATCTATGATAGTGCTAGATATGATCATTCTGTAAATTTTTACTATGATTCGGAATGGTACATTAGATGGAGGCGAGGTCCCGCTAGTAGATTCCAATCGAAGGAAACAATTAGATTGCTTGGAGGGGGGACCAAATAAACAACTGGATGAATCTCTCAAAATGGACAAATTCACTCTTGTGGTAAAGGAATGGGTAGATTGCCCCCATGTTCGTCAGACTCTGTATTAACAAAAATATTGTGAACAGTGTCGTTCTCATTCTCTTTAGAAATTGTATCATTTGAAGGTGGACCTTCTGAAGGCAAGACTGGTTCGGCTACCGTCCCAACTTGTTGACTTTGGTCTGGTATGGAATCAGTGGGATTATCTTCAGTGATAGGCATTTCGACTGACAACTTAAGTATTTCAGTCGGGTTTTCAACTAGCAATGGACTCGGTAAGAGTTTCTTGTATCTAAGTGGAAGTCGCTACAATGAAGCAGGACAGTTATGTGAGATTCTCTTGGCCTCATCCAGAAAAGGGAAACAGGGAAGGTGATGGTCTCCTTCACATAATAGACATGGAGCTTTGACCTTTCCTTCCCGTCCAAGACTTTCATTTTCACTAGTCGATACTGTGCTGTCAACATAGGATCGCCAGAGGTTGATGACACTGGATGGTGCAAACGGGGAGACCAGTCTCTCAAGATTCATGAGATGCAAGGACAATCTCAATGAAAGTGGTTTCCTTTGAAAATTAGACAAGGATATTTAGGGGATTTAATGTGTGTATTTTCATTAGATGATTCATTGTTGCCCCCTTGCTTGACTGGCTTCTTCTTCTTCTTCTCCTTCCCTTTCTTCTTCTTCTCAGTTACTTGGTTTTTAGTATCACTAGTTTCACCAAGTGAAGAGGAAGAAGAAGAAGGAGAAATAAATGAAGTAGAAGGTGGGGGAGCAACTCCAGTATCATCTGGTTGCAAATTCAATTGCTGAGGAATTACGGTGTTTTGAACGATAGAGGTTGAGAATAGCCATACCAGCAAGCCAATTGTGATTCCTGGAAGGGACAATGTAGCCATGTATGGAGCACCAATATCTCCCCAAGAAGAGAAAGGACTAGGATTTCCCCCAAGGGGAAATCCTTAATTGGCGGACTCCAATACCTCAACCTAATATCAACGAAGGAATAGGGATGTTATTCTGTATTAAATAAATTTTATGACGCTTTGACACAACTTGCTTTTTCAATTTTTAAGAGTCGAGAAAAAGCTAAAGGTGACTCTAGTCTCCTTCAATTTTTAATGAGCCTGAAGTGACAAGTGCTCAGATGGACCTTTTCTTTTAAGGAGTCGAAAAGGAACAAAAGTGACTACTCTGGAAATCTAGACAGAGGGATTATCAAACCAATCGCAAAAATGCAATATACACCTTGGTGGTAAATTAAAGAGAAATTACCAAGGACTTTACGTACGGTAGTCAATCTTCCCGAATGTTGTGTTCAGTGCATTGTGATCGATAGGGTGGCAAACACAACTTCGTAAGGATAATGGATATCAACCTATTGTGGTCTCCCAATATATACTCGACGGTATGGGGAGCACAAATCCGTACTGGCACTTGTCGTATCAAAGAGGAGGAATCACTCAACCTTCGATGAAAAATATAGTTACCAGGTTTTACAATGCTGGAACACATCTCTAGCCTAGACTTCCATATGTTATGTGTTAGGTTCCAAAGCCTTTTTATGTTCATTGAGGTTTATTTTCGAATTGATCTTTATTAGGAGTTTGCCTTTCAAGGTTCACCGCGTGATGTAGATGTAAATTTCCTAAATATGCAATCTAAAATGATAAACAGTCATTTGTTTTCTTTAGCAATGAAAATCCTAACTACTAAGGAAAGAAAAGTACGATTCTTTCAACAGAGAGCAGAGAGAACACACTAAATGCACTTCTCCTAAATCATTTTCTGCATGTAGTCTAAATGCAAATGCACATGCATGTATTTGTTTTTCCACTTCCTTAATGTGAGAATGCCAAAGAGGAAAACTAAGTATAGATCTAAACTATTTTCTTCAAAGCGACACTTCAACAATTTCTTTTTCAAAATGAAAGGAAGACTAAAATGACACTTTCGTTTTCAAATGGAAAACTTCTTTTGACACTTTAAATTTTGACAATTCAAATCAAATACAATGACAAAAGTACAATCAACTATCTAAAAGAGGAAGACTTTACAACACTCTTTTTCTTGACTCAAAATGACAGTTACGACACTTTTGAATCAAAAGACGATAGTTTGATTAAGCTACTTTTTGCAAAGGAGGACTGTAAATGATGAAAAATACATAAAAAAAAACATTCACAATTCCTGATCAATGGATGTTGAATAATGTAAAGGAAGAAAGCTTCAACAATGATATACTGATCATAGGCAGCAAAACTACTAAATAGAACTGAAAACAATGAAGAAAAAGACCAAATTCTAGAGAGGGAAACAGTCTCATTCAATCATCGCACATTTCCTTAAGGGAAACATGGATGCATCTCACCTGCAACACACGAGAGGTGTGATGGATCTAGACTGCTAGTTACAGACAGTGCGATGGACCAGGGAACGAAACTGAGCTTGGTTTTTGCTCAAGATTTGCAGCTAAGTTCAGTGATTTAGGTTGAGCTATGATGGACAGTGACAACAAAGCACAGGGGTATGATCTTATGAGGTTATTGAGCTACCACCAGGGCACTTCGGATGTTTGCAAGTTAGATTTTCAGTTCATAAATCAACCCAGATATTGACTGAAGCAGCGTTGATTTACTTTGCAGTTGCATAGAAAAATCAATTCGAAAGCTAGCTGGCTTAACTTCAGGCTCCGTCTATAGTATATAAAGCAAACAACAGTAACAAACAAACAAACTATTCGCTCCCCAATGGAGTCACCATTTTTTTTCCAGGAAAACTAGTGTCTATTTGCTCTGCCAGTCCCACTAAGATAGGTAGCTATCTTAGAAACAAACAATTCAAAGTAACTTGTGTTTTCCTTTATGTATGATAGATAAGAGAGAAGTAGAGAGCACCAACCTTAGTCTTTCGCTTGGATCCTTGCTTGTTTCCTCTCTTCTTTGATAGAGTTTGCCACTCCTTTCTCACTTGTCCCGCTTTAAAGAACACCTGTAGAGGCAAAGCAATAGAACACCATCAAAGCATAGAGATATATAATACCATAAACAACGCAGAATAAGAAGTACATTAACCATACAATTGCATTCACAAATACAAGATTCACAAATACACAAGTATATGGAGGAAAACTCAAATAAATTTATTGATAGTAGAAGTAGAAGAGAGGATTACAACACGGCTGTCTGATCCAGCATCATCCTCCCAGCATGAAAGCCCTCTTCACCTCATGAAAAGCAAGATCACCCAACAATACAATGTTTCTTCTCAAAGAGAAACCAACAACACTTCCTTACAAATTACAAAATTCCAGCCTTTGGATCTCTTAGCTGAGGGATCCATTTATAGATATTTGTAGAGGGGTGAGTCAGCTTCTGGGTTATTGATTAGTGTCATTTCACTAATAGTTCCTGGTTCCACTTGGAGATTTCATGATCTCTTACTCATCCCTAGGCGAATTCAGAGAGGCAAGTGTCATATGAGAAGTTTCTGGAAGATTCTCTAGGTTTCCACTTAGCAAAATGTCTCTGGCATTTGTCTACTCTCACTCATCACACCCTACAAAAGACCTTTTCAGTATGCATCGCACCTCTTATGTGGAGTAGGTGAGATGCATCACACCTTGACCAAGGAGCAGTCTATATGGGTCAATTTTGGCCAGTTCTAAGTGGTTTTTCAAGTGGAACTTCTGGGAAATGATGTAATCAGTTGACCATGATCTTTTGGGTGTGAAACAACACTTTTAGGGGTTTAAAAACCCTTGGGTTATTGACATATGTGATTGGGGTTGCAGTGCCCAAATATTTCTATAACAGTGTGTCTGACATGAAAGATGATTTTAGCATCCAGCGTTTTGTTTAATTCTTTCTTCACCAGTGGTTCTAGGCTTGGATGCATCTTACGCAACTTTTGCTGGTAGGGCCTGGTCTCATTTTCCAAAGGGACTACATGCCGCACAACACTGGTATCAAAGGTATTTAAGTCTTCATATGTCCACACAAAGACGTCCAGTATTCTTTAAATATCTTGACAAATGCAACTTTTTCTAGTGGAGAGCACCCCAAGCCCAAATTGACATTTTTTACGGTCTTCTTTGGTCCCAAGGTTGACCGATTCATACTTCATGGATGAGCTATGCATTTTTCAGTTAGTTAGCTTCTTGAATTTATCATGCAAGTCATACAAGTGCTCCATCTTAACAACTGACTTGGGAATCACATTGGGTTAATCCTTTTCCTCACCTTCCCTCTCATTCATAAGCTTGTCATGCTCCTTTTCATCAATGACTGCATTCTTGAATGTCTTCTCACAGTGCAAGAACTCAAGGGTTTGGTCGTCATCTTCGAGCACCTACCAATTTGAGATGTTATCAGGCATGGATGGTCTGAAAATCAATTCAACAGAACATTTATTTTTCTTCAATCTAAAATCAGGTAGAAGTTTAGCAGCCATATTAGCCATCAGATCAGCATCTTGGTTTTGCCCTTGAGGTATGTATGTGATATTAAAAGAATCAAAACTATCAATTAAGTTCCATACCTCATGTCGGTACCTTACTAGGTGTGGCGAATTGCAGTGTATCCTCTTCCTTACCTGATCCACGATTATCTATGAGTCACCAAAAACTTTAGTATTTTCTACCTTCATATTGATGGCTTTGTTTAGGCCCTGCAGCAAGACTTCATATTCTGTTTCATTATTGGTGCATGCAAACTCCAATTAGCTGGCCATCAAGTGTTGGTTACCTTGCGGTCAATGAGAATGCTCCCAGCACCTGCACCTTCAAGGCAATTAGAGCCATCAAAATAGAGTGTCCAGAATGTAGAATCTAATGTTACATCAATTGAACTACTATCTAAGAAATTAGTCCTATCATCTACTATAATACAGGATAGTTCATCAGTTGGATTGTGGGAGGGAGCTTCCAACTGTGTATGTCAAAGTTTCTTCAACTATTTCTGCATGGAATTCTCCAAAACAGGTTTCTGTGGAACAAACATTGGAACTATAATTCCCAAGAATAGAGTTGGTAAACATTACAAGTTAATTGGGACTGTTTAGCTCTGTCACTACATATTTCATGTACCTTTCACGATTAACTCTCAGCATATCACCCTTACCCTTCTGAGGCAATAAGAGACGGGACCAATAAGTTGAGAAGTATCCATTCCGTTTTGTTGACCAATCCCTACTAAGCAGCATTCCATAAGCCTCGAGTATATCGACTACCACTATATCAATGACTTGTGTGTATTGTGGTTTAGCAATCATCTGGATCAATTCATCTTTCAATTCTCCAATTACTTTCACATTTGTTCTATCTAATTACATGATTCGAGTCCCAGTTTTCTCAGATATCACATGGAGTCTTTTAGCAATAGCGTAAGGCATCACAGTGGATGAGGCACCTGAGTCTACCAAGCAATTGTGCATGTTCATGTTGAATATTTCAAATGTCATAAGGAAAGGGGGAGTCATGGATTTTGATTTCCTTCCTATCATGGCCACACTGACATCTTGGGGTTTTCAATTCATTTTTGATAAGGTGGATTCCATGGCTATTAGCTTTTGGGTTGATCTGGGAACACTAATAGGTCTGGAGACTGACTTCTGGGTTTGGCTGCTCGGGGTGGTGGGAGTTTTGCAGTTCCGTTCATTCATAGCTTTCAAGAGAAAATCTCTTTGCTGCATTAATTTTAGCAAATCAAAGTATGTGATATTAGCCCTAGATTTCTTAAGATCATCTACAATATTGTAATCAATGTTATAAACAGGATAGGGCAGAGAAAACATATGGTTTTTCCATTTTTAGGAGGGAGCTTACCATTTTGAGTCACCTTTATTGCAACGGGAGATGCATTTTCTTTTCCGGATGGTTTGCTACCGGGGTATTCTTGGACTGACCACTAGATCTACCCTTCTCAATAGGGACTTTGGGAGCGGGTTCCTTCACAGGGCAAACATCTTTATTGGTCTGATCTATAGGCTTCATCACACCTGTAAGTGGCCCCTTGCTTCGTGTGTGGATTTCATTAGTGTGGATCTCTGCCATACTGTCTCCTTGTGGTCATCTATGGAAACAGTATGTATATCTTACTTATTTCATCATCCTTTTCTTTAGTTATATCCTTCTACACCCTAAAGTGTTAATATATCAAAGGATTATGGTAAAAATAAAGAAATTATCTATCATCATGATTTAGCTAATTGTTATCACTCCTTATGCAGCAAAACGACAAAATGGAACAACTATTGTTCCCTATCCAGGAAACAGCATACAAGCAACAAGCCAAGGATAGGAGCATGCAGTTATGGATAAGAACAAAGGAGATCACAACATCAATGCAAAGACAAAAAGTTAACTGAAGATGGAAGATTGTGTGAATCCCTCAGGATCTCTTGATCCTGAGGGATTTCTGTTACTATTTTACCCTTCTTGCCACTTGGCCATTATAAAAGGAAACGATTGTAAAGAGAATGGGGATGGGAGATTATTCAAAAATTACTATTGCATTTTTACTTTGATCATCGACTCTCGTTGTTGAAACAAGTAACTATTTTTCAAATGATTAATATATAATACAGTTGCTATTCCTTCTATCATAATAAAGTAATTCGGCGGTGTTCACTGGCGGCTAAGGGTCTGGCCCTGGTGCATTCACTTACTATTCCTATATCATTCTTTTACAATTTTTGTCGTGTGATGGTTTGGTTTGATTTCCATTTATTGTAATCGCATTGCTTTGCTATTTCATATTCTCATACTTACTTTATTTTACATGCTGCAGAAGTGTTGGTTCAAGTTGTTATTCAATTACCTGTTTCAATATTCTTTTATTATTATTTCAAATTTAGTTATTTGAGTTCAGCATTCTATTTCCAATCTAGTAATTTAGCTCACCATGCTATCTTGAGATTCTCCATTGTAAAGAGCATTGACTACTGTTGTCTATGCTCTCAGAACGAGATCCCTGCTATTCAGATTAGAAAATACTTTTGGAATATCAATAAGTTAAAAGAGAAATGAGTTATTATTACTGTATCCTTGACTGATACTTGAATGAATTTTTAGTTTGGTTTCGTTAGCAAGTTAAGCTTTCTTTTAATTGTAATTTGAGTTCACTAGCTCCATCCATTTGCCCTTGTATTTAAAAGAAATGTATTGCAATTTAGAAACATTACTCTTGAGTAAATAGGCACCACAAACTGCGTACACTCTTGAAATAGAAAGTCTTACCCAGATTGATAACTAATGTGAAGATAATTAGGAGTTAAAAAGACACCTTTTATACCTCAACATTTTGGTGTCGTTGTCGAGGAGAGTGTAGCCATTTCTAAGGAGTAGTGTGCATCTGATGAGTGCCTGTTAGGAGAGAATTGGGTATTAAAAATGGAAGGTAAGAACCTGCGTATGGAGCATGTAAAATCCCTACTCCCCCACCCGCTTTCCAGCAGAATTGTTAAGAACTTAGGGTAGAAGTAAATATTTGAGTTGTGTGTATGACTAAGAAGAAAAAACCTGAAAACAATCCAAATCCACTACCCAAATCCGACAAAGCTAAGGGACCGGTGACCCTTGGTCAATCAACCTTCATAGACGACATCATTAAGAAAGCCGAATCTCAGCCATCAGTAGGCCCTAGGAAAGTTTCTTCCAGACAACCTACTAGCTCCCTTCGGGCCACAAATTCACCATCTGTAGCCTTTGCTAAGGTACACAGCAAAACAGAAGAGACCAAGCAGAGTTTTCAAGAAATTGAAAATTCTCGCCCAATTTCTTTACAAGAAGGGAATTCTAGTAATCTCCGTGAAGGAGGAGGAGAAACAGGGGAAACAGAGGAGCCAAGATCCCCTCAGGTAATAATTCAACCAGGAACACTCAGCACCCCAGATAAAGGGAGTGCCATTAAGTTCATTCAAGAAGAAACCAGGGAAACTGAGGAGCCAAGATCTCCCCAGATAGTAGTTCAGCAAGGAACACTCATTGTCCCAGACCAAGGAAGTGTTGTTAAGCTCATTCCCATCCCTTCTAGCCATCCTAGGAACAACTCTCTAGAAATCCTAGAAGGGTATTGGCACATATTTGATCAAATGGCCCAGAACCAACAAACACCTCAGACCTCCACACTGCAGTATCCCATCGTGGACACAGTAGTTAACATGCCTATGAAAGCCATTCCTCTCTAGAATATTCCTACCTTTCATGGGCTAACATTAGAATATCCATACGCATTTCTGTTTGAATTTGATGTATTGTGCTGGGGGTATGACTATACCATTGATCCCCAAAAACTAAAGCTATTTCCCTCCACATTGAAAGGGGTAGTCTTATGATGGTTTATGGGATTAGGTGGGGGCACTATAAGCGATTGGGATTAGATGAAAACTACTTTCTTAAATCAATATCAGGACTATTGCAGATCCAGGGAATTAAAGGATGAGATATTTCAAATGACAGCAAGACCTAGCGAAACACTAGAGGAATATGTAGAACGCTTTCAATACAATCTCCAGAGATCTCCCTATGCATCTTTGCCCTTGCCTGATAATGTGTTAAAAACTACACTAATTAAAGGGATGAAACAAAAATGGATTGAAACATTAAACATTATGGGTAAAGGTGACATATATCAGGAAAACTTTGCTAACATCATTAATTTGTGCATCAGGTGTTCAAGAGGCAGCACAAGACTGAAGCCAGCAGAGCATGACATGATCACAAGGGATAATAAAGTCTCTGGTGGAGGAATAACTCACACAGAAATTGGCAATCTATTAGAGGATTTCAAAACTAATATCCTAGGGACTCTGACAACGCAGTTGGACATTATGCAAGCCAAACAAAAGCAAGCATAAGCAGAACAAAACTTGGTGATATTCTGTCCTAGATGGAGAAAGAAGCATAGCCACAAAGAGTGCCCACTGGATATGGTCCAAATCTGCACCATCTGTACGAAAGATCATTCAAAAAAAAGCTACCCATCACTCCCAGGACTGAAAGTAGTCTACAAAGAAGCAAAAGAAGAAACAGAACCGGTTTACCTACTAAATTAGTGCCGCCAGTGGAAATCGCGACAAACAGGTATGCCAGTTGATCCATCCTCTTCTTTTCAACCTCCTCAGTATAATGCTCAAAAATATAATGGAACGTGGCAGAATCAACCACCTTTCCCCAGTTGGTCACAACAGCCATTCTGCATGTCACCATGGCCAAATCAAACAAATGAAACCAATTGGCTAAACTTTCCTTACTATCCACCATTTTGGAAAAATAACGCATATTCAACACAATGGTCACCCTCGCAGAGTCAAAACTGGTAGTCAAACTGGCAGAAACCTACAAATCAGCTAACAGGAATTATCCCCCTATCTCAACCCACACTACCAGCACCATATACATTGCAACAAAACCCCCAGACCAACTTAAGACCGTAGCTCCTAGGCCAACCCAACCCGAACCCCAACAATAGACTAGTTCAACCTATGTAAATTATTGAAGGACCAGAACCAAAAACTAAGTTAAGGGAGTGCAATGACCTTCAATTAAGAGTTGGGCATATAATAGAATCAAAAGGGAATAAAAATGTTCAAATTGAAAATCCGTTACCTATAGAACAAACACCACAAGAAGAGAATCTGGTTAGACAGAAAACTCATGAACAAGAAACCACCTCTTCTCCACCATTCCCAGAATGACTAATCATACATCGCCCAATAGAACACCCTGATTTTGATCTTCTAGGAGAATTGAAAAATTTATGTATAAAAATACCACTCCTCCAGGCTATTCAAGATATCCCAATTTACGCAAAAACTATTAAAGAATTATGTATGAAAAATCCAAAGAGGAAAATAACAACAAATCCAATTGTCCATGTAATTGGTACCTTATCTGATTTACTCTCAAGAAGAGAAGAACCTATGAAATATGAGGATATAGGCAATCCAATTGTTACTGTGCAAATAAACAACTACTCCTTTCCTAATGTACTAGTCGACTTAGGAGCGGCAATCAATATTCTTACCACAACAGCTTGCCAAAAGCTCGGCATTACAACCCTAGACCCAACCACAACCTTGCTGGAATTGGGTGACCACTCAGTATTCAAACCAGAAGGCACGTTATAGGATGTAATAGTGTCAGTAGATTCTTGGGAATACCTAGCAGACTTCCTCATCATCAATCCCAGAAACTGATTAGAGGGACACCCACTCATTTTAGGTAGACCTTGGTTGGAAACTGTGTATTCGTATATCAGCTTCCGAACACGCAGCATGACCATAACAAGAGGAACCAATGTCAAAAATTTAGCCTTATATCCTCCTTCCCAACCAAGTTTAACAATAATCAAAACCAGAAAACAACCTGTATCATATCTAACTGAAAACATTAGATCACCCCTAACCATAGAAGATGCTCTTGAATTTAAAGATCAAACAGAAGATGACATCATCAACACCTACATTAACCAACCAGAAGCCAGATCCCATCTCAAATGTCACATGATCGAAGCAACATTCGATAATGAAGTAGAAGAAGATCCCCTAAAAGATACTAATGATCAATCAATACCAACCACCTTTGTTTATAATAGCAAAACCATAGAAATTGAGCCAGGAAAAACTTTGAACATTAACAAAAACCTGACTACTGACCAAGAGCAAAAGCTGGTTCAACTCCTAAGAAAATATAAAGAAGCCTTTGCATGGGATTACCCGGACATGAAAGGAATTGATCCCCAGTTGTGTACGCACCACATCTATACAGAAAAGGATGCTAGACCCATTTGCCAACCCCAACGGATATTAAATCCTCATCTTAAGGATATTGTGAAAGCTGAATTGAAAAAACTTTTCGATGTAAACTTTATCTACCCAATATCTGAAAGCAAGTGGGTCTCTCCATTAGTAGTGGTGCTGGAAAAGAGTGGAAAGTGGCGGATATGTTTTGACTATAGAGAACTGAATAAAGCAACCCAGAAAGACCACTTTCCCCTCCCATTCATTGACCAGGTCTTGGACACATTGGCAGGGAAGAAATTCTTTTCTCTCCTAGATGGCTTCAGTCGATACAATCAAATTCAGATTGCCCCTAAAGATTAGGATAAAACTACCTTTACCTACCCTTGGGGAACATTTGCTTACAAGGTCTTACCCTTTTGGCTGTGCAATGCACCTGCCACATTTCATAGGGTTGTACTCAACATTTTTTCAGATTTAATAAATAAAGGGCTCGAAGTGTATATGGATGACTTCACACCTTATGGGGATGATTTTGAGCCAGCATTACAAACATTAGAAAAAGTGTTGCAAAGATGCATTTCCACCAGGCTCTGTTTAAGCCACGAAAAGTGTCATATGATGATGACCGAGGGACTTATCTTACGTCATTATATCTCACCTGTTGGAATACAGGTAGATTTGGCTACAATTTAGATAATTCTATTAATACCTACCCCGACCACACAAATAGAGGTATGGAGTTTTTTGGGATTTTCTGGTTATTATAAAAGATTTATAAAGAATTTTTCTCAGATTGTTGCACCATTATATACACTAACAGGAAATATTGATTTCATTTGGACAAATAAATGTGACAGTGATTTTTAGGATCTAAAAAGGCTTGTATCAACAACCCCAGTGCTAAGGGGCCCAAATTGGGATTTTGCATTCCAGATTTCATCTGATGCTTCAGACACAACAATCGAAGTAGTTATGGGACAAGAAGAAGATAAAAATCCATATGCAATATATTATATTAGAAAAAATCTATCTCCTGCTGAATTAAACTATACTATGGCTGAAAAAGAATTTTTAGCTGTAATATATGCTGTAAATAAATTTAAACATTATATAACTGGATATCCTATAATTTTATATACAGATCACTTTGCCATTAAATATCTAGCAAATAAACCTGTTACAAATGGAAGAGTGACAAGATGGTTGATTCTCTTACATGAATTTGACATCACAATTAAGGATCGACCTAGAAAAGAGAACCCTGTAGCTGATTTTCTCTCACGAATTCCAAAGCCAGCTGACGCAGCAGCAGTTGAGGATCAATTTCCTGATGAACATTTATTTGTTGTTACTGTCAGAACACCATGGTATGCGAACGTTGCAAATTACTTGGTAGTATGAAAGTTACCCAAGCACCTAACGCCTAATGAAAGAAAACAAATAGTGCAATGCAGTCCCCGATTCTCTTAGATCGAGGGCTACTTATTTCACATAGGGGCAGATATGCACATTAGAAGATGCGTTGGGGAAGATGAAGTGTTTAACATTCTAAAATCATGCCATGAGGAGCCGTGCGGCAGACATTTTGTAGACCGCAAAACCGGTCACAAAGTCTTACAAACAAGTTATTACTGGCCCACTATCTTTAAAGATGCTAAAAGGTTTGTTCAAGCCTGTGATAGCTGACAAGGGTAGGATGCCCTGGACAATCTGATGAGATGCCTCTAAATCTGCAATTAGTAATCGAGCCGTTTGAGTGGTGGGCACTAGATTGTATTGGTCCTATTAACCCATCATCCAATCAAAAAACAAACATACTGGTTGCAACAGAATATGTTACTAAATGGGTCGAGGCAAAGGCATTACCAAGAGCTACTGAGGATTTAGTAATACATTTTCTTTTCCAATTATTTGTGCGATATGGCGTGCAAAGAGACACAATTACATATGGAGGACCGCAATTGGTAGGTAACAAGATTGCTGCAACATTGAAGAATTACTATATTCTCCACAAATTTACAACTCCATACCACCCACAGGAAAATGGCCAAGTAGAAAATACTAAATAAGGTAATTGACTGGGCTTCCAGATTTCCAGAAGCCTTGTGGGAATACCACACAACATGGAGAAATACCACGAGATATTCGCCATATCAATTAGTATTTGGTAAAGAACCCATCTTCCCAATGGAATTTGAGATACAAAATTAAGAACATCTCAGGAGGTGGGTTTGAATTTAAATGAAGCTCAGATCAACAAATTACAGTAAATCAATGAATTAGATGAAATCACGTTATCTGCTATTCAACACACTGCACTAATCCAACAACAGAGAGTGAAATGGCATGATGCCCTTATTAAAAATAAGTTCTTCCACGAAGGAGATTGGGCACTCCTATACAATTCCACATTCCAGGATTTCCCCGGGAAACTCTAGACCAGATGGTTAGGACCTTATGAGATACAAAAAGTGCATGATAATGGCACCATTACATTGGGAACCATTGATGGATCTGGATGTTCTTTTAAAGTGAATGGTCATCGAGTACGACTCTATCGCAAAGCACTTACGAGGGAGTCCTTTTGCCAATAGTTACGGGAAGATTCCACCATGCAAATTCTCTCTGAAGAGGATAACCCATCCTCAGCATCAATCCAGTGAACAACTCATTTGTTTTTTGAATTTTGTATATAGACTTTTCTTTCTATTTTTTCTTGTATAAACTATATTTTTTTGTACATAATTTTGTGTTGTTCCATTTAATAAACCACTGGTGTTCCTCTTTAGGAACAACAATCGTTCCATTTAAGGAACAACAGTTTTGCGTGTGTTTTCTTATTACTGTTCCATTTAAGGAACAACATTTTCGAGTGTGTTTTCTTATTGTTGTTCCATTTAAGGAACAACTACTGTCCCTCTTAAGGAACAACAGTCATTCCATTCAAGGAACAACAATTCCACATGTGTTTTCTTTGCGCTGTTCCATTTAAGGAACAACTACTGTTCCTCTTAAGGAACAACTGCTATTCCTCTTAAGGAACAACAGTTTTGTGGATGTTTTCTTTCTGTTGTTCCATTTAAGGAACAGCTATTGTCCCTCTTAAGGAACAACAATCGTTTCATTTAAGGAACAACAGATTTGCGTGTGTTGTTACTCTTAAGGAATAGCAGTCTCGCGCGTTTATATTTTTGCTATTCCATTCACGGAATAGCTACTATTCCTCTTAAGGAACAACAATCTCGAGTGTTTGTATTTTTGTTGTTCCATTTAAGGAACAGTTGTTGTTCCTCTTAAGGAACAGTAGTCATTCCATTTAAGGAATAGAAATCTTGTGTGTTTGTATTTCTGTTGTTCCATTTAAGGAACAGTTGTTGTTCCTCTTAAGGAATGGCAGCCGTTCTATTTAATGAACAGCAGTTGCGTGTGCGTTTCTTCCTGCTATTCCATTTAAGGAACAATTGTTGTTCCCTCTAAGGAATAGCAACCATTCCATTTAAGGAACAACAATTCCGTTTGCATTTGTTTTCGTTGTTTCGTTTAAGGAACAGTTGTTGTTCCCTTTAAAAGGAACAACAGTTGTTCCATCTAAGGAACAGCAGTTTGGTATGCACGTGCTTTACGCTGTTCCATTTAAGGAACAGTTGTTGTTCCTCCTAAGGAACAGTTGTCGTTCCTTCTAAGGAACAACGCTTTCATCATTTTTTGCTTGTTGTTGTTCCTTCTAAGGAATAGTAGTTTCGCTTCAGTTTTTTTTAATGTTGTTCCCCCGAAGGATCAACACTTTCACTTGCGTCCATTTTCCTACTATTCCTCTTAAGGAACAGTTGTTGTTCCTATTAAGGAATAGTTGTTGTTCCTATTAAGGAACAACAGTTTCGTGTGCCATTTCTTTGTCTTTCTGTTGTTCCTCTTAAGGAACAGCGGTTTTGTGTGTGAGTGTCTTTTTGTTGTTCCTCCTAAGGAACAACGGCAGTTCCTTTTAAGGAACAACACCCTTTTTTTGTGTGCATTTTTTTGTTGTTCCTCCTAAAGAACAACACACTTTTTGAGAAGTTTTTCTTGTGAATATTGTTTCACTCTTCATGATCCTTTGAAGGCAAGAATACAAACATATATGCAAGGATGCAAAATTTAAAGGTTACTGGAGTAAGTAGATCAAAGAGAAATTATCATCTTTAATGAGATTGCTTTGTATTGATTAGAAAAGGGGAGGACACAACTATCTATATCACTTTGTTGTCCTTATTTTCACTATAACTCAAATTGATTGATTACTTGTACCATGTTGGTTCTTCCCTAATTCTCATAATTCTCTTTGCTTATTATCATTGAATAAGAATAAGGGCATATTTTCTTTGATTGATATGTTCAGAGTTCTTCCACCATCCCTACTCTTAAGGAGTGTTGAGCCATCCTCTATATATTAGTAGGAAATGCTATATAAAAGAAAAGAAAAAAAAGAAGGAAAGAAGGATAGAGGATAGGGAGTCTCATCATGAGCCAGCCTACCATGATCATAAGGAAGTAGTGAAGTGGCATTCCCACTATGGCCACCACACCAAGGATATGATCCAATGGACACATCAAAAAAATAAAAGTCCTTGGAACAGGAGGTCTCATCACGAGTCGGCCTGCCCACCTTTCACTCCTTCCCAGTGAATGGCATTGTGATCCATCTGGTTACCAAGCCAACACAATGGCCTCCACTCTGACATCCCAAGGAACTTTCCTAATTATACATAAAAAACCATGGTTCTAAAGGGTGAAAGAGAAACTCTGTCAAGGTTATAAACACCTGTGGGCAACAAAGCTCTTCTGATGGTAATGGAGTCATATTTTTCAACATCAATAGTAATTACACCGTAAGGCATTTCCCTCTGAAATCCATCCCCCTTTTTGCCTACCTGTCATCTTTGGTCACCGTACGATTAGATGCTAGACGATTACAACAACTTAAACCGTCGATCAAAACCGTTACAAATTCTGCTTAAATCGTTGTTGCTTCCGTTTCCTTTCTGCCCTGAATTTAAATCAAGCCCTCGCCTCCCTTTCGGAATTTATATCCGACTTGCTTTGGATTATCAATTGTCTATGGCTCGTCCGTCGCGCACGGTGATCTTTGTCTCTTAATCGAGATATGTGTGTATGCCGTGAAGCAGATTTTTCTCTGCGCCCTGAAGTCGTCATATGGTTTTCCAGTGTGAATTTGATTGATTTCCATCAACAATTTCAACGTTTCAGTGTGAATTTGATTGATTTCTATCAGCAATTTCAACGTTGTTTCCAGTGTGAATTTGATTTCTGATTTCTATCAGCAATTTCGACGTTTGCAGTGTGAATTTGATTTTGATTCCTATCAGCAATTTCGACGTTTACAGTGTGAATTTGATTGATTTCTATCAGCAATTTCAATGTATTTAGGGCATTCAAGGATTTTTTTTTCACTGTCAGTGAGATGCGGTTGGGCTGTACAGGGTGTGGAATGCTGTTTGTTGCGAGAAGGCAGAATAGGGGGATTGGCAGGGAGTTTGCAGGGCGCGTGTCTTTTCACTGTTAGTGAGATGATGTTGGGCTTTACAGAGTGAATTTTTTCACTGTTAGTGAAATGATGTTGGGCTTTACAGAGTGAAATTCTTGTTGTTGCGAAAAGGCAGAATAGGGTGATTCTCACCGTTAGCCTGGATGATAAGTGAAGTGTTTCTCCGGAATCAAAAACTTACATTTCACGCTGTAAATCCCAGAATTCCAGTGAAAGTATGTCCGGTTGCAAAAGTCTCCATTCTAAAATCCATTTTCATGGGTTCTTCGAGGGGTTGCCCTGGCAATGCAGGTTTTGGGTTTGTAATTAGAAAACACACGGAAGAACCATCCTCTGCTGCTATAGGGAATATAGGCTAACCTGCCAAGAAGGAACTAAAGCGTCCATAAATTTGCATCACCAAGCATAAACTTGGAAGGGGACTCTAATCTCAACCGGGTTCAATTAAGAAATCAAGAATCTTTCATGTATCATTGGAGGTTGGAGTCCATCCATCATGGCACTTGAGAGCATTTGAGAGGCATGGAAACCCCTTGATCAAATTAATCATCATTGGAGAAGGAAATACAGAGCGAGGCACAATGAGTGGTCTAATGCGTTAAGTCGATGACAAGGAGATATTTAAGATGTACGCCTTAGTATTCCCACGTGATCTACACAGGATCCCGATCTTATGGTTTCACCATATGGAACTCTACTCGCATGTTGTGTTTCTCTTGACATAATATTGTCCATCTCTGTCTCTGTTTGAGCGAGTGTTTTGTGATTGTTATCATGCAGGATCCTATCTAGGTTTCCTTCTCTTTCCTCCATGCATCTGTTTCGCTCTTAGCTCTTGGAAGCATCCCTTCCTTATTGGTACTTGAGATAGAATTTTATCATTAGCTGCCAACAAACAAAATGATACCACTCCTAGCCAGAATTTTGGGAGCTATACCCTCTTCTTGAGCTCCTCATTTGACAAAACCCCATCTTGACATGATTGCTAGGTCTCCCTCCTTTACTGGGCATCTGTCCTGTTTCTTCAGCTTTCCAACAAATTCTATGTCATCCATTCTTCTAAAATCACCTTTCTCTTTCCAAGTTCAAAATTGATGATTTTGACTTGCTTTGATTTCAAAGACATCGAGCATTGCTCCAACACTTTTCATTTTAGCTTTATTTAACATGACCGTATTTCTGGAGGCCAGCGAGATTTATTTTCTCTTTTTGTTTTTAATTAGAACATTATGCACTCACATTGCGGCTAGAAAATTCGAAGTCTCCTTGCATATAAATTGCATTACAATGAGACAAAGAAGGGGGAGGTGGGAAGGTGGTGTTTGCCAAGAAATGATCCTGCACCCAAACTCTGTGGAGTTATTGCATGCATACACCAGCTCTGTGGAGTTATTACATGCATACACTAGAAAGATCAGATAAAAAGGCAAACCATCGCATATCACTCTGGGAATTGATGGAAACTTATATTTTCGTAGCTACTCCTGTCAAGGCTTCCTATCCTCACGAGAGGTGCGTGCAGAGCTGTGATTGCATCCCAAATAATTGAGATCAATGCTTTAGCTACAATTGTAGATGTTGAAGTCAAGGTTCACCTGCTTGTAGTGCATTGTTTAGCTAAGCAGAACAACGTTAGGCATGCTTTGAGTTTATGGTACACTGCTACCTTTATTCGTGCGAATATTGATACAAGGGCACAAAAAGATGAAAGACAATTAGCCAGCCTATAGTGAATGGTAAGATCAAATCCCTGAGTGAACAGACCTTGACTTGAACCCAATCAAATTGACCTAACAGGGGTCCCTGTTATTAGAGAGAGCATAAATTGGCTATTTTGCCTTCACTACATGTTTTCTCCCGACAAAGTATATACCTGGAAACTAGCAGAACGTGAGTGAACAGACCTTGACTTGAACCGAATCAAATTGACCTAACAAGGGTCCCTGTTATTAGAGAGAGCATAAATTGGCTATTTTGCCTTCACTACATGTTTTCTCCAAACAAAGTATATACCTTGAAACTAGCAGAAGGTTACATAACATAACCACAATCACAATCACAAAGCTTATTCTCCGTGCTATATATAGATGTGTATGCACATGCAATACAGACCCAAATGCTGAACAACCACCACCCATGATGGCGCGATCAGTTCGTTGCATGTGGGTTGATCACATTCAAACCACAGTGCAAGCTCCAAGTACAGTAATAGGATTTGGCCATTCCCAGGCAAATATAGGCTCTTGTCCATTCCCAGGCAAATATAGGCTCCACTTACAGTAATAGGATTTGGCCATTCCCAGTCAAATATAGGTGAGAAAATCAACCACAACATATGCCAGTAATCATAGTTTCCAATCTCTCTTTGTTGGCTACATGCTCCACAACATATGCCAGTAATCATAGTTTCCAATCTCTCTTTGTTGGCTGTATTCTATGTGATGTCTGCCTTTGTAATCGGCAGATTTCATTGTTTTATAGACTTCAACTTATACCATGGAGTAGCTTCTCTTAACACTAAGAGGAAAAATAAAGACATAGTTTATTTTATGCGATTTCTTTGATATGTCATTGAGTGAAGCTTTAGTGATTATAAGTTCACACAATAATCCAAAAAATTTCATCAAATTAAATGCATACCTGGTTACTCCCTGATATTTTGATGCACCCCTTGAAAAGCCACTACTATTTCTGCAAAATTAATCAAAGCAACTGCTTATTACTTCTTAAAAAAAAATGTGAAACTCAGTGGATATTTTGATGCACCCCTTGAAAAGCCACTACTATTTCTGCAAAATTAATCAAAGCAACTGCCTATTACTTCTTAAAAAAAAATGTGAAACTCAGTGGATTAATGAAAATTTTCTCATCGAAAATATCCAAAATATATGGGACAATATATACACATGTTTTAAATAAATAAAATACATTAAGAAAACCATGTACCTCCTGAGAGACGCAATATATTCTTGCCTGGTTGAGTGCTGCATCTCTTCCAGAGCCTCTTTGTATTGGCTAATCTGAAATCAAGAGAGCGAGGGACAATAGCCCTGGAAGTTGAAATGCATACACAAATGTTGGTGCAAAAGTCCAACTTTGGGAAGCATCAGATGGTTTCCTTGCACTCTGCCATCTGTTCACAATAGTGCTAAAGCAGGACTTGATATCCCAAAGAAAGGTAATATATATTTGCATTGGCATTCAATCATCCTTATCAATGTAGAGACGTTTCATTCATTCATAATTAATTCTCAGGTTCAAAATATGTGCTCTTGAATCAAACACCTAGCAAAATCAACAAAGAAGCGACAGAAACTGCGTTCAACATTAGGGGATTTAATAGTGGGTATGGTGGTTTCAAACATGTAGGTTAATAAATAATTAGATAAGATCTTATGGCAAGTTGAATTTGAAACTTTTGAATCAAAAGGAACAAAATGCCAGCTCCATGTTACATAATAGGAATCCAGCTACTGTTTTCTGATAGTAGACAAGTATAATGCACCAGATAGCTCACAATATAGGTTGATAGAACCTCTGTGATATTTTGCTATTGATATTGTACAGCTTATTAAATCTGAAATAGAGTAAAAGATATAGGAGACAAAACAGACTGGGAATGTAAGTCCTTTATACTGGAAGAGAAAAAGAGAACAGAGCAGCATGTAAACGCAGAAGAACATAAAGAAAACCACAAGACTTTCTGACTCAACATGTATTTCTTGGGGTCCAGATTCATTCACATGTATTTAAAAATGCTGACATGCTTGAACCAAAAAAGGAAGAGAATTTGAGAATTTCAAATGTTGTCCTAGCTGTTTTAGATATATTTTCTACAATAAAAAGGAAAAATCATGAATACATGGGCCTGGAAGGCTTACATTGTAAGTGTGATAATACATGAATGGAGCCCCATCTTGATGTACAATGTTCTCCATCCTCCACACTTCACAAGAATTTGTTATAAATGTCCATTAACTAAGATTCCATTGCTCTCGAGGAGGAATATTTTACCAGAACATCAGCTGTGACTATTGATGGTGACTACAAAACAATAGGATGAGGAACTTAGAAAGAAGAAGAATTGAGGCAATGGCCTCTTTTCCAGTAATGATTATTAGACAAGGTTATTAACCCTACAAAATGACGATTTTCCAACTCCATAAATAAAGCATTTTCATCATTACATCAACTCAACTCTCTCAGTTGTGAATTTGATTGATTTTTATCAGCAATTTCAACGTTGTTTCCAGTGTGAATTTGATTTTTGATTTCTATCAGCAATTTTGACATTTGCAGTGTGAATTTGATTTTGATTCCTATCAATAATTTTGACGTTTATAGTGTGAATTTGATTGATTTCTATCAGCAATTTCAATGTATTTATGGCATTCAAGGATATTTTGTTTCACTATCAGTGAGATGCGGTTGGGCTGTACAGGGTGTGGAATACTGCTTGTTGCGAGAAGGTAGAATAGGGGGATTGGCAAGGAGTTTGCAGGCCGCGTGCCTTTTCACTATTAGTGAGATGATGTTGGGCTTTATAGAGTGAATTTTTCACTGTCAGTGAGATGATGTTGGGCTTTACAGAGTGAATTTTTTCACTGTCAGTGAGATGATGTTGGGCTTTACAGAGTGAATTTTTTCACTGTTAGTGAAATGATGTTGGGCTTTACAGAGTGAAATTCTTGTTGTTGCGAAAAGGCAGAATAGGGTGATTCTCAGGGTGCGTGCTCAAAAATACAGGATTGCTGAACTCATTTTGGGCCAAAAGGCAGATGACAGTGCGCCATATGTTTAGGATGGGATATACCCATTGCAACATTTGCAGAATAATAATGTCATATTTTGAAGCTCACACAGGTATTCTAAGCCAATGGGATATACCCATTGCAACATTTGCAGAATAATAATGTCATATTTTGAAGCCCACACGGGTATTATAAGCCAATGGGATATACCCATTGCACATTTGCAGAATAGTAATGTCATATTTTGAAGCTCACACGGGTATTATAAGCCAACTAAGTGTAAAGGATAAACTTTTGGCCAGGAAGCGTAAAAATGGTTGATGACAGGAATGTGAAGTTACCATTTTGAGTGGGGTAATGATCTAGATGCCATGCTTATGAGGTATATTGACTCTATTTGGTGCAAGGGTGATTGGACAAAGATCACCCCTGCCCACAATGCCACAGACAGTTCATTGGGAAGTTCAGACACAAACTGAAGCATGCACTCAACAATCTAAAGAAACAGACACAACAGGTTTTCCCTTTTATTAGTTATCCTGGTAATGGAAATTGCATTACTTACAACCTCCAAGGGTTGTTGCTGTTACAACAATTAAAACTCGAAACCACAAACAACAATGAAAACTGCAACATGACCAAGTCCTTTTTCTCACAAGTTGCCCATCGGTCTCAGTCTCTGTGGCACTCACACTCGCATTCACTGTTCCAAATAGCTGTCAATGACTCCTTTTAAAACTAGGAATTATGGTTACCCTGTTTCTGCATTTTCTCCAAAAATACAGGATTAATGAAGTCATTTTGGGCGAAGGCAAATGGCACTTTGAACATCATCCAAACTGGGTGGGAACATCGACATGAAACTTTGGAACTTTGGTCTTTTCCCTTTCTTTCAAGATGAACAAAATCAATTTGATATTGGATTTTTGGTTTCCAATGCAGGTAATATCGCTGAGCCAAATATCTGTGACAATGTTGTTTACTCTTCCACCGTTAGCTTGGATGATAAGTGAAGTGTTTCTCCGGAATCGAAAACTTACATTTCACGCTGTAAATCCCAGAATTCCAGTGAAAGTATGTCCGGTTGTAAAAGTCTCCATTCTAAAATCCATTTTCATGGGTTCTTCGAGGGGTTGCCCTGGCAATGCAGGTTTTGGGTTTGTAATTAGAAAACACACAGAAGAACCATCCTCTGCTGCTATAGGGAATATAGGCTAACCCGCCAAGAAGGAACTAAAGCGTCCATAAATTTGCATCACCAAGCATAAACTTGGAAGGGGACTCTAAACTCAACCGGGTTCAATTAAGGAATCAAGTATCTTTCATGAATCATTGGAGGTTGGAGTCCATCCATCATGGCACTTGAGAGCATTTGAGAGGCATGGAAACCCCTTGATCAAATTAATCATCATTGGAGAAGGAAATACAGAGCGAGGCACAATGAGTGGTCTAATGCGTTAAGTCGATGACAAGGAGATATTTAAGATGTACGCCTTAGTATCCCCACGTGATCTACACAGGCTCCCGAGCTTATGGTTTCAACATATGGAACTCTACTCGCATGTTGTGTTTCTCTTGACGTAATATTGTCCATCTCTGTCTCTGTTTGAGCGAGTGTTTTGTGATTATTATCATGCAGGATCCTATCTAGGCTTCCTTCTCTTTCCTCCACGCATTTGTTTAGCTCTTAAATCTTGGAAGCATCCCTTCCTTATTGGTACTTGAGATAGAATTTTATCATTAGCTGCCAACAAACAAAACGATACCACTCCTATCCAGAATTTTGGGAGCTATACACTCTTCTTGAGCTCCTCATTTGACAAAACCCCATCTTGACATGATTGCTAGGTCTCCCTCCTTTACTGGGAATCTGTCTTGTTTCTTCAGCTTTCCAACAAATTCTGTGTCATCCATTCTTCTAAAATCACCTTTCTCTTTCCAAGTTCAACATTGATGATTTTGACTTGCTTTGATTTCAAAGACATCGAGCATTGCTCCAACACTTTTCATTTTAGTTTTATTTAACATGACCGTATTTCTGGAGGCCAGCGAGATTTCTTTTCTCTTTTTGTTTTTAATTAGAACATTATTCACTCACATTATGGCTGGAAAATTCGAAGTCTCCTTGCATATAAATTGCATTACAATGAGACAAAGCAGGGGGAGGTGGGAAGGTGGCGTTTGCCAAGAAATGATCCTGCAGCCAGACTCTGTGGAGTTATTGCATGCATACACCAGCTCTGTGGAGTTATTACATGCATACACTAGAAAGATCAGATCAAAAAGTCAAACCATCGCATATCAATCTAGGAATTGATGGACACTTATATTTTCGTAGCTACTCCTGTCAAGTTTTCCTATCCTCACGAGAGGTGAGTACAGAGCTGTGATTGCATCCCAAATAATTGAGATCAATGTTTTAGATACAATTGTAGATGTTGAAGTCAGGGTTCACCTGCTTGTAGTGCATTGTTTAGCTAAGCAGAATAGCGTTAGGCATGCTTTGAGTTTATGGTACACTGCTACCTTTATTCATGCGAATATTGATGCAAGGGCACAAAAAGATGAACAATTAGCCACCCCTACAGTGAATGGTAAGATGAAATCCCTGAGTGAACAGACCTTGACTTGAACCCAATCAAATTGACCTAACAGGGGTCCCTGTTATTAGAGAGAGCATAAATTGGTTATTTTGCCTTCACTACATGTTTTCTCCTGACAAAGTATGTACTTGGAAACCCGACAAAGTATGTACTTGGAAACTAGCAGAATGTGAGTGAACAGACCTTGACTTGAACCGAATCAAATTGACCTAACAAGGGTCCCTGTCATTAGAGAGAGCATAAATTGGCTATTTTGCCTTCACTACATGTTTTCTCCCGACAAAGTATATACCTTGAAACTAGCAGAAGGTTACACAACATAACCACAATCACAATCACAAAGCTTATTCTCCGTGCTATATATATATATATATATATATATATATATATATATATATATATATATATATATATATATATATATATATATATGCACATGCAATACACACCCAAATGCTGAACACCGACCACCCATGATGGCGCGATCAGTCCGTTGCATGTGGGTTGATCACATTCAAACCACAGTGAAAGCTCCAAGTATAGTAATAGGATTTGACCATTCCTGGGCAAATATAGGCTCCACGTACAGTAATAGGATTTGGCCATTCCCAGTCAAATATAGGTGAGAAAATCAACCACAACATATGCCAGTAATCATAGTTTCCAATCTCTCTTTGTTGGCTACATGCTCCACAACATAGTTGTGCACTTTGTGTTTTTTATCGAATTAAAATACACGAAAACACACTCAGAGTGTGAGCTAAGTGACCGAAATGGAGATGGGAACAATGATTATCTTTCTTTTCCTTTATATAAATCTCTGCATTACTGAGCACTTTGTATGGCAGCCAAGTCAAGAGGTTGACACTGGCGGGCTGACTAGAGCCAGTTTTCCCAAGGGTTTTGTGTTCGGAACGACGACTTCGACTTACCAGGTGGAAGAAGCTGCCAAGTCCGATGGAGGACGACCGAACATTTGGGTTAATTTTATCCGTCAACCAGGTATGCATTTTTTCACAACTAATTTGGCTTCGTTGGATCAATCATATCCCTGCACTGTAATGTTTTTCACACATTCAGGTTTTTCAGATTTTAGGGGTGTTTGGTCTTTTCTTTTCAGGGATTGTAGCTAACAATGTCACTGCCGATATTATGGTGGATGAATACCATCTTTATAAGGTATATGCTTCTTCTGCCATTTGTCCATTTTGGCCTTTTTTTTTCATGAGAATTCAAATGATAAAGTTTATGGTTTTTTCAATGGAAGAAGATTTTGTAGGAAAAATGTTGTTTCTATCATGAGTTATTTAAATGTGGAAATTTAACCGCAAATATTTGTTTCACAGAGCGATGTAGAGTTGATGGTAAATATGAAAATGGATGCCTACAGTTTCTCGATATCCTGGTCTAGGACTTTTCCAAGTAGGAAGATACTTGGGTTTTGATCGCTGTCCAAATTTAATATATGAATGAAAGATTTTGACTGTATTAAATTTATAAGTTAAATATTTAAGTTACTTACATTAAATTCCAGCTTTTGCTTCAGCGTACAAATAACTTTCAAAAATATAGAATGGTCCCTTGAAGTATAGTTTATGGATCTGGGACTTACCAGGTGGAAGGAGTTGCCAAGTCCGATGGATGAGGGCCGAACATTTGGGATAATTTTATCCGTCAACTAGGTATGCATTTTTTCACAACTAAGTTGGTATCATTGGATCAATCATATCCCTGCACCGTAATGTTTTTCACACATTCAGGTTTTTCAGATTTTAGGGGTGTTTGGGCTTTTCTTTTCAGGGATTGTAGCTAACAATGTCACTGCCGATGTTATGGTGGATGAATACCATCTTTATAAGGTATATGCATCTTCTGCCATTTGTCCATTTTGGACCTTTTTTCATGAGAATTCAAATGATAAAATTTATGGTTTTTTCAATGGAAGAAGATTTTGTAGGAAAAATTTTGTTTCTGTCTTGAGTTATTTAAATGTGGAAATTTAACCACAAATATTTGTTTCACAGAGCGACGTAGAGTTGATGGTAAATATGAACATGGATGCCTATAGTTTCTCGATAACCTGGTCTAGGAGTTTTCCAAGTAGGAAGATACTCAGGTTTTGATCGTTGTCCAAACTTAATATATGAATGAAAGATTTTGACTGTATTAAATTGATAAGTTAAATATCTAATTTACTTACATTAAAGCCTATAACTTTTAAAAATATAGAACGGATCCCTGAAGTATAGTTTATGGATCTATGATTTATAACCGTGTTTCTGAAGTTGTGTGTATTTGATGATGCAGAAGGAGCAGGTTGGATCAATTACAAGGGTGTCCAATATTAAAATAATCTCATTAACTACCTGCTTAAAAGAGGTAATTGTGCTAGTGTCTGATACAAATTCCTTCAGCTATTGCATTTTTTGAATTTTCAAAATGTAAAACGGGGGATTCCAGTAGTCTCCTAATCGTTGTGATAGGAAGAATTGTAGCTCTGGCGGCTTATTCTTATTTTGTATCATCCGTTGCTTTGTTTTATTCATGCTTCTTGCAATCTATGTTCTAATGCAGTTGTCCCATTAGGTTTAGTTATACCAACTTTAAAAAGTTCTATCATGTTGGTTTTCAGTGTGTCTTACTACATCCTTGTCCATGTTCTACAATATTTCTTGTGTCTTTGCTCAATGCTTGTATATCATTTAAAATGGCAGTCTGTGGTTCAAATAATTTGTGGTCTATGATTCTTGAGATTCTGGCCTATTTGTATTGATGGCTTACCTTTATTGGCATGAACTCAAATTTCTGTAGTTTGTGATCTATGATTCCTGAGATTCTGGCATATTTGTATTCATGGATTTCTGGGAAGGAAACATTTAATCTCTGCAGTTTGTGATTTATGTTGTACAATACTTCCTATGGGTATGGCCAGTTGGATGACTACTGATTGGTATAGCCTGTTTGTGTTCATGGCTAAAACCTTGGTTTTTGTGGTGTAGACTAGTGCATTCCTGTGATTATGGTCTGTTTCCATTGAAGTTGTGTATAATAGAAACCATTGCATGTGTTTCTCATTGTTGAAATTTATGCAATTCAAAGTGTTATCTGTAACTAACGCCCTCTTGTTCTTATGACATTTACATTGTTAGCCTTTGGCATTCACTAGCTGTTATCGCTAAAATTTGACTTCATTTTTAGATATCATGCCCTCTGCAATTTTTATCATTATGACTTACAATACTTCTTGTGGGTATGGCGTGTTGGATGACAACTAATTGGTATCGCCTGTTCCCATTCATTACTAAAATCCCAGATTCTCTCATGTAGAGTGGTGCATTCTTGTGTGTTTCTTGGGCCTATATCCACTTAAGTCCTGTAATAAAAACATTGCATATGTTTCTTACTGTTGTAGTTTCTTCAATTCAATCTATTTTTTGTGACTATGGCTTTATCATTGTTATGAATTTTATATAAAAGTTCTCTCAGTGTTACAGTGTTACCATTTGGCCTTCACTAGCCGCTATTGTAAAATTTCATTTCAGTTTTGGGTATCAAGCCCTATGCAAATCTTTATCACTAATATTTATCGGAAGTGCTTGAAACAACCTATGAAGGGTTGCTAAATTCTGGAGTTGTGTCAGTTATCTATATTTCATTAACACTGATACAGAGCATGTAATTCAAAACCCATCTCATAATTTCCAGCTTCCGATACTTTCCATGGTACTAATAATGACATACATATCACTTTTTGTTGCATAGTGAGGGCTTAGCAAAATTTGCAGAGTTTTTCTTCAAAACCTTTGGTGACAGGGTGAAATACTAGATGACATTCAATGAGCCAGAGGTTGTTGCTACTCTTCGTTATGACAATGGCAATTTTTCTCCTAGAAGGTTCTCTGCTCCATTTGGGAACTGCACAGTAGGAAATTCTGCGACAGAACCCGACATTGTTGCACACAATTTGCTGCTTTCACATGCTAATGTTGTAAAGATTTATAGAGAAAAGTATCAGGTCTGCTACAATCTAGAAAAAAATTTCTATTTAAATCTTAACAGAATGAAATGGCCACTGATGCTGAAAGCTTTCTCCAACTGCAGCCCATGCAAAAGGGAAAAATTGGGATACTTTTGGACTTTGTATGGCAGCTGTATATCAGAAACAACTTCGGGTGTCCAGTCTAGGAAGATGAAGACATGCCACTGGTGAGATTGTAAAATACATAGCTGTAGATGCATATCGTTTTGGAGAGTTTCCGTGGTGGCTACATTGGGGTTGGACCGTCCCTTTGCAAATATGTGTAGCAATGGGCATCCTTTTTGCCACAGTTGGATGGGCAGCTATTCCAAGATTTCTCATCATCGTTCTTACTCTCATTCTAAACAAACCTCTGGCCAAAACCCTCCAGAAGTGCCAAGATGAGTTCATGACTGCACAGGATGAAAGACTCAAAATAACATTTGAAATTCTTAATAGTATGAAAATAATCAAACTACAAGCATGGGAAGAAAAATTTAAAGAGCTGATAGAAAATCTCCGAGCGATGGAGTTCAAATGGTTGTCTTCAACATAGTTTAATAGAACATATGGTACCATACTCTACTGGATGTCACCCATCATTACTGCATCTATAGTTTTTGTCGGGTGTGCTATCATAGGGGATCCACCGTTAACTGCCACAACCATATTTACAGTGCTTGCAACATTCCGTGTGATACAAGATCCAATGAGAATGCTACCTGAAGTTTTGGCTATATTAATTCAGGTTAAAGTCTCCTTAGATCATCTGGACAAGTTCTTACAAGATAATGAGCTGAGACCAGATTCTGTTGTGAGGAAAGCACTTGCCGGATTCTAGTATACCATCAAAATTCATCAAGCCATACTCAGCTGGGATCCAAAATCTTCATTGACAAAGCCAACATTGAAGGGAATAAATCTGCACATTAAAACTGGAGAAAAGGTAGCAATTTGTGGCTCAGTGGGATCAGGGAAATCTGCTCTGCTATATACAATTCTTGAAGAAATCCCAAAAATTTCAGGAGATGTAATTTGAACATTAACTACTCTTCTTGAGCAAAAGTAACCATTTCGTAGTTCAACAAGATTGTAGATGCAGCTTTTTTGCTTTCTATATACAAAAATTCTTCCATAAACTTTTTGATTGGACTATGCGCGGGTTGAAGTATATGGCAATGTTGCCTACGTGGCACAAACATCTTGGATTCAGAGTGGTACTATCAAAGATAACGTACTCTATGGGAAACCAATGGAAAAAAATTAATACAAGAAGGCAATAAAAGCTTGGAGGATTGAATATGAGTGGAGGACAAAAACAGAGGATTCAGTTGGCTAGAGCAGTATATAACAATGTTGACATTTATCTATTGGATGATCCCTTCAGTGCATTCGATGCTCATACAACTTCAACTCTATCAAATAAGGAGGAGACATTACATAAGAGAGACTCCAAGACTTGCTAATATTGCTTGTCATAGTATGAAAAATCTGGTTTACCTCTGTATTAGATATGTAAAGATCTTAGAATGAGATCTAGACATATTAATGTGAAAATTTCTGTGCATATTAGATATAAAAGATTCGAGTTTTGGGTTATCAAAGCTATAGATTGAGAACTACATGGATTGCTTGATAGGATGGGTGGTTCGATTTGTATATCAGGATTACTAGCTTCTTTGTGGTGGTAGTGTGAGATCGATTGAGAATTGCTACTCGTTTCATACTTCAAGAGGGAAATGAATTTCCCAATGATGGTGGTGATGAAGGAACCCAACAAAAGCATAGAGAATAGCATAGTTGATTGAACAAAAACATCAATTGTGTAATTACGAATAACACACCCTACAAAGTCATGTATTCTTGAATATTGATCAATATGAATGATTTTCCTTTCACAGTTCTTGTGTTTTGATTCTTTATGAATAGGAATTGATTCATTCAACTAAAATTGGTATTGTTTATTTTGATGGCACTTCTATTCTCTAGTTTAATGATTGGGTGCTATGCCGAATTTACAAGAAAAATGGTCATTCTTAGAGAGTACAAGGGGTAGAACGAGATGAATCACCAAGTGCAGATGAAGTGATGGCTTCTTTGCCTCATATTGATCATCAAAACAAACTGCAACTGCCAAAAATTGCCTCTTTCAGTGGGTTGTTGGAGAGTGACGATCCTTTCATAGATGGTTTTTTAAACGATGAAGCCATGGATGGCAATGGAAACAGCAACAGACTACCTCAAGTCCAGTCCTCCAACCTCTCTCACAACAATTTCAGCAATACCAATGACAACAATAGCGATTGCCGATATGAAGTTGTCCTAAAACAAGAAGAATCAGCAGTGGAGAATGACAACAAATTCAATTCTCTCAAGAGGAACCTCTCCTTAGCATATGGGGATGATGAAATCAACACTGCAAAGAGATTCAACAACATGCAGAACAACTACAGCTAAAACGTCAACAATAATGTTTCAGCCTTGCTTAATTCAATGCAGCCCAATCAAATTTTCCAACAGCAGAACTTCCTAAGCGCATTGAATGATAGTCAACAGAATTTCATACTTTCGTACATTCAGAACATGCATTGGACCACCTAAGCAAACAGAAAAAAAAATACTTCAATTCCAGATGCACAGGTATGTGAATGCATTCGGCCTTGATGGCAGCTGTATATCAGAAACAACTTCGGCTCTCCAATCTAGGAAGACGAGGACATGCCACTGGTGAGATTGTAAACTACATAGTTGTAGATGCATATCATTTTGGAGAGTTTTCGTGGTGGTTGCATTGGGGTTGGACCGTCCCTTTGCAAATATGTGTAGCAATTGGCATCCTTTTTGCCACAGTTGGATGGGCAGCTATTCCAGGTTTGCTCATCATCATTCTTACTCTCATTCTAAACAAACCTCTGGCCAAAACCCTCCAGAAGTGCCAAGTTGGGTTCATGACTGCACAGGATGAAAGACTCAGAATAACATCTGAAATTCTTAATAGTATGAAACTAATCAAACTACAAGCATGGGAAGAAAAATTTAAAGAGCTGATAGAAAAATTCCGAGCTATGGAGTTCAAATGGTTGTCTTCAGCATAATTTTATAGAACATATGGTACCATACTCTACTGGATGTCACCCATCATTACTTCATCTATAGTTTTTGTTGGGTGTGTTATCATAGGGGATCCACCATTAACTGCCACAACCATATTTACAATGCTTACAACATTCCGTGTGATACAAGATCCAATGAGAATGCTACCTGAATTTTTGGCTATATTAATTTAGGTTAAAGTCTCCTTAGATCGTCTGGACAAGTTCTTACAAGATGACAAGCTGAGACCAGATTCTGTTGTGAGGAAATCACTTGCCGGATCCCAGTATACCATCGAAATTCATCAAGCCATACTCAGTTGGGATCCATAATCTTCATTGACAAAGCCAACATTGAAGGGAATAAATATGCACATTAAAACTGGAGAAAAGGTAGCAATTTGTGGCTCAATGGGATCAGGGAAATCTGCTATGCTATATACAATTCTTGGAGAAATCCCGAAAATTTAAGGAGATGTAAGTTGAACATTAACTACTCTTCTTGAGCAAAAGTAACCATTTCATAGTTCAACAAGATTGTAGATGTAGCTTTTTTGCTTTCTATATACAAAAATTATTCCATAAACTTTTTGATTGGACTATGTGCAGATTGAAGTATATGGCAATGTTGCCTACGTGGCACAAACAACTTGGATTCAGAGTGGTACTGTCAGAGATAACATACTCTATGGGAAACCAACAGACAAAATTCAATACAAGAAGGCAATAAAAGCTTGTGCATTAGACAACGATATAGAGAGTTTTTCTCATGGAGATATGACAGAGATTGGGGAGAGAGGATTGAATATGAGTGGAGGACAAAAACAGAGGATTCAGTTGGCTAGAGCAGTATATAACGATGCTGACATTTATCTATTGGATGATCCCTTCAGTGCAATCGATGCTCATACAGCTTCAACTCTATCAAATGAGGAGACATTACATAAGAGAGACTCCAAGACTTGCTAATATTGCTCGTCATAGTATGAAAAATCTGTTTTACCTCTATATCAGATCTGTAAAGATCTTAGAATGAGATCCATACATATTAATGTGTAAATTTCTGTGCATATTAGATATAAAAGATTTGAGTTTTGGGTTATCAAAGCTATAGATTGAGAACTACATGGATTGCTTGATAGGATGGGTGGTTCGATTTGTATATCAAGATTGCCAGCGTCTTTGTGGTGGTAGTATGAGATCAATTGGGAATTGCTACTCGTTTCATACTTCAAGAGGGAAATGAATTTTCCAGTGATGGTGGTGATGAAGGAACCCAGCGAAAGCACAAAGAATAGCATAGTTGATTGAATAAAAAAATAAATTGTGTAAATACAAATAACACACCCTACAAAGTGATGCCTTCTTGAATATTGATCAATATGAATGATTTTCCTTTCACAGCTCTTGTGTTTTGATTCTTTATGAATAGGAATTGATTCATTCAACTAAAATTGGTATTGTTGATTTTGATGGCACTTCTGTTCTCCAGCTTGATGATTGGGTGCTGTGCCGAATTTACAAGAAAAATGGTAATTCTCAGAGAGTACAAGGGGTAAAACGAGATGAATCACCAAGTGCAGATGAAGTGATGGCTTCTTTGCCTGATATTGATTAGCAAAACAAACTGCAACTGCCCAAAATTGCCTCTTTCATTGGGTTGTTGGAGAGTGACAATCCTTTCATAGATGGTTTTTTAAACGATGAAGCCATGGATGGCAATGGAAACAGCAGCAGATTACCTCAAGTCCAGTCCTCCAACCTCTCTCATAACAATTTCAGCAATTACAATGACAACAATAGCGATTGCCGATATGAAGTTGTCCCAAAACAAGAAGAATTAGCAGTGGAGAATGACAACAAATTCAATTCTCTCAAGAGGACCCTCTCCTTAGCATATGGGGACGACGAAACCAACCCTGCAAAGAGATTCAACAACATGCAGAACAACTACAGCTACAACATCAACAATAATGTTTCAGCCTTGCTTAATTCAATGCAGCGCAATCAAACTTTCCAACAACAGAACTTCCTAAGCACATTGAATGACAGTCAATAGACTTTCAGACTTCCCTACATTCAAAAAATGCATTGGACCACCTAAGCAAACAGAAAAAAATTCAACAGCTGCAAAGCCACTGACATTTGACACACAGACAATATATCTAGGACAGTGATTTGATCTTTATCGAATTTAAATGTCATAAAAACAATGTATGAAACAAATAAATTCCCCCATTTCACAATTAGTATAACAACACATGCATGAACACCATAACATTAGAAAAACTAGCACACCATGAATTGGGCAATGGAATGGAAACATACAGCACAGTCTTCATCCCTCTTGATTAGATTGACATGTACTGGAACCCTCCTATCTACTGGCTCCAATTCTTTAGGGCATTCAGACTTATGGATACTCTGCAGAAAAACAATTCAATGCCTATAAAAAAAATTGCAGTGTAGCATGAAAATCAGATTATGCTTGTTTAAACTGACATAATATGCAGCTTTCATCATAAAAATAAAAATGCTAGCACATACTACTTGACACAGCATTACCATTTAGAATAACCATAATTTTCCAAAAGACATAACTGCCACAAATGCCGCTTGAATGAAAATAACGTTGAAGCACAATTCCCATTCTAAAATCTAATTTCTGTATCCCTGTAATAAAAGTGGCATCATATAGAATGCTTCAAGATAGGTCTGAAATTAGCTAAGTAATTGGACTGTTGAGAGGCCATGATGGATGAAAGTTGTATATATTATTATTCTCCAAGGACCACGGAGCTAATTGAAGTCCATTTTTATATGGTTTGTGACACAGGCAGAGTTATTCAATATTACCATACTAGGAGTAATGAGCAAGATATGTCTCTGTGTACGATGTTGCCATGGAATATAATAGGCATAGGAATAGTGTGGGCTGGAGGACAATACATAGCTCCTTCATGAGCCCAAGCATTTGTTTTCACCTCCTTATCAACCACCAGTAACTTCTTTGTGTCATAAGGAATATATCCTGGCAGGGATTCAGTTCATCACAATGTGATATGGTTTAAGGTCTTCATATTTCTAGGCAAATAAATTAGAATGTTGTTTGAAAAGATTAACATACCTCTCCTTAAAATGTTGTATATTGATATGGATACCGAGTTGTTGTTCGCGTGAATTCATTTTTTTAACTTCACCTTCAACTAGGTAATCTTTAAGGTATCTAAACAAGTTCAATGATTATTTATGACTACTTTTATTCCATTTCATAGCCACTTTAACCCCCGAATAGGGTTTTCGGCATGGCTTCCTCAATTCAAACTCATTATCATCGACCCTTGCTTTCAAAAAAGCCCATTCACATTTCAATATTCTTCCACACACTATGCCTTACGATGTTTCCTTTGCAACATTAGGTGCAAATGCTAGTTATAACCCTTTTCTTATTTTTGTATCTTTATTTCAAAAGAGATTATGTTCCCAATTCCTTTTGAACCTTTATGCATGAAATATCATGTAAAAAGTAAATCATAATGGTTTAAGTGGTATATGTTGGCATTATGATGCATGTGTTGTACTTGATGGCAACCCTCTCATAGAATATCATCTCACTTATATACATTCAGATGAATCTACAGAAGAGATATCAGATGCGACATAATACATAGATGCAGGACAGCTCAAAGGAATCAAATGGCATGTTCTTAGTAAGCTTTGCCATCAAGTCCAAAGGGGGAGATTGTTGGCATTATGGCTAAAGTGTTGTCCTTGATGGCAACCCATTCAGGTGATAGATCACAGTACTTCAAGTCAGCAGCAGAGATTGATGATCAGCTATCAAATATTGAGGGGTACGCAGGTACACCTTACATAAGGTGCGTACACGCAGGTCGGTGTTACATAAAGTGCGTACATACCCGCAGTTATCTCGTTCAGAAGGTGCGTACCCCCAGTGCACACATTTCAAGGCAAAGAAATTCACATGTGGGGTTTCTTATGTTTTACCCTTGGTATTTAGCCGACGGTATTTGTGTTATTATGGTGTCGGCCCGTGGTATTGATCCATGATTTGAGGAAGAGCTTTCCTATATAAAGCAAAGGAGATCATTTGGCTTGTGTATGTTTTTGGGTTGAACATCTTATGAGAGCTAGATCTGAAATATTATGATCTCTTGGGAGTAATGTCTAGATCTAAATAAGGCGAATCTACTGATGGATTGAGATCTCTTCGGCGCATGATCAGATCTGTAGATCTAACTGTCTGGGTTATTCTTGAAGTCTTGAAATCATCTATGCCCGAAGGTACGCAGGTACAGTGAAAGAAAAGTGCGTATATATGCTGGCACGAAGCGTTTCATATGCGCCGGTACGCAGGCACAGAAGGGTTGTAGGTGCAGAGGTCCGCAGGCAGTTCAATGGACTCAGAGCGAGGTAAGCAGGTGAGCAGTTGACTACAGTGCGTACGTAAGCAGGCAAGAAGTTGAGCAGGATGCGTATGTAAGCAGGCGAGCAGTTGAGCAGGATGCGTACTGTAAGCAGGCAGTACATGGGTGAAGCTGCTTACTTCTCTTAAAATCTCTGCTTATCATTCTTATGATCTGGGTTGTTGAAGTGATGTTTGGTTCTGATATTATGTTTAGATAACAGCAGTGATTGAGTGAATGATTGAGATTAACTTCAGTTTTGTTGGATGAATGGATCGGTTTAAAATGACTTATCTTCATGTGATCTGATGTACTAGATCTGGTTGATAACTCTCATAATATCATTGTATATGTATGGATCTGATGATTGGGTGATTCAGAAGGTTGTTTGATTATGAGCTTCAAAGTTGTTGTTGGGTCCAGTATGAAAATTGGATGAAATGTGGCCTTTCAGATTATGTGTTGTGCTTCAGTGTATCCAGTCTGAAAATTGATGAAACGTGGTACCTGGAGGAGAGAAGATTGTAGGCCAGCGCCTACGTACTAGTATCTAAGCTAGTACAAAAGCTAAGGGAGATCTTTGGAGCATTGTAGCAGGTAGCAGCCTGCGTACTAGTAAATGGATCAGCTAGTACAAGAGCAAAGGGGGTTGTAGCTCCCGTACTGGTATAAGACTGCACCAGTACAAATATTGTAAAAGGATTTTCTTATTAAGAAGAAGATTGAGATGACTTGCAGCAGGTGGTTTTCTCCCGCATTGGGTTTCCACCTTATATCATGGTGTTCATGTGTGTGCCTTATGTGTGATGATCTATTCTATGTTACTGCATTTTTTAACTGATAATATGGTTGATAAAGTTCTAATGCACTCATTGAAGATTAATTAACTTAATCATAAGGAGTTGTGGAAGTAGCATGTATGAATCTGATTATGGAAATGAAAAAGTTTTATTAAGGTGATAATACTGATTCACCCCCCCCTCTCAGTATTATTTCCAACAGTATAAAGACCACATAGCATCTTACCTACGTCAGATGTCCTTTCACCTTTTCAAATCACTCCATGGCATCTCTATATTTATTCGTAATTCTCATGCTATGCATTGATTTCAGCAACTCGATATTTTTGTAATCTTGTCATAAATATGTACATTTTTCCATCTTTACCACTATACGATTGCCTTCAGTACGTCGTTACTACATTTAACCGGTCGATGACGACCTATCATTTTTCAGGGGGCACGGATGACTTCCAAAGCACTTCTGCATACGTGTTAGTCTTTTATTTGGTTATATCGGGCTACATGATATCCCATAATAGCAAGTTCTTAACGGTATCTATGTTAAAAAAGTATTATCTGAATTTAACAATTTGTTGTTCCATTGCTAGCTCTGTGTATTGTTGTGTTACCTGTGTTAAAGCTAACAGTGTGCAGAATTTAGACAAAATGGGAGGACGATCAGTACGTAGCGAGCCACAAACATTAGCTGTTTCCGATGCCGCCCGAGAAATTCTATTATGAGCCGGATGGGTCACATATTTTACATGACTGTAGCAACCCAATGAAACCGTGGCTATCGAATTTTTATAGAATTTGCAGGATGATCATTCTATAGTAAGAGGAAGGTGAATGACAGTAACAGATGCAGTAATAGTGGAGGTGTCTAGATTACCAGCAGTCAGACCCATATGGATGCATAAAAAATTGAGGCTACAAGACGCGATTGCCACCTTTCGGGATGAAGGACAAAACCTGATTGTCAAAGGCAAAGGAGTTCAACCCTCATCTCTGGGAGAACCATGGACAAAGCTGGCTAGAATCGTTCAGAGCTATATCACATGCGATGGAAGAAAAGATGTGGTAAGACCACGCCACCTCAAATCATTAGCAGTTTTAAAAGAGAAATGTTCCATAAACTTGCCTTCATATTTGAAATTCTTGTTTCATGACGCTACTCAAAGAATTAAAAAATCCTAGCATATAGAGACTGTTGTAAGTCATCATTGTTTAATTAGGTTGATAGTAAGCTACAATCTAGCCCAGCAACAAACCAGTTGGGAAGAATTAGTGTTTACTATAGAGGGGGGGTTAGCCTTACCTACCCCAAAAAGGAAAAGGACTACCAACACAGTAAATAGACCACAAAAACGTAGACGATATGCCGAGAGAAGTCAGGGAACAGCTGAAAACCTTCTTGGTAGCAGCAGCCAAACTTTAGAATTATCTAGCCCTGAAAACGAGCAACCTTTATAGCTGGAAGGAAGAGATAACCTAGAGTCATAAATTGAGGGCAAAACAGAGCATACTAGTGAAGAAGAGAGGGATGAAATAGAACCTCCCTTAACTCCTTGCACAAGTCCACCAAAAGATTTACTACATGATGCTAAATTGGCCTAGATTTTGTCCAATATGAGTGAATATATACACCCCGAAAGTCCGCTCAACCTCAATATTGAAGCAGCACAATTGGAAGAAAACTTTGCCCACAATCGGAGTATATCAGAAGAAATAATTGGTGAAGCAGAAACAGGGGCAGAAGCCACTCAGGAAGAGGTAGACCAAACTAGGGATACCCCTCCAGAAGAACATAGTCAAGTCAATTTAAACACAGAAGATGTGGGCCAAACGAAGGAAATAGAAAATAGTCAGGGTAAAGACACAACCCTTGGAGAACAAAACCCAAATGAGCAACTGAGTTGGGTAAGAGTAGAAATGGTTAGTGAAATAGTTGTTCCTCCTAGAAAGAAGAAAAACAAAATTAAGGGGTTGAGAAAGGAATAGCAGAAGCTACGGAATTTAATTAAAAGACTTTGGCAAAGGATAAGGACATTAAAAAAGGGGAAATTTCAAGTAGAACTCTGGAAATGGTGAACGCATCCATCCAAACTAAATTCCACGATACAAGGGTTACTGAGACTGAAACTAAGCCCATATTCATACAAATTGATAAGGAACAGTAGGAAACCATTACAAAAGCGGCTGCCCAAATAGAGAATCTACATTTTTGCAATGTAGCTGTTCAAATGGAGGCAATATCCTCCAATATTGCGGCCACCGAGACAGAAATTTTGACTGTCCATAATAAAAGAATGCAGACTTTAAGCATTCCATCCCAAGATAAGAGTATTCAGACTACAAGTCCTCTGTCTCATAATAAGAACACCTAGAAAGATATCCAAGCCAAATATGTTTTTATAGGCAGCGATCCTGGTATAACAACTCTTTAAGAGAATCTGGCGCAGGCTCGACTGACCATAGAAAGGCTTAAGGAAGAGACTGTTCCCCAACAAAGGTACCAGGAATTACAAAGGCAATTGCAGGAAATCAATGTGTCAGAAAGTGAGGCCTTTGAGAAATGTCAGAGGGCAGAAGAAAGAACTGAGGAAATAAAGATCAGACTGGAGACAGTCATGCATCAAAGGGATACTCTCTGTTCCCTATACATAGATGTTTTAGCATGTAGGTCCCTTGCCAAGAACTATGCTTTATTTTGGTTAGAAAGGTATTTACAGTTAAAAATTAAGGCTATTAGGGCAGGGAAATCCGTAGAATTGAAAACTATGAAAGATTTCATAAACTGCTATAAACACCATGGAGTGAAAGTTCAACGATTACTTTGTGAGTTTTATTTGCATAATTTTGTATTGGAAGAAGAAATGGAAAAGAATCCCAGCCCTTTTGTGGGGGATATACAATTTCAAGCTTTCATTTCATTTGTTGTTAACCAGTTGAAATGGTTCAAAGCCCATAATACTTTCCAGAGGCAGGAGAATGGGTTGGACCTTTGGGTCAAGGGTGAACCGAAAAACCCATTGCAATTGCTGGCCAAACACAGAAGTTTGATGCGAAAGGAAGGAGTAATCCAGGTATTGGGGCCCATTCACAAAGAAATTGTCCAACAGGGGGTAGAATATTTTCTCCATATCAAAGACAACTCCTTGGCAGCAACCAAATTTAGATGGACAGTTTCCAATCGTAATGTACAGGAAAGAGAACCATTCAACTATAAAAACTTTAAATTGGACACAGATTAGTTTGTTATTTATAGCAACCTCATCTTTAGGGAAGGCCCATATTGGCTAGGTTGTTGATTTCATACTCCTATTGTCTGGTATCTTACAGAAGACTATAAAGCTATATATGAATTACCTGAAGGATAGACAAGACACATTTTTGAAACCTTGGCTAAAAATCATGGTTTTAGATCACTTCATGACATTCCTTCCCCAACCTATTCCTTGACTACTTTGCATACAAATTACATGGTTTTCATAAGGGCATGAAAAAGGGTAAGCAGGGGAGTGTGTTGAGCAATGGAAACGGTATGTATATCTTACTTATTTCATCATCATTTTCTTTAGTTATATCCCTTATACACCCTAAAGTGTTAATATATCAAAGGATTATGGTAAAATAAAGAAATGATCTATCATCACGATTTAGCTAATTGTTACCACTCCTTATGCAGGAAAAGGACAAAATGGAACAACTGGTGTTCCCTAGCCAAGAAATAGTGTATAGGCAGCAAGCCAAGGATAGGAGTGCACATTTACGGATAAGAACAAAGGATATCACAGCATCAGTGCAAAGACAGAAAGTTAACTGAAGATGGAAGATTGCGTGAATCCCTTAGGATCTCCTGATCCTAATGGATCGTTGTTACTATTTTACCCTTATTACCACTTGGACATTATAAAAGGTAGCAATTGTAAAGAGAACGAGGATGGGAGATTATTCAAAACTACTATTGTATTTTTACTTTTATCATCGACTCTCATTGTTGAAACAGAGTACAAACTGGCTGTAACTATTTTGCAAATGATTAATATATAATACAGTTGATGTTCCTTCTATCATACTGAAGTAATCCAGTAGTGTTCACTGGCGGCTAAGGGCCCGGCCCTGGTGGATTCATTTGCTATTCCTATATCATTATTTTACAATTTCTGCCATGTGATGGTCTAGTTTGATTTCCATTTATTGTAATCGCATTGCTTTGCTCTTTTGTATTCTCATACTTACTCTATTTTACATGCTACAGAAGTATTGGTTCAATTTGTTATTCAATTACCTGTATCAGTGTTCTTTTATTATTATTTTAGATTTATTCGTTTGAGTTCAGCATTCTATTTCCAATCTAGTAATTTAGCTCAGCGTGATATCTTGAGATTCTCACTATAAAGAGCATTGACTACTCTTGTCTACGTTCTCAGAATGAGATCCCTGTTGTTCAGATTATAAAATACTTTTGGAATATCTATCAGTTAAAAGAGAAATCAGTTATTGTTACTGTATTCTTGACTGATACTTGAATGAATGCTTGGTTTGGTTTTGTTAGCAAGTTAAGCTTTCTTTTAATTGTAATTTGAGTTCACTAGCTGCATCCATTTACCCTTGTATTTAAAAGCACTGTACTGCAATTTAGAAACATTACTCTTGAGTAAATAGCCGCCACAAACTATGTACACTCTTGAAATAGAAAGCCTTACCCGGATTGATATCTAATGTGAACATAATTAGGATTTAAAAAGACACCTTTTATACCTCAACACCTTGGTCATCATCATTCTCGTTTGTATAGAAATCCCATAGTACATTGATTTGACATTCTTCTTCCAAGGGCTCCTCTATTTGCCATTCTTCCTCACCCTCTTGTTCTGGCTCTAGCTCCACTATAGGTTCTTCCTAGTTAAGGAGCGATCCGATAAGAGCCAACTCTTCTGTATTTAAATTCCTTTCATTGGGTGGAGCAGGAAATGCAAGTGGACCATGACCACCTTCTGCCTTCTTACAGTAGAAAGGTTTGAAAGGTTTTCTGTTGTTATACTCTCCTCCACTCCCGCTTGTACTTTCTCCAGAATTCATTTTCATATCGATGACTGTATTTGTTAACTTCTTAATGATTTGATGCAAACCATATACATCTATGGTATCCTTTTCTTTGGTTTTATCCCCTTTGTTATCACTCCCATTATTCTTCTTGGATGCTTGAGAGGCTTTCTTTTCTCCAGCGGTATCGTGGCATGCTGTGAGATTGAGCATTTCATTCTCGACTTTTACTGCTTTAGCGATAGCACCCTGTAAGATTTGTGTGTCACTCCTTTTGACCCACATCACAGTAGGGACAGGGAGAGAAGTGATGTAGAATTCCATGAGCACCTCCTTAGTAGGTCTAGCGGTGTCCAGGATTTTGTTGAATAGGGTGTTAAATCGGATGTTAAAATCCTTGACCTTTTCTTTGGTTTCCATTTTCAAACGGGATAGTTCTAGAACTAAGGCCGCATGGGTTTTGTCATCACCATACTTATCTAAAAAGGCCTGTTGAAAGGCAACCCACAAAGTGATTGATCCTATTCTCAAGCTAAAGTACCATGTGGAAGCTGCACCAATCAGGGTAAAAGGGATTAAGCAAAAAACTATATCTTCATCAGCTACCCCTAGCATGCGCACAGCTAGGAAGAAAGAATGAATATGGTTTTCAGTCGTGTCTCCCACTCAGGGTCGAATTTAGGCAATACTCTTTCTGCATTCTTGGGTAAGGGATGTTGCTTCCCAGGTACTACTACAACGTCCTGAGCAAGCCAGGGAGGAAGTGCTCCCGGAGGAGGTGGGAGTTGGTTTCCACCCGGTTGAGGAATATTAGTCATATCGAGGATAGGGATGTCTTGGTTGAGGGTTTCTTCATTAGGATTTTCCAAATCAGGATAGGGGTTTCCCTCAAAAGGGGAATCCTTAGGGATTTCTTCCCAAGGAGTGTTGATACTCTGCATAGAATCAAACACAATATCTTCAAGAGAAGGGGTTGCAGATGTCCCTTCGTTTATGTCATAGACCCTTGACTTTCTTTTTTCTATTGGAGGTAATGACTGAAAGATAGGGAGCTGTGATAGGGAATGGGCGTAAGCCTGAGTAAGTCTTTTGACTAGTTGTTCCTAAGTGACAAGATAATCCCACAATGTCTCTTATTCAAAATGAGGCTTTCCCAAATGAGAGGAAGGGTCTTTTCAACCTTCACTATCCATGCATTAATCTTTTCGAGTCCATGTGGATATCTATAAATGAAATCATAAAAATCTATGGACGGTGGTTCAGGCCCTCCTTCTAGTGCCAATTTATTGACATGACAAATTTTCGCTATATCAACAAGGGGAACTAACCCGATTGCAAGCCCCGATTAGACATTCTTTCGTTTGAAATGGCTAGTTCCAACGGGTTTTAAGGGACCCCGTAAACTGTTAAATGACTACTGATTTATTGCTTCTGGGGAGAAGACTTCAATTAAATCAACAAAATAAAACAGCTAACACATATGTATCAAATCCTATCTAAACTATTTCTAACTACTCTAGTCTATATCCTAACTATCCTAACCTATACTGCAGGAATAAAAAACAAAGGAGGTTAAACATCATATATAAATCTCGAGTCCAAATGAAACAGTTACTGGTCCACTTAACAACAAGGTTGTATTAAATCCTATTGCAATCCAATCATTCATACAGAAATACACATTCCATTTTATGGAAGAAAAACTTGCAACTGATGTCCAACATAGTTTCGATTCAGCAACCTTTCATGATTTAACCATGATGTTGAATCATATTCAAATAGCCAGACATAACCATGAACTGTAAGTTATCAGTATGCACAAAAAAAAAATATACATTTGCATTTATTTTAGCAACAACATTTTGATCAAAACACATAAGAGAAGAGGAAAATCAATCTGAAACACAGGCTCCTCATTGAACCAAGCAATCTCTCTTTATTCACAATAAATCAGAGCTGCCGTTTTCTCAAACAAAAATCCCTTCTCTCCTATCTCAAGGTAATACTTATGCAGCCCTCAATGACCCTCGTTCTTCCATGAATTTTCATTTTCCCCATTTGATTACACAGATTAGCGTATACAGATGAGAATGGTCGGTGAAATTGCTGACACGCCGAGGTCACCCTTGGTGGAGCGTTCTCTTTCCTAGTGAAGTGAAAGGATGCCTTTCGAACAGAGGAGGTTTGCGTATCATTTCTTAGCACCTATGTGGAGTGGCTATCATTCTCTATCATTTCCTGAAGGAAACTGAAGATGTTGCACTCATCATCCCACATCTGGCATGCTTTGTGATGTATCTGGCAATGATGACATTTTGATGGACTAGCACTATCACGAGTGCTTCCACTGGACTAAAGGAGTGCCTCCATTATTCACTTTGGTGGTCCGTCTTCCCTTTCGCAGAGTGTGTTTTACAATGCTGACACCAGTGGAGCAGAGGTGTCATCTAGATATGACTCATCTTTATCCATTACCGGGTCTGCTCGAATTTGCCTGCAAAATAATTTATATCCGATATGACTGTGAGACATATGGAAAACAAGCCTACAAAACATGAATCTTGCATTTAAATCATAAAATGTGAAAGAATCCCCCTTTCCTTTTAATTTATGCACTGATTAAGTCTCGTGAATGTAATTCCGATTTACATTGCAGATCCTTGCAAAACATAGAGCAAAACCCAAAAATCGGACTTGAAATTCTATGGGCGAGAACCTATACCCTATCGAGTCCGCCATATGGCATTTCCCATAAAAAACTGCGACCATAGCACTTTATCGAATACACAAGAAGCATTAGAAAAACCTGCGTCTGGGCCGTATACCCAGACTTCAAATTTTATATGCCCGAGCCTAAAATTATCGGCAGGTCCAACATATGGTATCGTGCCTTATGCATGAGTGCTAGACCTCGTCGATAGCGATTTTTGATGGGGAGGGGTGGACCTGATAGCATATATATTATGTTTTAATCGAATCGACGGGTCTGTAATATCGCATAGTGCAATATGCATAGGCCTAGGGCCCCGCTAATTGCAATATGCGACTAGGTTGGACCCGATATATATATATATATATATGTCATATTTAGTAGCCTCAACGGGTCCACAGTGTATGATTTCCCTTTGTAAAACCCGACTTCAATGTTTTTTCCAAAAACACAAGAAAGTATGGGAAAACCTCGTGTCCAGCCATAAGGCCAGACCTGAAATGTTATATGCTCTGGTCTATAATCATCGACAAGTCTAGGGTATAACGATGTGCCTTATATATAAGCCCCAGACCCTGCTGATTGCGATATGTGAGTGAGAGGGCGAACCCAATAGAATATATATCGTGGTTAATACAGTCGTCGAGTCTGGAAAACATACACGCCCTTTACATATAAAGCTTTGGGGCTTGGCCGATATCGATTTGCGATGGGGCTCCGGACCCGAAATATATTCATTTGGGTTAATAAAACCTATTGGGTTTGGAAGTCATGAATGTGTTGTGTTAATTGCGATAGGCCCAAAAAGGGATTTATGCATGTTTTGTGAAGTATTTCTGCTATAGGGAATTATGATGGGAAAATGATGCAATAGAAGGTTTTGAGGGCTTAAAATGTTCTCATGGGGGGAATGAATTGAGGGCTAGGCCAGGTGATGAATGGAACATACAACAGGGATTAAAGGGGAGGGGCATGACCATTAAGAACTAAAAATTTGGCTCGGAAATGAGTCAAAGTCTCTAGGACTAAACAGACCATTCGAAGAGGTAGAAGGCCAACTTTTAGGGAACCCATTCAGAATTTCTGCCAAGGAAAGTTTTTATAGGGTGATATTTGTGGCTAAAATAGTACCATATGTTGATTTTTGTCATGAGTAATGATCATTTACTCAAGTTTTCAGGGTCCCCACCGGGCCTAGTCTATGTGGCAGTGTCATCGAGTAGCCCTTGTTCAGAGCATCCGTGATGATTCACCCTTGCATTCTTGGAGTTTATTTCATGTCCTGTCATATTGTGTCCCAGTATTCCATCCATATTTGCATATCATTCATCCTGTGTTGCTCATTTTGGCCTCTAGTCATTCTGTCCCCATCCCTTTTGGAGTTGAGTCAGTTGTTGCTAGGTCAACCATGTACTTTATGCTATGACAAGCGTAGTCATCTGTTTGTCCCTCAATCCCAGTTTTCCCCATTATCCCTAGTGTCAATCCATCAATCGCATTACTATTCTCCCTCATGCTTTAGTTGAGGATGCTCATTGCCTCATCTATCGCGGGCCCTATTCTATCGACATCAGCTCATTTATTCCAAAATAACAGCCTAGAGGGTAGTTTATCTTGGTTCTAGATTCCATTCTTGTTTGATGCCTTGCATGAAGTAGAGGGCCTCATTATTTCCCCTTGACTTGGTCATTTCATGTTCGTGATCCATACACTTGATGATCTAGTGATGCAGTAAATTGTACCAGTGATTCTTGGGTGTGTGTGAGATGTTTCAGACCTCATGAGGAGTTCACCCTTTAGATAGCCCCCCACATGCCCGGATGCATACCTACTATGCTACAACCTCAAATGCACTTCCACAGAGTTGATGGGTTCGGTTCCTACCGATCGAAGTCTTCATAGCATGCACATCTCCTCTCGATGATCCATTCAGTTTTTCAGAGCCCTTCCTTGTTCAACAAGGCTTCTCTGGTTGTTCTACCCTCCCTCCAACCCATTTTTTGAGGGAAGGGGATTTTTATCTCATGTACTCAAATATTATTGAATTCAGTCTTGGCTCATGTTTCTCTAGGTTCATTACATATCTGGGACACATTGTATTATTTTCTAGATTTGTTATGCCATCATGTGATGTACCATTAAACATCTACTTAATTTCTTAGTTTTATATTTCTCGACGAACCATTATTTTTGTACTAAGTTATCTCGGCGGTATGGGTATGCCTCCCCCACCTCAGTGAGATCTGGTACCACAACATAAAAAGAGACTTGCATTACTCTCGCCCCCTTTGTCCCTATCCTCTTTCAAATTCAACTTCATTGGTCTCTCTCTCTCTCTCTCTCTCTCTCTCTCTCTCTCTCTCTCTCTCTCTCTCTGACTCACCTGTATTGTCTAGTGATTGTGTCTTTACAACATACTTCAGTCCTACGTTTTTCTCCTAACACTCGTACGTTTGGGGGAAATCTGTTATCACCAAGAAATTGATCATCTAGCCTATTTTACTAGATGGATCAAAGTACACATTGTAAAGCCAATTTTACGATAGTAAAATTACTTTCACTTTGAGAAATTACTTAATAAACCACCTTTTTTAAGTAATTTATAGTCCAACCCATTAAGAATAATTAAATAAACCATTATTTATTTGATTTTATTCTAGGAATAATTAATTTAACCATTGTTTTATTATTATTCCTTGTCATTTTTGACCCAATCATGAAAAATAAACAAATAAATCATTAATTATCTTATTTTTTTACAAGAATAATTAATTAATCACTAATTTATTATTATTCTTTGTAAAATTTGACTAAATCCCTTAGGAATGATTATATAAATCATTATTTGTTTATTATTCCTTAACTAATTCCTTGATATGATAAATAAATCATTTATTTATTTATTATTTCTAAATAAAGGTTTAAATACTTTTTCCCTCCTAATCAAATATAATAAAATATTCCAAGTGGTTGTTCCAAGAATGGGATCAATAATATTTTATTATTTCTCATTATTCGAGGATAACTCAATATTTTGTTATAAATAGAAGGGTTTTCCATTCATTATTCACTTTTTATTATTTTCATTGTCACACACCATATTTTTGCTGGGTTTTCACATTATAGAGGAGAGAGAATCTACACAAGCTGAAGACGTTTGAGGATAGCCAAGAACCCATCCCATAGAGGGGGAATGGTAACATTTATCTGTTCCCTTCATAGGTGTTATAATAAAACTATTATTTTTATATCTGGTTTCCATTGGTATTACTCTTTCTTTTTGCTGTTTAATATGATTGTGGCATAGATCCAGACTTTGGCAGGTGTTGTTTCTATCAATTGCTGCAAATCTACAATGTTTAGCAACCATTTATATTGTTGAGATTTTTTGTCATCCACAATCTTAAGTGGATTCTTTTTGTACATCTTTGAGAAGAAAACACTACAACGCCTTGTTTATATGTCTTCACTACGACGCTGCTTCACTGTGGAAGATCATTTGTTGGGGTTGAAATCACAAGACCATTTGACCCTTCTAAGAGTACTATGTCAAAAACATGATATTATTATTTTTATTATTTTAATGTAATGGGATATTTTATAACTAATTTCTGTATAATGTGCTATGTACTGTGCAGTGTCATTATCCTCTTCTCAAGTGTGGTTGTGTGAACCATGACTTTCCCCAAGACCTTCGATCTACCACATATAAATTATCTACATTTGTATGTTGGATCACATCAAAGGAGATTCATATGGCTAAAATTCAATGGTGGCATCAAGAGATAACTGGGATTGTTTGTATGTTTGAGAAGGAGTTGTTGACGAGTTTCATGGATTTGCAAGTTCATCTTCTAATTCACCTAGTAGATGAGGTTGAATTAGTTGGGGTTGTTTCTTGTTGTTGGATGTTCTTCTTAGAATGGTACATGAAGAAATTGAGAGGTTTGGGTCGACAAAGGGAAAAACCCAAGGGTTCTATGGCAGAGAGGTATATACTGTATGAGACTTTATATTATGATAGTGAGAACATCAAGTAGATCAACAGCACACCAAGTGCAGAAATTTGGGATGATGAAAGGGATGATTGGGACCTAATATTTCCTACAATGCTTCAGGCATACTAAACCACATCGAAGAATCTTACATTCCGAAAATCATTCCAGTTGGTATATGGGCAAGAGGCCCTAATGCCCATGGAATTCATAATCCCTAGTCTTCAAATTATTTTTCTAACAAAGTTGAAAATTTGTAGTGAAATAGGACTGAGACAGACAAAGTTACTACAACTAGAAGAAGATATATTAATGGTAGGATTCAACAAAAATGTGTAGAATACTATGGAAAAAGTGTGGCATGATTGTCATATTAAGTAGAAATAATTCCAAACTTGTCATCTCGTGTTATTATATGATGGTAAAACTCTAAAGCACCCTGGTAAACTTTAGGTACATTGTTTTGGGCCATATATCATCAATCATCTCATAGATGCAGGGGTTGTCAATATAGAAAAATTGAAGATTGAACCCCTCAAAGAAATTGTTAATGGGAGCTGACTAAAATTGTATAGAAACATCTACCCCACCTCTCAAATCTAACTGGGTGTATAGAAAAAAAAGAGAAATCTTATTTGTTTATATAACTTTATTTGGGTTAGAAAGAAGAAGCTGAGAACGAGAAAACCTCAAATACTTCATGAAAATAGGGAAAAACACAACATGACTGATCAAGTAGATATTTCCCATTGTGATGAGAATTTGACACACCACACAGTTACGTGAACATGTAAATGAATGGAACACATGGTACCAAGAATACCTTGAAGGGTGGAATATACATGGAATTCAACAATGATAGTTGTATGTTGAATAGTTTTGAAAAAGGCATTAGAGGAAGTGTATGCTTTCCGCATGGATTGCACAACATGTTCATTTACCATTAGAGTTATTAAAGGTGAAATCTATTCTAGATCAGTGGCTCTAAATGAAAGGTTACTGACATGACCTCTAGCATGGCTAGGTCCACAAAACTAAATTAATTTCGTAGAGAACCTTCATAGCTCATAGTATCTACATGTTGTGGAAGTTTTTGTAGTTATTTCCATTACGGACAAAATATTTCAAAATTATTACAGTTACAAGTGCAAAAGTCATTAAAATAGGCAAAGTCTCTCCCAAGTTCAACCTTAGTTGTTTTGAAATTTTTCATTATGTGAGTTGAGAAATGTACTGAAATATAGAGTTGAGTGAGCTACAAAGCTAAGAGATCAATGGTAGTTGCAATATATAAGTTGTCAAAAACCAAACCAAAATCTACATAGTAACATGCCTTTTTCATCAGTACCCAACAAGGCAAGGGAAAAAGGAAATGGTGATGCACCACTCCCACAACCAATAACAAAACGTAAAGCTTGGCCCCCTAAACATATGAAATATAAGCTACTAATAACACCTATCCCACATAGAGTTATATAATAAAGATACATGCTAGGGATGGTGGATAAATTGAAGTATAATGACCATGATGTGCAAGACTAGAAGGCGTTCCTAGAATTTGTAGATGATAAATATGCTAGGAGCATTGAACACCCAGGCCAACCTATGGTCATGGAGGTTCAACAATGAGGTCTCAGATTGGATAACTTGATAGGAATACTCAATCTATTGGACATATTACATTTTGGCAAGAGCGTAGAGATCAACATCTGCACCAAATTATTGTTAAGTTGTGTGCATGGAGACTTCTTGTGGCTAGATGAGACAATTGAGATCGACACCCTCCTAATTTCTTGGATCATAACTCTCCCCACCAAAAACGAATTTCTAGAACCCCTATTCAATATGTAATACAAGAAGGAAGTGGCAAAGGAGGTTGTAGAAAAATATTTGACCATTCGCAGACAATGTGGAGTGATGATCTACACTATAGATGACGAGGTTATGAGGATTTCCACAAAACCTATGGGTTGCAAATTATTGAGGAAATACAAGAAACATAAATGCATGTAGGTGAAGTCTCAACTTTCAAAAAGTGTATCGAAGATGTTTGGATGAAGTGCATGGATTTCTTTCTTAACCAGTTCATGAAAGATTGTCTTAAAGCCCAAGACAAGAACAAAAAGTTTCACTACTCTTGGCTTCTGATTTTCATATCCTTCATAGATTAGTAGCTTTCAAAGGACACTGAGTTTCTACCACAATAGAAGTTAGAAATTGTTGCACCAAGGTCTAGGTCTCTCTGGTATATCGTGACAAAATAACAACAGATGGACAACAATGTCACATTCTACTTGTGGAAGGAGGCCGTTGACCATGTCATTAAAAATCACCTCATATCCCTTCCCAAATTGTTGAAGCTTACAAAATTATGGTGAGGTTCTATGACACACCAAATTCCATGTAGATTCATGCCCATGTAGACCTAGAATAGTAGTGGCTACACTACCAATACAAGCTTTATGAGTTGATGATATCATAAATTGTAAATGACTAGCTAAAAAAATGGCGCACACCTCCCATTGAATTGTAGCTAGAGTCACAAACCAATTAAAATGGTGAGGACGAGGAGTGCTAAGATCATAAACAAGAAGGGCCATCTACCCCATAGTTGGATGAATTCCCACAGCCCCCACTAGAGGATCCCAAGGAAGATCATCCCAACATAATGCAATTGGACTTTGAGAAGAGGAAGTAGCACTAGGGGGTGAAAAGAGACCATTGAAGGGTCAATAATAATGTGAAATAGAGAAGAGAAAGGATAAAAGGCCAATGGGAACAAGAATGCCTTCGTTGTGAAATGAAGACTAAGAAATATTTATGGAGAAAATAAAAGAGCTGATGGAATAGGGAATTGTGCCTCTCATCACATCCAGTCAAAAACCATCCCAAGAAAAAAATATTTGGGAATAGACACAAAAATTGTTGGAACAACTGTGTCTCCTAGTTGAATCATCAAGGAGAGTCACTTTTGCACCAACTGCAATGAAGCTAGGTAATGTGTGTAGGCAACCAATCTACTCCCTACACTATAAAGTTAATTGGAGTAGTTGTAAAAATCATCTACCTCAACAAAAAATTATACCCCAGCTCTTCCTGTATTTTTAGTGTACATTGTGGACATTGATATTCAACAATAGACCTAGGCACATCCCTAGGTAGAATTCGATTTCTCATAATTTCCTATCATTCTTTTACATATATTGCAATAGTTTATTACACAAGAACTACAACTCAAAGCACAGGGAAACCTTGATGGATTTAGTTTAGCTCACCATCCAGCATGAGGATTTTCAAGTTGTTCATGTGCATCTAATAAAATCGTGACAACAAGCTGAAGAGAGAGAGGAAACACTAAGAGAAGTAGTGGAGAAAGTATAGAGTAAACTACTAGGTGTCCCAATGGATATCAACACTCTCGCAAAAGGAAAACTCTCAAAAATTTAGGAGGTATTTCAAGGCTTGAAAGTGCAAGTGGAAGAATTGCAACTGTAGGTCAAATCAACCACTCCACTAGAAGAGATACATAGAAGATAAGGAGAATGAATCCTCTACATTGTTCGATAGTGTCCAAGGTTTTAACAAAGAATTCGTTCGATTGTAAAAAGTAGGTTTAGACATATGGGATTAGTTTTAGGAAAACACCACATTAAAGGAACTTGGAAATCAAACTTAGTTTACAAAGCAAATGAGTGAATATTTTCATAGTAGTATGACCACTATCTCTCTGGCGGAACACTAACTAGCTATGGAAAATAGTGCAAATTTGGGTTAGCATCTTTATTAGTTAAGGGTAGTTTACCAAGACATGGCACAAAGACTGGATAGACTATAATATGAAGCACTTCAAGTCCTTGACAACATTTCTATGACTCAAAACATAGAAAAGTGTATAATTAAAATTGAATTGGGTCTTGTTTTTAACATCAATGCTTGTCTAAGTAGTCAAACAGTCTCTTAGTTAGATAGAGGAAGAAAAACAACAGGCGATGATATTAAAATAGAATTCTGAGCAACCTTTTTGAAGACCAAGTATATACTCCCTTCAATCAGCATGCCAACAAAATAGAGTTTCTTAGGGGTCAGCCTCAAATAGTGTTTAGGGACTATTGGTGCTAAGGAAAAAAAAGGGGGAATTTTTCAAATTTTTGCTAATTATGGAGAAATTGTGTGGTAAGGAGGAAATACAAAATATCATGCAATAGACACTAGAAAACACCACATGCAACATAGAACTAGGAAACAATACCATGAAAGTGTTATAAAGAACATACAAATGTGTGATAGAAGCCATGAAGACTGTGATGTAACAAGAATATGTAGATGTCAATATCACATTCTCCAGTTGTATGGTCAATTTAGTTATGGGTAAATTGTTGGTTATTTCTTGACCCAAAATTGTCAAGCAATTGATTTCAGCTCAACACATACGTGGAAAACTCATCATCGTGAGTTGGCTAAGTATAGTGAAGTAAAATTACAGTTGTGGACACAAACAATTCCTCTAGCCCGATAATGGGTCAAGCCACAACCGATACATTCTATGGAATATTTCCTTAGGTTATAACCAATTAAGAGGGCCTACCTCTTAGAACGCTTATCTTGTTTGGTGATGACCTTTCTTGCTCACTCCAGCTATCTCCTGTTTCCTTCTTTGAACACCTAAAACAAGTAAACAACAGCAAACAACAACCGTGATAATAGACAAATTGTAATTCAACCTAATTAACAAGTCAAGAAACATTAAGCCATAAACATGTGAGATGACACATTATGTAGGAAATCAATTGATAGTTGCATATATATTGAATCAAGAAGAGATTACAACCATTGTCTTGACGTTGTTGTTCTCCTCCGACAAAACCAGGTTCCCACACACTTCCGTTAGCATTCCATGATGGCCTCAACAATGATATTTTTAAGGCTCTTCCCTTTAGGCTTCACACTAAACCAAATTCACACTTCTCCCTCACACACAACTAGAGAGCTACAACTATGAATATCTTGTTGTTTACTCCAAACTTAGTTAGCACTAGCACACCCACATTAACACTACAACACTAGCTTATGCTTGAGAAAAAAGGAGGTTTATATAGCATGAACGGATGGGAGATGGATCCTCTTCTCATGGGAGAAGGTCTTATATCTTAAGGTATTTCCACCACAAAACTAACATCCTCGGCCCCATCCGGCCAAACCATTTACCAGACTTCCGTTACAATGCTTCTAGATTTGGAAGCTTCAACTCTTTATTTAAAAAACTTTCCGTAAGAGGACCAGTGTGACTGGAACAAAGCTAAGTCACTCTTGTTGGCACTAGGGATAGTGTCAATCCCTACATATCGGCGTGAGGAAGACAAGGGTCTTTAGTGTCGGTCTTGTAAACTGGGAAAAAGAAGATTTTGGGGAAATGGTGCAAAAGGGAATTTGTTCTGCTCATGAAGAGGGACACAATGGGAGTTTCTTCATGAAGGAAAAGCATGTAGAGTTCATTGTAGAGGTCCTCCAGGATCAAGGAACGCGGAGTACATGGACAATGACAAAATTCTGCGTAACAGATGCCCCCTAAAGTGTGAAGGCCAAACTAGAGTGAGGGATGAAATGCTTTATGAATCAGTGTGGGGAATCATAGTCTGCCATTGGAAAACCTGCAAGAAAGTATGGATATATATACATAACTGAAAACTTTGTCAAATGATACATGAATCATCTTATGGATGCAGCCACCCAGAGGATGATCATGTAAATGGATCCAGGAACGGATGCAACCATCCATTAAAGAGGATCATAATGAAACCAAGGTATGGTCACAACCATCCAATAATGAGAAGGATCACATATGATAACTCATGATATGGTCACAACCATCCATCTAAAACAGACATGTATATTAACATAACCACATCACATCACTTTGAAACCTAGACTTTTGTGATCTAATTCCAGGGTCTTGCACTCCAACACGACCCGATCAAAGTACAAATTCTAATATGTGAATAGATGTGTTGACGTCGAACATGTTAGAAAGTCGCTTGATTACTAGTCAATGATGTAAATTGTTAACAAGTGCAAGAGAAACCATCAATAATTACAATGGTCCTCAAAGTACTATCAGCACAATCGATAGAATGTGAATAGAGGAACTGAAGTCGAACACCTGTGAAATCACTCGATCAAAAGCCAATGATGTGAACTTGTCGTCGAGTGTGAAGAACTTGCCATTAGGGCATGCAAGCTCTAAGGTACTAGAATGAAGTCTCTCGGTTAACTTCCCGATAATGATTTGAATTCTACAGGAAGTGATTGTGTCTAAGGAGGGCCATAATGTATCCCACATCATCGACATGAGACAAAAGGATGCAAAATTGTTTTGGATGATACAGAGAATCAGAGCTAAATGTAATTGCAGAAGGACAACTCTTGTACATATCAGCAACACAAATGGAAATTTGGCAGCTTTTGGATCCATAAGATCAGTGGTCATGTGACGTGGTAGAGATCAAATGGAAGGATAAAATGAACAGCCCAACCCGGGAAAGTCAATGATATAAAAGGAGGATATCCTAACCCGACACGAAGCAGAAAGTGTCATGTTCAAGAGTGAGGTGTCGACACAAATGTTTAGCTTTCCAAATTTCCCCCCACCATTTCCGTAAGGTACCCCAATTATTTTAATAGCAAGTGTTGGAGAGGTAAATCCCCTCTACGGATAGAGGCGATCCCTACTAGCCCAGAATGGGTCTAGCAACAATCAATCAATGCTACTGTGCAAGTTCCTAATTGCAATTAAAAGAGAGGCAATGAACACCTACTTGGATTCCAACGCTATTTTTTGATGAAGAGATGCCGCTCTCGCTCCTTTGCTCTGGCCGGTCACAATCCTCCACGATCTCCGTGAATAGATACCTGCACACACGAAGAGAAAGACAAACACAAGCGTGAAATCTAATAAAAGCAATTATACATCAGTCAGAAAGGATGTAATTCACATTAACCATTACGAGACAAATGAGAATGGAACCATAACAGTAGTCATCTATTATTAAATCAATAACAGAGAAAGGTACAACCAAAGTTCTGACGCTGAGTCCTTCTCTAGAGGGTCCAGCCAGCAAGTCTCTTGAGCATTCACCCTTGGAGGTAGATTCTCCCAAAACAAAAGCTCTCTCTCTCACACAAGCAATACTCACAACCTTCCTTAAGCTTCTTCTAGCAAAACCACACTTGTCACACCAACTACCTACTAGCAGCAGCAATCCAAACACTATAAATTCCACACTATCCAAACTAGCTGCTCATGGTAATGGTGGAGGTTTAAATAGAGAAGGAGTCTCCATATATGGTGGGAGGACAAGCTTATCTCCAAGGAAGGTGGTTCCAAATGACGAACAGACATGCCATAGAAGGGAGGGCGATACTCACAAGGCTAACAACCAGACCTGGAACCATCTGGAAGGCTGGCTGTTGGAGCAAATTTACCCAAACTGGATCAGCGCGGGTGTAACACTGGACTGGCGCGCTGACAGCGCATCACATAAACAGAGCAAACTGTGTCAGCGCGGCTTGATACTTTGATAGGATGCGCTGGCGCATAAAATTCGACCAGCGCGGGAAGCCCGTGTGCTTCCACACTGGCAGTGCATCAGTCACACTAGGAGCCGCCAGTCAGCGCGGGTATTTTAATAACAGACGCGCTGATGCAATAAACTTAGGCAAAGTGGGTCATTTGGCCAATTTAGAGAGCGTGAACATGGTGCATTTGACTCTATGGCATGATAGGGAGTCTGACAAGGATACAGTGACAAATTACTGTGTAACAGATGCCCCCTAAAGCATGAAGGCCGAGAGAGTGGGAGGGGTGAAATGCTTTACAAAAATGATGAACTGGAACACCACCAGGAAGGACCTGAATGAATGTACAACTGATATCTCGATCACATGTAGTCTAGGCATGGGCGCAGCCATCCAAAAGACATACGAAGAAGGTCTGTGGTATGGACGCAGCCACCCAGCTGAAAAGACCATAAAGATAAGAGGGTATGGTCGCAGCCATCCGAGAGACTCAGGTATGGGCGCAGCCATCCATCAATGAGTCATGTAATAACAATCCACAAAATCGCAGCCTAGTTCATAACAGACAAAAACCAGGCTCTTGCGCTCCATCCCAACCCGAACAGAGTACAAGTTCAAGCATGTGAATACATGAGCTGAAGTCGAACATGCATGAACATCGCCTGATTACCGGCCAATAATGAAAACCGTTAACAGACGCGAGAGGAACCACCAATAATGACAATGGCCCTCAAGGTACTATAGGTACAATCCGCGGCATGTGAATTAATGAGCTGGCGTCGAACTCCCGCAGAATCATCCGATCGGAGGCCAATGATGAAAACCTCACGTCGAACACGAAGAACTTGCCATTGAGGCATGCAGGCTCTAAGGCACCTGAAGGGAGTCTCTAGATCACTTTCCTGGATAATGAGCTGAAGTCAACAGGAAGTAACCTTGATCGAAGGTGGGCCATAATGTTTCCCACATCATCGTCGCGAGACAGAGAAGGATAACATATTTTGTGTGAGACATCAGAGGGAGGTGGTAAGCTTGTAGAGGCCATCTTCTCTTGAACATATCGGCGGCACAACGGCGGATTTGGCAGTATCTGACATCAAATGAGTAGAGGTCATGGTGACAAGGCAATGAGCAGATGAGAGGTCAAATAGGATATCCCAAACCCATGGAGGCTAGTGTAAAACAAGATGAGAAATCCCCACCCAGACACGAATGCAGAGGAGTGCCATGTTCAAGAGCGACATACTGCCGACACGACCATTATTACAGTTTTATTTTCCCCACCATTTCTGGCAGGTACCACGGTTATTTTTGGATGACAAGCTTGACGGGGATAGCATATGCTTGGAAAGGCGTCATTTTGATGATGTCCGATGTCATTGAGTTTTAACGAGCCTGACAAAGGAAGAACTCGGCGTCTTTTCTTGTTTAGAGAGTCTGAAAAGACAGCGGAAAAGGAGACTCCAGGGGGGTCCTTTTTCGTAAAGTTGTGTCTCTCGAGCCCGGAAAAGTATAAAACAATGCTCGAAAGAACCGCCCGACTAGCATGATCGAGGAGTACTTTTCGTAAATAGTGGCTTCGACCCGAAAAAGTAAATAAGCGGTCAGAAGCACGTCATTTTAGAGCCAATAACGAGTGCGAAACGACAAACACCCGGCAATCTTTTTAAGTTAAACGGTCGGAAAAAAAAACTTAAAATGACCGCCTCCCGTTCCTTTTAACGAGCCAAAAGGGAGCTCAGCCATCTTTTCTTGATTTATGTCGGAAAAGAGCTTCAAGACGACATTTTTTGGGACCAAGTGTATGAAGAATCGCTATGACCACGTCGGTTGCTATAACCTGCACAAGAACACCACCCGCATAAACCTGTTCGATATGTGTAAAAACATAATAAAACATGCATAACAGCATAATACAGTGACATTAGTGCTAAATCCATGGCAAAACTATGACAAAAACCCACATTGATAAGAAATTATAGCTAATTATGAATTTTTTACCATAAATAGGGGGGTAAAAGTCATTTTTTACCATTGTTACCATTTTGAGTTGTGAAGAACGTTGAGGAGCTGCAAGGTTGACGGAGCGATTTCCAGCCCATACAGACACCATTCATCTGGCAGCTTGTTCCAGGTAGGTTCTCCTCTCCCTGCATTTCATTTTAAGCCTTTTTTTGAGCAATTCCATGGTGGGATGTGGCCCTTTGGGCGAATTTTTTGAGCGTTGGTGCGCTCTCGGTCAGCGCGGGTTTCCCGCTCGGGACCGCGCTGATCGATTTATATTTACACGTACCACCTCATGGGTCAGCGCGGAAAACGCATGTTCTTCCGCGCTGACCCAAGGAAAAAACAACGGAGCGCCATGATCAGCGCGACTGTTTTAAAAACAGTCGCGCTGGCGCCGTAAAAATTTATTTTTATGAAAATGAACGTTCAAATTTCAACGACTAGCACTCTAATGTTTTTTCATGGTCTTGCAGGGAAAAATGTCTTTTGTGTGGCAAGAGAGAGCTCACGATGATGAGGATATAGCCGCTTATGCACTTGCCGAATGCCGAAATGCAATGCGAGCATGCGGGTTCATGAAATTCTTCCTTACTCCGCGCCTGAGGGCGCAGCCTGACTTGCTTGAGTTCTTAATCAGAGCTTGGAATCCAGTGGATGGGAAATTCACGATCCGTGGCCAGGACACTGAGTTTGATTCCACGGACATTTATTTTTTGACTGGATTATCGCGCCGTGGCCAAATGCCCATCCTGGAGGGGCAACGACCCAGCGCTGAGTCTCTTGACCAGCTGATGGCTCGAGTGTGTCCAGGGGCTGTTAAAAAACAGAGCGGGAAGGTTGGTATTCCGACGGTGCGTGACATGCCTCTTCGCACCATACTCTTTCTGGTGACACGGGCAGCGGGCTCTTTGGCCAATCATGAGGCTTCAAAGACCCAACTGCTACTGGCTCTAGAGTGCTTACAGCCCACCATTTTTAATTGGGCAGCAGCTGTGACCACTAGCATGAAGAGGCAACTCACCAACTGCCGACGCGGAGAGTCGAAGCAGTTTGCATATGGGTCGCTTCTACTGCCGCTCATGCTGGAGTGGGTGCCGGCCCTACAGCTACAGACCATGGCTATGGATCCACCTAGAGGTCCTCGGGAGACGAGGGCCAGTCGATGGGCCCGCGTCATGCCACGTGGAGGTGGAGGCTGCCCAGTGTCTTGGGGAGTGTATTTCCGAGAGTGGCTGGATCGACAGGTTGTCATCGTGGAGGACTGGCCATATGCTGGCATGGACTTCCGCAATGATCCTGACATGCCACTGCCCGCGGGAGAGCACTGGGATGATGGAGGTATGACACTTGATCTCTTTTTAATATTTTTTGACGTTTTTGATTTTTTTATGTACATGTCTTGATAAATGTCACGGTGTGCAGATGTGGGACCCATGAGACCCATTGGCCTAGCCCCAACAGCACGGAGAGAGGGGCAAGGAGCTGGAGCCCTGGCCCTAGTTCCTCCAGGAGTTGATACATCGGAGACTGTGGCTCGCAACCTCGAGGGTTTGCTGGAGGGGGTGCCAGATTACCAGGGGGTCGAGGAGGTCCCTATAGAGCATCAGATCCACACAGTGGGGGTGGCACCCAGGATGCACCGCCTTTTGAGGCGAGTGGCACGGGCAGCAGTATGCTATAGAGAGCATAACCCAGATCAGTAGTCACCTAGGTTTTACTTCCACTGATGTTTTGAGAGACATATGTCTCGGATGTACTGAGGACACCGGCTTTATTTTTTGGACATATACACTTATTTTTGAGCGCCTTAGTGCGCCACACGATATATATATATATATATATATATATATATATATATATATATATATATATATATATATATATATATATATATATATATATATATATATATATATATATATATATATATATATATATAGATATATGATGTTTTTGGATGGATCATTTCACATGTGATGATGTTTTTATATGCTATGCAAATGTCTAATACAAATGTGATCTTATGTATCAGTTGCACAACATGAGACCCACATATTTTTATTTTTTAATGCAAGCTTAAAAGCACACACAGCACGCCTGCAAACTATGCTTGAAAAATTATTTTATTTACATATGCCTATGGTCTTTATTATGCTTTCTATGTCTTCTTGTATGATGTTTATCTATTTCGCAAATGTCTGTCTAACACATGGTTTGCCAGTGCATCAGTCAACGTGTTTAATCGTCTAGGAATGTGTTGATATGTGATGTAATCAAAATTCCTTTCTAATAATCTTACACGTACATACAACCTTAGGATGTGTTGGTCTCTGATGGAATAACGCCCGTTGAGTTGATGGACGACAAGTTGGGAGTCGAGGTTCACCACCAGTGCACGGATGCCGAGATCAACTGCCTCAGCTAATAACTCAATCACAGCGCTGTACTCGGCAACATTGTTAGTGGTACGTCCCAAGCAGACACCTTGAAGATTCAACAACTCTCCGTGAGGATCATAGATCGCCCACGCCGTAGACGACAAATTGCAAGTGCTACGGGAAGCACCATCAGTGAAACCAACATAAGGTGTACTAGACATCTGCACAAGAAGCAGAAAACACAATAAGAGGCAAAGCAAGCCTTCACATCAAAGCAAGAAACATGAAATCATACACAAATCACACACCTGCTAAAAACACACGTATGTACAAGCTAGGTGCATGAGATCATGCATAATATTTTTTCAGATATAGCCCGTTGCGGGGCTTGTCAAGAGGGTTCCCTTCATAATCAATCAGCTCATATGCCCCTTTCTGTAAAACTCTTTTCACAATATAGGGACATAGCCACATGGATTCGAGTTTTCCTGCCCCTAGCTTATCCTTAGCTTGATCGTAGAGCAGTACTAGATCTCCCTCAACGAAGGAACGAGGTTGAATATTATGGTCGAAGTGAGCCTTGACTCTCTTCTTTTGTGCTTCAATAGCAAGAGAGGCTAAACGATGGGTCTCGTCTAACCGTTCTAGGTAGAGAAGCCGTTCCTCCACCGGAGTGGTGTTGGGAAGCAACTCGATAGCTAATTTCAATGAAGGAATCTCACACTCGACAGGAAGGGTGGCCTCCAGCCCGTACACCAACTGAAAAGGGGTGAAGCCGGTGGCGTCCTTCACAGAGGTCCGATAGGCCCATAAGGCAAGGAATAACATCAGATGCCAGTTAGACTTGTGTGTGTTGATGGTACGTTGAAGCATAGTGATCAAAACCTTGTTCACAGCCTCAACTTGACCGTTGGATTGGGGATAGTATGGTGTCGAACTATCCTGGCGCAAGCCTAGCTGGGTTGTCAATTCTGTCATCATATGATTACGGAAATGTTTTTCGTGATCAGTGATGATGGCCTGAGGGACCCCGAACCGAGTAATGACATGATTGAATAAAAACTGCGCCGTTGTGTGACCGTCTTCAGTCAGTGTAGGCATCGCTTCGGCCCATTTGGTGAAGTAATCCACGGCAACAATGATAAACCCATGCCCCCCGGCCGAGCGAGGGTTACAGGACGTATAATCGATGCCCGATTTGGAAAATGGACCTACGGTAATGACAGGGTGCAGTGGTGCAGTAGGTGCACGCATCTTCTGGTGGTAAATCTGACATTCATGGCATGCACGAACGGCAAGGATACAATCTTTAAAGATCGAAGGCCAGAAATAACCAGCGTGGAGGATCTTCTGAGCAGTGGCATATCCGGACATATGACCGCCACAAGCACCAGAGTGGCAGTCATTCAATACCCGCTCAACCTCCTCGAGAGTCAAACAGCGGCGGAGAACAAAATCAGCGCCAAGGCGGTACAGGGTATCACCAATAATGCGATAGGGTTGTGATTGGTGACGAATCCTTCGTTGAGCGTCTTTCAATACATTAGGACGGAAGGAAGACGTCTGCAAATATACTATGATATCCTTGTACCAAGGGTCGAGGATGCTGATTAAAAACAAAGTTTCATCCGGGATATGCTCTTGCAAACGAGATGGTACAGAATGGGATGGCAAAGAACAGAGCAATTCTGCAAAGACCAGAGATTTCTTAGACTTGGCAGCAGTAAATTCCAAGTCAAACTCTTGTAGGATGACAATCCATTTCGAGTATTTGCCCCCCAGCAGCTGACGCGACAAGATGTAGGTCATTGGGTTGCAGTCGGAAATCACGGTCGTAGTGCGCAACAGGATATAGTGCCGGAATCGTTGGATGGCGCAGACAGCTGCCAATGCCAACTTTTCCACATACGCGTAGCGAGTTTCTGTATCCAAAAGATTGCGACTAAGGTAATAAATAACGTGCTCATTTCCATCATCATCGTCCTGTACCAGAACCATGCCGATGGTGGTGTCAACGGCAGCTAGATAGAGAGAATAATCACGGTGATAGTTCGGAGGTCTTAAGAGTGGAGCCGAGACAAGGAGATCCTTGAGTCGCTCGAAAGACTCTTGGGCGATGGCATCCCAACGAAAAGGTGTGTCTCGCTTTAATAACCGTGTGAAACCCTTGTCCACCTCGGCATAATTCGGAATGAATCGTCTAAGGAAATTCGCTTTGCCCTGCAAGCTCTGCAATTGCTGCAAAGAGGCAGGGGGAGGAAGATTCAAGATGGCCTCAACTTTGAGGGGATCCAAACGGATGCCTTCTCGGGAGACGATGAACCCGAGTAGTCAGCCAGATTCTACGCAGAAGACACACTTATGAGGATTAAGCCTTATACGGTAGTGTCGACAGCGGAGAAAAATCTCGCAAAGATGAGAGGGATGATCCTGACCCTTAGCTGAATGAGCTGGAAGGTCATCCAGATAAGGTTGTACAATGTGACGAATATCATGAAAGGCATAAGACATTGCACGTTGAAATGTAGTGCCGACATTCTTTAGACCGAAAGGAAGCTTCTTATAGGCGAAGGTGCCCCAAGGACAAATAAAAGCTGTCTTATGCTAGTCTGCGGGTGCAATGTTGATCTAGTTATAGCCAGAGAAACCGTCCATAAACGAGTAAATTTCACTTACTGCGCACTCATCAATAAGCTGATCGATGAAGGGCGTGGGGAAGTTATCCTTCGGACAGGCACGATTGATATCACGATAGTCAACACAGACCCGGATAGTGCCCTGCGTTTTATTCACAGGGACTATATTAGACACCCAATCCGTAAGAGGAATGGGATAAATGAAACCAGCTTTAAGAAGTTTTTCGACTTCGGCCTTGATGGCTGCAGCCTTTCGGGGGTGCACGGGGCGTAAGCGCTGATGAACAGGCTTAGCATCTGGATATGTAGGTATTTCGTGCACCACTATACTAGGATCGATGCCAGGAATTTCCTCATAGGACCATGCGAAGACATCACGAAATTCGCAAAATAGAGCAGTATAGAGCTGAACTTCCTCTGGAGTGCAAGTGACTCCAATATGAATGTGCTCGACGATCCCTGGTTTGACAGAGATGTTGATTGGTTGGGTTTGCGTGATATTTCCCATATTTCCCTCCGAAGACACTTGATAAAGCTGAATGGGTGTTTGGAGGGGCGGAGATGGGACACATGAAGCAAACCGCTCGAGACATGAGGTCATTTCCGGATGGGGAGGGAGAAACGAAGAGCGATGGTGGTGATCTGACCAAGGGAGCTCTTCGAGAGACATAGTCTCTATGATGGCTTCGTCGGAAGGAAATATTTCTTTCAGTGGATCCGAAGTAGCCTCATCTCCTAGCCAAGGGAAATGATCATATGAATCGGGAACACTGCTCGAGGGAGCAGGTTCATCAGGGGGAGCCGATGCAGCGACAATCTCGATGTAGTTGAGTTCGGCAGGACTCAACGGCATCATATCACCCCAAGAGTCTTCCTGATTAGGAGGAGGAAGAACCCACGGATCAGAGCGTACAGAGATCATGTTGATAGGGGCGAGATTTGGAGGTGGGTGGGGAAAGAATCCCATCAAAGTGGGATCTTTGAAAAGTCTGGCACCCACACTCTCGAGAGACTTTGAGGTATGCTCCACGAATGGCACATTACCTTCAGAAGAAGATGCGAAGAAGGAAAGCTGGTCGACCGTGACAATCTTCCCCTGGTGAGGGAAACGAATGACACGGAATAGGGAGGAAGCCACGGCTTGCATGGCGTATGTCCAGCTTCTTCTTCTGAGGAGGTTGTAAGTGAGATTGGCGTCGACAACTTCGACCTCGACTTCTACGGTCTTTCCTTCCAAAGAGATGGGTAAGCGTTGGAGGATACCGTAAGGATGGGACTCTCTTCCATCGAAAGCTTCGAGCGTCGTGGGGGACTGACTCAAAGCAGGGGAACCAATCGCCTTCCAGCAAGCAACAGACATGATGCAGGTTGAGGCACCTTCATCAATAACCGTACGATGGATCGTCCTGTTATTGATGATGACCTGTATAAGGAAAGCGACTTGGTGAGGCAATCTCTGCGTAAAACCCTCGAGATTGAAAGAAATCAAATCTGAATCTGCCGGGTCGATGCCACCAATCGCTGATAGCAGGGACTTCCTTTGGGAGGGGCAGCTCTGGAGGACTTCTAGAGCGGACATAGCAGACGGAGCCTGAGCTAAGTCCTCAACAATGCTATAGTGTTGGGCAGCACGAGCATTAGGGTTGTAAGATGACTTCCTGAGTACACCTTTTTGAGGGGGTCGGGGGATCGTCTCAGTGTTGGGCCTTTCGATGTGGAGAGGACCAGAACTAGACGGAGGAGCGCTGGAGGGGACCTCCGGCTCTTTCCCGGCATGAGATGGATAATCTTTCGCTCGAGTTGAAACATGGATGGGAATCGTTCCAGCCATGAACACTTGAGAACCGAACGAGGAAGAGAGTTGAGATGGGTCTGCCACCATTTGAGTCTGCTGGGAAGGGGAAGGCTCTTTCAGCATGGCAGGAGTTGCAGGAGCACCTTTCAATAACCGACTAACTTCGGACTGCCTTGGGCAGTCTTTAGTGTAGTGATCCTCATCACAGATGAGACAAGGATACTTAGGTTTTCGTTTAGCTCCTTCCTCGGGAGGAGCTTTAGGGGCATCCTCCTTGGGCTGTCCGGATTTATCTTTAGCTTTCCCCTTCTTTTTCCCTTTTGAGGATTTGTCCACCACGGTGGACTGAACGGCGTTTACCTCGGAGGTACTTCCAGGATTAGATTGGCCCTGAGGAGCATTTTCATTTGAAGCGTTTTGTTTTTGCTTCCCAGGGTTCGCGGCCGATTTCTTCGATGACGAATTAACAGAGCCAATGACTCCATCAACAGATGGTTTGGGCGGAGCCTTGGTCTGTCCAGGCCTTGGGGCATCTGGCAAATAATCATATAGAGTACCCGACTGAGAGTATACTAAGTCTAGGTACTGAGCTCGCGCGATCGCTTGCTCTTCAGTTACACAAGCTCCCATAGCGATGTCTTTTGCAATCTTAGGGACAAAGGAAGTTGTGAACCAATCGGTCAGGAGTTGATCGGGAATCCAGAATTTGATCAAGCGACGACGCCTTCTCCATTCATGTATATGATCAGATATGTGTGTCGCCGTGTCCTATTTTAGAGACTTAAGGAGATTGGTCCCTGTCTCTTACCGAATGGGTAACTGAAAATGGGTTAAAAATGCCATAGCCAGCGAGTTGAAATCTTGAAACATGCCGCGATTCAGCTCAATGTACCACTTAGCGGCTGAGTTGATGAGAGTTCTCTAAAAGAGGCGAAGTCGGATAGAGTCATCAAGCCATGAGTTCGATGAACACCAGAGGTGATAGGTCATAACATGTGCTTGAGGATCCTCACCTGCCTTGCCATCAAATTTTGGGCAATCACCGGGTATTTTAGTTGGAACTGGTGGCCAATACGCATTATGCAGAATGGGATCATTCATTAACTTGGACACATCCGGAAGTTCCAACGTCGCTAAGAATGGCAACTGAGGGTTAAAGGACACTTGTGGCTGTGGATTCGAGGCAGTATTAGGGTTCCAACCAGATGGTGGTTGCCCCCATGGACTCTGTCCAGATGGACCTGGCCCGAAAGGGCCTGGCGCATAAGAACTTTGTCTCGATGGACCTGGCCCAAAAGGGCCCGGCGCATAAGAACTTTGTCCCGATGGACCTGGCCCAAAAGGGCCTGGCGCATAGGGACCTTGTCCGTAGGGGTTCTGCCTGTATGTATTATGTCCATATGCAGACAGTTGACCCTGAGTCTGCCCCCCAGTACCCCATGTATTCGCAACTTGACCCGCAGGTGCAGCATACTGATAATTTTGGTAAGGAGTGACCTGCGTCTGTTGATAATTCTGGTAAGGGGTAAACTGAGTTTGCCCCTGGGGTTGCTAGTAGCCATACATTTGCTGGGCTCCATACTAAGCCTGATAAGCAGGCTGCATTTGGTAGGAAGGCTGGGGCTATGGCCTGCCTTTCATTTGATAACCCACTTGAGTTTGAGGCCCAGAATAATGTCCTTGAACCGGCTGGGCTTGGATCATCTGGCCAGAAGGTTGGCCCGGTTGAATTTGGGATGGACCTGCTTGCCCAGAAGGACGTACTTGCTGGGTGCCAGGTTGTCCTTGAGCAACCAAGGTTTGTCCTTGCGGGACAGATGGCCGAGCAGGCTGGATGGCTGGTTGACCTTGCGGTTGGCTAGCCTGTCCAGCTGGATGAGTAGGATGGACAATGTGTTGGCCTTGTTGCACAGAGGGCTGGCCCGTTTGTCCGGAGGGTTGTACTGACTGAGTAGTGGGTTGGCCCTGCTGTACGTAGGGTTGCCCCCCTTGCCCAGAAGTTTGCACGGGCTGAGCAGTGGGTTGGCCCTGCTATACGTAGGGTTGTCCCCCTTGCCCAGAAGGATGACTAGACTGGACAGCGGGTTGGCCCTGCTACACGTAGGGTTGCCCCCCCTGCCCAGAAGGATACCCTTGTTGGACTGCTAGTTGACCTTGAGGGGTGTAATTTTGCCCAGTTTGTCCAGTGGGATACCCTTGCTGGAAACCAGGTTGGCCTTGTTGGATGTAAGGCTGCCCTGGCTGACCAGATGGGTAACCTTGCTGGGTACCAGGTTGTCCTGGGTAACCAGAAGGTTGACTCTGATAGGAAAAAGATGGACCTACTATGGCCGAAGGTTTTCCCGGGTAGGGTTGTCCTTGAGGGCCCCCAGATTGTCCTGGGTAAGACTGGCCATAAAGTGGTTGCCCTTAGGGGGCTTGCACATAAGGCGGCTGGCCTAGATTCGGTGGTCCTTGAGGCTGTCCAGGAATGTCCTGGCGCCCACGAAAAGTATGAGTAACGGGATCATAAGTAACGTTTAATGGTGTCGAGACCTCAACAAAAGGTTGACGAGGCAGGGATTGAATGTGCTCGAGATACTGACTGTTAGCATCATAATAAAAGAGTGGACCTTGGTAATTCGAGTCCACAATGGGTTGCCCATGGGCATCAAACAGCCTCGCTCCTGGAACAGGACTAGAAGAGGGCTGAGCACTTTGTGCAGGATCGATGACTCCAGATGAAACCCCTGGTTGGCCACTGCTCACTTGACTGTGAGAGGGACCAGCCCCAGGGTTTGTGGATGAAGATGTTGTAACAGCACTGACTACTAGAGTTGAGTATGCCACACAAACAGTTGGATTTGTGGGAACTGAGGTAACAGGCGTATTAGGGGGTTGCGAAAGAAAAGGTTCCGTGGTGGCAATGAGACTAGGGTCCCATATAGTCGTAGAAGGAATTCTGGCAGCTATTCTATCCCTCATTGACTGATATCGTGGAGGGAGTGGAGAAGTAGCTGGGATGGGAGATTCAACACTTGACACCACGGGTGTCTCACCTGCGCTGGGAGATGTCTCGTCCATGTTGGAAGTGGACATCGGAGACGACATACTGGGAGGAGTAACAGGAATATCGTCCTCGTTAGGCTCCCAGATAGGGTTCCAATCTTCTTCGTAATCCGGGTTGCCCGGGGCACGTACGTTGATTGGCTGGATACTCGGGATAACCGGAAGAGTATCTCTTACAACTGGTACCTCAGGAGCAACAGAAGATGGAGAACCTTGCTCACTTGGACCGGGAGTTGACGAGTCAGCCAGGATTACAAACCCCACACAAAACCCTAAAGGAAACTAACGATAAAGACCCTACTCAAACTATCGCACACAAAATCTAACCAGGTAATGTTATCGTGGCTGAATAAATTTTTAAGACACAGGAACTGAACTTGATCTTTTCATGTTTCAAGAGTCAAGAAAAGGACGAAAAGATGACTCTAGTCTCCTTCGAATGTTTAATGAGCACGAAGTGACAAGAAGCTCACTGGCACCTTTTCATTTAAGGAGTCCGAAAAGGATCAAAAGTGACTACTCTGGAGATTCTAGGAAAAGGGTTTACCAAGCAATCCGTAAAACTGCTTATACAACTTGGCAATCGTATGAGAACCAAGGACTTTCCGTACTGCAGTCAATCTTCCTGAATGCTGTGTTCGGTGCGTTACGGTTCACAAGGCGGCTGACTCGGCTTCCTAGGGATCAAGGTCGATAACCTAGTGGGGTCTCCCCTATATACGCGACGGTACATGGGAGCTCAAATCCGTGCTAGACCACTATCGAGTCACAAGAGGAGGAATCACCCAGCCATAATGTGAAACAACAGTGACTAGGTTTAACGACGCCGGAGCACGTCTCTGGCCTAGACCTCTACAATATGAGCGTTAAGTTCCAATGCGTTTTTAGATTTATTCAGTTTATTTTATGGTTGATCTTGAATTAAGTTTCGGTTTCAGGCCTTATCGTATGATCTCTCACAATTACCTAGATGCAAACTACATGCCAAAGAATACCATTTCGTTCGATGAATTCTAACTATGAGAGGGTTAAGAGTTTTCATTCAAACAAAATGAACTCAGATAATCAAACAATCTAATGCAGCGAATGACAAAGAAATGAAAATTTTCTTTTGAGAACACAAATCAATGAAATGCTCTTCTTTTCATTAACTATTGAATGCGAAAGATGCTAGTTTGATTTCTTTTTCCAATGGCACAATGCTCTTTAAAAATGAATTTTGAGAGACAGCAACACCGAGCAAAAAGAAGTAAAATCACTCAATGAAAAGCACAACAAGCGTGAAAAGAGTTGATTGAACCCTAACAACTGTGATCTGTGTCTGGGTAGTGAAACAATCCAAGGATCGGTTCAACAACAATCGCCTCAAGCAAACAAACAAAGAAAGCAAAAAAGGAAGGTTTCCACAATAGCAAAGGCAAGTAGCAACGAAATTTTGTGAGCAAGTGAACAAGCGAATAAAACAAGGTCAATCCAGTGAAAACCGGGTGATGGCACTAGGTCACGAGACACAAAAACGAAATTCGTTCAACAAGACTTCGCAAGCAAGTGTTTCTCAATTCAAACAATAAATATCAAATCATAAACCAAGTAGAAAAAGCTGGAGATAGACAAACCAACAGGCTCAGGAGGCAAAATTGAAACAAATTCAATTTTACAGGATCAGTGTGGGTAGCGCTCAGCAACTGTGCGCTGACAAGAGGTCACGCGTAGCAACTTGGCACTGTCAGCGCGGAAGGACACAGATTAAGCGCGCTGGTTCGATTTCAGAACCGTCGCGACTGTTTTACGTACAAGAGCGATGACAACAGGTTTAAAGAAACAGCTATGCGCTGTCAGCGCAACTGTTTTGATTTAAACCGCGCTGAGGCTAAAAAAGAAGCAGAATCAAGCCAAACACTCCCAAACCAAGGCCAGAACTCTTTAAACAATTAAGACACTTCCCAGATTGAACCAGGAGGGTTGAAAACAGAGAACTAATCCCCAATTTTGAAAAGAGAGAACAATCAAACTCAAACACAAAAATGAACACAAAGAGACAAAAGGCCACTTCCCCAGCGGAGTCGCCAAATTGTTGGAGAGGTAAATCCCCTCTACGGATAGAGGCGATCCCTACTAGCCCAGAATGGGTCTAGCAACAATCAATCAATGCTACTGTGCAAGTTCCTAATTGCAATTAAAAGAGAGGCAATGAACACCTACTTGGATTCCAACGCTATTGTTTGATGAAGAGATGCTGCTCTCGCTCCTTCGCTCTGGCCGGTCACAATCCTCTACGATCTCTGTGAATAGATACCTGCACACACGAAGAGAAAGACAAACACAAGCGTGAAATCTAATAAAAGCAATTATACATCAGTCAGAAAGGATGTAATTCACATTAACCATTACGAGACAAATGAGAATGGAACCATAACAGTAGTCATCTATTATTAAATCAATAACAGAGAAAGGTACAACCAAAGTTCTGACGCTGAGTCCTTCTCTAGAGGGTCCAGCCAGCAAGTCTCTTGAACATTCACCCTTGGAGGTAGATTCTCCCAAAACAAAAGCTCTCTCTCTCACACAAGCAATACTCACAACCTTCCTTAAGCTTCTTCTAGCAAAACCACACTTGTCACACCAACTACCTACTAGCAGTAGCAATCCAAACACTATAAATTCCACACTATCCAAAACTAGCTGCTCATGGTAATGGTGGAGGTTTAAGTAGAGAAGGAGTCTCCAAAGATGGTAGGAGGACAAGCTTATCTTCAAGGAAGTTCGTTCCAAATGACGAACAGACATGCCATAGAAGGGAGAGCGATACTCACAAGGCTAACAACCAGACCTCGAACCATCTGGAAGGCTGGCTGTTGGAACAAATTCACCCAAACTGGATCAGCGCGGGTGTAACACTGGACTGGAGCGCTAACAGCACATCACATAAACAGAGCAGACTGTGTCAGCGCGGCTTGATACTTTGATAGGATGCGCTGGCGCATAAAATTTGACCAGCGCGGGAAGCCTGTGTGCTTCCGCGCTGGCAGCGCATCAGTTACACTAGGAGCCGCCAGTCAATGCGGGTATTTTAATAACAGACGCGCTGATGCAATAAACTTAGGCAAAGTGGGTCATTTGGCCAATTTAGAGAGCATGAACATGGTGCATTTGACTCTATGGCATGATAGGGAGTCTGACAAGGAGACAGTGACAAATTACTGCGTAACAACAAGCTTGAAGGGGATAGCATATGCTTGCACTGTAAGTTCATCATTCGAATGAATCCGAACTAGTCAGTTTAATGAGCCCTAGGAAGGATAAGCTCATGTTCATCATGATGACGAATCCGGTGTCATTTAATATTTTAACAAGTCTGACAAAGGTGTAACTCGGTATCTTTTTCATGTTTAAAGAGTTTGAAAAAGACATGGAAAAGAAAACTCCACATGGTCCCTTTTCGTACGTTTGTCTCTCGAGCCCGAAAAGGTAGAAAATTATACCTGAGAGAACCACTTGACCATTTCAGTCAAGGAGTACCTTTTCATAAATAGTACCTCCCAACCTTAAAAAAAGGGTAAACTTATACTGGTTGCACGATGTTTCGTATACGTTAACAAGTTCAAGAAAACAAGGGCTCGACTATCTTTTCATTTTTAAAGGGTCAGAAAAGATTTTGAAAGAAAACCCCCCATTTTATTCTCTTTTAAGAGTCAAAAGGGAAAAATACTCGACAAACTTTTCATATGAGTTTTACGAGTCAAGAAAAGAGCTAAAACGTGACTCGGCATCATCGTCGAACATCCACCACCTATCGCTATGCAAAAAGAGCAAAGTGCATAATCCAATTCTTGAGGAAAAATAGGTCAAAATATTTACAAAAACCTAATATTTCATGAAAAACTAAATAAAAAGGAGGAAAATTAAATATTTTTTACCATTTACTATTTTACCTTGTTGTGAAAGACTTTTTACTCACTTTTGCCCTAATTGTTCTGGAGTATATTGTGGGAGATATGGTAGGTCATTCATCGAGCCACCAGTTACAGGTAAGATTCAAAGCCCTAAGCTTCATTTTCATACAATTTATTCATGTTTTTAACCATTTTTGGGATTTTTGAGGGAGGATTTATAAAAAAAAATTGTCCTCGATCAACGCGACTTCCGGACATGGAATCGCGTCAACCGAGGGTAATTAACACGACTTGTCACGCCATCATCACAACTATTTTTAAAATAGGGGCATCGACACCATGAATAGGGAAAAAACCAATTTCCCCTTGAAACCACTGTTGAAATTGGAATTTTATGGGTCAAAAATGATTATTGACTTAAATTTATGGATTTTGCAAGAAAGAATCACCGAAAATGGTAGACTAGAAAGAACGGGAGCACGAGGACGTGGACACACAGTCACTAAATGATCAAAATTGCTTGGAAGCTTTAAGGGCCTGTGCGCTCCTCGAATTCTTTCTCACACTAGGGATGCAGGCCCAACCTGAGTTTCTTCGGTACTTGATTAGTTTCTAGGACATAAATCGGGAGGTATTTGTCATTGGTGACTAGGAGCTTGAGTTAGAAACTTTAGACATATATTTCATCACAGGACTATCTCGGAGAGGGGAACTAGTCAACTTATATGGGTCACGACCAACTGGAGCAAGCATATCCATGTTTCTCACCGAACATCGTCCTGAAGCCCTCAAATCCAAGAGTGGCAAGATTGAGATTTCTACCTTTCAGGATCTGACACTAAGAGTGCTACTGTTGACTATCAACAGAGTGGTGGGGTCCGAAGCAATGCACGAGACTAACAAGTTAAAATTCACGTATGCCATTGACTGCACAGCACTGACGATCTTTAGCTGGGCAGAGGCCATGAAGATGAACATAAAACACCAGCTGACCAAAGCTAAGGTGGGGAATCTGAAGCAATTTTTCTTCGAATCCATACTAGTGACCTTTTTCTTGGAATGGGTACTACTGTTCTAGTACCAGTTGACTAAGGTAGATCCTCCCATGCCACACGACCCGCGGATGGCCTCCTAGAGTCATTTGATGCCCAGGATCACTGGGGGCCAGCACATGTCGTACAAACTTGCATTCTTTTCATGGCTATGATGATAGAAGATCATCGTGGAGGACTAGCCATACAGTGGCACCGACTTCCATGGAGATCCGGACATGCCACTACCAAATGGAGAGGATTTTGACAATGAAGGTAAGAAATCAATTTCTAATTTTGTGATTTTTTAATTGTTTTTTATATATATGTGTTTATAACATTTTTCTTTGTTAATGCAGACGTTGGACCAAATAATCCTACTGGGATGTCCCCAATAGCGAGGCACGTTTCCCACCTAATTGATGTTGTCGCTCCTTATCAGGAGGGGAATGACAACGAGGAGGAGATCACGAGGAACCTTGAGGGGTTGACTCATGGTATCCCAGAGTATGCTCGAGTGGGAGACATTCCTTGCCAGTACTAGAGACACACGGTGGCAGTATCGGATCGAATCCGCCAAATGCTGACTCATGTTGCACGAGCCATGTCATGATACCACTACCACCATGTTGATTAGTTCCTAGGTCTAGCATTTACATTTTTTTAGGCCTGCGTGCCATAAATATATGAGGCCTATGAGCTGCCATTGTTATTTTGGACACATATTATTTTTTGAGGTTTCGATGTATCAAACATTATCACCATATATATATATATATATATATCTATATATATATATATATATATCTATATATATATATATATATATATATATATATATATATAGATAGATATATAGATATATATATATATGTGTGTGTGTGTGTGTGTGTGTGTGTGTGTGTGTGTGTGCATGTCATTTTTCTTACTTACCATGGTACAAATGATTTGTTTTATATTTACACATGTTTCGTAAATGTCTATCCAACACATAATTAGCTAATGCATTTGTTAATGTATTCATGCATCTAGGAGTATGATGATATGTAATGTAATCAAAATTCCTTTTTAGTAGACGAATGTGGAGATATATTCTCAATATTTGAGGGTTTATGATGGAATATTGCCCATTGAGTTGAAGGACGACAAGCTGTGAATCTAGGTTAACAACCAACTCTCGAGCCTCAAGAGCAATGGCTTCTAACAACAGTTCGATGATCACACTGTATTCAACAATGTTGTTAGTTGTACGACCTAAACAGATACCTTGAAGATCAATCAACTCACTGTTAGGGTCATAAATAGCCCATGTCACGAATGATAAGTTCTGGGTACTATGACAAGAACCATCAACAAAATCGATGTGGGGAGTCACAGACACCTGCAAAGCAAGGAAAAAATAGTAAACGGGAAAGTTGTTTGAATGAGAACACACCAAACCACACTACACAAAAATGAATGACACACTAATGTACACAAGTAACCATGCAAGATGACCTTAGCATTGTACTTCTTGAGGGAGTCCATGCTCGGACTCGAGTAATCAGGTAACACAAATGGACACCGGAGTTTTACCGTTGACAAGATTAGTAAGCGTCGAGTCGACCAAATAATAGAGTAGAACTCAGATAAGGCTTTGCCCCCATGCCCCCTAGGCGAGGGAGGGTTACGAGTTAGAGGAAAACCCATTGCAATAATGGTCAATCGGTAAAAATTCGGGGAGGGAGAAAAATCTTGGATCCATGAAGGGATAAAGGTGTCCGTAGTTGAAAGATCTTGACCATGTTAGGATAAACTAACATGTCAATAGGCGATTGAGAAGATAACTCTTCGAGACTGGTAGAAATGACCGTCAGGTAAGGTAGGAATGAGGAACAATGATGAGTATCGGTCCAAGGTGGTTCCTCGAGAGATTTTTCTTCCATGATACCTTCGTTATGAAGAAAACTCTCGGCTAAGGGATCAAGAGATTCCAAAGTGCCAAGCCACAAGGATTGAGAATATGTATAGAGAGAGGTCTTCGAAACAAAAGAATCATAGGATGTGGAACTCGAGGCCGAAACAATTTCCACGTAATTAATTTCGGCAGGAGTAAGCGGATTAACCTCACCCAAGGTATCAACAAGGTGTGCTGAAGGTACGACCCAAGGGTCAAATTTAATCGAGACCATGTTGACAGAGGCAACATGAGGAGGTGGGAGAAGACAAATTCCCATTAAGGCAGAATCTTTAAAAAGACCTACCCCCACACTCTCATAGGGAGCACCATTGTGCTTGACGTACAGAACATTACCATTCGAGGACGAAGAGGCAAAGAAGGACATCTGGTCGACAGTGACAGTCTTCCCTTGATGTGGAAATCGAATCATGCAAAATAGGGAGGAGGCTACAACATGCATAGCATGGGTCCACCTCCAGCCAAGTAAAAGATTATAATTGAGATTAGCATCAACAATATCTACCTCGACTTGGATTGTCTTGCCCTCGAAAGTAATGGCAAGGTTAGGTAAGACACCGAAGGGTCATGAATCATGCCCATCAAAAGCTTCCAAAGTGTTCAGGGATTGTTTCATAGCAAGAGAACCAATGGCCTTCTAGCATGTGATTGAGATGACGCAGGTGGAAGCACCTTCATCGATGATAGTCCTATGGATGGTCTTCTCATTGATGATTACCTTAATGAAAAAAGTAATATGATAAGGTAGGAGCGGAACATGGTTTTCTAGATCAAAACATATCAAATTGGAATCAGTAGGATCAATACCCCCAATAGCTGACAAAGCTCTTGTCCTCCTCAAGCCAATATGTAGGGATTAACACTGTCCCTAGCATCGACCGGAGCAACTCATCTTTGTTCCAGTCAAGCCGGTCCTCTTATGGAAAGTTTTTTAAATAAATATCTGAAGCTTCCAACTCTAGAAGCTTCGTAATGGAAGTCTGGTAGATGGTTTGGCCAAATGGGGTCAACGATGTCAGATTGGGCTCCTTTCCCCTATAATGATGGTACTACCTCAAGAGATAATACCTTCTCCCAAGAGAAGAGGATCCATCTACCATCCATTCATGCTATATAAACCTCCCTTTTTACCAAGCAGAAGCTAGTGTTGTAGTGTTAATGTGGGTGTGCTAGTGCTAATTAAGTTTGGAGTAAACAACAAGCTATTCATAGTTGTAGCTCTCTAGTTGTGTGTGAGGAACAAGTGTGAATTTGGTTTAGAGTGAAGCCTAAAGGGAAGAGCCTTAAAACTATCATTATTGAGGCCATCATGGAATGTTAACAGAAGTGTGTGGAATCCTAGTTTTGTCGGAGGAGAACGGCAACATCAAGACAATGGCTGTAATCTCTTATTGATTCAATAGATATGCAACTATTGATTGATTTCCTACATAATGTGTCATCTCACATGTTTATGGTTTAATGTTTCTTGACTTGTTAAGTAGGTTGAATTACAATTTGTCTATTATCATAGTTGTTGTTTGATGTTGTCTACTTGTTTTAGGTGTTCGAAGAGGGAAACGAGAGATAATAGGAGCGACCAAGCAAGGTCATCACCAAACGGGATAAGCGTACTAAGGGGTAGACCCTCTTAATTGGTTCTAACCTAAGGAAATTTTCCATAGAATGTATCGGTTGTGGGTAGACCCATTATCAGGCTAGAGGAATTGTTTGTGTCTGCAGTCATAATTTTACTTCACCACAAATTGGTGACCATACTGGGAAAATCATGAAAAAGGGAATTTGTTCTGCTCATGAAGAGGCACACAATGGGAGTTTCTTCATGGAGGAAAAGCATGTATGGTTCACTTTAGAGTTCCTCTAGGATCAAGGAATGGGGAGTATAGGGGCAGTGACAAAATTCTTTGTAACACTAAGTGATATGGAATAATATTCTCGGGAGCATGGTAATGAAGATGGAAGTTATATAAAGATTTGTTGTTGATTTTGGGCAGTTCCTTTTGTTGAAAATGCAACAAGAAAATATCAGTTTGAATTTGCCTTGGTCATACTAGAGAAAAATTGAATTTCCATTTCGACATAAATCTTGGAGGTAGTTAACTATGGTGACATGGCACTTGTCACTTAGTTAACTCAGTTAATTCAAGTTGGGGAAGCTCGAGTTCAATTTTGTATGATTGATTGCTAATTTATAGCACTTTATTTCAGTTAAATTGAGTTATCGTTAGTTAAAATAGTTCTAACTATTGGAGGAACTAGTGGAAGGTCAAGTTGTGGAAGTGTAACTTCAACTCAGTCAGTGATCAAACGATTAATTAATAAACCAACCCAAAATAAATAATTCATGTAGAGAATTTGATTTACCCAGCTGAGATGGAGATTCCAAGGTAGTTTACTATCAGTTGTAGACTATTTTGAAGTGTATAGGTGGTGCATGAAGTCAAAGGATGAGTCTAAAGGAATTGCGCAATCCAGTTGAGAGAATTTCCTAATTAATAGGTTCCTAATTACTCAAGGAACAACACAAGAAAATATGAGCTTGGAGGGCTTGAAAATTGGTTAAGTGTTGGCTAGAGTCAATCATTCAGGTAGAGGGATAAACTATATAAACTGTGTATTTCACCTCTATTGCTTGATTAATGAAATATAGATAGAAAAGGATTTTGAGTAGTTTATTTCCCCAAGGTATTCTCTGTGTATGTGTGATAATTCTTCTTGCATGTTTATGATTTGTATTCTCGTTTATGAATTGAATCAACAAATGAGTAGAGAAGATTTGATTCTTTTGTTTTAGTAAATTTCATGAGGAGTTTTAGATCTATACAATAATTTATATATAGTATTAGAGCAGGATTCATAGTAGAGAAGATATTTTGAAGTTGTTATTGCAAGAGGATTGAATTTCTAGGATCAATCCTTCAGATCTAGAAGGATGGATTTCTATGGACTAAGACTCGAGTATGCCCTTGAGGGAAGATTGAATTATGTTGTTTGGAAGGGCAACAGGGAGGTAGTGCTAGAAGATAATGGGTTGAAGGAATTTGTTAATAATGATACCTTGAAACCAGTAACAAGTGATACTCAGAATCTAGTAGAATGGAAGAAGTTTGTAGCCAAGGCGAGGAGAATCATATTGGAGGGAGTAAAAGATCATATTATATGAAATATCCACAGGAAAGAGAATTTGTATGTAATGTGGCAAGCACCGACATATTTTTTCCAGAATAGTAGTGACCATGGAAGCTGGTGCTTAAGGACAAACTTCGAAATATCAAGATGCAGAAGAAAGACACTATACCATAGTACCTGAGCAAGTTCACACAATGTCATGATGAACTTGTTGCACAAGATGATCTGGTAATCCTAGCCCTTCTAGGCCTTCCCAAGTGCTAGCACAACTACCAAGATTTAGTGAATGAGAGGAAGAAACTAACAAATTGGGAATTCTTATGGTATGATTTGGTACAAGAAAAAATAAGGCAGAATACCAGATACAGGACTTCATCCAACTATGAGGATGAATAAAATTGTGACTTGGATGGAAAGGAAAAGAAAGGAAAGGGGAAGAAATCCCATTCCAAAGAAGAATCTAGTCAAGGGGACAAGAAGAAATACTTGTCCAAAATCAAGTGATTTCACTGTTGTGAACTCAAAAACTATGACACAAAGTTTCCACACAAGAAGGAAAGCAATTAGACCCGACGAAGAGTGGCAGGTGAAGATTTCGCTTCACGGTTTGAGCTTGACTTAACTCTCATTACATGCATGGCGAACACATTGATGGGAGTGTGTGGTACCTAGATATGGTGCCTCTTTCCATATGATGGGGAACAAAAGAAATTGCAGTGACTTGGAGGAAAAATATCTCTAGATGCATATAGAGATGGGAGATGACGGAAGGTACAACACGACTGAGATTGGTATAGTCACCTTTCAGAGGGAGTCAAGCTCTCCTCTCAGGCTCAAGGATGTGATGTTTGTTTCGAGTCTAAAGAAGAATCTAATCTCCATTATAGTATTGGAAAATTTTGGTTAAGGTGTGATATTTATTGAAGGGAAAGCATTTTTTAGACACATAGCCATGATAAAAGTGAAGCGTATCGGGTTTCATGTGAATAATGTTTACAAGCTAGATGTGGAAGATTGTGCTACATTAATACGAAGGCAAATAAGGTGCATATCCACGATGTCAGCGAACTGTGGCATATATGACTTGGCCATTTGCATCATAGCACTTTGAATATTATGCATCAGATTACCACAGGCCTCCCCAAAGGAGCACTAGAGCAACAAGATACATGCAAAGGGTGTACCTTGGGGAAGTACACAAAAGCCTCATTCCATGATAGGGACAAAAGATCACATGCAGTCATTGAAAGGATGCACCCTGATGTGTGTGGACCTTTCTTGATAGGATCCACTACCAGGTTCAGATGTTATGTTATATTTATACATGATTTCTTATGTAAGTGTTGGATCTGCTTGATTTGGAAGAAAGATGAGAGATTCTCCAAGTTCATTGAATTTAAGGCACTGGTTGAGAAGGAAACTGACAAGAAGGTGAAGGCTCTCATGAGTGATAATGGAAGTGAGTATGTGTCAAATGAGTTTAAAAATTTATGTGCAAAAGAAGGCATTCGATGGGAGTTGACAACACTCCTAAACCCATGGCAAAATGGGGTGGCTGAGAGGAAGAATCGTAGTATTTTGGGAGCATCAAGGGCAATGTTGCATGACCAAGACATACCTCTACACTTGTTGGATAAAGCATGAAACACAATGGTGTATTTGCAGAACATGAGTCCTCATCGAATTCTTTGCATGAGTACACCAGAGGAAGCTTTCTTAGGGAGGAAGCCTGATGTGTCACACTTAAGGATTTTTGGAGCCTCAATTTACTTCCCTATCTCCAAAGAATGAAGGAAGAAGCTATAAGTGACAACAAAGTTGGGGATATTTTTAGGGTACACAAAATCTTTTCACAACTACTGTGTGTACTTTCCATCCCTTAGAACGACAGTTGTGTGAAGGGATGTCAAGTTTGATAAGGAGAATGAAATGGGATGTTCTCTTTAGATGGAGCTTCAGTTGAAACTAGATGAGGATATTTTGGATCCAAAGGATGAACCTCAAGAAGTTGTGGAGCAGACACAAGTTGAGGAGCAGAGTGTGGAGACAGCCACTCAAGCAGAAACATCCAGAGAAGGAAGGAAAAGGACCAGGGATGCTGAGAGAGTATTGCATGATGCTAGAGAGAATGTGGGAGCACCCACTTCAAAATGTAGGAAGAAAAGGTCACCTGATCAATACACTGGCTACATGGATATGATGAATGAGATTGTAGAGACTGAACAATCCTCCTTCAAGGAATTAGTAGAGAAACATGTGTGGGTTGATGTAATGGTAGAGGAATATGATTTCATTGTCAAGAAAAATACTTGGAAAGTGGTCCCAAGACTAGAAGACAAATAAATGGTGTGTTCAAGATGGATAAACAAGTTAAAGCATCCAACAGATGGAATCATGGAGAAGTACAAGGCCAGATTTTTGGCCAAACGTTTCTCTCAAGTTGAGGGAATTGACTATGAGGATAACTTTTCTCCAGTAGATAGGTACTCATCCATTAGATCAATTCTAGCATTGGATGCATAGTGATCCGGGTGGATATTGGTGGCCACCCTCCTATTCCACTTGGACCCTCGCTATTTTTTCTTTTCAATTTCCTTAATTGTAGCACAACTTACTATTTTTAGTAGTTTTTTGGGTGCTAAACTTCCAAAGTCATTTTGAGGGACTAAAAGACGTTTTTAGGGAAAAAGGAGAGACTAGACAATTGCCAAAATAGTTCAACTATTTTTTTTCAGCCTTCTCTTCGAGATCTTCAAAACGAGGTATTACGATAGCCAAATGAAGATTGTACGGAAAAGTTACGACCTAAGGAAGTTGATGTACTAGTTTACCCAAACATGGCCCACATTTTTGGTGCTTCATCTCCTAGAGTTAGGTTTTTGGAGGTTTAGGGGTTTAAATTGTTTCTCTATAGTAAATAGGCCTTTGAGCCTCATTGTAACATAGTTCAAAGGCATGTAGCCGCCACATCTCTTCTCATAGATAAGCTAGCATCAACCAAGCTAGTTTATATCCATTTCTGTATGTAAGCATATTTAAATTATTTGATATTAATGGGATGAAGTTTTATTTCTACTGCATCTCTATGTTTACTTGTATATCTGTATTTTATTCCATTTTTGCACAAGTCTGGATCAAACAGATAGGGTGGAATATCGATCAGATGGATATAAAGACAACATTCCTCAATGGAGTTATTGAGGAGGAGGTGTACATTGAGCAACCATAATGTTTTGAGACCTTTGATCGAGAGTCACATGTGTGTAGACACAAGTGAGCATTGTATAGACTCAAGCAAGCACCCTTTGCTTGGTACACCAGAATCGACAGCTATCTCACTGGGTTGGGCTTCACGAAAATTGAAATAGATGCAAACCTTTCTCATATTGTGGTAGAAGGTAAATTATTGATTATTGTCTTATATGTTGATGATTTGATTTTAACCGATGATGAGAAGTTGATCAGATCTTGCAAGAGAATTTGAAATGAAGGACATGGGACTCATGCACTACTTCCTCAGTTTGGAAGTATGGCAAGGATATGGGGAACTGTTTTTATCCTAAGGAAAGCATGCAAATGAGACTCCTCCAACTACCTGTTGGAGGAAAGAGGATGACACTTCAGGTGAGGAAGTGGAACCTACCATTTATCGTCAGCTAGTGGGTTCACTAATGTATCTTGTGAACACACAACTAGATATGTGCTATGTAGTCAAATAGTTGAGTCAAGCCATGGTTAGTCCAACCAAATTATATTGGAAGGAAAATAAGCATGTTCTTCGGTACCTCAAAGGCACCACCTAGTTTAGACTATGGTATAGATGGACAAAGGGAATGAAGCTATGTGGCTTCATAGATGTAGATTGGGTGGGGTGTTCATCAAACAAGAAGAGTACGTCAGGAGGAATTTTCAATGTTGGGTCCACAACTATTTCTTGGTACAACAAGAAGCAAAGATCTATGGCACTTAGCTCAAAAGAAGCAGAGTACATGGTTGTTAGTCAAGTAACATGTTAGATGATCTAGATGAGAAAGATTATTGTGGGACTTTTTATTCAGATGATGGATCCAAATGTGGTCTATTGTGATAATCAGAGTTGTATCAGACTCTTTGAAAATCTTGTATTTCATGATCGTTCCAAGAATATAGATATATGGTATCACCATCTACAAGATTGTGTGTAGAGGTGGATTATGTTGTTGGAATACATGTGAATGGAAGAACAAGATGCAGGCATTTTGACAAAGGTTTTGTCAAGAGGAAAATTTGAGCTCCATAGAGGAAAGATTGGGGTGACTGATAATCCCTTTCCTACTGAGAGGGAATGTTGAAAATGCATTAATAAAATCTATGTTTGACTTTATGTTGGGAACGAGATCCTTCAAGGACAGTTTTGGGGCTAAAAGCCCATGTTTGGGTCAAATTTTGTAATAAAATTATAAAATCTTCACAATTTTGTGGTCACGGAGTGCGAAGGTGTCATGAGTCATATAGGCTTGTCCACCCTTATTTTTGTAAAGTGAATTCGGTTGTAAAACATATACCCATGGTCCGCGGACCATGGGATTGTATAAAAAGAGCTAAGGAAGTAAGCTCTAAGTTGAAGAGATAAGTCTTAGCTAGTCATAGCTCTGAAGTAAGGAGTCAAAGTTTCAGGTTGTAGCACAGGTAGAGGCTCTGCAGCTAAGTGCGCAGAGGCCTAGGGTGGAAGTTCGCAGCTAAGTGCACCGACCCCTGCAGCTGTGTGCGTAGGGTGGATATAGTCTGTAATCCCTTGAAGATATAAATAAAGAGAAGCATTTTGCAAATTCTTTGTTTTTGTTCTAATTAATTCATCTTGTCATATTATGTATGAATTTCCTTTACAACGTTTATGTGATGCGTGAATGTGTGTAATTATGTTGGATAACTGAACACAAATAAGAATATCTGTTTATGCAGTGCTAACTATGAATATCTAATAAGATAAGTAAGACACTTAGACTAGTTTGGGAATCTACATGGTATGCTACCCTAGCAGCGCAAAAGTACCTAAGCTGTAGGTTAGGGTTGCGCGAAGTTCGATCGTACCTTTTCGCGGAGGCACTAATGGTCGGATTAGAGGGCTAGTCTGGCTAGCCCTAGAACTAAGTGACATGTGTGAAGGCAGGAATAGAAGGAATAAAACAACATAACGACCATCTCATGGTGCGGAACCTTGGTTCCATCATCCCCCCATATTGCTTTGGGTGAGACTTCGGTCCGCACTCCACGGGCTGATGCTGAACGGGCTAGTAGTGTAGGGATTTTTTGGATAATTAACGTTGAACCTGGGTCATGCCCCAACAAGCCAACAAATGGTTTCGTTGCCAGGACCGGAATCTGCATAAGAGATGTGTGATGTCATATCACTGGAATCCAACTAAGAAAGAGATTGGAGACTAGTTCGATAGGAAGATCCACGAATTTGTAGCGCAAGAAAGCATAAGTTTGCGATTAACAAAGGAACAGTGGCTGGACAGGTACCTATATAAAGAAATGCATGAGATCTTTTCATGTTCCTTTCCAGTTGAGCTATACGAGTGGATCACAAAGCTAGCAGATAGCCAAGGAAGGTGTAAACTTGACGGTCCTATTGTTTGGACCCCAGAGCTAGTGCGGAGATTGGAAGCATCTATGGATAAGATCGCTCACACTGTTACATTGGCTCGGTCGTGTCATAGGAGGATTTGTAACTGAATTCACGATCAACACCTTAGTTAGCTACAGTGAGGCAGAGCAACGCTCTTTCAAAGGTTCGTGAGGTAAGTACATGAAATCTTTGAATACCTGGATTAAAATGTTCTTGTGCAAAAAATGGGTTATGCAGCTACCTTGATGTTTGGAGCTACACGAAGCAGAAAAACTTACAGGAACGAAGGAAGAAATGGTCCTAAATATAGTCCATTTATTTCACCTTCGCGAGATGATGAAGAGGGAATAACGTAGGTTTCTCTGCGAAGTACTATTCAGTTAATAAGACAAGGGTTCCCATGACTACCACCTCCACCGACACCACCTCCAACTTCACCACCATCACCCACGACTTCACCCGTACCTCCTCTGCCTCCACCACAGTTTGGTATGGCAAACTCAGTGAAGCTTCCTTTGTTCAAAGGCTTGGGAAATGAGGACCCGGACTAGCTTTGGTTTGTTGTGAAAGATGTATGGGAATCTCAGTGCGTTACAGATGATAAAATGAAGAAGGCAACCCTAGTTAGTGCTCTACAAGATCGCATGCTAACTTGGTACATCAAATACTCTAATGATAACCCCAATGCTAGAGTAGCAGACATCTAGACAACATTGAATAAAGAATTTAGTAGGCCTAAATCTAAGGCACAATCGATTCTGGGGTTCAAGGAAATCGCAATGCAACTAGGCGAGACACCTTGGGAATTAGATCAGAGGTTGAAGTGTAAAATCCACGAAGCTAACATGAACTTAATAGATGGACAACATCACGAATGGTTTGTGGCTTCGCTCCTACCTCACTTGAGGGTTGCGCTATCACAACAAAAGATAATGACTCAAGCAGAGGCCTTGGAGATTGCAATGAGACTGCATGAAACACTGATGCAAGATCCAAATCTGAGGGTTTAGCATATCCATGCGCAGTTGAAAAATCTTTGCCTGGAGATGCAAAGTTTGAAGTAGGACAGAACAGTTCAACCAGAGGTGCGCGAAGAGGTATGGTGTCTAAAATGTAAGAGTCAAGGGCATGACAAAGACCATTGTCTAGTCCTTTTGAACTAGCAAAAGTAGGACCGTTGCTTTTGAGGTTGGAAGCTCAGGCAGGACCGAGCGCGGGGCCTACATTATGGTGCACTATATGTCAGGTGGTAGGAAAGCATGCCACGGATAACTGCCATTTGTTGCAGAAGTTTGTACAGACACTGCAGCAACTATTCTACAACTTTTTTAGGTCGATAGGACATGATGAGTGTAATTGCAGAAGTTATGAATTGATGATGGACAGAACTCCCACCTACAGAGTACAGGCAAAAATGCGGTCCCCTGACCAAAGTGCGGGGATGACACAAACGGGATTTCAGGGGCGCGGAGGAGGATGAGGTAGAGGAGGACCTGATAGAGGTTGGGGACAGTTGATCTGCTACTATTGTGGAGGACCAAGACACTATGCCCGCGATTTCACTAACCCTGCACACCCATCATGCAAGTATTACACTTTGTTTGATCATGAAACAAAAGATTTTCCTATGCTGATAGCTAGGATATGTTGACAAAGGGGCACTACCCCCTCAACCAACTCAAAACATACAAATGATGAGGTGTTAGTTGCACGAAGAGGATCTGAACGTAAATATAGTGCTTCGAAGTGGAATCAAAATAGGAGATGATAAGGGTAAACAGCCCAAGGACAACACATGGGTTTGCAAAGTTCCAGCGAAGGAGACTAAGTTTGATTTGGAGCACATACATGAAACATTCATGGAGGTGAAGAAGAGACTCGTTGAGGCCTCCACCTCTAGGAGCAAGGATAAGCTTGATCAAGAGATGGACCCTTCTATGCTTACAAACTTCCTAGAGACCTGCATGAAGCTACTGTGTGATAGTAAGGGTGTGAAGGGGTTGCATGAGTTCATAAATAGATGTGCCAGAAACACTCTAACTAAGCTGAACATAGTACGAAATCTTGGTAAGCATAAAACAAGGATGAGATGGGAGATGAGACTGACTGTGTAGATAGGAGAGTATGAGATGGATCAGGTTATCTTGGACTTGGGGTCAGATGCGAACATCCTACTAAAATAGACTTGGGAACAGATGGGAAGACCTGTGCTGTTGTGGTCTCTGATTCAGCTAAGGATGGTGAATCAGCAAAAGATCATCCCCATAGGCTGGTTGCAGGGGGTGACTATAGATATTGAAGGCACGAGCGCACTTGCTGACTTTAAGGTAATAGAAATTGTGGATGATAGCAACCCCTATCCTATGCTCCTTGGAATTGATTGGGTTACTTAGATGAATGGGGTAATCAACCTAAACAAATGAAAGATGATATTTGAGAAGAAATCGCTCTGCTTAATAGTACCCCTAGATCCCGCTGAAGGATCATGCTATACTGAACCAATCCGTGATTATGAGAGCGATGACGATCTGGACTATATCTATAGGATAACAGCGTGAGACCAAGACCGGGTGAATCCAACAGTGGATGGAGGAATTACATGGGATCGTGAGAGTTCTTTCACATTAGACTCTGATGAAGAATTAGAGCGCTAGCAGAACCGGTTACATGAAGTAAATATGTTGAGCTGTAACGTGATGACCCGGTCGCTACGCTGTGTATCGTCAGAGGTAAGAAATTTGCCCACTTATGATGGCTTGAATGATGTAGATACATTTTTGGATGTATTTGAGAGGGAGGTACCAGAAAAGCAGCACTTTCAGACATTGGACTGGGCACTGCGCACTACGCCCGCAAGATGGTGGGGTACGCACAAGGGAAGCTTTGATGATTGGTGCAAAGTAGGAGGATAATGAGAACATGCTTTGGGAAGCCGAAGGTACGAATAACAGAAAAACATGATGGGCAGGATGATTTGTGCATGCACTTGGCTAAATGGGCTTAGGCTTATGGAGAGAATCCCCAACTTGAATGGTTGCACTTGTTCCGTCACACCCTGGATGTCATCCTGATGAACTGGTACGTAGAAACAGAGCTCCACCATGGTACAAGTGAATGGGATATTCTGTGAGAAGGATTCATAATGACTTTCAACTTTGAAGATAGGTTTGACTATATTGATGAGGCGCTACAAGAGGTGAAAGAAGCAATCTTTAGGATACCGCAGGATCCTTTGTACCTGATTTAGCTTGAGTGGGCTACTTAACTGAGTCACATGTTAGAATGTTATAATGTAACCGCTAAAGAAGAGCATGAGGATCCACGAAAGATTAACGTCCCTAAAACAGAATGTCACCACAAGGTTAAAGGACCACAAGTTGAGAATCCTTATATAATCGCGCCACTGAAAACGAAACAGGTAAACATTGGTACAGAGGCAGAGCCCAAATTCGCGAATATTGGAGACTACTGGGATGACACAATGGTGGGTAAGTTTGCTGAATTACTCCGCGAATACTAGGATTTATTCCCTACCAAGTTTATGGATCTAAAAGGGATAATTAAGGACTTATGTGTTATGAATATCACGTTGAAGCCTGACGTGAAGCTAGTTAAGAAAGACCTTACCATCTCAATCTGAAGTATAAGGAGAAAGTCCACTTAGAGCTTGACAAGATGCTCATGGTAGGCATCATTGAGCTTGTGGAAGAATATGACTGGGTAAGCCCAATGGTGGTACAAGAGAAGAAGTAGAAGGATGAAAAAGGGATATGCATGGATCTCAAAAAGTTGAATGATGATTGTGTACATGATCCTTTCCTGACTCCATTCACCGATGAAGTGTTGGAAAATGTAGGTGGCCAGGAAGCATATTCCTTCATTGATGGGTTCTCTGGATACCATCAGATCAAAATTGCATCGGAAGATAGGCGCAAGACAACCTTCATGACTAAGTTGGGTTGTTTCCAGTACACTGTAATGCCTTTTGGGTTGAAGAATGTGCCTGCAATTTTTTGGAGTGTAGTCGTTGCCTCGTTCAAGGAGTTTATTCATAAGTTCCTAGAATTATACTCTGATGATTGGACTGTGTTTGGGCTAGTCAAACACCATGTAGAAAGCTTGTGCTTGATGTTGGATACCTGTCGAAGATACTAGATCGTGCTCAATCTGAAGAAGTTCTTGTTTTATTTTCCTTTTGGGACCCTGCTGGGTCATGTGGTGTTAGAAAATTATATATTACGTAGCAATGGAACACGTAAAATATTGCAGAAATATAAACACAGAAAACACACAAAACAAGAGAGACACAGGTATACGTGGTTCACCCAGTTTGGGCTACGTCCACCTCGAACAGCCAGTCCTTCCTTTCTATTATCCAGCAAAATGAAGAGACACAACCTACAGCAAATCCGTTGTAATATCCTCTGTTTTCTCTCACAGTCTCACCTCTCTGTTTCTTGCTCACAGAATACACATCTATCACACAGCCTCAAATACAATACCCTCATACAAAGAGAGGGGTTGCCTTCTAGGGCAAAAAACCCTAAACTAAACATAAGTTCTACCGTCAGATCATCCGCCTATTGAACGGCCCAGATTGACTAGAAAGTACTATACTTTTACAAGGCAATTTTACAGCTGTTTTTAGCCGCCCCCCCCTGGACCCCCCCTGCAGCGAACATTTTATGGGCGGCGTTGCCGCCCCCGTTTCGAACTGGGGTCCTATGTGGCGATACCTTTGAATATAGAAGATAATCAGGCTCCACACCCAACATGTGGTTTGCAGGATAAGGACTGATGGTAGACCCCACGAAGATCGCAGTGATGTTGAACTTGGAGGTGCCAAGGATTGTGAAACAGCTACATGCTACCCTAAGACATACAAGATATTACAAAAAGTTTATCAAAGGCTATTCCCAAATATCCGCGTCTATGGAGAAGTTGCTGAAGAAGGGTGTCACATTCTACTTGAATGAGGACTACAAGAAGAGCTTGGATGTATTGAAAGAAAAGATGGTCACCGCGTCGATTATAGTCTTCCCAAATTGGAAGAAGGAGTTTCATGTACACATCGACGCATCATGTATAGCACTGAGAGCAGTACTTACATGGGCTGGTGGAGGAGACTTGGACCATCCTATCGCATTTGCAAGTAGAAGGTTATCCAAGGGGGAGAAGAACTATTCCACCACTGAGTGCGAAGGGTTAGCTATGGTATATGTGCTCCAAAAGTTTAGACACTACTTGCTGGGAGTCCATTTTAAGATGTACACAAGTCATTCCGCGCTGAAGTACCTAGTCAATAAGCCAGTGTTGGGGAGTAGAATCTACAGATGGCTATTATTTTTCTAGTAATATGATTTTGAAGTTATTGTGAAGCCTAGATGACTAAATGCGGGATCAAACCATATGTTGCGCATAGAAACAGGGGAAGAGCCCACTAATTTGGAGGAAGGGTTGCCTGATGCGCAACTTTTTGCAGCGCACGTTGTGGATGGTCATTTTGAGGATATCATACACTTCCTAACGATAGGAACTTCCTTGGAGGGATACATTGTCCAACAAAAGAAGGAGATAATGGTGCGCGCGACAGATTTTTCTGTCACTGCTGGACATCTTTACAAAATTGTGTCCAATGAGATATTGTGACGGTATGTACCAGAGTTTGAAAGAAGTAGCATCCTCGCAAATGCTCATGGGGGAGCTATAGGAGGACATTATGCAGTGAGAGAAACTACGCAAAATATTCTCCGCATAGGGTTGTGCTGGCCAACCCTCCATCAGGATTCAAAAGAGTACTACAAGGCGTGTGATGTATGTGAAAGGACTGGTAGACCATTTCAGAGGGATGAGTTGCATATGAATCCATAGATGACATTACAACCCTTTGAGAAATGGGTGATAGAATTTGTGGGACCCATCCAGCCCCAAGGAAAGATGGGAGCGAGGTACATTATCACTGCGATAGAGTATTTGACCCGATCGGTAGAGGCACAGCCTGTGAAGGACTGCACATGCGTGACTACTACAAAGTTCCTCTTTGAGTATGTATTGACGCGATTTGGCTGTCCAAATATTTTGATGATTGATTGCAGTACGCACTTTCTGAATGAGATGATCAACATGCTAATGGAGGAATTTCAGGTATATCACCAGAAGAGCATGCCTGATCACCCGCAGGCTAATGGGATGGTGGAAGCATTCAATAAAGTGTTGGAAAACACATTGACCAAGGTTTACAATGCTCAGCGAAGTGATTGGGACCTACGTATACTTGCAATATTATGGGCTTATCAGACGACATGCAAGAAGTTGACTAGACAAACTCCCTTTAGGATTTTCTATGGTGTTGAAGCAGTAATGCTTATGGAATATATTGTGCTTAGTTTTCTCATAGCGGCACTCACAGGTATGACGGATCGCAGAGCCCTGGAGGAGAGGCTCGCGCAACTAGCTGAGCTTGAGGAAAACAGATTTCTTGCTGGATTTCACCAAGAGGTCCAAAAGCATCACGAAAAAGCATGGCGTGATCGGCACATTAACCTATGCACCTTTAAGGTAAATGACTTGATTTTGTTATATGACAGTAAATTTGATAAATTTCCAAGGAAGTTTAGGAGGCACTAGTTAGGGCCCTATGTCATTAAGGAGATTACCGACTCAGGAGCAGTATAGCTAGTCAAATTGAATGGAGATCCATTCCCAAGAAACGTGAATGGTAGTCAATTGAAACCATACACCGGCGGTTTGGCCATGTGACTGCATGAAGGTAGCATAGTCTTAGCGCTCTAGGAAGCTGAAAGGAGGCGCGAGACTACAAACTACACTAGCCAGGTTGGGGGGCTGTGCGATTGGAGAATTGTGTGAAGCAAGGAAGTGTCACAGGGTTCGCGGCAGTGCGAAGGGATCTACGCTACCCTAGGAGAAATCATGAAGGTTGGCCGAAAAGTGACTGTTACAGTCACTATTCATGATTTTATAGGAGAAATACAGCCAAATGGAGCGAGGGACCAGCATGTAAGATGAAATTTATGGCTCAAATATTTGAAAATTTGTTGCCAATCTGGCATTAATGAACCGAATTTGGGGGGAATAGTCGAATTTGAATTCAAAATACCCTATAAATTACAGGTGGATGCCCAACGAAAAACACTTGGCATTTTGAGAATTTAGTTGTTGAGCTCTTAGGCACTCATGAATCGAGAATTATTTGAGGCTTTAAAAGAGACTCCAGCATTTGCAAACTTACCAGAGACATCACGAGCACTGTTGGACAGTGTTATGTCGGCACCCACAAAAGCTATAGATACCAAATCAGCGGAGTCGGTGCCAGAAATGGAGATGGAGGTAGAAGTAGCTGCTCGTAAAGTGGTCGAAGCATTAGCTAAAGTCCCTAAATCACCGAGAATGCTGAGACCAAAGCCCACCCCAACCAAGGACACTGTGAAGGATAAAAAGGACAAGTAGCCTGCAATACCAGTGCATGCATCACCAAGAAGAAACCCACCGAAGCTCACCGCAAAAGAGAAGGGAAAATCCATAAATTTGGAGCAACAGGAAGAAGACATTGAAGACATCCTGATGGATGATGAGGGTGTGGGAGTTGAGGAGGAGGAGGGTGAAGTCCAGGGTGTGGACCCTATTACTCGATTTCCTAGGTATGTGACTCCACGCAAGCCCAAGACCAAGGTGCCAAAAGACATTGATAAGAGAAAGACCCCTTTTCAAACCCCTCTACTTCCGGATGATATTGTGTTCAAAGGACCGCGCTTGGCCAAGGTGCTGTTGCTAAAACTTGAGGACTGGGACATGGCTGAACATGAAAATTTCCCACACTTGGTGATCGAGTAGCTAATGCACCACATAATTGATATAAACACCAGAATGACCGCATTGGAGCTGCACAAGTGGCTCAGAGGAGTAGACAAGGCAGGGTTGCTCAACCTACTTTGGGTGCCGCACTACAACCTCACCCCAGTGACAGTATTGGTCATCAAGCAGCTGTTGTGCTTGGTGCATGATGGGAGTTTGTGGCTAGAGGAGCCAATAGACATCACACATAGATTGATTCAAAAAATAACACGGTTTCGTATACAGGAGAGAATCTGACCATGATATTTGGCGGAAAAGGTGGTGAGCAAGCCCTCGCAGAATCCATGAAAGAAAAGTTGAAGCTAGTAAAGAAGCCACGTAGATATGATATATCCAACATTTGTGACCCTGCTGTGAAGGTAGCTACGTAGATACTAGCAAGAAAAGTGATGAGGAATGTCACGTGGATGAGGTGTCGGCGCCTATCATCACACAAGCAACCCAATGCGCCAAAGGAGTCCAGTTCAACTGGTCAGACTACCTTCACAAAGAGCTCCTAGCAAACTGTAGCGAAGCACATGAGCTTAGCAAGATGTTCCACTATGCGTGGCTATTGCTGTCAATTGTGTTAGTAGCATGGGAGTTGCCAGAGGACAGCTAATTCCCTTCAGTTGCACCAGACCTCCCAGAAGAAGCGAAGTATGCTTCACTATGGGAAACCAAGGACGCGTAGCAAGTCAAGGACATCAAGATCTTCTGGAACTTGATGGAGATGAACATCCTCATGGTCGTCAATTGCAAACCGTGATTGTCGCTGACGGTGTATGCCAATCTGTAGGGCCACACAAAATTTAAGGCATACTTCCACCATGTGTCCATCAGGGCGTGGAAGGACCCTGTGCAAAAATGGTATGAATTTCCTAATCTGGTAATGGATGATGCCATTGATGCGATGCTTTATCAATGGCCGACAAAGTGGCGTGCTACAACAGACTTGGTGGTGGGAGGGAGCAAGTCCGCCACGCAGAGGAAGAAGGAGGAGGCCAAGCTTAAGATGACACAGCTGGCCGAAAAGAGGAAAAAGGAGGTTGTTGAAAAGGCCCAGGTGGAGCACGAGGCTACGCAGTAAACAACAAAGTAGACAGGTGGGATAGAGTGGGGCTCTAACAAAGGCGTGAAGTCGCCTTCACCTAAGACAAAGGAGGAGATAGACGAGCAGCACGGTGCAGACCCTCCGGAGACATCCGCCCGCATCAAGCGCCCAAGCAATCTCGAGAAAGGAGGGTCCAGGAAGGAATCAAAAGCTACCAAGACATCACTAGACCCTATCACGCTAACAGAGGTCAATTTGCATGATATCGATGACACAGTGAGGGATGTCACCATGAAGGCCCTACAACAGTTTTAACAATAGCAGTAGATAATATTGGGGGCCATCCAGATAGGTTTACATGAGTTGCAAACCCACGCATCTCAGGCTGGCATGATGTCCACCAACTTAGCTATCAGCACTTCAGAGACTGCCAAGATGCTATGGGCGAAGGCCTCCAGTGTGATATTGCTACCTGATGGAGCACTAACCACTGAGAATGAAGCTGATGGGTCCACTGTCAATGCGCTAAAGGAGTAGGGTTGAATCTGGCAGTGCTCCCTGGTGAAATGCTCCACCTCTTGTAAGATGGAGTGATTAAAGAACTAAGGGCTCGTGAGCACCATGCCCTCCAGGTGATTAGTGAACAGCGGATCAACAACAAGAAGATGGCACTAAAAGGAGACTCTACCATCATTTTTGTGATTGAACGACCAATCAGAACAAGCGCATCACGTAGGTCATCGAGGAGGCATCCCGAATGGTCCCATAGTTGGCCATTTCGAAGGAGGAGCCAGTCGAGATGCACATCCGCAAGTTGGCTACAAGGGTGTGTGACACTCATACTGAGATGGTGAAGGTTCAGTTGGAGTTGATCCTGTAGATCACAGAGTTGGAGTTGAAGGCCCAGCCTTCAACTCCACCACAATTCAAGGAGCAGCGGGCAACCGCTGTCATAGAAGTAGTAACGGCGATGGACAGTGCAGTAGCAGACTGCATGCAAATTTTTAAAAAATCATTCAAGGTATTGACAAACTTCCAGGAGGACCCCAATGTACAATGACCAGAGACGGAAGTGCACGAGCTGCAGTAGCGCTATGATGAGGTTAAGGGCACAACGCAAACCATTGCGCTGACACAAAGACTAGCAAAGCTGCAAGAGGCTAAGCAGCTGAAGGAATAGGTGGATGCAGTGCTGCACAAGGAAGCAGTGTTGAAGGCATGACTGAAGCCCTCACTAGATGAGGCTTACACGGTGACAAGATCTATTGAAGGCAAGCTTGTGACTCTGCAAGCGACTTAGAAAAAGCTTCAGGTCGACAGTTTAGGAGCAGTGACCGAGCAGACGGTCGAAGACGTAAAGCAGGTGGACGCACAGTGCACAGGTGAGGTTATGGTCATACGAGTTGAGCTGGAAGGTCTTCACGCAGAGATCTCCACACCTACCAAGTGACACGAGGGTGAGTCACGATGTTTGTGTTGGAGGCCTTTTGGGAACAGGATCCCCCAGGGATAGTTTTGGGGCTAAAAGCCCATGTTTGGGTCAAATTTTGTAATAAAATTATAAAGAATCTGCATTTTGTGGTCACGGAGTGCGAAGGTGTCATGAGTCATAAAGGGTTGTATGCCCTTATTTTTGTAAAGTGAATTCAGTTGTAAAATATCTATCCATGGTCTACAAACCATGGGATTATATAAAAAGAGCTAAGTAAGTAAGCTCTAAGTAGAAGAGATAAGTCTTAGCTAGTCATAGCTCTGAAGTAAGGAGTCTAAGTTTCGAGTCATAGCGTAGGTAGAGGCTTTGCAGCTGAGTGCGCAAAGGCCTAGGGTGGAAGTCTACAGCTAAGGGCACAGACCCCTAAAACTGTGTGCGCAGGGTGGAGAGAGTCTGTAATCACCTAAAGATATCAATAAAGAGAAGTATTCTGCAAATGTTGTGTCTTTGTTCCAATTAATGCATCTTGTCATATTATGTATGAATTTCCTTTATAATTCTTATGTGATGCACGAATGTGTGTAATTATGTTGGATAACAGAATGCAAATAAGAATATATTTTTACGCAGTGCTGACTGTGAGTATCTGATAAGATAAGTAAGACACTTGGACTAGTTTGGGAATCTGCATGGTACACTGCCCTAGCAGCACAAAAGTGCCCGAGCCACACATTAAGGCTGCGTGAAGGTCGATAGTACCTTTTCGGGGAGGTACTGACGGCTGAACTAGAGGGATACTTTGGCAAGCCCTAGAACTAAGTGACCTGCGTGAAGGCAGGAATAGAAGGAATAAAATGACATCCCAATCATCTCAGGGTGTAGAAACTTGGTTCTAGAATGCCCCCATACTACTTCGGGTGAGACTTCGGTCTGTGCTCCATGGGCTGATGCTGAAAGGGCTAGTAGTGTAGGGATTTGTTTGGCTAATTAACGTTGAACTTGGGTCAGGGCCAACAAGCCAACACTTTACCTTGGTTAGACTAGAGAAACTTTGAATTTCCATTGTAGAAAAAATCTTGGAGGTAGTTAATTGAGTGACATGGCACTTGTCACTTAGTTTGATCAGTTAATTTGAATTGGGGAAGCTTGAGTTCAATTCAATATGATTGATTGATAATTTTTAGCAATTTATTTCAGTTAAATTGAGTTATGGTCAGTTAAACTAGTTCTAAATGTTGGAGGAACTAGTGGAAGGTCAAGTTGTGGAAGTGTAACTTCAACTCACTCAATGATCAACTAGTTAACTAATCAATCAACTGAATAATTGATGCATGCGGAAAATTCAAGTTACCCAGTTGAGATGTAGATTCCAAGGCAGTGTACTATCAATTGTAGGCTATTCTAAAGTGTACAAGTGATGCATGTAGTCAATGGATGAGCCTAAAGGAATTGCACAATCCAATTGAATGAATTTCCTAATTAAACACAAGGAAACAAGAGCTTGGATTGATTGAAAATTGGCTAAGTGTTGGCCAGAGTGAGACAGTCAAGTAGAGGGATAGACTATGCACTTACGGTTCTGCTCAGGCTTGAGTATCATATGTATTTCATCTCTATTCTTTTATTAATGCAATACGGATAGGAAGGGGTTTTGAGCAGTTGCTTTCCCCTAGATAAATATTTGTTATGTGTGATAATTATTCTTGCATGTTTATCATTTGTGTTCTCAATCGTGAATTGAATTCCACATATCAGTAGAGTATATTTGAGTCTTGTGCTTTAGTAAAATTCATGAGCAATTTTAGATCTACACAATAATTTCTACACCTTATTATCGTTGTTCTACTATAATTGTTCTATTGTTACTTTGTTGTTATTTTGTTGTTAGTTTGATGATGGTTCTTTGTATATTGTGTTTATTTGAATGTTATTTATTTTCATGTTATTTCTCTTTGATACCTTCCTAAACACGTATACTACTATTTTTTCTTGGGTTGGATGATTAATACAACATGGACAATGATGGTCTTACTTATCTCATTCAAGTGTATGATATCCCATTGTAATTATATTACTATTGATAAGTTTATCTCCTGCAATACATTGAGAGAGAATGATGGACTAGAATAAGGATGAGTATACAAGTAAATATGTTGTTGCTGAAATTAACAAGACAACATTGGCTTGGGAACACCATAAGGAGGAAGTTGGTGAAGATGAAGAGAAGTATTTAAATGAACTACTCATGAAGGGTGATGAGAAAACTTTAGAATTATTGATGGAGCTAATATGCTTAGAGGAAAAGTTGAAGAATTAGATGATAAACATCTAGTAAGTGAAATTTGAGCTGAAAGAGGATGGTAGTAGGTCCGAGTTGGAAGATGAAGTCAGAAAGATGAGGGTATTGATGCAAAAGGTACTGGAAAAAAGTGTATGAATAGAGGATAAAAAAACCAGTGATAACAAGAATCTAATCATTCAAGATTTCGCCAACAACATAAGTGAGATATTACAAAATTATGTGTGGGATATTGGCAGACTAAAACCAAAGTTGAAACAACAACACAGTTTTCCATATGAACAACAACAACAACAAAAATTGGGATGATGGAGGATTCAATCATTTGATCAAGAGGTCAAACTTGTTTCTCCCAGGGAGTTTGGTGTAGGAGCATCAATTTCAGTTGTACCATTTTCTAAGGCCCATAAAGGGGACACATAAATTTTAGAGATCGTTTTTCAGTTTTATTGTGATGATTTTGTAATAGGGCCAACTATCCTGATTCTAGAGTAATTTATATTATTATTTTGTTAGGATATTTTGAGTAGTTGATATTTCGGCCAAGTGGTCCTTTGTAAATATTGAAAAGTGTCTAGCTTAGGTGGTTGGTATTCTTGGGACAGATGTCCAATTTTTCTTTAGATGTGTATATATTATTTATGCTTATAGAGTTATATACATAAGGGATTTACAAGAGAGGCATAGGAGAAGTGAATATCTTAAGAAACGAGCCACGTACCATTCCTCTGTAAATACTTCCTTTCAATTTATTAAAATTGGCATGATTTTTTGTGTCGATATTCCCTATCTGCATGTATGTACATTGAAGAAAAAGAAAGTCTTGTTAGAAAGAAAGGATGTCTTGGTTGCAGAGAGGATAATTATTTAGAGATGATGGTAAATTCGAGAAGAATTAATCCTACATTCAAAGTGATTGCAAATGCCAGAGTAGTTCCATTAGTATTCTAATATCTTAAAGTCATGAACTAAGGGGGTGGGTGTTAGTAATTAGATAACTGAATACTCATTGAATCAATGATCTCTATTCTTTATTGGAGAGACTCCATGAGAACGTTGGTTGTGAGAAAGAAGAACAATTAAATCCTAAACTTCTACTGAGCAAGGAAAACTCGACTCTCCTTGACGCATAGGGTAAAAAACACCTCTATAACATATGCATAGAAAGTCGATAGTCAATTTCCCTGACTACAATTTGAGCATGAGAAGCCTAAATCCCTTTATTTCTCTTGCATCATAAGAATATAGGCCAATGGATGGGTTAGTATAACGTGAGACCTTTGGTATCTCATAAGTAGTATAATTGAAAAAAAGGAGGTATCTCCAGAGACCATGATACTAGTGTATGGGAGCAGACTATGATTGAACTGTGTTATGCCGAGATTGAAAAGAATCATATAAAAGGGGGAATAGCATAATTATTTGTAATGAAGGTAGTCAATATGAAGTTCGTGTTCAAGAATAGAGTGTGGAAGGTGTTGAGGACCTTGTAGAAGGAATTCATTGGTATTAAAATGGGAATGGAAAGAGTCAAACTCGGAACTCGATTGGCTCTCTCAAAAGGAGATATAATCCATACCTTGATAGGACTAAACATTTAGTCAACATTTAAACAATTCAAAAAAGCATGGGAATTAGTAGTGGAGGAATATAGGTCAGCCCATGACTTCACATTATGGGCCTAGTCATTAGTCAGTTGTTAGGTCCCTATAATACTAGTGTATCCCCCTTATTATTATTGTTGTGCCCTTACATTATTATTGTTATGTAGGCTCTGATTATATTATGACCCCTTCTACTCCTATATATATAAAGGCTTTCTTGTCATTTGTATCATTAAGAATTATTCATTTATTTAATGTAAAGGAGGTTCCCCCTCGAAGAGGATAATATTTAATTTGATGATCTATCTATTTTTGAGCTGGTTGCATAACATTTGGTATCAGAGCTTTGTATTTTAGGGTGTCACTGCTTCAAATAGGACATTGTGGAATTGTTGCTATAAATTTTTTTCTATGAAGCTTAAAAAGCTAAAATTGAAACCATGTGAATAAAAAATCATGAACTTCATGTACAAATTTCAAACCTTTTGTTGCTATATGTTCAGATATATGATCTGAGGAAGTTAGGGTTTTTGCAGGCTCCAAAATTCCATCTCAAACATGCGACCTAAGGAAAATCATCATAAATTTCTCTCTGAGCTTCGGATTTTAATTTCATAAAAAGTGATGGAAAGAGGATGGGCTGTAGTTTTTTTGGTACCATTAGCAGGGCCTAAGGTTGAAACAGGGACACATGGCACTGCATACAAGTTCACTCTATTGAACTAGTCTATAATAAGGTCATCGTGGGAGATTGGGCATAACACTTTCTTGAAGAATCCAATATTGGTCTGAATTTCTGGGTTGAAAAGAATACTTAGAGGGATACTAAAAGGATGTAATTTCATATCTTGATTATTTGAAATTATAGAGATACAATAGTTGCAATATATAGCACCTAAAAAGAAAGAAAACGATGTGTATTTTTAAATGTTTGCATAACTTTTGTTTGAAAAATCAGTATGAAGTGATTCAAAGGGCATAGTGGAGCATGTATATCATTGTTTGATTTAAAAATTCCTATAAACAAAAAAATTCACACACCTAGTAAGCAACCATAAATCTCTTCTATGACACATGATGAAGAGGAAGAAATGCAACACGATATATCAAAATTACGAGACCAATTGCAACAAATTTCTCTCTTGCAAAGAGTAACCAATTGAAATGGAAGCTAAGATAGATGGTTGAAGAATGGTATGGAAGCTAAGATGGATGGTATAGAAGAAAAAATTAACGGCACTGTGGAATATTTGAATAATGGTTTAAAAGCAGACATGGAAGGTTTGACAAAGTTGCTATAACAAATGCTTCCATGTGGCAAAAATGTATTAGATGAAACTCATGTTGAGAATAAAAGGAATGTTAATCATGATTCCATAGAATACAACTTTGGATTGAAGACCCACCATATTCCAAATATCGATATGAGGAAGTTTAATGGCAAGGATCTGGTAACATGGATACTACAGATGGAGCAATATTTTGATCTCCATAATGTGCAACACATACAAAAGGTATGCATTGAAAATTTATATTTAGAACCCAATCAATTTGTATCATATCTATGGCTTTTTTCTCATAAACCACTTGTCACTTGGTTAATTTTTACATAGGAAATGATAGCACATTATGAGGATACAAACAAAAACACCTTCTTTACCCAATTCATAAATCTCAAACAAAAGGGTTCAATGGCGGAGCACATTGAGGACTTCAAAAAATTGAATATCAGGGTAAATGATATTCCAGAGGAGCATAGGATTGATTTCTTCATAGGCACCTTAAAGGATAACATACAACATGAGGTTCAGATTTGGGAACCTGATTCATTGGAGAAGGCATTCATGGTGGCAAGTAAAGTTGAAAGCAAAATTATGGAAACAAGGAAGTCTACCACTCACAACTATAAGGATGGAAGTTTTTCTACTCCTAGCCTTCCACAACCTATAAGGTTGACACCACAAAAATTGGAGGAAAAAAGAAAAAAATGGATTTGTTACAATTGTGATAGAAAATACACTAAAGGTCATAATTCTGCTGAGAAGAAATTATTCTACATAGATTGTGAAGAGGAGGAAGAAAAGAAACAAGAAACATCAAAAGACAAGTATATAAACCAGGAACCAATCCTAGAGAAAGAAGAAATGAATCTGACCATATCTTGTAATGCATTGGCAGGAATTACCACTCCTCAAACTCTCAAGATAGAAGGATATATCAAGAAGAAAAAGGTAATAGTGTTGATTGATTTAGGAAATACCCATAATTTTATTCATTTTAGGATAGCCAACGAATTACATTTCTTCCTATATCCAACACTAGAGTGTCAAGTGATGGTTGGAAATGGAGGAACTATAAATTGCTCTAGAAAGTGCCATAATATCAAGCTAACCATGGGGGAATATGTATTCAATAGTCCAATTCTTTCCATTCCAATGGGGGTTGTTGATGTTGTACTAGGAGTCCAATGGTTATAATCTTTGGGGACAATAGCTTTCAATTTTCAAGAAAATATCTTGAAAAGTTTTTGTGAAGGAAAGGAAGTTGAATTAAGGGGTATCACAAGGAAACCACGAAAAATAATCAATTATAATGGCATGAAAAAACTTTTGAAGAAATAAAATGAGGTGTAATTGCGCAATTATGCTCCCTAGGGTTTCAAACATTGAAATCATGTATTTCTCTAGATCTCCAAAAAGTTGGGGACAATCATTCCAAGGTGTTTGAGACTCCCAAAGGCCTCCTACCTACTCGAGATCATGATCATGTGATTCATTTGATTCCAAAAAGTTTTTATCCAAACATCAGGCCTTTCATATATTATTATGTCCAAAAGAGTGAAATTGAACGTATGGTTATAAAAATGTTAGAGGCTGGTATTATTCATCCTAGTCAAAGTCCTTTATCTGCTCCAGTAGTATTGGTGTGTAATAAGGATGGATCATGGCATATGTGTCCATATTTTAGGGAGCTCAAAAAGATCACTATTAAAGATAAATTTCCCATTCCTGTCATTGATGAATTCGTGGATGAATTACATGGAGAAATTTACTTCACCAAGTTGGACCTTCATTCAGAATATCATCAAATTAGAATGAAGACTAGAGACATTCTCAAAACAACATTCAAAACTCATGAGGGCCATTATGAATTTTTGGTCATGCCTTTTGGCCTTACTAATGCACCTTCCACATTTCAAGTTTTGATGAATTCCATTTTCAAACCCTTAGAAAATTTGTGTTAGTATTTTTTGATGATATACTAATCTACAAAAAGTCTTGGAAGGATCATGTTCAACATGTTGAAAGGGTGCTCAAACTATTGGAGGAGAAACAATTATATGCAAAAACCTCCAAATGTTTCTTTGGAGTAAATGAGGTCAAATATTTGGGTCATATTGTATCTCATGAGTGTGTTAATCTAGACACTAACAAAATTAAAGCCATTAAGGAATGGAAAATACGCACAACCATAAATCGTCTTTAAGGATTTCTTGGGTTGACAGGGTATTATCGCAAGTATTTTAAGAATTATGGTGGAATAGAGACAGTTATAACATCATTATTGAATAATGATGCATTTTCTTGGACTCTAGAAGCAACGAAGGCCTTTAAACGTCTTAAATATGCAATTTGTCAACAACAAGTCTTAGCTACACTAGACTTCACAATTTTTTTTATTGTGGAATGTTATGCTTCATGAAATGGAATTGGTGTTGTTTTAATGCAAGAAGGAAGACCCATTTCTTTTGAAAGGTTTCCAATCAAAGGAAAGTACTTACACAAACCTATTAATGAGAAGAAAATGTTGGCAATACTATGCGCACTAAAGAAATGGCGACCTTACCTAATGGGAAGACACTTAAAGGTAAAAACAAATCATGAAACTCTTAAATACTTTTTGGAACAAAGATTATCTTCAAAAGAGCAGCAAAAATGGATAACAAAGATGTTGGGTTATGAATTTGAAATAATATACAAAAAAAGAAGCGACATGTTGTTACAGATGCACTCTCAAGAAAGGATGAGGATGTGGAAGCATTTCTTTGTTCCATTTCTATTATCCAATTTGAGTGGATAACTCGATGAATGGAAGAATGATGAAGAGGTTTGGTCACTCATTTAAAAGCTGCAACAAGATCCTAGTACATATGATACATTTAGCTAGAAAAATGATTCATAAGGGTACAAAGATTGCTTATATAGTTGTAAGAATTCCAAACTCAAACAAAATATTATTTTGGAATTCCACACCTCTCCCTTGGGAGGGCACTTAGGATTATTAAAAACTTACCATATCGTCAAGAAGGATTTTTTTTGAATGGCCTTAAATCTGATATCCATAAGTCTGTGGCAGAATGTTTGGTTTTCCAACAAAATAAAGTTGAAACAATTAAGACGCAGGGTCTGTTACAACCTTTAGCCATTCCAAGTCAATGTTAGGATGAGTTCTCAATGGATTTTATCACAGGATTACCTAAGTCTAAAGGAAAGAGTGTCATCATAGTGGTAGTTGATAGACATACCAAGCATGCACATTTTTGTGCATTATTTCATCCTTGTAAATCCAGTAAATTTTCTACTACATTTATGGAAACAATTCAAAAGCTTCATAGAAATCAAAATATTTGTAGAAATTCTCACTATAGATTACCTGATAATGCAATATACTAAAGCAAAATACTAGGTCTACTTCTACAAAAAACTTGCGGAAGCTTAATCGATTTTGAGCGAGATCAAATAGAACACATATAACAGAGAATGAGAAATCAATCACACATGAACACAGAAGAATAATCTGGGAAAAGCCTCAGCTAAAAACCCCGCTATCTGTATTATCATACAAGTGGAAATATCTTAGGATTACATAAAGCTTTAGCTCACAAGCTATCCATCTCTCAATATAATCTCTCACTGTTGCTCATAGATAGAGTAGACAACACATATTCCTTCCTTCATTCCTCCAAGCCTCCTATTTCCTTGCACAGTTTCTCCTGGGTCCTCTTGCTACCACCTATGTGAATTCTCCTCTCACACACAACACTATCCTTATACTAAATTGCACAATCCTCGAGGAATGAATTCCTTCTACATACAATAGATATCCTCAAGGGAATATTCCTGCAACTGATAGTACACTGTCCCATCCTCAGATCTCAACTGGGTCTCCAACTAAACAGACATGCATGAGTTATTTATGAGATAATATTCAGTTATCTGAAGTACACTAGTTACATGCATGCATGCATTAACTAACTGAACTTACAATCAGTTCCACAAACTGTTGGAACCAATCTAACTGGACTTAACTCAGTTAACTAAGCTAACTAATTACAACTCAAACTACAACTCATCCTGATCTCCTTAATTAACGGATAACTTCCTCAATCAAAGGGATAATTGTTGCATGTCTTCACATAGACTTCATGTTTGATTTTCTCAAACTAATTAACTCAAGATGAATTAATTAATTATTTTTCAAACAGCTGCTAAGATCAAATTTCAATTCTCAATTTTAGTTTAGGGACTAAGTAAAATTGGATGTATCCTGAAATGCTATTTATAGCAATGTTATTTTTACCATTTCTTGTTGCTATTTTCATCACTCCCTCTCAACAAGAAATGGATTATCTATCACCCAGATCTTGTCTCTGTGGAACTCAAATTTGCATTTTGACAATGCCTTAGTCAAAATATTTGCATCCTGCTCCTCAGTCGAAACTTACTGCAACAACATGATTCTCTTCACCACACAGTCTTGAAGATGATGATACCTGATATCGATGTACTTGGACCTGTCGTGAAATATTGGATTCTCAAAGAGTTTGATACAACTCTGATTATCACAATAGATCACAATTGGATCCATCCTCTGATCAAACAATCCAACTAGAATTTTCCACGTCCAAATGGCCTCACATGCTTTCTGACTGGCAGCCATGTATTCAGCGTTTGCTGAGCTAAGTGCAACTAACCTATGTTTCCTATTGTACCAAGAAACTATAGTTGAACCAAGGTTGAAAATTCCTCCTAAAGTTCTCTTCCGATCTGATGGACTCCCTGCCCAATATGCATCTGTGAAGCTCGAAGCTTCACTACCTCTCTCTGACTGTACCATAATCCATACTGAGATGTGCCTCTGAGGTATCTCAGCACATGCTTCATTGCCTTCCAAAATAGCTTGGTAGACTGAACCATGGCTTGACTTAGTTGGTTCACCGCAAAGCACAAATTTGGTCGTGTGTTCACTAAATACATCAATGAACCCACAAGTTGCCGATACATAGCAACAGCTACTACCTCACCTAAAGTAGCATACTCCTTCCTCCAGTTACCTGTTAGAGGAGTCTGCATGGGCTTTCACTTCTCCATGTGGAATCTCCTGAGTATCTCATTGGCATACCTGCCTTGAGACACAAACACTTCCCCATCCTTCTGCCACACTTCCATGCCTAAAATGTAGTGCATGAGACCCATGTCTTTCATCTCAAACTCTCTTGCAAGGTCCTCCTTGCAAGACATGATCAACTGATCATTACCTGTCAATATCAGATCATCAACATAAAGAACAATGATCAAATGTTTACCTTCTACCATGATGTGGTACAGGTTAGCATCTGCTTCACTCTTTATGAAGCCCAACTTGGTGAAATAGCTGTCGATCCTAGTGTACCAAGCACGAGGTACTTGCTTCAGTCTGTACAAAGATCTCTTGAGTCGGCACACATGTAACTCATGATCGAAGGTCTCATATCCTTCTGGCTGCTCTATGTACACCTCTTCCTCAATCTTTCCATTGAGGAATGCATTCTTCACATCCATATGATGGATCTTCCAACCCATCTATGCTAATTGTGCTAACATTGATCTGATAGATGAGTACCTTGCTATAGGAGAAAACATCTCATCATAGTTGATTACCTCAGCCTATGAGAAACCACAAGAAACAAACCTTGCCTTATGTTTCTCGACACTACCATCAGCTACTTGCTTTACCTTGTAAAGCCATCAGGAACTCACCACTGACTTGTTCTCCGGTCTTGGAAAAACATCCCAAACACTATTCTGAACCATGGAGTTGTACTCCTCCACCATAACATCAACCCAGACTGGCTACTGCACTGCTTCATCAAAGGAAGATGGTTCAGTCTCTACACACTCCCCAACTAGGGCGATGTAACCAGTGTACCACTCAGGTGACCTTCTCTTCCTACGCTAAGAAGATGGTTGTCCCACATTCTCTCTCTCATCCATCAACAATCTGTCAGCTTCCCTTGAGCATTTCCACCCATCTCTGGAAGACTCTGCATGAGTGGATGTCTCCACTCCTAGATCCTCTGCATGTGGTCGCTCTACATCAGTCTGAGGCTCCTCCTCCTTAGGAACCAAAAGTTCCTTCTCTGCATGCAACGTGAGCTCCCTCTCAAGGGATACTCACATGGCCTTCTGCTCGTCGAAATTCAAATCTCTGTGTACCACTGTTGTTTGACTGGTAGGCAAGAACACCCTATAGTTGTGGGGTGTATCAGTGTAACCCACAAGTATCCCCAACTCAACTGTTGACTCTAGCTTCTTCCAGGCATCTTTGGTCACATGGAAAAATATCGATGAGCCAAATATCCTAAAGTGACTCACATCTGGTCTCTTTTTGGAGAAAGCCTCCTCTAGTGTCTTCATTCCTAGTATGCAATGTGGGCTTCTATTCTACAAGTATACCAGTGTATTGCATGCCACAGCCCACAAATGAAGCGGTAGGCCTTGGTCATGCAGCATCTCCCAAGCTACTCCCACAATCGTTATGTTCTTCCTTTCAGCCACCCCATTCTGCTGTGGGTTATAGGGTGCCGTCAACTCCCATTTAATTCCTTCTACTACACAGAAGTCCTTAAACTTTTGAGAGACATACTCTCCACCATTGTCCCTTCGCAAGGCCCTTATCTTCTTTCCTAATTCTTTCTCAACCAAGGATTTGAACTCACAAAACCTTAAGAAGGTTTGATCGTTATTTTGCATGAAGTAGATCCAGCATCTACGAGAAAAATCATCAATAAAAATAACATAGAACCTTTATTTAGTGGTGGAGGCTGTCGAGAATGCTCCAAACACATCTATATGAACTTGCTACAAGATTGTTCCAGCTCGACTGTCTTGATCTTGAAAGGAATATTTTGCATACTTACCCAAGGTACAACTTTTGCATGTATCCACTTGCTCAAGTTTACCCTTGGGAAGTCCAGTGGAAATCTACTGCATGATCTTCAAGGCCCCATGGTGCAAGTGGCCCAATCTTCTATTCCATAGCTTGCCAATATCTTGGCTTTGCACCAACTCTGCTTTGGAACTCAATGCAACACAGTCATCTACCTCCAGCTTGTAGAGATTCTTCACTCGAATCTCAATCCTCTTGGTCTGTCCCATGTCGATGTGTCTCAGGAATGCCTTTCCTTTACTAAAGACTACATCATAGCCTTTGTCTTCCAACATTGCGATGGATACCAGGTTCTTCTTCAGTCCAGGCACATACTTTACATCAGTCAAGGTGAGAGGAACTCCATGCTCCCTCTGAAACACAACCGTGCCTTCACCAAAAACATGGTACTTTCCATCATTGCCCATATTTATGTGCATCTAGAGGTCCTTCTTCTCCAAGGTACTATATAAACTCTTGTCGTTGGTCATGTGGAATGAGGCTCCACCGTCCAAGTACCAAACACAACCCACCATCGATGAAACCATGCATGTGATGAGGGTGAAATCCAATTCAAACTATGAGGCCAGTGCTTCAACATATGATCCTTTCAAGAATCCCTTCTTGGATTTCTTTTGTGGACAATTTGTTGCATAATGGCCCACTTCATGACAATTAAAGCATCAAACTTTAGATTTGTCAATTTTCTTCCCACCATGAGAAGAACTCAATTTGGAATGGGAAGCCTTCCCTTTCCCTTTCCTCACCTTGCTCGTTAAGGCTATATTTTCTTCATCATCATGCTTTGATGAAGAACCATCTCTAGTGCTTCTCCTTATCTCCTCTTGCATCAGATCCGACCACAGTCGTTCCCAATCTGGCAGTTTCTCTCTTCCATTTACTGAGTCTTGGGAGCTATGCCAGTTCTTAGGAAGACCAAGGAGAGTAAGACCCACCATGTCATCATCAGTTGTCGTGATTCCTACACTTCCAAGATCATCCCTGCAGGTGGTGAGCTTGTTCAAATATGTAGAGATCGTGTCGCCCTTTTCACACTTGATTTTCTGAAGCTTGTCTTTCAGTGCCAGCTTCCTCTGGTCACTATTGTTCTGATATAGATCCTTCAATGTTTTCCACATTGAAAACAATGTCTCCTTCCCATGGAGACTCGAGACAATATGGTCTCGAACTCCCTCCAGAAGGATCCTCCTCGCTCTAGCCACACATTTCTTCCATTCTGCCAATTCTTGGGCATTAACTACTGGTGTCTTGGGGACTTCATGATCAATGAAGTCCTTCAAACTGTTTTCCTCTAATACTGCTTCCATGTGATCCTTCCAGGCTATATAATTCGAGTTGCCATCCAAGGCATACTCGAGTCTCAAACCATTGAACGCCATTGGTGAACTTTGAGATGTGATAATAATTTGATTTATATAATCAAGAACTTCAAACTTTGAACTTCTCCCTTATTTGTATATTGTTCTCTGCTTTGATCACCTTTGCTCTGATACCATGTAGAAATTCTCACTTTAGATCACCTGATAATGCAATATACGAAAGCAAAATACTAGATCTACTTCTACAACAAACTTGCAGAAGCTTAATCGATTTTGAGCAAGATCAAATAGAACACATATAACAGAGAATAAGAAATCAATTACACATGAACACAGAATAATACTTTGGGGAAAGCCTCATCTAAAATCCCCGCTATCTGTATTATCATACAAGTGGAAATATCTCAGGATTACACAAAGCTTTAGCTCACAAGCTATCCAACTCTCAGTACAATCCCTCATTGTTGCTCATAGACAAAAAAACACAACCCATATGCCTTCCTTCAGTCCTCCAAGCCTCCTATTTCCTTGTGCAATTTCTCCTGGGTCCTCTGGCTACCACCTGTGTGAATTCTCCTCTCACACACAACACTATCTTCAGACTAAACTATGCAATCCTCAAGGAATAAATTCCTTCTACATGCAAGAGATATCCTCAAGGGAATATTCCTACAACTAATAGTACACTATCCCATCTTCTGATCTCAACTAGGTCTCTAACTAAACTGACATGCATGAGTTATTTATGAGATAATATTAAGTTATCTGAAGTACACTATTTACATGCATGCATGCATTAACTAACTGAACTCACAATCAGTTCCACAAACTATTGGAACTAATCTAACTTGACTTAACTCAGTTAACTGAGATAACTAATTAAAAATAAAAGTACAATTCATCTTGATCTCCTTAATTAAGGGATAACTTCCTCAATTAAAGGGATAATTGTTGCATGTCTTCACATAGACTTCATGTTTGATTTTATCCAACTAATTAACTCAAGATGAATTAATTAATTATTTTTCAAACAACTGCTAAGATCAAATTAGAATTTTAATTCTCAATTTTAGTTCATGGATTAACTAAATTGGAATGTATCCCAAAATGCTATTTATAGCAATTCTATTTTTAGCATTTCTGTATTTAGCATTTCTTGTTGCTATTTTCAACAAGATTATAGTAAGTGAAAAATATCTCATTTTCACTGGAACTTTTTGGATAAATTTATTTTCTTGTCTTGGTACTTAATTAGCTCATAGCTCATCTCATCATCCTCAATCTGATGGTAAAATTGAGATAGTTAACAAATATTTGAAATGATATCTTTGTTGATTTGTATATGATAAACAAACACAATGGGACAAGTGGTTACCTCTAGATGAATGGTAGTATAACACTTCCTTCCATCCTGCGGAAAAAATGACCCCATTTATGGCACTTTATGGATATCATGTACCATCCATCACATCTTCTTTAAGAGAAAATTCTAAGGTTCAAGTAGTGGAAGATCACATCAAGCATCAACAACAAGTTCTCCAACTCTTAAAGGATAACCTCACTCTGGCACAAAGTCGAATGAAACAATAGAAAAATCAACATCACAATGAAAGAATTTTTGATGTAGGTGAATGGGTATTTTTACGGCTACAACCATACAAACGAATGTCTCTCAAGCAACCTAAGAAGGATAATAAATTATCACCCAAGTACTACGGTCCTTAAAAGTTGTTGCAAAAGATTGGTACTATGGCATACAAACTGGAGTTGTCTCCATCTTCCCCAGTACACCTAGTTTTCCATGTTTCATGCTTAAATAAGGTTATCAATGATAAGCTTCCAGTTCAAACAATGTTGCCAGAATTTGATGAAGAAGGAAAAATCATCTTTGAGCTCGAATCAGTCACGGAAACAAGAACCTGACAGCTAGAAAATTGATCAATTTCAAAGTATCTCATTAAGTGGAAGAACTTACCCACTGAAGAATCCACATGGGAGAATGAGAATTTTATATAGAAGCATCTAGAACTACTCAAGTATTGAGGACAACAATTTTTTGAAGGAGAGGGGAATGTTAGGTCCTTGTAATAATAATTTACCCCCCTTATTATTATTGTTGTTCCCATGTAGCCCCCATATTGTTATTGTTGTGCCCCATAGAATCCCACTATTGTTATTGTTGTGCCCTTACATTATTATTGTTATGTAGCCTCTTATTATATTGTGACCCCTTAGACTCCTATATATACAAAGGAGGGCTTGTCATTTGTATCATCAAGGAATTGTTCATTTATGTAATGTAAAAGAGGTTTCCCCCTCGAAGAGGATAATTTTCAAGGCATTGAACTATATATTTGTGAGATGATTACATAACATTTGGCATCCTAGCTTTGGATTCTAGCATTTCACTTGCAAGAAATCTTGTGTCTTGAGCCTTAGGATTGCGTAGTGCTCAACTGTGCAAGGCAAGATCTGGCCAAAGTGTGAGGCTCCCTCCTAGGGTCGTCTAACTAAAAACTAATTTCTCTAATTTTAAACACAATAATATGGGGAATAACTTATTTATATCCAAACATTTATTTGATGATAATATACCATTAAAATTTATTTACCACAAATCAAATAAGTAAGAATTTCATTGCAACCATTCACATAAATAATCAATAAATGGAGGAATACCTGTTCTAATAGCTTAGCTGAGATGCTCTTGAGCTCCTGAATCTGTTGGGATGCTCCTCTTGACTACTCGACTGGATTTGTCTCCCAGCCAACTAGGAAGTATTTCCTAGCCCAGGGAACCTCCACAAGTTCCCTAGCCCTCCGAGCCCAAGTCCAACTAGATGTAGTGTGTCCAAGTTTAACCAACACTCTCCACATCCAAGTTGGATCTCCCTCCTCTTTCTCCACATCCCTCCCACAAAACAAAATCCTCCAAAACAAAACCAAACCAAAACCAAGGATCCCCCCTCTTCTCTCATCATCCTTGCACTTTTATGCCTCTTCCTTCGATCCACCTCAACCACCTATCATTAATGTCATGACTACCCCCTCATCCTTTCATTTAGTATCCTTGACTTTTCTTACCATATCTTCTCCCAAGTAGATTTGAGAAGACATTTTGGGGATAAGATATGGATATTTAATTTGGAAATTAATTGGAAAAGACCATATCTTCTCCTAAGTAGATTTTGAGAAGACATTTTGGGGATAAGATATGGATATTTAATTTGGAAATTAATTGGAGAAGACCATATCTTCTCCCAAGTATATTTTGAGAAGACACCTTGGGATATGGATATTTAAATTGGAATAAATGGATGGAGACCATATCCTATCAAAATTTAAATTTGAGAAGACAATTTGGAATTTAATAATAACAATAATAAAATTTATATCAGTAAATAAATTTACAGTTTCACAAATGTAGGTATGTATCAATATTTCTTGATCATTACAAATCAAAATTTTGAAGTAATTTAAATACTAATAAAATTGCATGATAAGATTAAGTATAGCATTACATACACCCCTCGAGAAAACTTTATCCCGAAGTTAGAGTTGAAAAGATACAAGGAGTTTAAAAGCAGTTTGAAAATAAGTCATAACAAAATAGAGAAAGAGTTATAGTAGTAAAATTTGATAATTCAAACAATGACACCACTTCCCATCAAGAGTCTCCAACTAATCTATATCCTCCTATCCTTCATAACCTACTTCCATTCCCACTCTATCCATCCTCTGCTTTTATATACTATGTATCGGTCACCCCGCTACCCCCAAACATATTTAATTTTATAAACTAAAAGTTGAAGTGATGGGAAGAATTTATTTAGGAAATTTATTATAATAAAACAAGAAATCACGAAGAAAAATATTTTCTCAGTTTGATTATAATTTTATGAGATAGAATGATGGTAAATATATAAAAACTTCCATGAGAAAAAAAAATGAAAATAAATTATTTTAAAAAAATAAAAATTAATATTTTGGAAGATGATAAAGTATAAATTAAGCCATTTAAATTTTTCATATTGAAAAAACTTCACAATATATTCTCTAAATACAAGGATAATCTAATACTAAGATTCTTAGTAAAATAAATCCAATATATAAGATTAAAATCTTTCTCACCTCTTTGATCCCTTAGTTTAATGGTATGAGGTTAAAATCATTCTCTAAGTACAAGGATAATCTAATACTAAGACTCTTAGTAAAATATATCCAACATATAAAATTAAAATTTTTAGTAAACTAGATCCAATATGTAAGATTAAAATCTTCCTCACCTCTTTGATCTCTTAGTTTAATGGTATGAAGTAAAAATCTTTCTCTAAGTACAAGGATAACCTAATACTAAGACTCTTAGTAAAATAGATCCAAACATATAAAATTAAAATCTTTATAAGTCAATGTTGACTTATTTTTATTTTTGTTATGTATTAATGATTGTATAACACTTTATTTTAATGAAATATCCATTATAAAAAATATTTTATTTCAATACTTTTATATAGTATCTTGTTATAGTCACATTTCTAATTACGGTTAATGCATGTGGTCTAATTATGGTTAAATTAACCTAAAGTTTTATTTCATATTTGATCAAACACGGTCATTCAACATATCAAGTACATGAAATAATTTTTTCGGGTAATAAGATTTATGTTCATCTTATTTGGCTTTTTCCCGAGTTCATTCTATATTCTTCATATAACTTTCTTGAAGTTTTCATATAATTTTTTAGATGAAAAGATTTACGTGATTCATAAAAAAAAATTACGTGATTAATATTTTTCCGACCATATGTATTGTTAGCATTAATCCCTTAGCATTAAATGTTTGGTTTCATAATATATATGTTGACTTGTCATGTATGCCACACCATGAACCAGATGGTTATGTACATGCTTGACCACCCGTCATGCTTCAATGGATGCAGACAACGTTGTGTTAGGTGTGATAAGGGCTTTATGGTTGTCTTTCAAAAATTCTCATCATAGTGTTGTGTTATATGTGATCAGGTTTTCTGCTCATCTTTCAAAACTTTTCACAATAGAGTAGATTTTGCAATACATGCTTCATTTTTAGCCATTGGTTATTCACTCACAGCCAGGGAATCCTCAGTCTCATAATTATCATCGCAAATTTTAGGAAATAAAGGTCTCTGACTATACAACCGACTTGAACTGCTAATGGTATCTAGTAAGAATCACAAACATCAAAAGACACAAGGGTTATTCACAGGAGTAGGTGCTATGCATGTACTACTTGTGAATAGTTCCTTTACGTCTTGCAATAGCCTCTCTACTCCCTACAAGATCATACTAAAAATAAAAATAAAAAATTTATCTGTAAGCAAAGCTTCTAACCTTATTGCATAGTTCAACAAATTCTCATAATTTTTTAACTGTGGATTTTTCCCCTCCAACTGTACAACGTAGGCGTTATAGACATTTTTGGGCCCTACAACCCCAAGCATGAAATGTCCATAAACCAAGGGCTCCTAAGTCCCTAAAAGTGTTGTTATAACCCCTAAAAGAACAAGGTCAACAGATTACAGCTTCTCCCAGAAGTTCTCCATGAGAAACTGCTCAGAATTGGTCAAAACAGGATCATTGCAGCTGCTCCACTGGCTAAGTGCGTTGCATCTCACCCAAATACACTGTGAGCGTGCGTTTCATTTCAAAAGTCCCTTCTGTGGGGTGCGATGGGTGAGAAATGACAAATGGCAGTGTCATTCCGCGAGGTGGAGAGGCAATGGAAGCTTCCAGAATCTTCTCCTGTGACACTTGCCTCACTGAATTCAACCAAGGATGAGTAAGAGGCCATCAGTCTCGAAGTGGAAGCAAGAACTATCAGAGAGAAGACACTAATCAAATCACAAGCTAACTCATCCCCCTTTACAGATATCTATATATGGATCCCCCATCCCAGAGATCCAAAGGCTGGAATTTTGCATATTGTAAGGAATTGTTGTTGGTTTCCTGAGACAAAGATCAGATTGTTGGGTGATCTAAGCTTTGTTTGAGGTGAAGAGGGGCTTATTTGCTGGGAGGTTGATGCTGGGTCAGAACAACCGGTTGTAACTCCTCTTGGCTCTTTTCTTGTTTATCAATAAAAGCTATTTGAGTTTTCCTCCATGCTTTTGTGTCATTGATGCTTGTTACACTTGTATGGTCAATTTACATCTGACCCTAGATTGTTTATGATTATAGATCCATGTCTTTGTATAGTGCTATGCTTCTGTGATCTTACAGGTACTTTGTGAAGCTGGGCGTGCAAGGGAGCAGGTAGCTGAGGGCTATCAAAGAAGAGAGGGACAAAATCAGGAGATTGGCGCAAGACAGAGGTTGGTCTTTTTGTTCCTCTCTATCTATAATTCATAAAGGAAAAACAAAAGTAGCTTTTCTCTGTTTGTTTCTAAGGCAGCTATCACACCTTAGTGGGATAGAGCAGTTCTAAATAGACACTTTTCCCTATAACAAAATGGCGACTCCACTAGGGAGTTAATTAGTTTGTTTGTTTATCATTCCTTGTTGTTTGTTTCATAAACTTACAAGTAGCATTTGAACTGCATTTGCCATAACAAATGCAAAGTAGACAACTGTTATTTCAATCCATCTACCGGATCTGTTTATGATTTAAACAACTGATTCACAAATTATCTGATTGCCCTTGTGATAGCTCTAGATCCTCCTTAGATCTACCCCTGATTGTTGCATCACTGATTGCTTTTTGCTCGGCCAAAACCCAAGAACTGAACTACAAACTGTGACCCGGAACCCGAACAGAGTCTCATTTCTGGCCCAGCGTAGGTACTGTTCAGAGATTCTGAATTTCAGCGCACTTCCCGAGTGGACAACCTGCGTTGCATTTCAGATTCTTTGTGTTACAGGTGTGCTGATCAGACTAGCTTTGTGCAATTGTGGCTTCTGTGGTTCATTCTTTCCAGTTCTATTCTTGAATTTTGCTGCCAGTGATCAGTATATGTTTGTTTGAAACCCCTTTTCCTTGCTGTTATTCCGCCTCCTTTGTACAAAATAACTGTAGATGTTTTTGTGTGTTTGTTGAGTCTTTTACAATTCTCCTTTGCAAAAGTAGCGTAATCGTACTGTCGTCCTTTGATTTGAATCTGTCGCAAGTGTCGATTTCAATCGTAGGAAAAAGTTTAATTGCTTTTGATGGTCGATTATCCTGTTACTATTGCTTTTGGTCTGAATTTGTAATTTTCTAGTGTCAAGAACAAGTATTCATTTCAAAATTGTAAGGTGTTGTAATCGTCTCCATTTTTTTGATTTCGAAAAGAAACTTGTTGATATTTGTCGCTTGAAAAGAAATCCAGATTTGTACATCAACTTTCTTTTTAGCATTCATATACTAAGAAAGTCGAAAACAAATACATGCATGTGCATTTGCATATAGACAGTCTGATTGGCTTGATTTAGGAAAGTGCATTTAAAGTGTGCTCTTTGCTCTTTGTGAAAAGATTCTGTCTTTCTTTTCCCTAGTAGCTAGGATTTTCATTGCATAAAGGAGATAAAAGTTTGTTTATCATCTTAGATTGCATTTTAGGAATTACATCTACATCTCGTGGTGAACCCGAAAGGCAAACTTCATAAACAATATCAACTTAAAATAAATTCAATGAATCTAACAACGCTTTGGAACTTAACGCACAACATTTAGAAGTCTAGGCTAGAGAGGTATTCCGGCGTCGTAAAGCCTGGTAACTATTGTTCTCACTGATGGTTGGGTGATTCCTCCACTTTGAGACGATAAGTGCCAGTACGGACTTGTGCTCCCACGTACCGTCAAGTATATTTTGGGAGACCCCAATAGGCTTAATCCTTTATCCATAGGAAGCCATGTCTGCCGCCCTATCAATCGCAATGCACTGAACACAGCATTCGAGAATATTGACTGTCATACCATAAAAAGTATTATGCAGTTTTGCGATTGATTTGGTAATCCCTCTACCTAGTTTTCTAGAGCAGTCCCTTTCGTTCCTTTTCAGACTCCTTAACAGAAAAGGTCCATCTGAGCACTTGTCACTTCAGGCTCATTAAAAATCGAAGGAGACTAGAGTCATCTTTTGTTTTTTCTCGACTCTTAAAAATTGAAAAAACAAGTTGTGTCAAAGCGTCTAAAATTTATTTTAAACGGAATATTCATTACCCTTTCCTACGTTGATCTTGGGTTGAGAAAATGGAGTCCACCAACCAAGGAATTCCCCTTGGAGGAAATCTTAGTCCCTTCTCCTCTTGGGGATATGTTGGTGCACCCCATATGGCCACATTGTCGCTTCCAGGACTGACAATTGGTTTGCCTGTATGGCTCTTCTCAACCTCTGTCATTCAAAACACCACAATTCCTGAACAATCGAATCAGCAACTAGACGAGTCCAGAGTTACCCACCAACCTTCTACTTCTTCTAATTCTTCCTCTCCTCCTTCCTCTTCGCTTGATGGGGCTGGTAAAGCCAAAAGTCAAGTACCTAAGGAGAAGAAGGAAAAGAAGAAGAAAGAGAAGAAGAAGAAGGAACCAAAAGCCAATGGGGGCAAACGAGTGTCCTCTAGCGAAAATCCACACACTGCACCGACCAGGCCTAAATCGCCATGTGTCATTTGCAAAGGAGACCACTATCACAGATAGTTTCCTTGCATCCCTCGGATCTTAAGGGACTGGTCTCCTCGTTTGCACAACCCGGTGTCGTCAACCTCTGATGGTCATGTTGAAAACACACCATCAACTAGTGAAAGTGAAGCCCCAGGACAAAAAGGAAAATATAGATTTCCTTGTAAACTGTGCGAAGGCGATCATGCCGTCCACCATTGTCCCTTCTTAGACGAAGTTAAAAGAGTTTTGGACAATCTTTCGGTTTCACCGTTACGACTTCCTCCTGGATATAAAAAACTCTTGCCGAGTCCGTCACTAGTTGAAAATTCGGCTGGCCCGCTCAGGTGGTCGGCCGAAGCATCTATCGTTGAAGATAAACCATATGAACCCATACCAGACAAAAGTCAGAAGGTCGAGGCAGTAGTTGACCCGGTCTTGCCTTCAGAGGTTCCATCTTCAGATCATACAATCACTGAAGAGAACAAGGATGACTCCGTCCAAATTATTTTCATAAGCACAGACTCCAACGAACATGGGGGTAATTTACTCGTTCCTTTAACGCAGGAAGGAAGTTCGTCAGAGTCATGCCCGACCGTCTATTCGGTCCCACCTCCAAGCAACCTAGTTGTCTCCTTTGACTGGAATCAACTAGGTAAGCCCTGTTTACCAGCTAGTATACCATTCTGAATCATTGTTCAAATATATAGAATGGTTATGGCTGGTACCATCATAGATGAGGGGGCTTCTGTGAGTATCCTTTCCTCAACTGCTTGGAAAGCGCTTGGTTCGCCATCGCTTTTGCCTGAGATGAGAAATCTAACAGGCTTTGATAAAGGAACCAGTCGACCGTTAGGGATCCTTCCCAATGTGCCCATAACATTGAGAGGGAAAACCGTTCACATGAACGTGATGGTAGTTCAAGGACCCCTGGATTACAATCTACTCCTTGGATGAGACTATATTTATTGCATGGGAGCAATTGTCTCCTCACTCTTTAGAGTAATGTGTTTTCCGCACGAAGGAAGAGTGGTCAAGCTCGTAGACCAGCTTTCATTTCCCGGATCATACAGAGCAAATAGTCATATACCATCCCTGAATGGTCTTTTCATGCAAGAAATGTCTCAATCCCCAGTCCATCCACCCGATGAGCGCAAGTGATTCGGGGGACATGACTGAAACCCAGGGGGCATGCACTCTGGTCTGCTTCGGCAGGAAAACTTCGGGTATAGGGTAGGTTTCAAAGAGAAAATATGACTAGTCTGTACTCCTGTCCGTGATTGGAAAAGGGGGTTATTCTAGAACAAGATTCTCTTGTCAAAGTTACGTGAGTGGAGTAACTTCCTCCACTCGCCTTTGGCTATTTCGATAGACATCACCGAAGAAGTGTTTTGTTTACGCTGTGAATAGAGAAATCTTTGGGTAGCCTGAAAGAGGTATACCTTTCCTGATAAAAAAAATGTTTTGTCAGCTTGAATAAAAGGTGACCTTGAAACTCTGTTTTATACCTGGAGGCATGCAAACCTTTTGGCGTGCAAGCAAAGAGCGACTATTTATTTTTTTAAATTTGTAGGTCTTCTAACCCTTTAAACTCGTAGGATTGGTCGTTTCCTAGCTTGCATAAAGAAAGGATGTGGGGAAAAACTCTAAAAATTGGCGTTTTTATATGAGACATTCTTATCATACGACTGGATTAATCGAGCAGTTTTAGCACATAATTCAAGCTCGTTAAAAAATAAACATAAGACATGAGCAAATGTTTCCCCTCGCGTTTAAGCTCGTTAAAAAATGAACTATTCCTCGATAAATAACCATCGTGAATGTAGTACTTCAGCCGTTAAAGCCTTGGTCGTGTTTGCACCGTCACCTCCACTTTTTCATTGGCCGATCATTCACCTCCATTTGATTGTTTACCCATTTTGAGGAACAGCTGCGAAGAGTGATTTCACTAGCCATCCTTGTGACACTGCCGTAATTGGAAAATTCCAAACCTTACCTGGAATCAGTTGCTACCCGTTTTATCACTCGTTCCTCAAAAGACGAGTCTCCTTTAAGCTCTTTTCAACTGACTCGTAAAATATGAAAAGATTGCCGAGCCATTGGCCTCTCCAGCTTGTTAAAGGGACAGGAAGTGCCATACCTCCTCTAGATTTTAATCTTTTTGGACCTGAGGGATTATTACACAAAAAGATCGAGCGCTTGTTTTGTTCGGCTCGTTAAAAGTATCGAAAATCCATCCCTTCTGTATTGTTTTATACTTTTTCGGACTTAAGGGATTAGATGACGAAAAAGGAATTTTGGAGTTACCTTTACGTACCTTTTCAGACTCTCTAAAATTGAAAAGGACCGAGTTATCTTTGTCGTTAAACTCGTTAAAAAGATTAATAGCGAAAAACTTGTCTATAGACAAGAACGAGTTTCACTATCGCTAGGCTCGTTAAAACATAGCGATGGGTTTGCCCGAAGGGCAAATTATAGAACAAGCATATGTTATCCTCCTCAAGCTTGACAAAAATAAAGAGGTACTGGTCAGAAATGACTAGGGAAAATTGGGAAGAAAACTTGAAGAAAACTTTGTTGGTAGCAAGTCGCTCTTGAACATGACACTTCCACTCTATGTCTGAGTCGGGTTGGGTTGTTTCATTCACCGGTCACATCACCATGGTCACACCATACCATCCACATTTGGGGTTAATGCTACCAATCCATCACATCAGTGTCGCTGATATGTTCAAGAGAAGTCATTCAGAGAATTCACCTGTGTCTCACCCACTACCATACATTATACTCCATTCTTTCATGACCGCCACCCTGAACCTTATATCACCAGATCGTTTTCACCTCCATGAAAATCATTTGCTCCATTCCATGTCATTGATGTGGGACTCATTAAGGCCCTCCTATGACAGATCACTTCTTGTCGACATCAGCTCATTATCCAAGAAGTTGATCTAGGAACACCCCATTCAGTACTTTGAAGCTTGCATGCCTCAATGGCAAGTTTCTCACTTCCGGCGACAGGTTTATTCACACCACGTGAATTGTACTGCAGTACCTTGAGGGTCATTATCATTATCGATGATTCCTCTCGCGCTTGTTAACAGTTTACATCATTGACTGGTAATCAAGCGATGTCTTTCCATGTTCAACTTCAGAACATTTCTCACATGGATCGACTTGTACTTTGAGTGAAGATCAGACAAGATTGAAGACCCCGGATCTAGTTTCATCCATCCGGGCTGTGATATATATTCAGGGAAATAAAGACATTAAATGTACATCATTGCTACACAGATAATCATCCACTCAAAAGGATGATGGCTCTATCAGAATCATCAGTCTACACTCAGACAATTGTCTGTCCTATGTACATGAAAATGAATTTATAAAGCTGAACATGGGAATACCCGCCTCAGCTAGATCATGAAAATAGTATGAAGATAATGTATCGTATTGTATCTTATTACAGGTCTACTCCCAGCATTGAAAGAACTTCGGATCCTCATAATAAAGAATTTCACCCGACACCAAAAGATTAACGGCCTCATACTTTAGGGGGCAACTGTTATAGACATTTTTGGGCCCTACAACCCCAAGCATGAAATGTCCATAAACCAAGGGCTCCTAAGTCCCTAAAAGTGTTGTTCTAACCCCTAAAAGAACAAGGTCAACAGATTACAGCTTATCCCAGAAGTTCTCCATGAGAAACTGCTCAGAATTGGTCAAAACAGGATCATTGCAGCTGCTCCACTGGCTAAGTGCGTTGCATCTCACCCAAATACACTGTGAGGGTGCGTTGCATTTCAAAAGTCCCTTTTGTGGGGTGCGATGGGTGAGAAATGACAAATGGCAGTGTCATTCCGCGAGGTGGAGAGGCAATGGAAGCTTCCAGAATATTCTCTTGTGACACTTGCCTCAACCAAGGATGAGTAAGAGGCCATCAGTCTCGAAGTGGAAGCAGGAACTATCAGAGAGAAGACACTAATCAAATCACAAGCTGAATCATCCCCCTTTACAGATATCTATATATGGATCCCTCATCCTAGAGATCCAAAGGCTGGAATTTTGCATATTGTAAGGAATTGTTGCTGGTTTCCTGAGACAAACATCAGATTGTTGGGTGATCTAAGCTTTGTTTGAGGTGAAGAGGGGCTTATTTGCTGGGAGGTTGATGCTGCGTCAAAACAACTGGTTGTAACTCCTCTTGGCTCTTTTCTTGTTTATCAATAAAAGCTATTTGAGTTTTCCTCCATGCTTTTGTGTCATTGATGCTTGTTACATTTGTATGGTCAATTTACATCTGACCCTAGTGTTATAGACATTTTTGTGCCTTACAGCATTGAGCATGAAATGTCCATAATCCAAGGGATCCAAAGTCCCTAAAAGTGTTGTTCCTGCCCCTAAAGGAACAAGGTCAACCAATGACAGCTTCTCCCAGAAGTTCTCCACCAAAAACTACTCAGAATCTATCAATTCAGGATCAATTTAGATGCTCCACTAGCTGCCTGCGTTGCAAAGCACCCCAGTACACTAGCTAGGTGCATTGCAATGCACCTAAATGCACTACAAGGGTGCGCTGAGCGAGAAATTCCAAATGGCAGTGTCATTCCGCGAGGTGTGCGGACAATGGAAGCTTCCAGAATCTTCCTCAATGACACTTGCCTCACTGAGTTCGACCAAGGATGAGTAAGAGGCTCTCAGCCTCCAAGTGGAAGCAAGAACTGACAGAGAAAAGCCACAAGTCAAAACATAAGCTGACTCATCCTCTCTGCTTACATCTATATATGGATCCCTCATCCTAGAGATCCAAAGGCTGGAATTTTGTACTTTGCAGAGAATTGCTGTTGGTTTGAGATTGAGATTAGTGCATTGGGTGATTTATGCTTTGTTGGAGGTGAGGAAGGGATTCCTTTGCTGGGAGGTAGATGCTGGATCGGGACTCACTTGGTTGTATCTCCTCTTGGACTTTCTTATCATATCAATAAAACTTTTTGAGTTTCTCCTATATGCTTGTATATTAATGATGCTTTGTTATATTTGCATGTTTAGCTTAAATCTGATCCTAAGCTAGTTATGAATGTAAATCTATGTCTTTTGTGTAGTTTTCCTCTTCTGTGATCTTGCAGGAACTTGGTGAAGCTGGGCCAGTAAGGGAGCAGGCAGCGGGAAGCGAACAAAGAGGAGAGCGAGTGGATCAACAAACTAGCGAAAGACACAGGTTAGTTACATCCTTCCTCTTCGTTTACATTTCATAAAGAAGAATACGAAAATAGTTTTCCTTGTTTGTTGCTAAGGCACTATCACACCTTAGAGTGGGATAGGGGCGTTTTGAATAGATACTTTTCCCAACAACAAATTGGCGACTCCACTGGGGAGCGTATCTAGTTAGTTTATTTGTGTTTCTATTGTTGTTCTTCTCATAAACTTAGGAGTGGTGAATCGAACTGCATTTTCCATTTACAAATGCAAAGTAGAGATCTGCTACTCTATTCCATTCACTGGGCCTGTTTATGATTTGAACAGCTGATCCACAAATGCTCTAATAGCCCTTTGTGATCGCTCTTAGTCCTCCTTTAAATCATCCCTCTAATTGTACCTTATTGATAGCTTTTATCCGGCCAAAAACCATAGATTAAACAGCAAACCGTGACCCAGAACCCGAAGACAATTCTCGTTTCTGCTTCAGCGCAGGCTCTGTGAAGAGACTCTGCATTTCAACGCAGGTCCCAAGAGGGCTACCTGCGCTGCAATTCAGTTTCTCTGTGCAACAGGTGCGCTGATCAGCTTTTGCCCTGTGCAGCTGTGGTTCTTTGCTTCTTTTTGCTCAGTTTTGTCTCTGATTTTTGCAGCCTGTTATCAGTGTGTGTACCTATCTGAAAACCCCTTTTCTTTTCCTTAATTCCACCTCAGTTGTATAAAAGAAACTGTATTTGTTTTTGTGTATTTGTTACATCATTTGCAGTTTCCCATTACAAAAGTAAACTAGTCATACTGTTGCCCTTAGATCTAGACCTGTCGTAAGTGTCGTTTTGATCTTAGGAGTAAGTTTGTTTGCTGTTGACAGTTGATTACACTTTTACTTTTGTCTTTTGGTTTGAATTTATGAATTTCTAGTGTCGAAACAAGTGTTTACTTCAAAATCATAAAGTGTCGTAATCGTCTTTTTGTTTTCAAAAAGAAGCTTGTTTGTGTTTTCACTTGAAATCGAATTCAAATTTGTACAACAACTTTCTTTTTAGGCATCAATATTAAGAAAGTGAAAACAAATACATGCACAAGTGCATTTGCATTTTGACAGTTTGTATGGTTTGATTTAGGAAAAGTGCATTTACAGTGTGCTCTATGCTCTTTGAGAAAAGATTGTGTCTTTCTTTTCCCCTTGTAGCTAGGATTTTCATTGTTGAAAAGAGATAAAAGCTTGCTTATCATCTTTAGACTGCATTTAGGAATTGTATCTACATCTCGTGGTGATCCAAAAAGGAAAACTTCTAAGAAAGATCAACCTAAAATAAATTGAATGAACTTAACAACGCTTTGTAACTTAACGCACAACATAGAGGTCTAGGCTAGAGACGTGTTCCGGCGTCGTAAAACCTGGTAACTGTTGGCCACACTGATGGTTGGGTGATTCCTCCTGAGAGACGACAAGTGCCAGTATGGATTGTGCTCCCACGTACTGTCGAGTATATATTGGGAGACCCCTATAGGCATAAAACCTTTATCCATAGGAAGCCGTGTCGGCCGCCCTACTGATCGCAATGCACTGAACACAGCATTCGGGAAGATTGACCGCCCGTACCCTAAAAAGTATTCTGCGGTTTTGCGATTGGTTTGGCACACCCTCTACCTAGAACTCCAGAGCAGTCCCTTTCGTTCCTTTTCAGACTCCTTAACGGAAAAAGTCTATCTGAGCACTTGTCACTTCAGGCTCATTAAAAATCGAAGGAGACTAGAGTCATCTTTTGCTTTTTCTCGACTCTTTAAAATTGAAAAAGCAAGTTGTGTCCAAGCGTCGTTAAAATTTATTTCAAACGGAATATTCATACCCTTTTTCCTGCGTTGATCTTTAGGTTGAGAAAATGGAACCTACCAACCAAGGAATTCCCCTTGGTGGAAATCCTAGTCCCTTCTCCTCTTGGGGAGATGTTGGTGCGCCCCATCTGGCCACATTGTCGCTTCCAGGACTGACAATTGGCTTGCCAATCTGGCTCTTCTCAACCAATGTCGTTCAGAACACCACTATTCCTGAACAGTCGAATCAGCAGTTACACGAGTCCAGAATTTCCCACCAACCTTCTACTTCCTCTAATTCTTCCTCTCTTCCTTCCTCTTCGCGTGATGGGACTCGTAAAACTAAAAACCAAGTTCCTAAAGAGAAAAAGGAAAAGAAGAAGAAAGAGAAAAAGAAGAAGGAGCCAAAGGCAAATAAGGGAAAACAAGTATCGTCTAATGAAAATCCACACACAGCACCGACCAGGCCTAAATCTCCATGTGTCATTTGCAAGGGAGACCAGTTTCACAGAGATTGTCCTTGCATCCCTCGGATAGTAAGGGACTGGTCTCCCTGTTTGCACAATCCGGTGTCGTCAACCTCTGATGGCCATGTTGAAAGTACACCGTCAACTAGCGAAAGTGAAGTCCCAGGACAAAAAGGGAGAACTAGACCTCCCTGTAGACTGTGCGAAGGAAACCATGCCCTCCACCGTTGTCCCTTCTTAGATGAAGCTAAAAGAGTTTTGGATGATCGTCCGGTTTCACCGTTACGACTTCCTCCTGGATATAAAAAACTCTTGCCGAGTCCTTCATTAGTTGAGAATCCAGCTGGCCCGCTCAAGTGGTCAGCTGAAGCGTCTATCATTGAGGATAAACCGACTGAATCCATACCAGAGACGTTCTTATCATATGACTGGATTAATCGAGCAGTTTTAGCACATAGTTCATGCTCGTTAAAAAATAAACATAAGATCGAGCAGTTTTAACACATATTTCATGCTCGTTAAAAAATAAACATAAGACCGAGCAAGTGTTTCAATCCGCGTTTAAGCTCGTTAAAAAATGAACTATCCTCCGGTAAATAATCACCGTGAATGTAACATTATCAGCCATTAAAGCCTTGGTCGTGTTTGCACCGTCATCTCCACTTTTCCATTGGCCGATCATTCACCTCCATTTGATTGGTTACCCATTTTGAGGAACAGTTGCGAAGAGTGATTTCACTAGCCATCCTTGTGACACTGCCGTGATTGGAAAATTCCAACCCTTACATGGAATCAGCTGCTACCCGTCTTATCGCTCGTTCCTCAAAAGACGAGTCTTCTTTAAGCTCTTTTCATCTGACTCGTAAAATATGAAAATATTGCCGAGTTTTGGCCTTCCAGCTCGTTAAAGCGACCGGAAGTGCTATCCCTCCTCTAGATTTTAATCTTTTTGGACCTGAGGGATTATTGCACAAAAAGATCGAGCGCTTGTTTTGTTCGGCTCGTTAAAACTATCGAAAATTCATCTCTTCTGTATTGTTTTATACTTTTTCGGACTTAAGGGATTAGATGACAAAAAAGGAACTTTGGAGTTACCTTTACGTACCTTTTCGGACTCTCTGAAAATGAAAAGGACCGAGTTATCTTTGTCGTTAAACTCATTAAAAACATTAATAGCGACAAACTTGTCTTTAGACGAGAACGAGTTTCACTATCGCTAGGCTCGTTAAAACATAGCGATGGGTTTGCCCGAAGGGAAAATTATAGAACAAGCATATGTTATCCTCCTCAAGCTTGACAAAAATAAAGAGGTACTGGTCAGCAATGACTGGGGAAAAATTGGGAAGAAACTCAAAGAAATTTTATTGGTAGCAAGTCGCTCTTGAACATGACACTTCCACTCCGTGCCTGAGTCGGGTTGGGTTGTTTCATTCACCGGTCACATCACCATGGTCTCGCCATACCATCCACCTTTGGGGTAAATGCTACCAATCCATTATATAAGTGTCGCCGATATGTTCAAGAGAAGTCATCCAGAGAAGTCACCCGTGTCCCATCCACTACCATACATTATACTTCATTCTTTCATGACCGCCACCCTGAACCATATATCATCAGAGTGTTTTCACCTCCATCAAAATCATTTGCTCCGTTTCGTGTCACTAATGTGGGATACATCAAGGCCCTCCTTTGACGGATCGCTTCTTGTCGACGTCAGCTCATTATCCAAGAAGTTGATCTAGGAACACCCCCTTCAGTACTTTGAAGCTTGCATGCCTCAATGGCAAGTTTCTCACTTCCGGCGACAGGTATACATCAATGACCTTCGACCGAAAGATTGTGCGTGGTGTTCGACGCCAAGTCCTTTATTCACACCACGTGAATTTTACTGCAGTACCTTGAGGGTCATTATCATTATCGGTGATTCCTCTCGCGCTTGTTAACAGTTTACATCATTGACTAGTAATCAAGCGATGTCTTTCCATGTTCGACTTCAGAACATTTCTCACATGGATCAACTTGTACTTAGAGTGAAGATCGGACGAGATTGAAGACCCCAGATCTAGTTTCATCCATACGGGCTGCGATATATATTCAGGAAAAATAAAGACATTGACATGTACAGCATTGCAGCACAGATAATCATCATACCAAAAGGATGATGATTTCATCAAGATCATCAGTCTACCATCAGACGATTGTCTGTCCTATGTACATATAAATGAATTTATAAAGTTGAGCATGGGAATGCCTGCCTCAGCTAGATCATGAAAACAGTATGAAAAATAATGTATTGTATTGTATCTTATTACAGGTCTCCTCCCAACATTAAAAGAACTTCGGATCCTCCTAATAAAGCATTTCACCCGATAAACGGCCTCATACTTTAGGGGGCAACTGTTATAGACATTTTTGTGCCTTACAGCATTGAGCATGAAATGTCCATAATCCAAGGGATCCAAAGTCCCTAAAAGTGTTGTTCCTGCCCCTAAAGGAACAAGGTCAACCAATGACAGCTTCTCCCAGAAGTTCTCCACCAAAAACTACTCAGAATCTGTCAATTCAGGATCAATTCAGATGCTCCACTAGCTGCCTGCGTTGCAAAGCACCCCAGTACACTAGCTAGGTGCATTGCAACACACCTAAATGCACTACCAGGGTGCGCTGAGCGAGAAATTCCAAATGGCAGTGTCATTCCGCGAGGTGTACAGACAATGGAAGCTTCCAGAATCTTCCTCAATGACACTTGCCTCACTGAGTTCGACCAAGGATGAGTAAGAGGCTCTCAGCCTCCAAGTGGAAGCAAGAACTGACAGAGAGAAGCCACAAGTCAAAACATAAGCTGACTCATCCTCTCTGCTTACATCTATATATGGATCCCTCATCCCAGAGATCCAGAGGCTGGAATTTTGTACTTTGCAGAGAATTGCTGTTGGTTTGAGATTGAGATTAGTGCATTGGGTGATTTATTCTTTGTTGGAGGTGAGGAAGGGATTCCTTTGCTGGGAGGTAGATGCTGGATCAGGACTCACTTGGTTGTATCTCCTCTTGGACTTTCTTATCATATCAATAAAACTATTTGAGCTTCTCCTATATGCTTGTATATCAATGATGCTTTGTTATATTTGCATGTTTAGCTTAAATCTTATCCTAAGCTAGTTATGAATGTAAATCTATGTCTTTTGTGTAGTTTTCTCTTCTGTGATCTTGCAGGAACTTGGTGAAGCTGGGCCAGTAAGGGAGCAGGCAGCGGGAAGCGAACAAAGAGGAGAGCGAGTGGATCAACAAACTAGCGAAAGACACAGGTTAGTTACATCCTTCCTCTTCGTTTACATTTCATAAAGAATAATACGAAAATAGTTTTCCTTGTTTGTTGCTAAGGCACTATCACACCTTAGAGTGGGATAGGGGCGTTCTGAATAGATACTTTTCCCAACAACACCTAGATTGTTTATGATTATAGATCCATGTCTTTGTATAGTGCTATGCTTTTGTGATCTTACAGGTACTTTGTGAAGCTGGGCGTGCAAGGGAGCAGGTAGCTGAGGACTATCAAAGAAGAGAGGGACCAAATCAGGAGATTGGCGCAAGACAGAGGTTGGTCTTTTTGTTCCTCTCTATTACACTAAAAAATGTCACCTTGACTACTTACAGTTAGTATGGCTCAAATCAACAGTCATGCTACCCTCTTAGGCAAGTCTATGCCTCTGTTATCCATCTCAAACTCAAAGAAGAGAGAAAGTCTTGTAAAAATCATGTTTATCTCTGGGGTCGCAGGTTCTCTCTAGTCTTACCTGTGGGGACGCGGACCTTGTTCACAAAAACTGCGTCTATGGACGCTCTGTATGTAAAGGGACAGGTGCGTCCCTCTGTAAAAGACAAAATGCGCGAGTTTTATCTTGAAAAAGTTACTTGTGGTTACTTCTAGAACATTCTAGAGGTCGGTTTGATGAAATGGATGCGCCTCCAGTTGGTTCATGTATCTCTATTAAGGGGAAGCTTATCCCATCAATAAGGGAGTTATCCCACACAAAGAGGGGGATGATCCCATTGATGGTGGACCAGAATAACCTCTTTACAGCACTATAAATAAAGGCATTGAGCCAGAAGGAGGGGAGGTTGGAGCTATACATTTTCTTTGGGTAAATGCTGCAGGATTTAGGTCTTCCATTAGAGCCTTTGTGAGGAGAGATTGTCTTCACTTGATTCTACTTGGGAGAGGGTGAGCTTTGTCAAAGTAGAGGAAAACCCTTGATGGACCCTGGGAGGAACTTGCACAACACCAAGGCCAGGTTGTAAGAGTTTCTTTGTTTCGTTATTAATACAAACTGGTTTATTTTTCTCAATAGCTTGTGTTAATGAGTTATTTCATGTGTTCCTTGGTCTGCATGTTGAATATATGTTTTATTATATGAAATGCAAGTGCTTGGTAATTGTTTGATTGTTTGTGGTTGCAGGAATTGACTTGAAGGAGGAGCTCATCCGGATCGTCAAGAACGGACTTCAACAACAGCGTTTTGGAATAAGGTAAGCCTAAACACTTGTAGTTTTCATGTTGTAAAAGGTGTATTTAGAGAAATATCACTCCATTTTGTCTTGTTTGTCATTAGAATGTCTTAGACTTCTAGGAAGGTCAGTCGTGTCCGCACCCTTGACAAATTCCGTGTGACAAATTGGCGACTCCGCTGGGGATAGATTCCATTGATGAGAAAAGTCTTTTCCTTTATGTGAACTTTGCTCTGAGAAAATCATTTTTATTTTTCTGGTTTTGGCTCTGTGATTCTGTCTCTGGGTGGGTTAGCTTAGGATTAGTTTTATTTTGGTTTTTCTTGAGTTTTTCAGACGGACGCACCCTCTGAGTGCTGCACAGTGCGTCCTTGGACGCACTTTTGCTGCGTGCACAGAGCGGGCCCGCACCTGTGCTAACGGGTTGCCTGCGTCCCTTGCCAAAATTTGAGAAAATTCCATTTTTTGCCTTTTTTGCTCTTAGATTTTGTTTTTTCTTAGTTTTTTCTGCCCAGATTCATTAGTCCCTTGTCCAGAATCTTCACCTAAGCTTGTTCCTGCTCTTAGCTTTCATCAATTGGGTGTTTTGAGTCTCTTTTTGAGAAATTCTTGATTTGATTTCCATTGGTCATTACTTGGCGGTTTGTCTCAGTCTTTTCACAATTTTGCATCTTTTTGCTTTTGTTTTTGCAAAAAAAAATTCCCCCTCATTCGCCGGGGGGGGCTAAATTGTGTATGAGTGTTAATCGCCTTTCAGTGTTTTTATTTGATCTTTGGAACTCTCACCCAATTTTCTCAACTTGCACTTGATTGGTTCTTAGATCACATTAGAATCGTCTTGTGTTTGAGAATTCTCTTGCATAGATCACATTTGCACAATTAGAATTCTCATTTTCAGAATATTATTGAAAAATGTGCATAGATTACATTTGCATACTTTTCATGTGAATTGTGCATAGATTACAATTGCATAGTTTACATTCTGAAAAATCAATCGTAGATTTAGATCAGCTTTCTTTGATTTGAATTTACACAAAAATAAAAATAAAAAAAAATTGGTTTGGAATTGATTTGCATTAGTTTTTCTTGATGAAATTAGTGCATTAGAGAATTTGTTAAATTTTCTCTTAATGATCAATTTTTTGCATTGTTGGAAGTGAATGGAAACTCTCTCCTTACTCTAGTTAGGATTCATCGAATTGAAAGGATTGCATTATCATATTCGATTGCATTCAGTTGAGTCGGGTCATAACACCATTGGTTTCATCTCCATTTACCCATTTGAGTAATAACAGCCTTAATAACACAGCGCTTAATTAAAATTCATCTAGTAATTTTTACATTTCTAGGGCTCTGAAACACCAACATAGCTTAGGCTAGGGTCTTGGAGTAGGTGAGTACTTAACTCTCCAAGAATAGTTTATCTTGAGTAGAATAAATCCAATTGTTTCAATTGCACTCTGGGAAAGCTCCTCTTAAAGGAGAAGCACGAGCTCGTGTCTGAACCAGTGAGGGGATCATTCCCCCCTCGTTGGGAACGACGCCAGACAGTACGTATTACAAACGGTAAACCTCGGATTAACCATTGTCGAGGAGCCAGGGGTCACTTATCGGTAAACCTTGGATTACTGTCAAGGAGCCGGTAAGGGGATTGAGCTTGTTACTCTGCCCTTGCGTGTTGTCGGAGTTTAGACTGTTCCCCCAGGTGTAATTGCTGTGATTGGTAACTTTAGTGACCATAATCTTTAGGGTTCTACCGAGGTGACGGTGGAGGGAAGGTCCCACTGTACCTGGAGCAAACGTCGGTTATACTCACTTGGATTTTCCGAGGGGTTCACTTCACTTCGAGACGGTTAAAGTGGAGGAACTTGTGCCGGTCTATTCATTAAGCAGGTTGCCGGGGTAACTGTTCCACCCACCACTTCTGTACTGAATTCGGCGATGTTGGGCTTCATCACCAACTAGTGTTTTCGGTCCGGAAGGCTACTGTTTGTGTGTGGTTTGACTCCTAGATTTGACAGCGCGTGTTAATTTGTTTGTTTTTACTTTTAGAGACCATAGGTGTGAATTGTGAATTTTAATTGTTAGATGTGAATTGTGAATTGTTAATTTTAGTTTTAAAATTGTTAATAAAATTCACTGAAGTTGAATATAATGGCAAATGTTCCGGAATTTATCAACCTAGGAACCCCTCCCAATGAGAATCCTAGTACTTTTCCTTACTTTGGAAATGTTGGTCCTCCTTATATGGCTACTTTGTCATTACCTGGATTTACAATAGGTTTACCGATATGGTTATTTTCAACTTCGTTGGCCCAAAATACTCCAATTGTTCCATCTCAACCGGATGCTTCACCTTCACAGAGTTCACCATCTCAACATAATCAACCTTCTGTTGACCCTTTACCTTCTTCGCCTAATTTTTCTTCCTCCATTTCTTCCTCTTCGCCTGGTAAAAGCCTTGATGCTAGTAACCAGGAGGCTAAGAAGAAGAAGAAAGGGAAGAAGAAGAAGAAGAAGAAGAAGCAAGATAAGAAAGAAGTCAACCAACCAACCACGGCTGTAAGTGTTAGTTGTGTTGAGGAAAATTCCGACATGCATCGTAAACCCAAATACCCTTGCAGGCTTTGTAAGGGTGACCACTTCCTTGTCAATTGTCCTGGTATTCCAAAGGTCTTGGAAGTATGGTCAGAAAAATCTCATCAACTTTCCATTGATCCATCAACCAGTGATAGTCAGGTTCCTGGGAAAAAGGGTAAAGTTAGGTTTCCTTGTAAGTTATGCAAAGGGAGTCATCAAACTCACATTTGCCCTCACATGGATGAAGCCTCAACATTGTTGGAAAACCTTACTGTTCCACAGCAAGAATTTCCAACTGGTTACCGTAAACTTTCTCCCAACCTACCGTCAACTGACGGAGTGATTGATCTAAATTCAAGTACAGTCGATCACACTCTCCCATTGGAGAGTGAAACTCATGTCACTCAGGTTGATGATCCATTAGTTGATAAAGTGGTCGATTCAATTTCACATTCGGTCGATCACACTCTCCTTTTCGAGAGTAAATTTCATATCGCTGATGTTCTTCTTGTTACATCGGATTCTTCTATGCCGGGGGGCATTTCACCTGTTTCTACAGAACCCCCTCCAAGTACTGAGGTCTTTTCCTTTGATTGGAATAGACTGACAGAACCTCGTCTTCCTTCCTCCATCCCTTTCCAAATCATTGTCAAGGCTGGTGGTAGGGACATACATCGTACTCAGGTAGATGAAGGTGCTTCTGTTAGTATTTTATCCTCAGCTGTTTGGAAAGCTTTGGGTTCCCCTCAGCTTGCGCCTATTACGCAGAATCTGAAAGCTTTTAACAGAACAATTAGTGAACCTTTAGGGATCCTTCCTAAGTTTTCTATTACCTTGGAAGGTAAAACTGTTTGTGTTGATCTTATGGTAGTTCGAGGTCCCTTGGATTTCAATTTACTCCTTGGGCGAGACTATGTTTATGCAATGAAAGCTGTCGTATCGACACTCTTTCGCGTGATGTCTTTCCCTCACAATGGCAGTATTGTGACTGTAGACCAGCTTTCGTTCCCTAGTCTTTTTTCAACTACCAATAATATGACACCCCTAAATGTTCCTGATTCTAAAGTGGTATCTACCCTGCCACGGGTTAATTATGTGGCAACCGGTCCCATGATTTCAGTTACCGATGTAAGTGAGCCTCTCACTGTTTGCTCATCTTCCTTTGATTTAGCTCTGGTAATTGACATGGAAAACTCTATGGGATTACTTGAACATGGTGTTCTTATCCCTTTTGAGTCCCTTGACATGTGTTCCTTCCCAAGAAGTATTCTTCCTTCGGATGAAGACCTCTTGGAAGCCATGATCAAGGTGTGTCCATTGACATGTCTTTCCTCCAGTTGGAAACCATGATCAATGTTACGAGGAGAGTTTTTCCTGTATCAACCTCGTTAAAAAATGAAATAGGCTGTTACGAGGATAGTTTGTTCCTCTCTCAACCTCGTTAAAAAATGAAACTGGATGGTACGAGGAAAGTTCCTGTTACTGAGTCAACCTCGTTAAAAAATGAATCAGGTATGAGGATAGTTCTTTTCTTGTGTCAACCTCTTTAAAAATGAAACAACTCCCTTTTCAAGTTAAATATTGAAAGTAAACCTTCATTTCATCCAGCCGGTTGAATGCAATGAAGCCTGAGGGGCATGTACCTCGCTTTGCATCATTATGCTGGGGGCATGCGAACTTTTTGAGCATAGTTCCTTATCTTGTGTCAAGCTCGTTAAAAAATGAAACAAGGGTAGGTTAAGTAGGTAGATTGTAGAGAGTAGTCATGAGCATAGTTCCTTGTCTTGTGTCAAGCTCATTAAAAAATGAATCAAGGATTTTATGAGCATAGTTCCTTGTCTTGTGTCAAGCTCATTAAAAAATGAATCAAGGTTTTTAGAGCATAGTTCCTTGTCTTGTGTCAAGCTCGTTAAAAAATGAATCAAGGTTTTTAGAGTAAAGTTTTTGTTAGGTAAATTGTAGATAGTAGTCATGAGCATAGTTCCTTGTCTTGTGTCAAGCTCATTAAAAAATGAATCAAGGATTTATGAGCATAGTTCCTTGTCTTGTGTCAAGCTCATTAAAAAATGAATCAAGGATTTTAGAGCATAGTTCCTTGTCTTGTGTCAAGCTCGTTAAAAAATGAATCAAGGTTTTTAGAGTAAAGTTTTTGTTAGGTAGATTGTAGAGAGTAGTTGAGGATAGTTCTTTTCCTGTGTCAACCTCACTAAAAAATGAAACAACTCCCACGAGTCTTTCCAAGATTTCGGAAAGTAAACCTTCATTTCATCCAACTGATTGAATGAAATGAAGCTTGGGGGGCATGTACCTTGATTGGCGTCACTATGCTGGGGGCATGCGAACTTATAACAAGCATAGTTTTTCGTTTCAAGCTTGTGTAAACATGAAACTGAATCCGAGCATAGTTCTTTTCCTGTGTCAAGCTCGTTAAAAAATGAAACAAATCCTCCTCTACTTGAGTCGAGAGATTGACTAGATCTCGTAAATGTTAAGTTGTATATTTAGGTTAGTTGTTTCGGTGTTTTGCATAATTTTCTTACAGTTTTAGGTCAAAGTCTTTTAAATGATCTCGTCACTAAACCTTCATTTCATCCAACTGGTTGAATGAAATGAAGCTGGGGGGCATGCGCTCTAGCAATCATGCTTAGGGGGCATCAAGCACAATTTTATCTCTGTTTCAAGCTTGTGTAAAAATGAAACTAATTTGAAGCATAGTTTTTATCTGTTTCAAGCTTTTGTAAAAATGAAACCTATCTCGAGTCAATTTCAGTTATTTTCAAGACTCGTTAAACTCATGAAAATACCGAGATTATTTTGCTATCTTTCATTCTCGTAAAACAAATGAAAATGCCGAGCTCTTTCCGTCTTTTCCTGCTCGTAAATTAAATTGAAAGTCGGTCATATGAGTACATTTTTATCCCTTTTTCGAACTCATTAAAATTTACGAAAAAGTGAAAACCATGAGTACATTTTTATCCCTTTTTCGAACTCGTTAAAACTTAAGAAAAAGTGAAACCTTGGAGTCATCTTTTAAGCCCTTTTCTGACTCCTAAAACATGAAAAGATCGCCGAGCGTTTCTTTTACACTCGTTAAAACGGAATTAAAAGACGGTCCCCTTTTAGCTCTTTTCTGACCGCAAAATCAAGAAAAGATTGCCGGGTTTTTGTCGTTTCAAACTCGATAAGGAAATAAAACGACGTGTCCTTGATCGCTTTTTACTTTTCAGGTCGACGACACTATTATGAAAGTACTCCTTGGTCGCAAGATCAAGCGGTTGCCCCAGGTATTATTTTATACTTTTTCGGGCTTGAGGGACACAATATACGAAAAAGTTCAACGTGGAGTCTCCTTTAGTTTTTTCAGACTCTCTAAAATTGAAAAACGCCGAGTTTCTCCTATACTGGGCTCGTTAAACTTTTACAGTAGAGGACCTGTTCAATTACAAACAGGAACGAACCACTCCTTCCTAGGGTTCGAATTTAAACTAGGTTGGACTCGTCCGAAGGATGAGCTTATAATCAAGCATATGTTATCCTCCTCAAGCTTGTTAAAAATAAAGAGGTACTTGCCAGAAATGGTGGGGGAAAAGAGAGAAGAATGAACCTGTTTGTCACCTTTAGTCTCAGAAGAAACTTTATTACCACTCTTGAACACGACACTTTTTATTCACCTGGGTTGGGAAATCTTTTACCTCACAGTTGACCAAACCACTTTGAAAGTCTTTAACCGGGTTCCGGGAATTAACTTTGAGTTATTCGCCACCAAGCCATCTGTTGTGTCGTTATGTGTTCAAGAGGTCTGCAAGAAAAAACTTTCATCTGCAAAATACTTGTCATCCATTTGACCATCCCTGAGTCAGTCCTTACAGCAACATTTCTTCAACTTGAACAATGATTTCGTGTTGCGGGCTTGCCTGCAACGGGTCGCTTTCTATCGACATCAACACATTATCTAGAAAGATGACTTAGGAATCGATAGTACCTTGAAGTCTGCATGCATCAATGGCAGGTTTCTCGCCTTTGACGTCAGTTTACATCATTGACTTTCGATCAGAGGATTCCGTGAAGTGTTCGACATCAAAACATCTATTCACATTTCATGGGTTGTGCTTGGTACTTTGAGAACCATTGACATTACTGGTGGTTTCTCTCACGCTTGTTAACAGTTTGCATCATCGACTGGTAATCAAGTGGTTTCTAACATGTTCGACATCGAATCATTTAATCACATGGCTAGAATCGTACCAATTCGGGAAGTAGAAGTGAAGACCCTGGATCTAGTTTCTACCATCCAGGCTGCGAGGAGTTTTGTATTCATTATCTATGTAGACTAATCATAAACAGATGGCTGCGTCCATACTGTGTCTACAAAAGTCTATAAAAATGATGTACTGCAAGATCATTCCTGTATCAGAATAGTTAGTCCATTAGTTAAAGTTTTGAATCTGAGTATGGGAATGCCTACCTCAGTGATGATATAATCTTATCCATGTATTTTGTGTTGAAAATTGCAGGTTCCAACCAGGCCATCCACAAGGCAATCCTTGAAATGATAAAGCGCTTCACCCTTCCTAGAATTACAAAACCCTATTCTATTTCAGGCTTCGCACTTTAGGGGGCAATCTGTTACACTAAAAAATGTCACCTTGACTACTTACAGTTAGTATGGCTCAAATCAACAGTCATGCTACCCTCTTAGGCAAGTCTATGCCTCTGTTATCCATCTCAAACTCAAAGAAGAGAGAAAGTCTTGTAAAAATCATGTTTATCTCTGGGGTCGCAGGTTCTCTCTAGTCTTACCTGCGGGGACGCGGACCTTGTTCACAAAAACTGCGTCTATGGACGCTCTGTATGTAAAGGGACAGGTGCGTCCCTCTGTAAAAGACAAAATGCGCGAGTTTTATCTTGAAAAAGTTACTTGTGGTTACTTCTAGAACATTCTAGAGGTCGGTTTGATGAAATGGATGCGCCTCCAGTTGGTTCATGTATCTCTATTAAGGGGAAGCTTATCCCATCAATAAGGGAGTTATCCCACACAAAGAGGGGGATGATCCCATTGATGGTGGACCAGAATAACCTCTTTACAGCACTATAAATAAAGGCATTGAGCCAGAAGGAGGGGAGGTTGGAGCTATACATTTTCTTTGGGTAAATGCTGCAGGATTTAGGTCTTCCATTAGAGCCTTTGTGAGGAGAGATTGTCTTCACTTGATTCTACTTGGGAGAGGGTGAGCTTTGTCAAAGTAGAGGAAAACCCTTGATGGACCCTGGGAGGAACTTGCACAACACCAAGGCCAGGTTGTAAGAGTTTCTTTGTTTCGTTATTAATACAAACTGGTTTATTTTTCTCAATAGCTTGTGTTAATGAGTTATTTCATGTGTTCCTTGGTCTGCATGTTGAATATATGTTTTATTATATGAAATGCAAGTGCTTGGTAATTGTTTGATTGTTTGTGGTTGCAGGAATTGACTTGAAGGAGGAGCTCATCCGGATCGTCAAGAACGGACTTCAACAACAGCGTTTTGGAATAAGGTAAGCCTAAACACTTGTAGTTTTCATGTTGTAAAAGGTGTATTTAGAGAAAGATCACTCCATTTTGTCTTGTTTGTCATTAGAATGTCTTAGACTTCTAGGAAGGTCAGTCGTGTCCGCACCCTTGACAAATTCCGTGTGACACTCTCTATCTATAATTCATAAAGGAAAAACAAAAGTAGATTTTCTCTGTTTGTTTCTAAGGCAGCTGTCACACCTTAGTGGGATAGAGCAGTTCTAAATAGACACTTTTCCCTGTAACAGTAGGGAAAGATTCAGAATTTTACAAAACTTGCAATTTTCTTTTTTCATGAGATAACCATTGGAATAATATATGAACATATAATCTTTTGGTTAATGCAATACTATAGTGAAAAGTACACCCATTAGAACCCTAATGCCATGCATATAAAAACTAAACATTCTGCTAGAATTCTATAACAACAAAAGTATTAAAGTCTGATAATCACTTGTAGTTACAGACTAAATTATATTAGCATAAATATACTCTCAAACATTTTCAAAAGTATATTGTTTTCCCCTTTTAAACATATCGTGCAGGGATAGATTCAGAAATTTACAAAACTAACCATTTTAGTTTTTCATGAGATAGTTACTGGAAAAATATATGAACATAATTGTTTTGGTTATTAAATTATAATGTGAATTACACCTAATAAAACCCCATGACATGACCACAAAAACTAGACAATATGATATATTTGAATAATAACAAAAATAATAAAATATGACAATCAATTGTAGTTGCAGACTACATTGTATCAACATAAACATGGTGCAACAAATTTCTCATAATTTTTAAAGAATAGAATTTTTTTCCCTTTGAATGTATGGTGCAGGGATTTATCCAATATTTTAGGAAAATATAAGTTTTTCTTTTTCATGAAATAATCACTGCAAAATATGTATGAAAATGAATTGTTTCGATTATTTCCTAGAGCACTACCTACACAACCAATATAAAGACAAAGAAACCCATGCCACATACGCAAATCTATTATAAAGACAAAAAATCTTCCAACGGGTGATTTTCAATAGTCGATCTAATGAAGTGGTGAAGCAAAATATTTTAGCCATATGGCTTTCTAGAGGAGAAATTAAAAACATGGTTTACTCGCACCTTTTCCAACCCGCCCTTGTCTCTGTCGTAACCTAAAATTTGGTCCCTCCATCGACTGGTCCCATCTGATCCTCATCTAAAAACTCATGAGGAGGATTGTCTTCTACACCCATTCGAGGGGCGGGCACCATGTAGGCATTGATGGGCAACAATATACAAGACCGGCCTTCATTTATATTTCTATCTCTTTCCTTCAATCAACTTTAATAGGAAAAATGGTAGCGAACATGCATGTCGATCTCATCACTATTGACAAGTGATTGGAGGATGGGCCCATGTGGTGTAGTTGTGAACTTATGCAGGTATGGTTACCATGTGTCGACAAGATTTCATGCTAATATCATTGCTACTTTTATTTATATCCATTGATAACAACTAAATTTTTTAAATTTAAATATTGTGCTCGACGAAGATGTTTTACTATGTTTCCAAATTCGCCTTGAAATTTACGTTCAAGCAGAAAGATATTCACAAATGGCATCGTTGAACAATTAATAGATCTATTCTAAATAACTATCAATCTTTCATGTCTATTTATTAAGATCAATGATCCCTAGATGACTTAATGCATGTTAGTTTCCTCTCGATTCGTCTACTTTCTACCAATCCACTTAGCGAAATGCACCCAGAGTTTCCCTGCTAATAACAATCAATTTATTCCAGCTGGTAAGGTCCTTGTCAAATGATTTTTTTCTTTAATTTATATATTGTTCTCAACAAAGACGTTTTACTAAGATTTGAGATTCAATTAGACATCAAATGTTGAAAATGGCAACAAGAAATGCTAAAAATAGCACTACTATAAATAGCAGTTTGGGTACCAGTGTCGGACATAGCAACAAGGAATGAAAAATGGACGTGCTAAAAATAGCATTTCTATAAATAGCATTTCGGAATAGATTCCAATTTTACTTAGTCCTTGAACTAAAATTGAGAAGTAAAATTCGAATTTGATCTTAGCGGTTGTTTGTAAAATAATTAATTAATTCATCTTGAGTTAATTGGTTGTAGAAAATCAAACATGAAGTCTATATGAAGACATGCAACAATTTCTCCATTGATTGAGGAAGTTATCCCTTGATTAAAGGAGATCAAGATGAGTTGTACTTTGAGTTGTAATTAGTTAGCTCAATTAACTGAGTTAAGTCCAGTTAGATTAGTTCCAACAGTTTGTGGAATTAATTGTGAGTTGAGTTAGTTAATGCATGCTTGCATGTAACTGTTGCACTTCAGATAACTAAATATTCTCTCATAAATAACTCGTGCATGTCAGTTCAGTCAGAGACCCAGTTGAGATCAGAGGAAGGAACTGTGTACTATCAATTGGATGATTTTTCCTATATAGGAAACTCATCCATGCAGAAGGAATTATCTCCTTCAAGATTGCGCAGTTACTTCTAAGTTTAGTGAGCATTGTGAGAGGTAAATTCATAGAGGTGGCAACATTGGACCCGAGGAGAAACTATACAAGGAAATAGGAGGCTTGGAGGGAAGAGGAGAAGGTTTGTGAGAAGCCTTTGACTAGCTATGAGCAGCAGAGGGATTGTACTGAGAGCTAGATAGCTTTTGAGCTAAAGCTTTATGTAATCCAGACATATTTCCACTTGTATGATAATACAGAGATTGGGGCTTTTAGCTGAGGATTTCTCCGAGTTATTCTTTTATGTTCATGTGTGATTGATTTCTCATTCTCAATTATATGTGTTCTAATTGATCTTGTTCATATTCAATTAAGCTTCGACAAAGTTAGTTGTAGAAGTAGATCTTGTATTTTTCTTTAATATATTGCATAATTTGTTGATCTACAGTGGGAATTTCTACATGGTATCAGAGCTAGCTGATCTGTAGAGAAATTTCTACATGATGTCAGAGCAAAGGTGATCAAAGCGAAGAATATTATACAAGAAGGGAGAAGTTCGAAGTTTCAAGTTCCTGAATATAGAAATCGATTTCTTATCAAATCTCAATTTCACCAATGCCATTAAACGGTTTAAGACTCGAGTATGCCCTTGATGGTAGCTTGAATTATATAGCATGGAAGGATCGCATGGAAGTAGTATTAGAGGATAATGGTCTAAAGGACTTCATTGATCAAGAAGTCCCCAAGCCCGCAGCAGCTAATGCTACAGAATTGGCAAAATGGAGGAAATGTGTGGCTAGAGCAAGGAGAATCCTCCTAGAGGGAGTTCAAGACCACAATGTCTTGAGCCTCCATGGAAAGGAAACATTGTTTTCAACGTGGAAAACATTGAAAGATCTATATTAGAACAATAACAATCAGAGGAAGCTGGCGCTAAAAGATAAGCTTCGAAAAATCAAGTTTGAAAAGGGCGACACGATCTCTACGTATCTGAACAAGCTCACCACCTGCAGGAATGAGCTTGGAAGTGTAGGGGTCACGATAGCCGATGATGACATGATGAGTCTTGCACTCCTCAGTCTTCCTAAGAGCTAGCACAGCTACCAAGACTTAGTTAATGGAAGAGAGAAATTACAAGATTGGGAACGACTTTGGTCGGATCTAATGCAGGAGGAGATAAGAAGAAGCAGCAGAGATGGTTCTTCATCCAAGGAGGATGAAGAAAATTGTGCCTTAGCAAGAAAGAAAAAGAAAGGGAAGGAGAAGGATTCTCATTCCAAATCGATTTCTTCCTATGGTGGGAAGAAGTTTGACAAATCAAAAGTGCAATGCTTTCATTGTCATGAGGTGGGCCATTTTGCTACAAATTGTCCATTGAATAAATCCAAGATGGGATCCATGGAAGGATCAGAAGGTGAGGCATTGGCCTCATAGCTCGAGTTGGATTTCACCCTCTTCGCATGCATGGTTTCATCCATGGTGGGAAGTGGTTGGTTTCTTGAAAGTGGAGCTTCTTTCCACATGACCAATGACAAGAGTTTGTTTAGTACCTTGGAGGAGAAAGATCTCTAGATACTCATAGAGATGGATAATGATGAAAAATATAGTGTCTCAAGTGAAGGCACAGTTGTTTTTTAGAGGAAGTATGGAGCTCGCATTACCTTGACCGATGTCAAGTATGTACCAAGACTGAAGAAAAATTTGGTGTCAATCACAATGCTGGAAGACAAAGGCTATGATGTAGTCTTCAGTAAGGGAAAATTTTCCTTCGACACATCACCACCAGACAGGTGAAGTAGATCAGTTCGTGAGTCAAGAACCTATATGCTCTTGAGGTTCAAGATGCATGCAAAGCCTTGAGGAGCAAGGCAATGGATGGAGACTTGGTGGTTGAGAGGGAGAGTACATTACCTCTCAACATGTAGTGCCAGAAGAAGTCTCAGACAATTGTGGAGGAGCCACAATTGGTGAAGAAATTTCAAGAGGTTATGGAGTAGCCACAACTAGAGAAGCCGAGAGGAGACCAAGTGGAGGCATCCACTCATGGAGAGACCTCCATTAGGGGGAAACTTCGAGCCAAGTGGGCAGAGGTATCACATGCATCCATACCTCCAGGTCGGAGGTGGGGTGATGTGGAGTGACAATCCCAAGAAGGTTGTAATAGGGGCAGGATCATTGAGGTACCCAACCTCTTTGATTAGACTTTGCGATGGGAGCCCCGACAAGGAGTATGAGGACTGGTTGAGTGGGTAGAGGAAGATGTGGATGGAGTGGCAGAGAGAGCTACAGTCCAAGAATCCCAAGACAATGCAAAGCTAGTAGGCTGCAATAATGCGAGAGGCACAGGAGTGTTGCACCAGTGCAGGATGGCACAGAGAGGTGTGCAACGGTGCGAGATGCATGGAGTGTTTTAGTAGCTCAGAGGTCACAGAGGGAGCACTTGTTAGCGATAGAGGAAACTTCAGAGGATGTTTCTAGCCCAACAGGGAGGTCAGTTGGGAGTTTTTTTGTTTCTAGAGTTGCTGAAGCAACAACACTTGGGAGAAGTGGTGCATGAAGAACATTCCAAAGGTTCAAGAGCGGGTTCGAGTTGAATGCCTTTCTTGTTGAGAGGGAGTGTTGAAAATGGTAGCAAGAAATGCTAAAAATAGCACTACTATAAATAGCAGTTCAGGTACCAGTGTTGGACATAGCAACAAGGAATGAAAAATGGAAGTGCTAAAAATGACATTGCTATAAATAGCATTTCGGGTTAGATTCCAATTTTAGTTAGTCCCTAAACTAAAATTGAGAAGTAAAATTCGAATTTTATCTTAGCAGCTATTTGTAAAATAATTAATTAATTCATCTTGATTTAATTACTTGTAGAAAATCAAACATGAAGTCTATGTGAAGACATGCAATAGTTTCTCCATTGATTGAGGAAGTTATCCCTTGATTAAAGGAGATCAGGATGAGTTGTACTTTGAGTTGTAATTAGTTAGCTCAATTAACTGAGTTAAGTCCAGTTAGATTAGTTCCAATATTTTGTGGAATTAATTGTGAGTTCAGATAGTTAATGCATGCATGAATGTAATTGTTGCACTTCAAATAACTGAATATTCTCTCATAAATAACTCATGCATGTCAGTTCATTCAGAGTCCCAGTTGAGATCAGAGGAAGGGACAGTGTACTGTCAGTTGGAGGATTTTTCCTATATACGAAACTCATCCATGCAGAAGGAATTATCTCCTTCAGGATTGCGTAGTTACTTTTGAGTTTAGTGAGTAGTGTGAGAGGTAAATTCACACAAGTGGCAACATTGGACACCAGGAGAAACTGCGCAAGGAAATAGGAGGCTTGGAGGGTAGAGGAGAAGTTTTGTGAGAAGCCTTTGACTATCTATGAGCAGTAGAGGGACTGTACTGAGAGTCGGATAGCTTTTGAGCTAAATCTTTGTGTAATCTAGACATATTTCCACTTGTATGATAATACAGAGATTGGGGTTTTTAGCTGAGGCTTTCCCCGGGTAATTCTTCTATGTTAATGTGTGATTGATTTCTCATTCTTAGTTATATGTGTTCTAATTGATCTTGCTCATATTCAATTAAGCTTCCGCAAAGTTGTAGAAGTAGATCTTGTATTTTGCTTTAGTATATTGCATAATTTGTTGATCTACAGTGGGAATTTCTACATCAAAAGAGGTCAAATAACTAAATTATCTGAAATGCAACTTTTCCATTTTCCTTGTTCTAGCCAGCATATATCCTGTGTCTAGTGCATACTCCCTTTTGGTTGGAAAGCGTAATTTGGGTGGAGAAAAATCCCTCAAAAAATCTAGAAACAACTTCCCATATCATCACAAAAAATTACTTTGCATATTAACTCTGGGAAGTTGTTGTATTGTTGGAGTAGACTATACATGTAGGAACAAGATATGGTAGTTTCCATTGAGAGATGCCACATGTGATAATGTTGAAGTGGATGGGAGACAAACTCCCTTGAATCTTGAATAACAACCCAGTAAAATTTAATCTTTTAAACCCACTAGGACAAATTCGAAAAACTGATTCAAAATACAATTGAACATTGTGATAAAGAGTATATGCTTGAAATACATTTTAGTTTGGTTCTGTTATATAGAATTATGAAAGATATTTTAGTTTAGTTTTGTTATAGAGAATTATGAAGAAATTGCAGATCTCGATTAGAGAGAGTGTTGCATCTTAATTACAGTAAAGGCCATGGAATATAATTCCACCACAACCTACTTGTAACAACTCGATTGGTTAATGTACACCAATCAAGCGGAGTGCTCCTGCAATTTGGTTAAGAAGACAAGACCTAGAGTTTGTTTCAGAATATACAACTCCATATTCATCACTTTCTTAAAACTCATTATCATCTTCATTTTCTTGGTCACCATGATTGAACAAGACCAAATCTTCTAAGTAATTACTATTCTCTATTGGCATTAAATCTTCCAAGCAATTACTATTCTCTATTGGCATGGAACTTCCTGCTTTCATAAACAAGAAGACAACTTTGCAATGCTGATTGCAAATCTAGCATCATTAATTATTACCATGAGATAACTACATTATCTCATACCTCAATAGCAGGGTTGGTTCTCGGGAAATGTTGGTTGGCTTCTAAAGGAAGGGACTTGCTGCCTCACAACCCTCCTTGTTTAGATTATATGGAACTAAAAAACCTTCTAACCAAATTTAAAGAGTTGAAGAATGAAAAAGTCTAGAGACATAATAATAGTTGTGTTATCTAAAAAGCTATGTATAATATTATTGATACATAGTTATCCACTTTTAATACATAACTTGAAGTTACTCAATTTTTAGGTTTCTTGTTAGGATTCTAGGAAACTCTCCTAGGTTGTAGCTTGGAGATGCCTGATAACATATAAATTCAAATATACTTACAAGGCTTAATGGAAGGAATGATGGTTTGGTTCAAGCCAGATAACCACTTCCACTTTGTTTCACTCCAAACATGCATGAACACCCTCAAACTACAAGGCTTTAGACCACCAATGCCCATAGTTTAGATATTTAGGTGAATATGGAGAATACTAACCACACCAGCAAATACACAAGACCATGTGATGGTCGACTGCAACTAGTACAGAAACCTACAAATATAATCTATTAATGTAAAGATAGGATGACAGCTCGCCTACATTAGATAGAAAGAAACCTGAGTGGCCTATTTTGTGATACATTCAACCTTTTAACGCAGAGATAAGATGATAGTTATCCAGTGTTAAACATTAAGAGATCAAGAACACAGCACTTTGAAGCACAAGCTTAGAACAGAAGAAAATGGATAGTGAGCAATTAACAACAAAAGAAGCTTGTATTGCTGAAAATGAAGATGAGACGCTACAAGTGACAAAGAGTCTACAGTCTCCAGAAGTTGAACCTTACATACAATGCCAACCCTGATTATATCTTTCTTCTGGATATTTATAAGTTTACATTACTATGGCACCTGGCCATTTAGGTATGGAGGGGTCTTAATTGACCACCAACCACATTTAACTGTGTGATGGAGTCTCTGAACGAGGTTGCTTGCTTCACTGTGTAAATATGATCTGTACAACTGTTGTGCTATCCTTTAGGCGGTTGGAATGCTCGCAGCAGTGAAGTCCATGACTGATAAATTCTGTTACAGAGTCGTGCTATGTCCTTTTCTCCTTTTGGACATGCTTTTTGTTTAATGTGGTTGTTGGGGTTCGGCTGTTATCAGTCAAGTAGAGCTGGTCACCTCCTTTCTCGGGCAACAAAATGAATGTGGGACGTAGGGTGCATGGGTAAGTGGACAGTTGGGATGAGCGAGAGAGATCATCATCAGATCGGGGAGATGAATGGCGAAGATGGCTTGGTGAAGGCTATCGGCCGAAGTGGGAGCGGAGTGCGTCAGGCCCGTTGGATCTTCAATGGACAGATCGAAAAGTCATCAGGCGATGGAGCTGCATGGTCACTAATGGGTGAGGGTGGTTTACTTGGGAAGTAACAGTTTTCATCACACCACTTTCGAGTGCTAAGTGGTAATTGCTCGGGGCAGTGCGATTCCACACAATGAATGACACGTAGCACCGAATGAGAGAGAAAAACCTCCCTCATCACGCGCTATCGTTCGATCTAGTTGCCAATGCGATATGTGCGAAGGTCGTTAGATCTCAATGGAGATGATCTGACAGTGGAAAGTGGTTGATCGGGTCGCCTTTATCAGCTGCAATGTGAGCCATTGGATTGTCGGGGGGGCTGATCAACGGTGGGGATGTGGTGTGATGGGTTACGAACGCATAAGGCATATGGATAAGGTTTTATGGTTAGTTTAGCTTTGTGCTTAGGGCTGAGGCCAAAGGGAATTTTTTCGAATTTGGAAGGTTCGTTTAGGAAATGGGGAAGGTTAAAGGTAAGAAGGGTGAGGGAAGAAAGGGAAAAGTGACCAATGTAAGCCTCTTTTAGGACACAACCAAGCGGACCAAGCCTCTCTCTATCATTAGAAAGTCAACGCTACATAACAAAGCTAACACTGGCTCCTTCTAGGGATGAAATCCTCCCTGTGAGGTTTCAAGAACCGTAGACCACTGTCTTTCATATAGAAACAAGATCAGCACGATTTCCTAGTATTCCATTGGGCATGGAGTCTAATTAAGCCTACACTAAAACTGTAAAAGAACATATTTACAATGTTGGGGCCTAAAGGCCTTAAACAACATAAACCTTCAAAAACTACCCATTAACTGGGCCATCAAAAACTATTTCTCCTTCCATACTTTGCAGCATGAAAGTGTTGTTCCCCTAGACCTGAGCAATGACAAAAGGTCCAATCCACAGAGCATCGAATTTTCCATGATTGCCTTTCTTTTCTTTCAATGCATCCCATTTAAGAACCAAGTCTCCAATTTGAAAATTGTCCATCTTTGCCTTTCTATCAAAGGCTTCCTTGATTCTCTTTTGATGTGCTGCAGACATTTCAATAAATTGATCTCTTCTTTTATGCACTTCATCCAAGTCACTAATCCTCTTTGCCATGTCATTTTCCTCATTCTGCTCTTCTTGCAAGAACTTGGCCACAAGGAGGGTCAACTGGATTGGGAATATAGCCTCAGTGCCATATACCATCTTGAACGGAGAATTCCATATGGATTTCTTGTTGGTCACCCAGTTAGCCCACAATGCAAACTTCAGTTTGGAATCCCAGTTCCTTTTGTTGTCTTCCAGCATCTTTTTGATTATCCTTATCAAGCTCTTATTGGATGATTCTACTAGACCATTGCCTTGAGGGTAATATGAGGTGGAATGCACTAGCTTAATGCCCATTGAGTCACACATGTCCACCAACTCTTTTGCCCTGAAGGTTGTTGCATTGTCTGTAACCAATTTGTGTGGACAGCCAAACCTGGTGAAAATGTTTTCTGTCAAGAACTTCATGACAACATGGTGATCAACTTTCCTAGTAGGGATGGCCTCAATCCATTTAGTGAAGTAATCAGTGGCTACTAAGATCCATCTGTGCTGGCCACTAGAATGTGGATTAATTTCCCCTATGAAATCCAAGCCCCATTGCTGGAAAGGGCCACTGGCATGTATTGGCTTCAAGGGTAAGGATTTCAACTACTGTTTTCCTTCAAACCTCTGGCACCTATCACAAGATTTTACAAATGAAAAGACATCAGAAAACAAAGTGGGCCAATAATACCCAGCTCTAAGGATCTTGTGGGTTGTGGTTTTCCAATAGTGATGTCCTCCACAGATGCTGGAATGAAACTGATGCATGACCTCCACAAATTGTTCCTTGTCCAGACATCTTAAGAGGATTCCTAATGGGTCCCTCCAATAAAGCAAGCTTTCATGAATACAATACTTGGCTACTTTTAGCTTAACAGTTCTGGATTGGCTCGAGCTAAGACCTATAGGGACTTTTAGTTTCAACAGAAAGTGAGCTATTTTATCATACCATTCACAAGAGGCCAGATTTTCAAACAAAGACTAGTCCTTCCCTCCTTCAACTGTTTCTCCCCTTGTCTGTCTGTCATTTGATTTTGTGCTTATCCATTTCATGTCCAGCATCCTGCAATTTTCTTCAGCCATCAGCTTAGCAAGGCCCTGACAGTTAATAAGCTTGGTGGGCTTCAGTTCTATGTTGAATTCAATAAGCTTTGCAATCCATTTAGCCCTTCTTCCATCAACATCTAGCTACATTAGGACATCATTTATTTAAGTAGAGTGTGTTAGCGTTCGAATTTGCCTCAGGCTGAGGAAGGAAAAACTCGAGGCCACATCAAACCATGCTCAGCCTCATAGCTAGCCCTACGAGGACAGGAGAGGGCTCTCTCTGGTCAATCTCGGCAAAAGGTAATCAAAGAGGCTCGAGATGACTAAATTGATGACTAATTTTAGGCTAGGTATGAAATACAAGGATTATGGAATTTATTTTTTGAATTTTTGTTGAATTCAAGGGAAAGGCAATTTTAGGTGCGGGGATGAGGCACAGCTTTTGCAGAGGTCCACTTGGGGCAAGATAGGCAATTGTTTTGATGCCTTTAAAGTGATTGAATGAATAGATTTGACAGGTGAGGAGCTAAGGAGAGCAAGAAAGTCTCAAGGATTCTCCTTAAACTGAAGAAAACATGGAAAATTAAAGAAATTTAAAGGCAGAGCATAGCAAAATTATGGATTCTACCTTAACACTTCATTTGTTTAATTGCAGAAGATTAAATAAGGAAAGTGGTACACATACACAACTTACAAGTACTGAGATAAACACACCATCAACACATATGGCCATATGAATCCCAGATAGTGCTGCAAAACCCTAGTCTATCCTTTGCCAAAAATGTAGATAAAATATGTACAATAGTGTATCAAGCTATTCCCAAGAGTCAAACCATGAAAATGACTAAGAAAGTACATAATATAGGCAAGCTAACACATTCCCTTGCATCTAGGGGTCGAGCTCATCATCCTAGGAGCTGTTTCAACCAATTCTAAACAAAGCACTACAATCTAGGCAGTCAAAACAACTTGCCTCTATAAGCTAGGAAACCAATTCATTCATTAAATTTTTGCTATTTTATGAATGAATCATCTAGAATAGGTAAATAAGTGTCAAGTCAACATAAATTTCCATTAATTACATCAAGGAGGGTGAAAAATCCTATCACAAGTCAAAACTGGTCAAACTGGCTTCGTTTCCTGAGTTGAAGATGAAAACTTTGCAAAAAATCCTGATGCGTAGCGCGCCTGAGCCCTATGCGTAGCGCGCCTTTCCACCTGCTTTTGGGGCACTTCCCAGCATCCAAATTGAGCTCACGATAGCTCGTTGGAAACTTCTGGATGTCTAATTTCCAACCCAAGTGGAATTTTTGAATTTGGTGTCCATTTGTCCCTCCAAAAGTTCATTCTCCCAAGGCTGCTTCCTGTGTGTCCAAAAAGGGGCAGTGAGGTTTGTTTGCATGTTTTTTGACCTTTTGGGGACCCAAAACTTGATGAAATGCCTTGGATGTGGCTGAGCAGGTGTATTTCATCATGAAAAATCCAAAAATGCAAACCTTTTGTGATTTGGACCTCCCAATTTTAAGGGTAGTGCGCGGCGCGCTACACGTTGAGCCAAAAAACCCTGATGCGTAGCGTGCCTTTCCACCTGCTTTTGGAGGCCTTCCCAGTGTCCAAATCAGGTACATGATAGCTCGTTGGAAAGGGCTTTGAGTATAATTTCCAACCCCAGTGGAATTTGTTAATTTGGAGTTCATTTCCCTTGTCAAAAATCAAATATCCCAAGACTGGTCAAAATGTGCCAAATGAGGCTGCCTCAAGGCAGAGTGCTGTTGCAGTCAACTTTTGAATGCCTTCCTCAACTCCAAATTGAATTCATGATAGCTCATTGGAAATATCTCTGTGTCTATCTATCATTTAACTCATCAAGAAAGTCATTTGGCCAACCAAGCTAGGAGAAAACCTGATTTTCCCAAGGTCACTTTAGAGGTGCATTCGACTCTCCTGAGGCAACGATATTTTTGACATTTCTATAAAACCATGACAGTTGTGTAAACAGTGAAGGAGGTGTTTCTTCTTTGGCATGTTGTGGACAAAAACCTCTCTCAGTTTTCCAATATTCATCTTTTAGTTCTCTAAAACATCTTTTGAGTGAAACTTATCCCGATGTGTGGAACAAGGGATTTTGTCGAAATGAAGCGAAATGAAGGGGATAAGGGGCTTCTAAATTCTTGGGGAAATTTTTGGAAGTAGGGAGGGATGTTAGGAAGTAGGGGAAAGTGGAATCTCAGAGATCGAGTGAGGGGAAGGGGTTCAAAAGGGAAAAACACAGGCCTAGCCTAGAAAATTGCCAGGTTGTAGCAAGAAACTAGGGTTTGTGGAAAAATGAGGAATTTGGGGGATCTCAAAGATGGGAAGTGTTTGATAAGGTACATGAAGGATAGGGGAAGGTGTATGAACATCTGGATACAAGTTTTGCTAATGATTTGACCATCCAAGAGAAATTAGCTTTCAAAACCCTAGGAGAGGGAAATGACCTTACCTAAGCTCAACTGAAGCATGAACCAGGTGTAAAATGACTCATTAGACAATGACATGATAATGACAACCCTATGAATGATGATAGACTCAGCTGAATAGTGACATAGATTGGCATTTGGGCAAATTTTGAAAAGAGTGAAAGCAAACCCTAGACCTAATGCCTAGTGACCAAATTTTGCTTGAGGACTCACTGAAATGACAAAATTTGACCTTGACACTTCAAAATCACTTTGTAAGAGCACGTTTGATCACTGGAGGAAGGCTGGAAAGACTGACACTAACAGAGGTCACATATGCAATTACCTTGGAGTGCAGGATGTAGATTCGGAAAGCTTTTAAAGATTTGATATGAGCATAATCTTACTTTTCAATAATATCGTACCTTAGTTCAACATCCCTTAAGGTTTTTCTGAAAAATGCCACTAGATGCTCTAAATCGTCATCATCTTTCTGCAATAAGACTGCTGCAAAAGGTGTCATAGGAAGCAAAGGAGAAGATATGGAACTCCTTGCTATAGTTTGGGCTGATCAAAGTGGGAGCTTCCATAATAGCTCTTTTGATGGCTTCAAAATATTTTCTTGCTGCATCAATCCATTTGACCTCTGATCCCTTTTTCAGCATAGAGGTGATGTGTTTTACCAATTCTGCAAAATTAGGAATAAACCTCCTTACAAAATTTATTTTTCCCAAAAAGGATTGGATGTCCTTTTTTGATCTTGGAACAGATAAGGCTTGTATTGCTTTCACTCTTTCTGGGTCAATCTTGACACCTGCAGCAGAAACAATGTGTCCTAGAAGCTTGCCTTCTTCTAAAGCAAACTATGACTTCTTAGGATTCACTGATATCCCAAACCTTCTGCACTTCAGAAACACTTTCTTCAAATGTTGCAAATGATCTTGATGGCTGCTGGAGTATATTGTTATATCATCCAGGTAGACAAGGACAAACTTATCCTTCTCTCCTATAAATGCTATATCCATGGCTCTCTAAAAGGTAGCCCCAACATTCATCAGCCCAAAGGGCATCTTGGAGTACATAAAAGTGCCCCAAGGAGTGGTGAAGGCAGTCTTTTCTTGGTCATCTGGATGTACAGCAACTTGGTTATACCCTGAAAATCCATCTAGGAAAGACATAACTTTAGCTCCTGAGACTTTTTGTAGCAAATGTTCCATTTTGGGCAGGGGATAGTTGTCTTTCTTAGAGCATTTTTTTAGGTTCCTGAAATCAATGCACAACCTGATTTCTCCACTTTTCTTCCTCACCACTACCAAGCTGGCTACCCACTTCGAATATCTCAGGGGAACTATGATTTTGGCAGCCAACAACTTATTGATTTCTTTTTCAGAGGGAGAAGCAAAGGATTTATGGGTCTCAGTTTATGTTTGAAAGGAATGGTATCTTTCTCCAATGGGATCTTATGCTGGATGATATTTTTGTCATAAGTTTTAAGTTCACTGTATTCCCAAGCAAAGACATCAGCAAATTGATTCATTAAGGTGTAGTACTCAAAACTTTGGGCAACAGACAAATGGGTGGAGAGATTTATATACTTTGGATGATCTGGACTCCCTATGTTATGCCTATGGACTGCACACTGATTTTCCTTTTGGGCAATCTTATGAGACACATCATTATGGTCAAACAGCTTCTCTAGAGGCACTAGCCCTTTAGGTATATGATTGCTAGGAAACTCTACAATGTTGTCTTGGCCAATTCTGTTCCTTGGTTGGGGCTAGGGACATTCCTGCAAGGTTTCATTCTCTTGATCAATTTGCATTTTATAGAATTCATCAATGACTTGCAGAAACCTATTTACTTCATCATCATCCTCAAAAACTTTCTAATGTTGAACATTATCAGGCAAGGATGGTCTATATTTTACTTGGACATGATAAACCAATCTAGGGGGGATGGGAGGGATGAACATGCTAGCAGACACAGCAAGGGAATTAGCAAGCGGATTTTTTACTCTACGGATATATGAGATATAAAAGTTGTCAAAAGAGTCTTTGAGTCTCCATACCTGCTACCGGGAATAGTGTCTATGCAGAGCTGCTAATCCCACTAAGGCTGGTAGCTACCTTAGAAACAAACAAACTAAAACCACTTTCATTTTCCTTTATGAGAAATAGATGAGAGAAGAATAAAGGATACCAACCTCTGTCTTGCGCTTGGTTCCTTGTTTGATTCCTCTCCCTTCTGATAGATCTTTTTCTACTAGCTTCCTTGTCTACCCAGCTTCACAGGGCACCTGTAGAATCAAAGCAGCATAATACTATCTAAGAACACAGATCTATTATCATAAACAATATCGGATCAGATGTAAATTGACCATACAAATGCATAAAACATAAATCATACAAAAGTATGGAGGAAAACTTGAATAGCTTTATTGATGATCAAGAAAGAGCCAAGAGAATTACAACCAATTGTTCTGACCCAGCATCATCCTCTTAGCAAGAAGCCCTTATTCACCTCATGAAAAGCTTAGATCACCCAACACTATGATATTGCACCAAGAAACCAGCAGCACTTCCTTACAAGATGCAAAATTCCAGCCTCTGGATCTCTGGGATGAGGGATCCATATATAGATGTTTGCAAGGAGGGTGAGTCAGCTTTTGAGATTTGATTAGTGTCTTCTCTCTGATATTTCTTGATTCCACTTGGAGATTGATGATCTCTTACTCATCCCTGGTCGAATGTAGAGAGGCAAGTGTCACAGGAGAAGCTTCTGGAAGTTTCCATTCTTCTCCACCTTGCCGATTGACCCTGCCATTTGTCCCTTCTCGCCCATCGTACCCCATAGAAGGGGTTTTTGACATGCATCGCACCTACTGTGTGTATTCAGGTGGGATGCAACACACTTTGTCTATGGAGCAGGTGAAATGGTCCAGTTTTGACCAGTTCTGAGTATTTTTTCATGGAGAACTTCTGGGAGAAGATGTAATCAGTTGAATTTGTCGTTTTAGGGGTCGGAACAACACTTTTAGGGACTTAAGAGCCCTTGGTTTATTTACATTTATGATTGGGGTTGCAGTGCCCAAAAATGTCTATAACAGTTGCCCCCTAAAGCATGAGGTCGTTAATTTGTCGATGTCATGTGAAATGCTTTATCATGAGGATCTGAAGTTCTTTCAAGCTGGAAGGAGACATGTAATAAGATACAATACAATACATTATCATCATAATATTTTCATGATCTAGCTGAGGCGGGCATTCCCATGCTCAGCTTTATAAATTCATTTTTCATGTGCATGAGACAGACAATCGTCTGAGTGTAGACTGATGATTCTGGTAGAGCCATCATCCCTTAGATTGGATGATTATCTGTGTAGCAATGATGTACATTTGATGTCTTTATATATCGCATCCCGGATGGATGAAACTAGCTCCGAGGTCTTCAATCTCGTTCGATCCACTCAAAGTACAAGTCGATCCATGTGAGAGATGTTCTGGAGTCGAACATGGAAAGACATCGCCTAATTACCAGCCAATGATGTAAGTCATTAACATGTGCGAGAGGAATCACCGATAATGATGATGACCCTCAAGGTACTACAGTACAATTTACGTGGTGTGAATAAAGGACTTGGCGTCGAACACCACGCAAAATCTTTCGGTCGAAGGCCATTGATGTAAACCTGTCGCCGGAAGTGAGAAACTTGCCATTGAGGCACGCAAGCTTCAAAGTACTGAAAGGGTTGTTCCTAGATCGACTTCTTGGATAATGAGATGATGTCGACAAGAAGCGATCCATCATAGGAGGGCCTTATTGAATCCCACATCAATGACACGGAACAGAGCAAATGATTTTAATGGAGGTGAAAACGATCTGGTGATATAAGGTTCAGGGTGGTGGTCATGAAAGAATGGAGCGTAAATGTATTGTAGTGGGTGAGACATAGGTGAATTCTCTGAGTGACTTCTCTTGAACATATCGGCGACACTAACATGATGGATCGGTAGCATTAACCCCAAATGTGGATGGTGTGATGGAACCATGGTGATGTGACCAGTGAATGGAACAACCCAACCCAGCTTGGATGCGGAGTGAAAGTGTCATGTTCAAGAGCAACTTGCTACCAACAAAGTTTCTTCAAGTTTTCTTCCCAATTTTTTCCCCAGTCATTGCTGACCAGTACCTCTTTGTTTTTTTCAAGCTTGAGGATGATAACATATGCTTGTTCTATAATTTTCCCTTCCGGCAAACCCATCGTTATGTTTTAACGAGCCTAGCGATAGTGAAACTCGTTCTTGTCTATTATGGACAAGTTTGTCGCTATTAGGTTTTAATGAGTTTAACGACAAAGATAACTCAGTCCTTTTCAATTTTAGAGAGTCTGAAAAGGGACATAAAGGGAACTCCAAAAATCCTTTTTCGTCATCTAATCCCTTAAGTCCGAAAAAGTATAAAATAATATAGAAGGGATGAATTTTCGGTACTTTTAACGAGCTGAACAAAACAAGCGCTCGATCTTTTTGTGTAATAATCCCTCAGGTCCAAAAAGATTAAAATCTAAAGGAGGGATAGCACTTCCGGTCACTTTAATGAGCTGGAGAGGCCAATGGCTCAGCAATATTTTCATATTTTACGAGTCAGTTGAAAAGAGCTTAAAGGAGACTCGTCTTTGAGGAACGAGTGATAAATTCGGGTAGCAGCTGATTCCAGGTAAGGTTTGGAATTTTCCAATCACGGCAGTGTTACAAGGATGGCTAACAGGATCACTCTTCGCAACTGTTCCTCAAAAGGGGTTAAAAATCAAGTGGATGTGAATGATCGGCCAATACAGAGTGGAGGTGATGATGAGAACACGACCAAGGCTTTAAAGGCTGAAGTACTACATTCACGACGATTATTTACCAGAAATTGGTTCATTTTTTATTTCAAAATGAGATTAAACGCTGGGGAAACACTTGCTCATTGCTTATGTTTATTTTTTAACGAGCTTGAAGTCCACGTTAAAACTACTCGATCCAGTCATAAAATAAGAATGTCTCATCTAAAAACGACATTTTTTCAAAGCTTTGCCCCACATCCTTTCTTTATGCAAGTTAGGAAACGACCAATCCTACGAGTTTAGAGGGTTAGAGGACCTACAAATTTAAAAAATAAATGGTCGCTCTTCGCTTGCATGCCAAAAGGTTTGCATGCCCCCAGGTATAGTGAAATAGAGTTTCGAGGTTACCCCTCAATTTGCAGACAAAACATTTGTTTTATCGGGAAAGGCCTACCTCTTTCAGGTTACCAAAGATTGTTCTATCTGTGTTACAAACAAAACACTTCTTCGGCGATGTCTACCGAAATAGACAAAGGTGAGTGGCACAGACGCCTCCACTCACATAACTTTGATGAGGGAATCTTATTCTAGCCTAATCCCCATTTTCGTAAATGAACGGGTGTGTCAGACTAGTCATATATCCCTCGTGGAAACCTACCCTATACCTGAAGTTTTCCTGCTAAAGCAGACCAGGGTGCATGCCCCCTGGGTTACAGTCATGTCGCCCGAATCACTCGCGCTCATCAGGTGGACGGACTGGGGATTGATGAGACATTCCTTGCATGAAAAGACCATTCAGGGATGGTATATGACTATTTGCTATGCGTGAACTGGGGAATGAAAGCTGGTCTACGAGCTTGACCACTCTTCCTTTGTGTGGAAAACACATTACTCTAAAGAGTGAGGAGACAATGGTTCCCATGCAATAAATATAGTCTCGTCCAAGGAGTAGATTATAATCCAGGGGTCCTTGGACTACCATTACGTTCATGTGAATGGTTTTCCCTCTCAATGTTATCGGCACATTGGGAAGGATCCCTAACGGTCGACTGGTTCCTTTGTCAAAGCCTGTTAGATTTCTCATCTCAGGCAAAAGCGATGGTGAACCAAGCGCTTTCCAAGCAGTTGAGGAAAGGATACTCACAGAAGCCCCTTCATCTATGATGGTACCGGCCATGACCATTCTATATATTTGAGCAATGATTCGAAATGGTACACTAGCCGGTAAACGGGGTCTACCTAGTAGATTCCAGTCAAAGGAAACAACCAGGTTGCTTGGAGGTGGGACCGAATAGACGACCGGATATGACTCTGACGAACTTCCTTCCTGCGGTAAAGGAATGGGTAGATTGCCCCCATGTTCATCGGAGTCTGTGCTCACGAAAAGAATTTGGACGGTGTCATCCTTGTTCTCTTCGGTGACTGTATCATCTGAAGATGGAACCTCTGAAGGCAAGACCGGGTCAACTGCTTCCTCGACCTTTTGAATTTCGTCTGGTGTGGATTTAGATGGTTTATCTTTAATGATAGACGCTTCGGCCGACCACAAGGGCGTGTCAGCCAGATTTTCAACTAGTGATGGACTCGGCAAGAGTTTCTTATATCCAGGAGGAAACCGTAACGGTGAAACCGGATGGTCGTCCAAAAATATTTTAGCCTCATCTAAGAAGGGACAACGGTGGACGACGTGATTGCCTTCACACAGTTTACAAGGAAATTTACATTTTCCTTTTTGTCCAGGGGCTTCACTTTCACTAGTTGACGGTGTATTTTCAACATGATCATCAGAGGTTGACGACACCGGGTTGTGCAAACGAGGAGACCAGTCCCTTAAGATCCGAGGGATGCAAGGACAATCTCAATGATAGTGGTCTCCTTTGCAAATGACATATGGCGATTTAGGCCTAGTCGGTGCAGTGTGTGGATTTTCACTAGACGATGCTTGGTTGCCCCTTTTCGCCTTTGGCTCCTTCTTCTTCTTCTCTTTCTTCTTCTCTTTCTTCTTCTTTTCCTTCTTCTTCTCAGGTACTTGATTTTTGGCTTTACCAGCTTCATCAAGCGAAGAGGAAGGAGGAGAGGAAGAATTGGACGAAGTAGAGGGTTGGGGGGTAACTCTGGAATCGTTTAGTTGCTGACTCGATTGTTCAGGAATCGCAGTGTTCTGAACGACGAAGGTTGAGAAGATCCATACGGGCAAGCCAACTGTCAATCCTGGAAGCGACAATGTGGCCATATGGGGTGCACCAACATCTCCCCAAGAGGAGAAGGGACTAGGATTTCCTTCGAGGGGAACTCCTTGGTTGGTGGACTCCATTTTCCTCAACCTAAGACCAACGTAGGAAAGGTGATAATTATTCCATTTAAAATAAATTTTAGATGCTTTGACACAACTTGTTTTCCAATTTTTAAGAGTCGAGAAAAAACAAAAGATGACTCTAGTCGCCTTCGATTTTTAATGAGCCTGAAGTGACAAGTGCTTAGATGGACCTTTTCCGTTAAGGAGTCTAAAAAGGAATGAAAGGGACTGCTCTGGAAATCTAGACAGAGGGATTACCAAACCAATCACAAAACTGTAGAATACTTTTTATGGTACGGCAATCAATCTTCCCGAATGTTGTGTTCAGTGCATTGTGATCGATAGGGCGGCAGACATAGCTTCCTGTGGATAGAGGATTAAGCCTATTGTGGTCTCCCAAAATATACTCGACGGTACGTGGGAGCACAAGTTCGTACTGTCACTTATCGTCTCAAAGTGGAGGAATCACCCAACCAACAGTGAAAACAACAGTTACCAGGCTTTACGACGTCGGAATACGTCTCTAGCCTAGACCTCTAGATGTTGTGCGTTAGGTTCCAAAGCATTTTTAGATTCATTAAACTTATTTTATAGTTGATCTTGCTTAAGAAATTTGCCTTTCAGGTTCACCGCGTGATGTAGATGTACAATTCCTAAAATGCAATCTAAGATGATAAACAGTCGTTTAGTCTTCTTTTTGCAAATGAAAATCCTAGCTACTAAGGAAAGAGAGATAGCATTCTTTCAACAAAGAGCAAAGAGCACACACTATATGCACTGTCCTAAATCAAACCGACAAACAGTCTAAATGCAAATTCACATGCATGTATTTGTTTTCAGCCTTCTTAATGTGTAAATGATAAAAAGAAAGCTAAGCGCAAATCTGAATTATTTTTCAAAGCGACAATTACTAACAAGTTTCTTTTCAAGACAAAATGAGGACAATGACAAAACTTTGCGATTTGGAATTGAAAACTTTCTTTCGACACTAGAAAAAACTACTAATTCAGATAAAATACAAGAGTAACAGTGTAATCGACTATCAAGAATAATCAGATTCTCTTCTATGACTGAAAATGACACTTGCGACACTTTCAAATCAAGAAACGACAGTACAATTACGCTACTTCTTTGTAAAGGAGAATTGAAAATGACTCAAAAAATACATAAAAACATTTACAGTTCTTTGCACAATGGAGGCGGAATAACAGCAAGGAAAGGGGTTTCAAACAGAGGTGTACTGACTACAGGCAGCAAAACTCCTGAATAGAGCTGAAAAGAATGAACACAGAAACCAAAATTTAGGAACAAGGCCTTGTCTGATCAGCGCACCTGTAACATAGTGAAACTGAAATGCAACGCACCTACTACACTCGGGAAGTGCGCTGCATTTGAAGTTCACATAACAGACAGTGCGCTAGACCAGGGATGAGACTTTGATTGGGTTCTTGGTCACAGTTTGCAGTTCAGTTCAGGGATTTTGGCCAAGCAAGTGGTAATCAGTAAATCAATTACAGGGGTAGATCTAAAGAGGTTACTAGAGCCACCACAAGGGAAATTAGAGAGCTTGTAAATCAATTGTTTAATTCATAAACAAAACCCAGAAATTGACTGAAGCAGCATTGATCTACTTTGCACTTTCATAGCAAATGCAGTTCGAAGGCTAGTTGGCTTGACTTCAGGCTCCGTCTGTAAGTTTATAAAGTAAACAATTGTAGATGAACAAACAATCTACTCGCTCCCCAGTGGAGTCGCCATTTTGTTACCGGGAATAGTGTCTATGTAGAGCTGCTAATCCCACTAAGGCTGATAGCTACCTTAGAAACAAACAAACTAAAACCACTTTCATTTTCTTTTATGAGAAATAGATGAGAGAAGAATAAAGGAGACCAACCTCTTTCTTGCACTTGCTTCCTTGTTTGATTCCTCTCCCTTCTGATATATCTTTTGCTACTCGCTTCCTTGTCTACCCAGCTTCACAGGGCACCTGTAGAATCAAAGCAGCATAATACTATCCAAGAACACAGATCTATTATCATAAACAATATAGGATCAGATGTAAATTGACCATACAAATGCATAAAACATAAATCATACAAGAGTATGGAGGAAAACTTGAATAGCTTTATTGATGATCAAGAAATAGCCAAGAGAATTACAACCAATTGTTCTGACCCAGCATCAGCCTCTCATTAAGAAGCCCTTCTTCACCTCATGAAAAGCTTAGATCACCCAACACTATGATATTGCACCAAGAAACCAGCAGCACTTCCTTACAAGATGCAAAATTCGAGCCTCTGGATCTCTGGGATGAGGGATCCATATATAGATGTTTGCAAGGAGGGTGAGTCAGCTTTTGAGATTTGATTAGTGTCTTCTCTCTGATAGTTCTTGATTCCACTTGGATATTGATGATCTCTTACTCATCCCTGGTCGAATGTAGAGAGGCAAGTGTCACAGGAGAAGCTTCTGGAAGTTTCCATGCTTCTCCACCTTGCGGATTGACCCTGCCATTTGTCCCTTCTCACCCATCGCACCCCATAGAAGGGGTTTTTGACATGCACCGCACCTACTGTGTGTATTCAGGTGGGATGCAACGCACTTTGTCTATGGAGCAGGTGAAATGGTCCAGTTTTGACCAGTTCTGAGTAGTTTTTCATGGAGAACTTTTAGGAGAAGATGTAATCAGTTGACCTTGTACTTTTAGGGGTTGGAACAACACTTTTAGGGACTTAAGAGCCCTTGGTTTATTGACATTTATGATTGGGGTTGCAGTGCCCAAAAATGTCTATAATAGTACCTCATCTCTGTACACCTTCAGCCTTGGGTGCCTTGCTTGGAATGTTTTATTCACTTGTTGAATGATGAGATCAGCATCTCCAAACACCTTTATGTCTCTGATTCCCATGTCTTTGGCAGTGTTTAAGCCCAATATCAGAGCCTCATACTCTGATATATTGTTGGTTACTTCAAAAGTCAGCTTAAAAGACAGATGTGTGCTTTCTTGTTTTGGAGACGCCAACACCACTCTGCTCCTCCAGTTTCCTTTGAACAAGCTCCATCAAAGAACATATCCCAAGCCTGTGTCCCATCCTCTTCCATGGCCTGGCATACTGGTTTCTTGAGCTGCACCGAGGCCCTCTGGGATTCTTCAATTTGGATAATACATGCTCCAAAATCAGTGTCCACGGCGTAAATGGGATGATTAGTGGGATTCTTCTCATCACTAATGATATAGGCCAATTGGGCTTCCCTATATAGTCTTCTGCTTTCTCCTCCAAAAACTGGGATAGTGGCATAAGACAAGTCATTTTGCAATGTCCCACCCAACCTCTTAATCCACCCTCTAGAAAGTAACATACCAAACTTAGGGGGGACATATGCTACCACAATATTCATCATCATGCTCTTCATGGGTAGTTGAGTTAGGGTGATAGCTAAGTCTTTGATTAACCCCAGACATTTCACCTTCCTCGAATCAAAGGAGAACAAGTCATGATAAGGTCTAGTAATATCAAGGCCTAAATCTTCCATGACAACTTTGGGCATCAGATTATGGCTGGCCCCTGTGTTCAGTAAACAGTTGTGGAGGATTTTTTCATGAATGGTCAAGGAGACATAAAATGATGGGGACTTTTCATTAGCAGGTTCAGTCATTAGGCTAAGCACAACTACAGGTTTATCATCTTGTAAATTCACATAGTCATTGGATGCTTGTGTGGCTTTCAGCTCAAGGGCATCAAGGATGGGCTTCTTAAAGACCTCACTCTTTACAAGTTCTATCAGAGGTACAAATATTTTTAACTTCTGGACTTCTGATTCAAAGATGAAAGGGGAAGGAGACTTGTCAGGGCCTCTTACCTCTTGAGCTGGTGCTTTTAGGATGGTGGGATCAGTTGTCGGTCACTTCTGCTTGCTGATTTGCTGCTTTGTGGGGACAACAACTCTTTGGGCAGGATTCTCTTTGACATTACTCATTCTTGACCTCAAGTTATATCTCTGCTGGTCTTCAGTTTGCAAAACAGCTTCTCTATCCCACTCTTGACTGGCCTAGTCCCTAAGTAATGACTCTTTGTAGGCAGCTAATGTCAAGAAGGCAACACTGCCCTTGTCTTCCATGCAATAAATCTCATCTTATTCATCAAACTTTTCCTCCTCCATGACTACGTTCTGGAAAGGAGTCTTAACCCTTTGTTCTTCACTAGCCTTTTTGCCCCTCTGAATGATCTGCAATTGTTCATTTTCTCTTCTATATGGATTTGGATTTCTTGGAGCAAATGAATTAGGAAGCCTTGCTTTCCCAAGACTCTGCTCAATATTCAGCTTGGATATTTCAGCAACTAATGACTCTATCATTTTAGACATTCTGTCCATTTTTGGATCTAAAGATGAAGAAGAAGAGGAACACTCACCTCTCTGCCTCCTTCTATTAGCATGTGTTTTGAGTTTCTCTGCAGCCATGATATTGGATTCCACCTCCAAGGCTACATCTTGCATTTCAGCTAGAGAAGCACATCTTATCTCTCTTAATAGCAGGCAGAAATCAGAATCAAAGGCATTGGCATAGGTGAGTTTGGCAGAGGTGGGGGTACACTTCACTTCAGCTAGTATCTTACTATACATACGATTGAATCTTTTATTAAAATTAGACAATGACTCCCCGTTTTCCCTTTTCAGGTTGCCAAACTCAGTATGGTAGTATAGTAGGTCCTTCTTATCTCCTCAATGCTTTAAAAACACATCATCTAATGCTTCAATGTCTGTTATAGACCTAGGGGTTAGTTCTTTGAACCACTTTCTAGCCTCTCCATCAAGGCTTTGGACAAATACTCTCATCCACACATCATCTTCACTGATATCTAGGTTATCAGCATAACTATAAAAAGATTCAAGGTGTTCTTCAACTGTTACTCCCTCTGTACCAGTGAACTTAGGCATGTATTTCTGATATTCTCCTGCAGGCATGGCATTCAAAGGAATAGGCAGGACCAGGGGTCCATACCTAGCAGCTATGATTCTTTCCATTTTGGTGGGCGCTTGTGGACCTGCCATGACTGGGGTGGATGGAAGGGTGCTAGCAGTCTGAAAGGTAGGGAGTTGAGAAATGACTGTCAGGGCTAAAGGAATATGATGGACAGGAGGGGAGGTTTCCTTTGGGCTGAGATCCAAAGGAGGACCTAAAGGAATGGGAGCTTTATGATTCTCTGAAAATATTTCTTCACTACTAGTACTAGAGGCTATATTTTCAACATGTAGATGCTCTGTTACAAGCCTTTCTGGCAGAGATACATAAGATTGTTTAGGCTTACCTGATCCTGATGCTCCCTTTTGTGATGTCTTTCTCTGCTTGACAATCTTCTCAGGGTTAGGTGCTGGGTTAGCTAGTGATTTCTAAGGATTTCTCCGAGTATGCCTCACAAACTGAGCCAGAACTGTGATGTGGAGTTCCCAAGAGGTTCGACCTCCAGTAGAGTCACTAGATAGATGATTACAACCAAAAATGTCTCCAGACTTTGTCTATCATCAAAGTTGGATCTGTGTCATTCTCCTAGGGAAGCTGAGCTTCAATCTCCTCTCCCCGGCAGCGGCGCCAATTATGTTAGGATTCCAGGAAACTCTCCTAGGTTGTAGCTCGAAGATGCCTGGTAACATATAAATTAAACTATTTTTGCAAGGTTTAATGCAAGGAATGATGGCTTGGTTCAAGGCAGATAACCACTTCCACTCTGTTTCACTCCAGACATGCATGAAAACCCTCAGACTACAAGGCTTTAGACCACCAATGCTCACAGTTTAGATATTTAGGTGAATATGGAGAATACTAACCACACCAACAGATACACAAGACCATGTGATGGCCAGCTGCAACTAGTACAGAAACCTGCAAATCTATTCTATTAATGCAAAGATAGGATGACAACTCTCCTGCATTCGATAGAAAGAAACTTGAGTAGCTTATTCTGTGATACATTCATCCTTTTAACACAGAGATAAGATGACAGTTATCCAGTGTTAAACATTAAGAGATCAAGAACACAACACATCAGGCACGAGCTTAGAACAGAAGAAAATGGATAGTGAGCAATTAACAGCAAAAGAAGCTTGTATTTCTGAAAATGAAGATGAGATGCTGCAAGTGACAAAGTGTCTACAGTCTCTAGAAGCTCAACCTTACATAAAATGCCAACCCTGATTACATGTTTATTCTAGATATTTATAAGTTTACATTACTATGGCACTTGGCCATTGAGGTATGGAGGGGTCTTAATTGACCACCAACCGCATTTAACTGCTTGATGGAGTCTCTGAATGAGGTTGCTTGCTTCACTGTGTAAATCTGATCTGTACAACTGTTGTGCTGTCCTTTAGGCGGTTGGAATGCTCGCAGCAGTGAAGTCCATGACTAATAAATTATGTTGCAGAGTCGTGCTATGTCCTTTTCTCCTTTTGGCCATGCTTTCTGTTTAATGTGGTTGTTGGGGTTCAATTTTTATCAGTCAAGAAGAGCTGGTCACCTCCTTCCTCGGGAAACAGAATGAACGTGGGATGTAGGGTGCATGGGTAAGTGGACAATTGGGATGAGCGAGAGAGATGACCGTCAGATCGGGGAGATGAATTGTGGAGATGGCTCAATGAAGGCTATTGGCCGAAGTGGGAGTGGGGTGCTTCAGGGCCGTTGGATCTTCAGTGGATAGATCGAACAGTCATCGGGCGATGGAGCTGCACGGGTGCTAACAGTTGAGGGTGGTTTACTTGGGCGGTAATGGTTTTCATCGCAACACTTTTGGGTGCTAAGTGGTAATTGCTCGAGGCAACGTGATTCCACACAATGAACAACACGTAGCAGCGGATGAGAGAGAAAAACCGCCCTCATCACGCACTAACGTTCGATCTAGTTTCCCGTGTGATATGTGCGAAGGCCGTTAGATCTCGGTGGAGATGATTTGACGGTGGAAAGTGGTTGGGCGGGTCGCCTTTATCGTGTTTGATGAGAGCCATTGGATTGGCGAAGGGGGGCTGATCAACGATGTGGATGCAGTGCGATGGGTTACATGTGCATAAGGCATATGGATAAGGTTTTATGGTTAGTTTAGCTTTGCGCTTAGGGCTGAGGCCAAAGGGAATTTTGTCGGATTTGGAAGGTTCATTTACGAAATGGGGAAGGTTAAAGGTAAGAGGGGTGAGGGAAGAAAGGGAAAAGTGACCAATGTAAGCCTCTTTTAGGACACAACCAAATGGACCAAGCCTCTCTTTAACATTAGAAATTCAGCACTGCATAACAGAGCTAACACTTCCCTTTGGCCAACATGTGATCTTTACAAAACATAAACATTTAACCATTTATTAAAAAAAAAAAAATTACCTAATTTCAATTTTTTGTGTGAGATGATTGTTTGGATATTAAGAAATTGTAAGAAAGTAATTGAACATCTTTAAAATTCTATTTTTATGATTGAAAATAATTAAAAATTTATTTCCAAAAGTTCCATAGTTTTAATGAATTAATAATGTAAGAAGATTGGTATTGTTAAGACTGTTTTGAATTTGATATTTAATGTGGGATGCATGGGACATTTAAAAAAAAATGATTTTCATCTTCCATCGTCTTAGGATTAGAATGATTAAAAAAAAAAAATTGTCACATGACATTATTTGGAAATTTTAGATGTTATATTTCACTATAAAACCTATGAAAATTCCTTTTTATTTTATCAATATTAATTATCTTCTTTAAACTAGATAAACAAAAAGAAGTTATTGATCTTCTATATTGAAGTTACTCATCTCTTCATAATACCATAAATATTTTCCCTTATTTTTAATCATCCTAGAATTTTTTCTAAGATTTAGATGTCATAATGTTGTCAATGGTATCAATATTTTGCAAAGTAACATTCTCTTCTATTTAACCAATGCTAAACATGTTTATGTCAACCCCATCTTATGTTGCCATTGAAATTCAAATATAAACATATATATGCATGTGTGTGATGTCAACCCCATCTTATGTGGCCACATGTCCTCCTCTAAACGGCGCCAACCTGTTTCTTCGGTTCCTTTCTTCAGTTACGTCATGGATGAAGTCTTTCCTCCACTATGGCAGTCAAACGGATTCCAAATCCTTCTAAAACACGACATATTCCTTCATCGATTCCGCTTCCTCCATCGGGCACAATCTTAGCTGTCCGATCTGGGTCCCCCAGATCCAATGTCATACGCATGTCCCGCGAAGTTGACTTGCTCGATCGATAGCACGCGATCAACAGCGGTTTTCTCTCACCTCCACTTGCCACGCATCAATCGTTGAGTGGGATCATGCCGCTTCCATCCAAACTCGCTTACTGTTTGAGGGCACCCTGATCAATACCGCCGGTTTCCAGAGCGCGGGTCCCGCCTTTGTACGTTTAGCACTTTTTGCCTTTTCCGCCTGCGGTTCTCCGGTTCGCCATGTATCCATGTGCTCGAGCTTCCCCCATTTCGGCCCAGTTTTCCCAGCATCAAAAACCTCCTTATTTTCCCAATTTGGGGCTCCCAGGGGCTACTTTGACCTCCTACGCAGTCTCCATGGGCCTCGGTCAGTGAGCTTTGACCAAGGTCCTTGTCATTCCATGCTAGCTGCCATTGCCACTGGTTCAGGGGTGTTTTTGATCGCTTTTTTGGAATTCTTTAGAGATTTGTCCCGACCTAATATAGTCATGGTTCTTCGACAGTATTTTATGGATCCAATTTGGATCATGGCCTTCCCATTGAAAAAGCTTTTGGACCACCAAAAGTTGGTTTTCAAGCATCAACTAAGTGAGGGTATTGTTTTCTCACTTGTCAAATCTCTATCCACTTCGCACTGCTCAGCTTTGAACCTCTGAGCCCAATCCTGAGGTATTCCACATCTCCCTTGCACGTCGTCCTTACCTTCCTATCCAGCATTGTGTCTTCCTACTATTCATTAAGATATTCAGGTAGCAGGTCATCAACAGAAGGCAATTGACTCTGCTCTTCAGGGTCCTCAATCATTGAAGGTTCAAACAACCTCAAGAAATTTGCATTTACGGCTGAGTAGATGTGCATGTAAGCTGGTAGATCAAGGCGAAAAGAATTTTCAACAATCTTCTCAAGTATTCTGAAGGATCCATACTTGATAGGATTTAGATTTTTACCTTCACCTTGAATCCTGTTCTTGCTGATATACAGCCAGACTTGGTCTCCAACTTGAAAACTATGCTCCATCTGAGGCTTATCATGCCTAGCCTTGTACTTGGCCTAGCTATTTTCCAGTTGTTCCTGTACTGCCTGGTGGATCTCCTGGATCTATTCAATGAACCTAGTTGTCTTTTCCACATCACTGTGTCCATCAACCATGGTATCTTTACCAAAGACAAAATCCAAAGGAGACCTTGGTGTGAAACCGAAACAGGTCTCAAAAGGAGATCTCTATGTAGAAGAGTGTTTGGCTCTATTGTAAGCATGCTGCACATAACACAAGTGTTCATCCCAAAGCTTAGGATGTTTGCTGCAATATCCTCTCAGTAACTGGATCACTGTCCTGTTAACTACTTCTGTCTGGCCATCTGTTTGTGGATGAAAAGCTGTGCTTTTCTTTAATTTGGTGTCCATCAGTTCCCACAGACTCGACCAAAACTTCCCCACAAATCGGGTGTCTCGATCAGATATAATGGAAGTGGGTAATCCAAAATGAACCCATACATGTTCAAAGAACAATTTTGCAGTTTGTTCAGCTGTAATCTATTTACTACAAGGTATCAAAATACACATTTTGTTGAACCTATCCACAACAACATATAGATAATCATGACCTTTCCTAGATTTAAGCAGTCCTCCAACAAAATCCATGGAAACACTTTCCCAAGGGTGAGAAGGAACTGGCAATGGAGTGTACAAGCCTAGTTTTCTATTGATGGGCATGCTTTTGGCACACATGGCATACCCTCTTACATATCTAGAAACTGTCTCATTCATTTTCGGCCAATAGCAGAACCTTTGCAGCTGTGCAACTGTTTTACTTACCCCAAAGTGACCTGATATCAAAGAAGTGTGTGCTTCCCTAATTATCTTTATCCTCTCCGTTTGTGGAATGCGGAGTTTCCCACAATGGTATGAGAGTTGGTCCTTCACATGATAGCCCAATTCTTCTACTCTTTTGCCTTGACTCAAAGTTGCATATACATCTTTAAAGTCCATATCCTGAGCATATTGTTTTATGTAGCTTTCATGTAGCACAGAATTATGCTTAAGTATGGTAGATGCATTTATAATGGGTCTAGATAACATGTCTGCAACCTTGTTATGTATGCCCTTTTTATATCTGATGACTAAATGAAACTGCTGTAGAAAACCCATCCATATATAATGTCTTGATTGCTACAACTTAGTTTGGGAGTGTAGGTATTGAAGTGGTTGATGATTAGTATGTATTACTGTCTCTTTTCCCATTAAGTAATGTTTCCACTTTTTCACACTCTGAACTAATGCATACAATTCTTTATCATATGTAGGATAGTTAGCTACTACAGGATTAAAAGTCTCATAATGATAACATATGGGTTTACCGTGCTGTTTCAACACTGCTCCCATGGCATAGTCACTGGCATTAGTTTGGATCTCAAATGGTCTTTGTAGATCTGGCAGTGCTAATACAAGTGTTGTACTAATCTTTTCTTTCAAGGTGTCGAAGGCTTTCTGATGTTTTCCTCCCCACTGAAACACCTTACTCAATCCTGTTAAAGCATGTAAGGAAGTTGTAATTGAAGAAAAGTTAGAAATGAACTTCCTCCAATACTGTGCTGCTCCTAAGAAGCTTCTCACTTCTGTAGCAAACCTGGGTTTAGGCCAGTTCACAATGACTGCCACTTTAGAGGGATCTATTTTCAATTCACCTCCCCCTACTATATGACCCAAGTAGTTTAGAGATGTTTTGCCAAAGTCACATTTTGAGAGTTTAACATAAAGTTTTTCTCTTTTCAAAACATCTAATGTCTTCTTAACATGCTTTAAATGTTCTTCCCACATTTTACTAAAAATCAGAATGTCATCCAGATACACAATAACAAAATCATCAAGAAAAAGTATGAGTACATCATTCATTAATCTCATGAAAGTAGCAGGAGCATTAGTTAAGCCAAAAGGCATAACCATCCATTCATACAATCCCTGCTTTGTTTTGAAAGTAGTCTTCGATGCATCTTGCTTTGCAACTCTAACCTTATGGTATCCACTATGCAAATATAGCTTGGTGAAATAAACATCTTCTTTTAATTGATCTAACAGATCATCTATGCGAGAAAGGGGATAACGATTTTTTATTGTTATCTTATTCAGTGCTCGGTAGTCAATGCACATTCTCCATGAGCCATCTTTCTTCCTCACCAAAACGATTGGTGACCCACATGGTGATGTGCTAGGCCTGATGAACCCTTTCTCGAGCAACTCTTGCACCTGCTTCTTGGTTTCAGCATTCCCTAAAGCAGACAACCTGTACATCCCAATGTTAGGAAATGGAACATCTTGCTGCAAAATAATATCATGTACTATTTCATTTTTGGGTGGCAGACCTTTAGGTTCTTGAAACAAGACATCATACTTTGAAACAATCTTTTCTATATCAGCTTGATGATCAGCATTACGACCCTCAAATACATTGGTTTTATCAAGTTTCTTTTCCTTTACAACCATTAGTAAGAATTGTTTGCATGAATTTATCATTCTTTTCATCTATCCTGAGTTTATGAGAGTATAATTATTCTTGAGCTTATGAGATCTTACAAAGTATTCGATTCCATCTTTAACAAGTAGATACTTGTTCTCAGCTCTATAGAAAATAGCCTTTCTATCATACAAGTAAGGGCTTCCTAAAACAACTCCACATATATCCAAAGGAATTATGTCTAACTCAACCTCATCTACAAATGTTGACCCAAAAGAAAACTTGAGTTTGCACTGTCTAGTCACTTGTAGTTGTGCTTTATCATTCAACCATCCTGATGGGTATGGTTTCTTATGAGGTGTAGTTGCTAATCCCAATTTCTTTACAATTGCTTCAGAAATTAGATTTACTTGTGAGCCAATATCAAACAAAGTATCAATCTTTTGATTTTTGGAAATAACTCGAATATGGAAAAGCTCATGTCTTTTTCTCTCACGTTTTTCATCAATAACAGATTGAGCAGAATTACTAGTAGATGCTTCAGAATTCTTACCTTTTATACCTGTGGTTGCGATGAATGTTTCATCTCCTAAGTCTGACCCCAAATCTTTCCGAATAGCTGCAACAATCTTCTTCTTCTCGCCCTCGGACTTCTTAGGTCTCATCTCTGTATGCAGAATCCAACAGTGCTCATCATCATGCCCCTCCTTTTTACAGTGAGTGCATGAAGCTTTTCCTTTCTGTGCTGTGTTAGCCTTCCTTGCTTTCCACTTCTGCTTTCTTTTCTCCTCACTCTTGCTTACAGTGGGTTGGGATGGTCCCCCAACTTCTGGATTTCCATTCTTTCCTCTAGCTTCTAGATGAGTAGCTTGTACAGATACCTCATCTATACTAGTAGGATTAAACATGAGGATGGTATGCCTCATGTAGCTGTGTAGACCACCAATGTACTTCAAAAGAGTCTCTGGTGAGTCTAATGAGATACCCAACATCAATGCTCTCTTTCTGAACTCTTGAGTATACCTTTGCACACTTTGCCCTTTCAACTGCCGAAGAGTTTGCCAACTCATCATGGCTTGTTGTATGTAGGCCAATGGATAGAACTACTTTTTGATTGCAACAACAAATTCACTCCAGAAAGAGATGGTCTTACCATATCTTTTCATATCAGCTTGGGTTCTGCTTTCCCACCAAACCAAGGCAGTGCCTCCTAGGCGTAGGCTTGCCAGCTGAATCTTACCCTTGTCTGAGTCTATGTTCTGTACCCTCCAATACACATCAATTTGTATAATCCAATTGTCCAACTTTTTAGCATTTAGCTCTCCATCATATATAGGCAAATCAAATTTAACATCTAGTTTAATAAAAGATGCTTTCTTATTATGCATAGGGTTATTAGGAGGTGTGAGAAAGCTTTCCTCTTTCCCCTTTCCTTTTGAGTGGTCATGGGAATGAGACTCATCTTCTTCTTTATCTTGTTTAGAACCTAATGAATCTTCATCCTTGTGCTTTCTAAAGTCCCTATACATTTCTTCTACCATAGACTTTATAGCTAGGAAACTCTTTATGAATTGAGGGTCTGGCCCCATAGAACCTTCCTCTGACATTGTCTTCCGAGAATAGACTCTCCCAATTTCAGGATTAGTTTCCACCAACTCTCCTTCTCCTAATTTGAGCTTTGATCTAGTGAGCATTCACAACTAAACCAACACAAGCTTTTCTAACCTTACAGCCTAAAGCTCTGATACCACTTGATCTGATAATCACCCTATGAGTGACATCAGTTGAAGATTTATTAAACAAAGGTATTATAGACTCATGTGTTGGTGTGTGTTCTGTGTTATTTAAGCAACGGATCGATCATATTGCCAACACACAGACATTTAAATGGAAAGACAGCAGAGAAATATAGTAAGCAAACACAAAGACACAAGAATTTTTAATAAGGAGTTCACCCTATTCTCTAGGGCTACATCTCTGGTCCAGCTTTCAGTGGTGGCCTTGTTTTATTGTGTCTTTAAGCAGAGAATTACAATGCAGGGACTCAATGTGAGTTCTCCTGAAGCAGGTTTGCTTGGCAGGGTGGTTCTTGGATTCCCCAAGCCACTGGAGTACACAGACTCTTCTTCTTCCTACCAGCTCTGTGACCTTCTGGTCTACAGTGGAAAGAGCCAAATGTGATGCTCAGTCCGGACAGATTCCTCTATGGGATGGCTTGAATCTTCAAGCTCTCTGGTGCTCGATGTTGCTGCTGGTTAGCTCGGCCCTCTATCTCTTCTGCTTTGCTTTACTATTCTCTGTGTTCAGTCCTCCTCTCAGGGTTCACTGTTCCACTTCTTCGTCTCTTGACTCTCTTTGTGTCTAACTTCACTAATTCGACTGTCTCTGTTCATGGATTTAGCCATTCAACCCCTTTGATTTTTTGGTTCCTCTTCTACCTCTGTCGATTCGCCTTTTGCAGCTACACTTGGAGTTCCCTGTTCGGCATCATCATGAATGCTCAGGGAGTGGCCACATGTCCTCCTCTAAATGGCGCCAGCTTGCTTCGTCGATTCGTTTCTTCAGTTACGTCATGGATGAAGTCTTTCCTCCACCGTAGTGGTCAAACGGATTTCAAATCCTTCTAAAACGCAGTGTATTCCTTCATCGATTTTGCTTCCTCCATCGAGTGCGATATTAGCCATCCGATCTGGGTCCCCCAAATCCAACATCATATGCACGTCCCACGCGGTTGACTTGCTCGACCAATAGCATGCGATCAATGGCGGTTTTCTCTCACCTCCACTTGCCATGTGTCAATCGTTGAGTGGGATCGCTCCGCTTCCATCCAAACCTGCTTACCGTTTGAGGGTGCCCTGATCAATACAACCGATTTCCAAAGTGTGGGTCCCGCCTTTGTACGTTTAGCACTTTTTGCCTTTTCCACCCGCAGTTCTCCGGCTCGCCATGCGTCTGTGTGCTCGAGCTTCCCCCATTTCGGCCTAGTTTGCCGAATGATGCGTGATTAACCTCCTTATTTTCCTAATCCGAGGCTCCCAGGGGCTACTTTGACCTCCTGCGCAGTCTCCATGGGCCTCGGTCAATGCACTTTGACCGAGGTCCTCGTCTTTCCACACTGGCTGCCATTGCCACTGTTTCAGGGGTGTTTTTTATTGTTTTTTTGGAATTCTAAAGATATTTTTCCCGACTTGATACAGTCATGGTTCTTTGACAGTCTTTTATGGATCTAATTCGGATCATAAATACTCTCATCCACACATCATCTTCACTGATATCTAGGTTATCAGCATAGCTATAAAAAGAGTCAAGTTTTTCTTCAGCTGTTACTCCCTCTGTACCAGTGAACTTAAGCATGTATTTCTGATATTCTCCTGCATGCATGGCATTCAAAGGAATAGGCAGGATCAGGGGTCCATACCTAGCAGCTATGATTCTTTCCATTTTGGTGGGTGCTTGTGGACCTGCCATGACTAGGGTGGATGGAAGGGTGCTAGTCGTCTGAAAGGTAGGGAGTTGAGAAATGACTATCAGGGCTAAAGGAATATGATGGACGGGAGAGGAGGTTTCCTTTGGGCTAAGATCCAAAGGAGCACTTAAAGGATGGGAGCTTTATGATTCTCTGAAAATATTTCTTCACTGCTAGTACTAGAGGCTATATTTTCAACATGTAGATGCTCTGTTATAAGCCTTTCTGGCGGAGATACATAAGATTGTTTAGGCTTACCTGATCCTGATGCTCCCTTTTGTGATGCCTTTCTCTGCTTGACAATCTTCTCAGGTTCAGGTACTGGGTCAACTAGTGATTTCTAAGAATTTCTCCGAGTATGCCTCACAAATTGAGCCAAAACTGTGATGTGGAGTTCCCAAGAGGTTCGGCCTCCAGTAGAGTCGCCAAATAGAAGATTACAACCAAACATGTGTCCAAAATTTGTCTATCATCAAAGTTGGATCTATGTCGTTCTCCCAGGGAAGCTGAGCTTCATTCTCCTCTCCCTGGTAGCGGCGCCAATTATGTTAGGATTCCAGGAAACTCTCCTAGGTTGTAGCTCGGAGATGCCTGGTAACATATAAATTCAACTATTGTTGCAAGGTTTAATGGAAGGAATGATGGTTTGGTTCAAGGCAGATAACCACTTCCATTATGTTTCACTCCAGACATGCATGAACACCCTCAGACTACAAGGCTTTAGACCACCAATGCTAATATTTTAGATATTTAGGTGAATATGGAGAATACTAACCACACCAGCAGATACACAAGACCATGTGATGGCTAGCTGCAACTAGTACAGAAAGCTACAAATCTAATCTATTAATGCAAAGACAGGATGACAGCTCTCCTGCATTATATAGAAAGAAACCTTAGTAGCCTATTCTGTGATATATTCAACCTTTTAACATAGAGATAAGATGAAAGTTATCCAGTGTTAAACATTAAGAGATCAAGAACACAACACATCAGGCACAAGCTTAGAAGAGAAGAAAATGGATAGTGAGCAATTAACAACAAAAGAAGCTTGTATTTCTAAAAATGAAGATGAGACGTTGCAAGTGACAAAGTGTCTACAGTATCCAGAAGTTGAACATTACATACAATGCCAACCCTGATTACATCTTTCTTCTGGATATTTATAAGTTTACATTACTATGGCACCTGGCCATTTAGGTATGGAGGGGTCTCAATTGACCAGCAACCGCATTTAACTGCCTGATGGAGTCTCTGAACGAGGTTTCTTGCTTCACTGTGTAAATCTGATCTGTACAACTGTTGTGTTGTCCTTTAGGCAATTGGAATGCTCGCAGCAGTGAAGTCCATGACTGATAAATTCTGTTACAGAGTCGTGCTATGTCCTTTTCTCCTTTTGGCCATGCTTTCTATTTAATGTGGTTGTTATGGTTCGGCTGTTATCAGTCGAGCAGAGCTGGTCACCTCCTTGCTTGGGAAACAGAATGAACGTGGGATGTAGGGTGCATGGGTAAGTGGAAATTTGGGATGAGCAAGAGAGATGACCGTCATATCGGGGAGATGAATGGCGAAGATGGCTCGGTGAAGGCTATCGGTCGAAGTGGAAGCAGGGTGCATCATAGCCGTTGGATCTTCAGTGGACAGATCGAACAGTCATCGGGTGATGGAGTTGCACGAGTGCTAACGGGTGAGGGTGGTTTACTTGGGCGATAACGGTTTTCATTGCACCGCTTTTGGGCGCTAAGTGGTAATTGTTCGGGGCAGTGCGATTCCACACAATGAACGACACATAGCAGCGGATGAGAGAGAAAAACCGCCCTCATTGCACGCTATCATTCGATCTAGTTGCCCGTGCGATATGTGCGAAGGCCGTCAGATCTCGGTGGAGATGATCTGACAGTGGAAAGTGGTCGAGCGGGTTGCCTTTATTGGGCGTGATGTGAGCCGTTGGATTAGTGGGGGCTGATCAACGATGGGGATGCGGTGCGATGGGTTACGAGCGCATAAGGCATATGGATAAGGTTTTATGGTTAGTTTAGCTTTGCGCTTAGGGCTGAGGCAAAAGGGAATTTTGTCGGATTTGGAAGGTTCGTTTAGGAAATGGGGAAGGTTAAAGGTAAGAGGGGTGAGGGAAGAAAGGGAAAAGTGACCAATGTAAGCCTCTTTTAGGACACAACCAAACAGACCAGGCCTCTCTCTGACATTAGAAAGTCAGCGCTGCATAACAGAGCTAACACTTCCCTTTGGCCAACATGTGATCTTTACACAACATAAACATTTAACCATTGATAAAAAAAATAAAAATAAAAGTCACCTAATTTCAATTTTTTGTGTGAGATGATTGTTTGGATATTAAGAAATTGTATGAAATTAATTGATTATCTTTAGAATTCTATTTTTATGATTGAAAAGAATTAAAAATTTATTTCCAAAAGTTCCATAGTTTTAATGAATTAATAATGTAAGAAGATTGGTATTGTTAAGACTGTTTTGAATTTGAGATTTAATGTGGGATGCATGGGACATTTAAAAAAAATTATTTTCATCTTCCATCGTCTTAGGATTAGAATGATTAAGAAAAAAATTTGTCACATGACATTATTTGGAAATTTTAGATGTTATATTTCACTATAAAACCTATGAAAATTCCTTTTTATTTTAGCAATATTAATTTTCTTCTTTAAACTAGCTAAACAAAAAGACGTTTTTGATCTTCTATATTGAAGTTACCCACCTCTTTATAATATCATAATTATTTTCCCTTATTTTTAATCATCCTAGAATTTCTTCTAAAATTTAGATGTCATAATGTTGTCAATGGTATCAATATTTTGCAAAGTAACATTCTCTCCTATTTAACCAATACTAAACATCTTTATGTCAACCCCATCTTATGTTGTCATTGAAATTAAAATCTAAATATCTATATGCATGTGTGTGATGTCAACCCCATCTTATGTTGTCATCGAAATTCAAATCTAAATATATGTATTCATGTGTGTGCATATACTAAGTGTCAATGCCACATTAAACATAAAATTACACATTTCCATTACATTCAAATGTATGAAATGACTCCCTTGTTTTCGGAGAAAGAAAAACCAACATCTTTTCATTACCTATTCTATAAACATGGAATTTTTGAACTTAATTTAATGTCTAACTAAATTATAACGTCAAAAAATTTATTATTATTATTATTGTTGTCTATAAATGCGTTCTACTAGTTACACTCAACCATTTTATTTATAATAATAATAATAAAATAATGCCTCTCAACTTAGCACTAGAAAAATTAAATGATAATATATTCACACTCACAAATGCAATTTCATTTTGAAAAATAATACCAAAATAAAAATATTTATTAGTTCTAAACAAACCAAATCTATCTATATATATAATCAAAAATAAATATTTATGCTTGTAAATAAGTATTTATTTAAAACACAGTAGGAACAAAGAACGGAAAATAATAATGGCTTAAATTTCAAACATATAAATCAGTTCATCCACCTCACCTAAAGTGAAGCTTTAGGTTCTTCACCTTTACTTCAAAGAGAACAAGAAAGTAGTGTATTACATTTTTTTTTAAAATGTTCCAATCCATTATATTATATATGGAACAGTGGATATTATTATTATTATTATTATTATTATTATTATTATTATTATGTAATTTTAAGTTCATAATCAAGTTGGACACTAAATTGGTGTAAGAGATCTTTTTATTTATGAGGTAAGGAACCCATTTGAGTACAGAGATTTCACTGCTAAATTTAAGGAAACATACATACTCTATCCTTTCTAGTTTTGAACCTCTATCCTCTTAAACATAAATGGCCAAAATTTATTAAAGTTTAGTAGCCTTTTTTAATTAAATTTAATAATAAAAATCATATTTTTAATAGTTAATAAAATCTTTAAATTATCTAAAACCTTGAATCTCCCAGATTTCCAAAACACTTTTACAAAATTTTATCAATAACATACAGAAATTTAATTTTCTAGCTGTTAAACTAGGCGTGGTGATAATAATTACGTCTCTTTCCAATAAGAGATTCCATTGTGCTTCGATTGGTTTATGAAAAATGTAGATTTCAATCTCGATTCAACTTAACTTTTGCTTTTCTTGAAAAACAAATAAAATAGTATTTGACATGCAGGGTGCCGACAATGTTGCGTGTGCACACATGTCTAATCAAATGATTGTCCGGATGCCCCCTTCAACTACAATTACAATGATAAGGCAGAAAGAAGAATAATAATGATCCTTACATGTCCGGATGCCCCTTCAATTAAAAACACATAAAATAAAATAATATTTTGCAAGCAGAGTACCCACCAGGTTGAGGTTGAGTGTGCACACGTCAAATCAAATTATTGTCTGGATGACAGAAAGAGGCATAATAATGATCATTCCATCTCTTTAAAAAAGGAGATTCCCTCCATGTGAATGTGAAATTTCAGTTTTATCTTCAACACAGAAATTTATGTCCAAATAAATAGGAATTCTCTTTTCCACACAGAACAACGACCCCGCGTAGGGGCTGTTATAGACATTTTTGTGCCTTACAGCATGAAGCATGAAATGTCCATAATCTAAGGGATCCAAAGTCCCTAAACATGTTGTTCCTACCCCTAGAGGAACAAGGTCAGCAAACCACAACAATTCAAATCAGTTCTCCACTGAAAAACACTCAAAAACAAGTCAATTCTGGATCATGTCAACTGCTCCACTGAGCATCTGCGCTGAATGTCAACTGCTCCATGGTCTACCTGCGCTGAATGTCAACTCCAGCAAAGGCTACCTGCGCTGAGCGAGATTTGACAAGTGGAAGTCTCATTCCTCAATGTGTCAGTGCCCAGGAAGCTTCCAAAATGACACTTGGATCAAGGAATTCGCCTAGTGATGAGTAAGAGGTTCTAAAACTCCAAGTGGAAGCAAGGATCTCCAAGTGGACTCAAGAACTGAAGAAGAACTGGAGTTAGAGAGGACACTAGTCACACATCAAGCTGACTCATGCTCTCTCCAAAACTCTATATAAGGATCTCTACCCTATGAGATCTAGAGGCTGGAATTTGGTATTTGCAAAGAATTGTTGTTGGTTTGAGGTTAGAGCTATTGGGTGATTTGCTTTGAAGGAGGTGAAGATAGAGATTCATTTCTGCTGGGGAGGTGATGCTGGATTGGGCCTCTTATGGTTGTATCACTCCCTGAACTTTACTTCTTCCATTAATAAAGCATTTGAGGTTCTTCTATATGCATGTGTTTCAATGATGTATTGCTATATTTGTGTATTTGATTTATTCTAATCCTTGAATCAGTTATGAATGTATGCTTCTTGTAGTTTCCCTCTCTTGTCATTTTGCAAGATCTTGGTGTAGCTGGGCCAGTGAAAGAGCAAGGAGATGGGGGCAAGCAGCAAGGAGAGAAGATTGGATCAACCATTGGCGAAAGACATCGGTTAGTGGATCTCTTCCTCCCTTCTCTTACATCTCATAAAGAAGAAATTTTAAATAACTTTGCTTTGATTGTTGCTGAGGTACTGTCACCCTTAGAATGGGATAGGGTCATTCCGTATTGGATACTTTTCCCAACAACAAATTGGCGACTCCGCTGGGGATCGTATCTTGTTGGTTGTTTGTGTTTTTTGCTATTCATTTTATAAACACAAGGAGTACCGAATCGAACTGCATTTGGATCTTTCAAATGCAAAGTAGAGGGCAGCTACTCTAGCTCAGTTTCTGGGCATGTTTATGATTTGAAGAGCTGATCCACAAGGACTCTGAAAAGCTCTTAGTGATAGGTCTTCATCCTCTTTGAATCATCCCTTAGTTTACATCTGATTGATAGCTTTGATTTGGCCAAAAACTGTTGATTTTTGAGCAATCTGTAACCCGGAACCCAGGAGAAACGAGACTTTCTCCTTCAGCGCAGCTGCAGTGAAGGCAGTCTGCATTTCAACGCAGGTCCCGTGAAGGCTACCTGCGCTGAATGTCAAACTGACAGTGTTACACCTGCGCTGATCCAGTTTTGCCTTGTGCAACTGGGGTTCTCTGCTTTCTGTTGCCCTGTTTTGATCATTGTTTTTGCAGCCTGTTATCAGTCAGTGTTCTTACCTGAAACCACCTTTCTTTGCCTCCATTTCCACCTCGGTTGTATAAAGAAACTGTATTTGTTCTTTGTGTATTTCTTACATCATTTGCAGTTTCCCATAACGAAAGTGAACTAGTCTTGCTGTGGCCTCTTAGATCTAGACCTGTGATAAGTGTCGTTTTGATCCTAAGAGTTAGTTTGTTTGCTGTTCATAGCTGATTGAGCTTTTGCTTTCGTCATATGGTTTGAATTTATGTATTTCTAGTGTTGAAACAAGTAAATCTTAAGGTGTCTTTTGATTTTGGACAAAAGCTTGTTTGCTTTCACTTGAAATTGAATTCAAAGTTATACAACAGCTTTCTTTTTGTAATACATCAACATTAAGGAAGAGAACAGAAATACCTGCATTGTGCATGTGCATTTTGACAGCTTGCATGTTGATTTAGGAAAAAGTGCATCAATGTGTGCTCTATGATCTGTGTGAAAAGATGATGTCCTTCTTTTCCCTCAGTAGTTAAGATTTTCATAAGTTGAAAGATTGAAAAAGCTTGCTTATCATTCTTAGACTGCATTTAGGAGTTGTACCATACATCTCGTGGTGATCCAAAAAGGCAAACTTCTAAACAATATCAACCTAAAATGAATCAAATGAACATAACAACGCTTTGAAACATAATGTAAACACATAGAGGTCTAAGCTAGAGACGTGTTCCGGCGTCTTTAAGCCTAGTGACTGTCGATCTCGGGGAAGGTGGGTGATTCCTCCTGAGGGACGATAGCGCTAGTACGGATTGTGCTCCCACGTACCGTCGCGTATATATTGGGAGACCCCTATAGGCATATATCCTTTATCCTTAGGAAACCGTGTCGGCCGCCCTACTGATCGCAATGCAGTGAACACAACATTCACGAAGATCGACCACCCGTACCGTAAAACGTATTCTGTGGTTTTGCGAAAAGTTTGGCACACCCTCTGCCTAGAACTCCAGAGCAGTTCCTTTTGGCTTTTTCAGACTCTATAACGGAAAAAGTCCATCCGAGCATTTGTCACTTCGGGCTCGTTAAAACATCGAAGGAGACTAGAGTCATCTTTAGCTTTTTCTCGACTCTTAAAAAGTGAAAAAGCAAGTTGTGTCTAAAAGCGTCGTTAAAATTCATTTTAAACGGAACAAAATCACCTCCTATTCCTGCGTTGATCTTTAGGTTGAGAAAATGGAACACACCAACCAAGGAGTTCCCCTTGGTGGAAATCCTAGTCCCTTCTCCTCTTGGGGAGATGTTGGTGCGCCCCATATGGCCACATTGTCGCTTCCAGGATTGACAATTGGCCTGCCGGTCTGGCTCTTCTCAACCAATGTAGTTCAGAACACCACGGTTCCTGAACAGTCGAGTCAACAGTTAGATCAGTCTAGAGCTGCCACCCAGCCTTCTACTTCCGATAACTCTTCCTCTCCTCCTTCCTCCTCGCAAGGTAGAGCCGGCAAAAGCCAAGCTCCCAAAGAGAAGAAGGAGAAGAAGAAGAGAGAGAAGAAGAAGAAGGAGCCAAAAGCGACTGGGGGCAAGCAAAAGACATCTGACAAAAATCCACACACAGCACTGACCGGGCCTAAATCGCCATGTGTCATATGTAGAGGAGACCACTTCCACAGAGATTGTCCCTGTATTCCCCGGATACTAAGGGACTGGTCCCCTCGTTTGCACAATTCGGGAGCATCAACCTCTGATAGCCATGTTGAATGCTTACCGTCAACCAGCGAAAGTGAAGGTCCAAGACAAAGAGGGAGAGTTGGATCTCCCTGCAGACTGTGTGAAGGTGATCACGCCATCCACCGTTGTCCCTTCTTAGACGAGGCGAAGAAAGTTTTGGAAGATCGTCCAGTTTCACCGTCACGACTTCCTCCTGGATATAAAAAACTCGAGCCAAGTCCTTCGTTAGTTGAGAACCCAGCTGTCGCGCTCAAGTGGTCAGCTGAAGCGTCTGTCATTGAAAATGAACCTACTGAATCCAGACCTGACGAAAGTCAAACGGTCGAAACGGCAGTTGACCCGGTTTTGCCTTCAGAGGATTCATCTTCGAATGACACTGTCACTGAAGAGAATAAGGATGACACCGTCCAGATTCTTTTCATCAACACAGATTCTGACGAGCATCAGGGCAATGCGCCCATTCCTTTATCGCAGGAAGGAACTTCGTTAGGATCATATCAGGCCGTATATTCGGTCCCACCACCAAGCAACCTGGTTGTGTCCTTTGACTGGAACCGACTAGGAAAACCCCGGTTGCCAGCCAGTATACCATTCAAAATTATCGTCCAAATATACAAGATGGTAATGGCTGGCACTATCATTGATGAGGGGGCATCTGTGAGTATCCTTTCCTCTATTGCTTGGAAAGCACTGGGTTCCCCAGCGCTTTTGCCTGAGATGAGAAATCTATCAGGCTTTGATAAAGGAACCAGTCGACCATTAGGGATCCTCCCCAATGTGCCCATTACATTGAAAGGGAAGGTCGTTCAAATGAACGTGATGGTCGTTCAAGGACCCTTGGATTATAACCTACTCCTTGGACGAGACTATATATATTGCATGGGAGCAATTGTCTCCTCACTCTTTAGAGTAATGTGTTTTCCTCACGAAGGAAGAATGGTCAAGCTCGTAGACCAACTTTCATTTCCGGGATCACGCATCGCAAATAGTCATATACCAACCCTTAATGGTCTATTCACGCAAGAAATGTCTCCACCCCCAGTCCTTCTTCCCGATGAGTGCGAGTGATTCGGAAAGATGGGACTGGAACCCAGGGGGCATGCATCCTGGTCTGCTTCAGGCAGAGAAAACCTCAGGTATAGGGTAGGTTTCCGCGGGAGAATATGACTAGTCCGTACCCCATCCGAAAGAAGGAAGAGGGGTTGTTCTGGAAAAAGATTCTTTTGTCAAAGTTATGTGTTTGATGGAACAGGGTCACTCACCATTGTCTATTTCGGTAGACATCGCCGAAGAAATGTTTAGTTTGAAAGATTAACAAAACAATCTTTGGGTAACCTGAAAGAGGTAAACCTCTCTCGGTAAAACCAATGTTTTGTCTTTGAGTAGTGTTCTTCTCTTGTCGCAAGTAGCTGTTCTCTTGCGATCTTGCAAAAATCTATTGAAGTCGGACAGGCGAGAAAGCAAGTAGCTGTTCTCTCGTAATCTCGTATAGATCCGCTAAAGCTGAACTAGCAAGATGATAAGTAGCTGTGAACACCCAAGGAAAAGCAGAGGTGGAATCGTAAGGCTAACCTTGAAATCTTATTTTATACCTGGGGGCATGCAACCCTTTTGGAGTGCAAGAAAAGGGCGGTTATTTATCTATTTTTTGGATTAGCCGTTTCTGAACTTGCATAAAGAAAGGAGCGGAACAAAGCTTAGTGAGATGAAGCTCCATAAAAAATAGAATCTTGAGGAGACATTCTTATCTTATGACTGGTATTTACGAGCAGTTTTAGCACACAGTTCATGCTCGTTAAAAAATAAACGCAAGATCCGAGCAGTTTTAGCACATAGTTCATGCTCGTTAAAAAATAAACATAAGATTGTGAGCAAGCTTTCCCCTAGAGTTCAAGCTCATCCAGAAAAAATGAACCGGTAAATAACCATTGTGATCGTAAATTCATCAGCCATAAAAGCCCTGGTCGTGTTTGCACCGTCACCTCCACTTTTCATTTGGCCGATCATTCACCTCCACTTGATTGTTTACCTCTTTTGAGGAGCAGCTGCGAAGAGTGATTTCACCTAGCCATCCTTGT